>VZDJ01000782.1:24605193-24649468 GCA_008694505.1 Cyanoderma ruficeps | reverse complement strand
TTTTTTTTTTTTTTTTTTTTTTTTTTTTTTTTTTTTTTGTACAGTCAATATGTTTGCTCCATAGCCAACAAAAACCTATTTATGCCTTCTTCTAGGGCCCCTATTCTTACTGACTTCTACCTCCTCCAGTCTTGTAAAATAAGTATCCTTTAATATTTTCACTGGTAAGAGCCTTAGGACCTTGCTCATGCCATGCCCATTGACTTTGGCTGTTACAGGACAATAACAGTCAGCAGATAGAAAGGTCTTAATTTCTGTATTTTTTTCCAAACTCTATCAACTAGTCTAATTGGGTCTAGTTGACACGGATGATGGGTTTGGAGTCCATTTCATGGGTTTGTACCATTTTTTAGAGTGCTGAGGTTATGAAACCTTAAATGCTTTCCACCCACTCATATCTTCAGCTTTCATTAAGGATAAGGCTGTGTCCCACTCTCCAAATGTATGTCATAGACTTACAGGGCTACTGAAGTCTGTCACGTAAACTAAATATTTGTTTTTTACTGTGATTACATCTGTGACATCTAAGTTAGGCTGTGTTTGGATAGCCATTTAGCATGTGGAAAAAAAGGACATTATGCCATTAGAGAAAAAGAACTGTACAGACAAGTTTATTCAGGAGCTGTAGCCAGCATCAAGTCCTTCACCCTGCCGAGTAGTTCAGACACAGCGACATTTTTGCCAGGAGTATTCTTGTTGTATGATTCAGATCTCCAGTTTAGGTAACAGCTGAAGCACACACATATGCCCACATGCAGCTATAATTAATACTTAACACAGGAGATACAGAATTTCAAAGAAACACGTCAACACTTAACACTTGCTTTGTCTCTGATCCATTATTTCTCTAAAGCACTCTCCACAAGGAGCTCAGGATCCCCAGTTGTTCTCCTTGGTTAGCTACTGGAGCCACACATGTCAAAAGGTGAAGCACTCTTCCCTTGCTGTATTGAAGTATCTGTCTGAGCCTTCTCAGAGCCTACTGTTCTTCTTCACTGACCTGAGTGCTTGCTCCTCTCACAATGCCTTCTTAAAATATCAGACCTTTGATACTTTCATCCTATTTTCCAGATTATAAAATTGCAGTTCACTGGAAAAGTCAGGATAAACAGGTTTTGGAATGCAGTTGTGTCACAAATGACACCTGAATGGATGAACTACTAGTATCTGACAGCTACATAACAACACCTTTATGCCATGCTTTCTACACATTAGAAATTTTAGTCCAAAAGCAAGATGTAATATATATTACAAATCATTTACTTCAAATCTTTAACAGAAAGAGCAATCAATAAATCCAATGCAAGGAAAAGGTCCAAGCCCTCAGAAAAGCAGCTTGGTTGCAGGACACAAATAAATTAAATTTAGAAAACTAAAGAAAACCCGCACAAAATAAACAAAACAGCCAACACCATACCCATGGTTCAGTCTGAATGCTCAAGAAGATCCAAAAATCTCAAATCCCACAGTGGGCCAATGCAGCATAGAAATGGCCATTACATCATCCAAGTGACACATAAATACATGAGCTCTAGAGCTGGCTTCTGCAACTGTCAATAACAAGGAGGTGGCTGTAGCAAAGATGGCTGAGGACCACCTTTTTCATTGAAATCATCCTAAGGGCTCTTAGGTCCCAAAATCACCCAGCAACCCATTATCTCTTCCTATTTTTGGGGTACCTCCATCCTCCAAGGTATGAAACACATCTTTCGGCTCTCTGCTGCATAGATATTCTCATATACTTTGTGTAGAGCCAAAATTATTGTTTACTGTTGCCCAAAGTTCTTACTCTTAACATTAAGAAGATGCTTAGAATGAAAATTCACGGTAATCATGTAGACGCACACATCAGAGTTTAATTGCTACTTCAATACTGATCATCAGTGCAGAGAACTGCAGCCTTAACATTGCTAGTATTCAGATGTGTAAGTGGGGCTTATAATCTGGGATCACATTCTATGTGTATGTAGTTCTTAAGGAAAAGGTTACAGTGTCTCATTGTTACTCTCTGCACTTCATTAAAATATTGAGATAAAAATTCAACTTAGTCTAAGATGAACCAGTTGACAGTAAAAATTCTTGCCCGAACATCACCAAAGTGTTTCCTATGATGTCCTCAAAGGACATCAGTGGTCTCTATGAAATTTTCTAACCTAAACAATCACTTTTACGTTGGTAAGGTGGAAAAAAAAATTGTAGTTAAGGAAGAACAAATGATAGCCAGAGACGCATGTTCGCTTCTATCTTTATTTATATCCCATATATATGCAGCTCTTCTAGACTGCCTGGTCAGACAATATTGCCACCCACAAAGTCACCAAATGTTTGATGAAAAACAACCTTTTATATCTGCACATACATGTAGTTCTGAGACCAGGGATGAATATGTGAAACACATGCCTCTCAAATTATTTTTAATTATTACTTTTCTATCACACCTTCAGTAATGAAATAGATCATTCATGACTTAACCATGATGCCACTTGGATTCATTCCAAGTTAAAGGTGCACGACAGAGGTTAAAGTAATAAAAGCTAAAGGTTAAAATATTAGAAGCAACAGAAAGTGTTATTAATGGAAAAATATATGATAGATACACTTTATGGACAGCAAACATTAGATAACTCTTTTCATCCTATACCCCACCTGCCAGTAAATCTCCCAAACCTCCGATAAAGAGTTTCTCTCAAATATGGAGCTCTTTCTCCTCTCACACTCCTACAAATATTAGATGACCCAAGGTCAATTAGGCGTGTTAGTCAGTACTGGGCCAAAGTCCAATTTATAATACAATATATCATAATTTTTCAGTGTCAAAAAAGTCAGTACTGTTATTTGATTAGCCGAATCCATTCCAATCTGAAAATGCCGCTGGCTTCAATACTCTGACAAGACTGTCATCTCACTGAACTCTAAACAATACAAGCAATGACCCCTGAAAGAAAAGCCAGTTTAAGTGGTGTGTGTGATTTGAGGGAGAACAAAACCAGGCATGTAGCATATATACACAGAATTAATATTACCAGAGTATCTTTGCATACATATAAACAAATACCAAGGCTTTCAGACTGTAGGTATCAAAAATATGTGTCTCCTAGCAGGAATGTATTTGTGATACATTATGCTGCAACACATCATTTATTTCACAGCAAGGAATCTGTTTCAGTGAATTTCATGTATGCAGCTCTATTAAAATTCAGGTTTAGAACCATTCCCAGGGCACACCAGAAAGAAGGTGTACAGGCTTCAGCTCTCACTATAAGGTACAGCAGAGGACACAAAGGTAGATACCTTCAGAAATGAGCTCACCACCACAGCCTTGCCTTCCAAACCAAATTGGTTACCTTTTGTGCCCTTCCCTTCTCTGGGATCGGGAAGGAAGGCCAACTTACCGAAACTGACCTAATTAGTACCTAAACAATAGCCACACAAATCAGCTTTTCCACCAGTAGTTTAGTACACTGATAAACAGCGATGTTAATCAGACTGAAAGCAAATAGCAGATTCGGTATGTGTTAATCCATTGCTTGTCTGAAACTCAGATGCCTGATTCAAAACATCTCACATAAAAGTCTAATCTAGCACTGCAGTTCAGTTTTCAACTATTTTGGTCTTAAGCCAAAATAATGAGGGAGAAAGGCTGAATTTCTTTTCTTAGAGAAAATACGAGGCACTCTCTCAGATACCTGGCATTTCACAACAATTGTAAGTTAAACACTAGAAGAACTGGTAAGCATTTGTCAGCCCACAGCAATTCCCAAGAATCTGATCCATGCATATTTGAATAACTTTTGGAATCCTGCCAGACTGACAGCTACAGTTAGAGGCCAAAACTGATATGTTAAATACCACCATGATTGCTTTTTATCTTCTTTATTTGGGATAGATGCAGAATCAGCCCAGCTGCAAGCCAAGCATGACTTTTAAGTCACTGACCAGAAAAAGAACATGCTAGAGTTTGCTCTTTCTTTTCAACTTGAAAGACTTTAAACTTCTATCCCAAACATTATCAACAGCAACTAGAAAAATAATTAATCTATTTTTTTTTCACTTAGCTGAAAATAACAGCATTCACATATTCTTAATTTTTCCTGAAGCATTAGTGGTATATTACTGGATTCTGCAACAGTGGCCTAACCTTTCAAGTCAACAGCAGCCCCTTCATCAAAAAACCCAACACCATTTTTAAAAGCGAATGTTTAACAGCATGCCTGTAGTGGCTGCACAGAATGGATGGAATGCGAAAGACGATTCTCTAATTGAGACAGGAGACTATGGACCATCCTCTTCCTCAAAAACAGCACTAACTGTAGCATATACAGTGAGGTTTATGCCGATTGCCCTCTAAGTGAAATCCTTAAGTTTGAAATCAGTGTCAAAGTGTGTAGAGCAGTGTAGTCTTTTCATTTTTCACAAGACATATTTATATTGCATTGCATCTTTTAATCAAAGCTACAGCAGACTCTTTCACTCTTCCCCTATATATAAAAACAATCATCCTTTGTCTTCTATTCACATTGTGTTGCAAAATACAGCTTTGTTTTGGTGTTGGGAGATTGGAAGGTGAAATGGAGGTCATCCAGTTCCCCGAGGTCAGCCAGCACTAATAACAGCAGCCTCTGGAGAACGCCAGCAGTGTCCCGTTTCTCTCAAGGTCAAGCAACTGCTGTAATCATTCAATGAGAGACTAATAAGACAATTCACAAGTCTCTTTTCTTCAGGAGTAAAGGACACATCCATACTGTTACAATGGTTTTAAAATATTGTAAACAAACTTTTGTTCACAGAAGGATTTAAAAATATGAAAAATATGTGCAGCAACTACAGTAACAACCACTTGGAAGCAGTCATTTTTGGTTTTCAATAGAGATCAACTAATAATTAATAAGTAGAGTTAACATACAATGAAACCTGTCCACTTGGGCCTTAATTCAATGTGAGGAAGTAAAGAAGAAAATCAATGAAATATTTTAATTCATTTATTAAACTAATCATATATTCCTGCCCTATACAGAATCTTGGTTACCTGGACACATGCAAACCCTTGCTCTGTGTATCACACAGCCTCTCCATCCTCATCTCTCTTGCAGATCCACTTGAGCCACCTTCTTTTTTCTCATGGTTTTTCCCAGCCCTGTTTTCACAAATCTCAATGCAACATCCTGACCTAAACTGCAGGCTCCCTTAATCCTCCCAACACATTTTACCTTCTCATCACATATTTGCCCCACTACGCACATGACATTCAGACACAGAGTTGTTTTTCCAAACAGCCATGCACAGGCAACTAAAACACCAAAAATGGGTGTGGCCATGAAGGAAATAGGCAAATGGTAGCCTGAACTTTGGGTATCAGTAAATCCTGCACCCACTTCTAAGCCATTGTGGGTAATGTAATCCACACTTCAGCAGATCAATCAAACCCAACTCTCTGCACAGATGTATTCTTATCCAAAACTTTACAAAACTCCAAAAGATGCCCAAGTTATTATCAATATCACTTGATCTAGAAGTCTGTGCAACTAAATTTAAAAAAGCTTAAAGCAAACAAAGATATCTTCATGCCTGTTTGATAAAGTTACTAAAGTATTTATTTTGTTAGTGATATTTTACTTTCATTTTACAGTACAGTATATCTAGTATGACCACTGCTGAACATGATGTTGGACAATTATTAAAAACCCCACACTTAGAAATAAGAATATTGCCAAATTACTTTGCTGTATTTTAGTTTAATGTACATACATATCAAAATGGAATGCACCATGCTGTTACACAAAAATATCCTACAATGCCAGAATCTGGCAGTAGTACTCTGAAGCAATGCTACAGGAATCCTGAGCAGGCATAGACTTGTTTGCTGCATGAACTGCAATAAAACACCCAAGTTTCATTACATCCTTTTATGACAGGGATGTCACAAATCACCAGGAGTTATAAGCAGCTGTATGTCAAAGCAAGATGCCACCATTATAGCAAGGTGACTTTCAAATTTGGAGCAAAATTGTTAAATTTTCTTTCTCTCTTGCAAAGTGTTTTGCTTCTTATTTCACCAATTTACTCGAAGCTTATGGAGAGACTTTTGAGCATCTCTGTCGGATGTCAATGACTTTACATTTCTGCTCTGAAGAAATGTATTGCAGGGTGGAATGAATTATTCCAGTCAATATATGATTACTTGCTCTGTGACAGTGCAACGTTGCAAAGAAGAGATTGTCTTCATCTTTCATGTTTTATTTTCCACAGTAGATAGCAATTCATATTTTTACATTTTCACTCTTTTTAGCGCAATGCACTTGTTTAAAGAGCAGCAAAGAAAGCTCATGTCAATATGTTAAAATATAGCTAAGATCTGCAGATAAAGTGATTTTACTCTTCAGTCTCAGATACCTCTTACAAAATGGTCAGCAAAACAGAGAAAACTATAGGTCAAGTTTGTGTGTTTTAAAGGCAATTCTAAAAAGACCAAACATTGTTAAATGTAGATAGAATGAACTATATATACATATATTTTAAAAAAAAGAGGGATTTAAGAATTGTATCCACTAAATTAATGATTTTCAAAAGGAAAAGTTACTATTAGCACTGTTCTACATTATGTCCACATAACCAGAAAGCACAAATCCTCTCTGTGACAATACATGCCACAAGGGGACAACATATTATCTACAGCTGGAGTTCCTACCAGATCCTCATTTAACATGCTAAAAACATGGCTTTTCAATGGTGTGCATCCACATTAGGATATCTAATTCTGACCACCCATGACCATTCTCTCCAGGGCAAGGTAATGAGCCAGATACTCTGCTATGTAAACTCAGCCTGTTAGAACTGGCTTTCTTGAAGTTAACGTGATACACACCATCAGCATGTGACCTGCCTATTTACTGAGTTTAAATCTTAAATTGCTGTTTGTCTAATTTTGGTTGGATAAGGAGAATAAAAAAAATTGTGGTACGGTAGGTTGGTATTTTGGGGTTTGAAACTGGGGGCAGGAAGGTGTTGTATATGAGGAACGATTATTTTATTGCTTGGAAATAATTGAAAGCTTATTTTTTTAAACTTTGGAATGGAAACTAGGGGAAAAAAGTGATAACTGTTCATACACACACATATACATAATAGTAACTATACCAAAACAGCCTTATCCTATAGAAATATCCATCTTCTCATGTATTAACTAAAATGGTTAAAAGATATGCTTTCTTCTTACATAAGAAATTTGAAAAAAACTCTCATCAACATATTCTATTGTTTAAATTGGGCAATATAGCTACAGTAAACAATACAATAAAATTAAAATATTTAGGCACTCTTAGGTCATAAGACTAGATAAGAAGTTGGTTTTCATCTTACTATCACTAGCAGTTGAACACATTTTAAAATGCTGGGACATCATCAAAATGAAAAAAATCACTGAAGCAAAACAAATTAATAATTTTCACTACTAGAAACACCATGGGAAAAAGAGCACTTCACATACGTTAATTTTATCATTTTGAATAATGCAAAGTCGATGGTTAACTACAAAACTTGAGTTATAGCTCCTATAAATGTCTGATTAAAAATCATTCATTGTCAGTTTCACCGATAATTTGCTAGTAAATTACATTCTTCCACATATTTCTGAAATTCTTTCATAGTTAGGTGGACTGGACAAAATGAAAATTTACATTTCAAGCCCAAATATTTGAGACAATAATTTCTCCCAGATGGCTGAAAGCCGGAGCTATTCCTATTTTACTGCTGGTTTTGATCAAGATTAACCACCCATTTTTGAAAAATTCTTTCTGTTTCTCTGCACTTGGAACTAAAATAATATTTACACTCACAGTGAACATTTCACAGTTGCTTCTCAGTCTAAACCATCTCTGCTTATCAAAAGCATGTATAATTGTGACCCAGACATCAAGCTGCAACTGTAAACATGCTAATCCAAAATTAAAGGTTCATTACTCACATAATAGAAGACAAGTTGAAGCATTTCATAATGACACAGAAATTCCCTTTTGACTACTTTTGATCTTCAATCTATTTTGGCCTGAGGTCAGCTGGCAAACAGAAACCATAGATTGATTTCTGTGTATGTATGTAATGACTCCCCTTCCCATCCTTTGGCTCCAAATTGTCCTAAAATGGCATTGACTATGATGATATTCAGAAAATAGACTTCATAGAATTGTCCCAGTGCTGGTTATAAATAAAATTTAACGTTCAAAAGAAAATAGTCTTAATACTCTAAGGGATTACTGAAATTGATCTTAATACTATTTAAATATGCATAGTTTAACTGGGTTCATCACCTTTCGTTCACTGCATTTGCCTTTTGTGAGCACAGAGATACTTACTGTTTTAGTAAATCCAGATTTTTCTATAAATACTGGATTCTATTTCCATTTCAAAACTAAACACACCAGCCTAGGAAATTTGAGCCTGAAAAGGCTGACCCCTTTCTCTCCTAGGATCAGGCAGTATCACACAATCAGAATATTTATTCTTGAAGCACACAAGATGCTTAAATGACTCCTTAAGTTCTGAAGTGTTTTTACCTCTTGCAATGTCAACTCAAAAATCACCAATACAAAGATGACAGCTCCCTAGCAATTACTGCAATAGAAAGACTGTAAGGGAGTGCATATACAGACTTGGCCAGAATGAAGTTTACTCTTTCCAACAGTGATGATGAGTTTACTCTACATAACTACTGAATAATAGCAACACAAGCATGTGGTCCATGCCCAGATACCATAAATCTACATAAACCAAATTACAATCCCTGTGTGAAGCCTTCCCTAAAGCAAAGAACTGCTGGGCTGCACCACAAGTAGTACAGGTGCCTGGCTGCTGGTGGGCAGAGAGTTGTGCCTCTTTTCAATATTGCTTTTGCAGCATTGAAAATTAAAAGAAAAAAAAATGGACCATGTGACTGTCTGGATGAATAAGGAGCAAAACACATGTGCTCCTTTTACACCAGCAGGTAATTCCTTCATGTTATGGCTAACTGGTCTGTGCTTGAAGATTTTTGAGACATAGGAAGGCAGATTTGATAGGAAACTACCCATCTGAATATAAAACTTCTGAAACAGCCAACTCCTGCATTTTTTTTCCAGAAGCCAATTCTTCTGTATTGTAAGTGAAATAGCAAACAAACTGAAGAGAATACTTAAATAGTTGTGATTTAAATCTTGGGTTCCCCTTCAGACTTAATCAGCTATCTTTTCTCATTTTATATTTGAGGACACAATCTTCAGTCTCCCTATATGTATCATAACATATTTAGGCATTCTAATTTCCAGATTCAATCAGCTCAGGCATATTTATTATGAGAAAGGTTAATACAAATCATTTTGTCTGAATTCTATTGCAAGCTTTTTGGGTAGGAGCAATGGAAGTCAAGTGTAGCCATTGCTAAATTACTAATAACCTCCAGAAATCTTGTTTTTTCCTATTCCAGTTTCATATGCTGAAATAATTACAATGATAAAATGAAATGGAAGTTTATAAATGGGCTTCTTATTCTGATTTACAAATGAATAGAAAACCTTTGAATTCATCATTATATAGATTGTAACAATAAAGGATTTTTACTATCATTCCTCAAAATCTGAGGAACTTCATTCTTTTCTTGAACATAAACCCTGCTCATCCATTTTCATGGACTTGTCAAGAAAACATAATTATGCAACTGTCACTCAAATTAAATGAGCTTAATATATTACTACCTACAACAAAAGTGAATGTTTACCTAGGAAGCTTTTCCTTTTGTAAAGAGACAATGTGAGACCTGCACGGCATTCAAAATATTATTGAAACGATAAGAGAAGGAATAAAGTATAAAAAATATTAATATACCCTTTAAAGAAGGTATACAAGAGAAATACTGACCCAGTAATCAAGTGAAATATTACCCTACTATTCAAGTTTGGTTAAGTGCTGAGTGCTGGACATAGATGCTATATATTGTAGAACTGGCTGAACATACTAAAAAACCTTCACAGATATCCAAAACAAGATGTGCTCTATACAAAGTACAGCCCCACATGTATAGGCTGTGTGGGTCACATCTTTGAAATGCACACATTTAAATACATTGTCAGCAGCAAAAGCAAGATCAAAGAATTGGACGGGTTGGATATGGCCTGGTTAGTGAAGGATGATACAGCAACGACTTCCAGGGTTCAACAAAACTTCATTGTCTTATTCTTCACAGACTATAACAGCAACGTTTGGGAAGTGTAGCAGCCCAAATTGGGGAGTAACAAGCTAGAAGCTACTTAAAGAAACTGGACATATGAAAACCCATAGAATTAGAGATTATTTAGGTATGGGTGCTGAACACAGGCCGCTTTGCCTTCAAGGCCATGTCTAAGATTAAAAAAAATCTGCAGGAGGATAATGGGAGAAGTGGTAACAGCTGGGCAGAGGCAGGGACCCAGAGGCCTGGCCAGCCCCAGCACAGTCACAGCCACGGTCATGAAGCACATAATCTGAGAAATTGCTCACAATGACAGTAAGGATAATGAGGCAGTATCATGACTGTTCAAAATAGATTTACCAAGGGAAGATCATTCCTGCACATGAGGAGAAAACAGTGAAATACAACTTGATTTCAAGAAGACTTAAATTGACTCCAAGAAGACTTTTTTATCTTGAATTCTGCAGTATTCTCATTAACAAGATGAGAACTGGACAGACTTGCACATGGTTTGAAAATTGTCTGGACTGCTGGGCTCAAAGTCTGGCAAAGAGTAGCTCAAGTTGTAGCTGGTGTTCACTATGAAGCACAGTAGCCCAGGGATTGATGCTGGGGCTATTACTGCTCATACTGCACTGTATTTGCCATGATATTAAGTGAAGAAGACTGCTTGGCACACTGAATTGCAGTTTCAACTCACAGGCATCCTTAGAAACTTTAGGATGTTTCAGTGTGCCACTCACCCTTTCTAATCTACCTAAGTGTACTTAGGTGAGTAAAACATTCTGTACTTGCAAGTTTCTTGTTTTTTCTAAAATGAATTTAATACAAACTAAGTACTGTTTGTGTTCATGCATGAAGAATAGCTGTGCTAGCGTTTACATCATTATTTGATACTACAGAAATTACAAGATTAGATTCCCTACCTCAAACCAGCAACTCAGAACCACTTAGTAATTTCTACTGAAGATTTCAGCCAATAAAACTTGTTTCCCAGAGCTGTCCTTGATTTATATATGATTTGAAGTCAACTAAAAGGACATGTTTCTAGTGAGTGAATTGTTTTATGAGAAAAACTGGTTCTTTCCCATTCCAAAGAGGCAGCTAAAATCAGATCTGTGATAGAAATTGCCTTCCCTTGTGGTTTCTAACCACATTTGAGTTACACAGTGGAAAGAAAGAAAATGATCATAAGTCTATAAACTGTGGCATCCTTTTGCAATCACAGATCAACAGTAACACACTGAAACCAACCCAGACCAACTGGAGAACAAAGTAGCATATTCCCCAGTAAGCACAAGTAGATGTTTGATGCATTCTATGTAGTAGGTACACAAAAATTTACAAAAAGTGACAAGAAACCTCTCAGAAACTGAAGAAGTCTACTGCGATCACAGAATTCCTCATTCCAGTCCTGTATATGCCACTTTTATACAGGGTAGAACTGAAGTTCCCAAGCAGGCTGTGTCAATGTATCACAGAAATCTATGTTTTCTGGTTTGGTTCCATGGACCAAATTCCATTTAGGACTAGGAGACAAATCAACTGCACTCCCAAACACAACAGGTCAGTTTAGTTTCACCCAAAGGAATCTAATATACCTCAGGCAACCTGTAGTACCAGGCCTGGTTAACAAGTATCCTCTTAAAAAACAAAGGTCTCCCAAGCTACCATCCTCAAATTAAAAGGTTAGGAAAGGTTTACAAGACATAGGTAACATCAAAATTGCTTATAAATTTCTCAGAAAAGCTAAATTTATCCTATTTAGGTATCTTCTGCCCATTTCACAGTCTTTGCTTGGACTTTTCATTGCAGATCTGGGTGTTTTTCAGAAAAATAAAAAAATCAGTGCCACCAAAAACTAGGGCTTTTAAGCAAAAACCTTGCACAAACCAAAAACTAAACCAACATTTTATTTTATTTTGTCTAAGAAATAGAAGGGCCAGATCATTAACTAAAGGTTCAATCGCAATTAATTCTCATCATAGAATTACTGCCTCACATTCCCTTTTCCTCCTCTTCCATCCAAAAGTGCAGACAACATGCCTGTAACCAAAACCCACCCCACTCCCAAAGCCAAACCAAGAGAACTAATGCCTGAAGGTTCCTTTCAATCCAGGCAAATTACCTAGCTAGCAGGAAATGCAAATTTCAGATTTTAAAAAAATCTATATTTCTACAGTCTTATTTGCATTCAGAGTGACTATTACAAAGAGTGCTGAACATTGTTATTAATAAGGATCCCTGTTGTTTTACTCAGTGATTTATCACCTTTACACCTAAGAAGGAAGAGGTCAGGCTGCAAAAAAGAAATGATTCATTCAAGGTGGCATTTCTCCTTCCATTGTCAGCTGCTGAAAAAAAATTGGCAATTTCTTCTTATTTAAAGACTGCATAAAATGGCAGCACGACCCTGTTCATTCAGGTTCACAATAAAATATGCTGCCCCAAATATATTCTTCAGAGAATACAACTTTCTAATATGACTGATCATTCTTCCTCAGTCAAATCTCCAACACATAACAGTAAATAACACTTCATGTCTTTTATTTTATAATTTATACAGAGTTACAGAATTTCAGAATTCATATTACTGCCAGAAATTATCACATGTTCTGTGACTTAAAACACTAGGGTAGCTGTATTTATTTACTAGTTCTGGTTTGACAATTGCTGTGAAAGCTAACCAATATTTTTATGGTGCTGATGGATATAACAGTCAGTAATCAATCATAATGTTAACTGTAAAAAGCAATTGAAAGATTAAATGTTTTAGCATTAAACACAATGCTGAATTGCCAAGTAGTATATGGTTGCCTATTATTCTAATGAAGTGGAAATAATCAATCCTTCAAAGCATAGCACATGTCATCCTATTCTACTCCAAAATATTTTTCATAAATCTTGCAAGTTTTTCATTCAATACAGTCAAATTTGAAAACCTCCTCCTGAGAAGTTCTTTTGTTCTCTGCAAATGGTAGCCAACAAAAAGGAAGCTCCTCATACTCATCTAGCTGTAATTTGCTCCATTTTTTCCAGCCACAAACTTTATTTTCCTGTTAGGACTATGAGGCATTCCCACAGAAGGTGGATGACAAAGTGAAAGACAATATTGAGAAGTCATATCTTCTAGAAGTAAGCAAGGAGAATGATTTCTATTTCCTGTTTATGTCACTCCACTTCCCTTGCCAGCAACATCATCCAGAGTACGTACAGGTCCCCCTCCCATCTCTAGTTTTATTTTCTACTCTGTTGTGCTTTGTTGGACTCAGCTGTCTGCAGTAACTGAATATCATTTTGGGCTGTTACACAGCATTACCCAAAAGACTCCTGGTTCTGACAAAAAGGCTTTGCTCATTTCATGTCTACATTCAGAATATCAAACCAAATTAATTACTTGGTTCTGAAATGTCTCAGAATTATATCTTTGATTTCTGTACAGAGTTATTTCATCAGCTACCTTTAGAAATATAAATCAAAATATGTCATCCAAGTAAAGCTTATTTAGGACTTCTTTCTACCAGAGTTATTGCACAGAATCAAGAAAACAAGGAAAGCAAGGGCAATACCAAACAAAACCTATAGTAAGGACTGAAAAAAAGATAAAATACTACCTTTGGTTTTAAAAAAAGACATAATTATGGCTAAACACACTTCACAGAGCAAAAAGTTTGCTTCATGGAAAAAATTTAAAAAATTGTCCATGGGAAATAGCACAAATAATTAATTTCATTTGCTTGCCAGAAACTTAGTTTAGACACTAGGAAGTTAAAACATTATAAAATTAAAAACTCACGTAAAAGAAAGATAGTTGACATAGTATCAGATTGCCCATGAATATCATGAAACCTTTAATAACATAGGATTAAGACCAAGTAATCTTTCCAAGGCTGAACTAAATGTTCCTTCTAATTCAATTTTCTACAGTGCTTTGACTTTGCTCCTTAAAACTGCATGTTCAGATATTAAAAAAGAATACATTACAAATGTCAGAACTGCCATCACAATATATTTTTAATGAGCTAGAAATTAAAATACTGAGCTTTGTGAAGCAAAAAAGTCACATCAGCTGAACTTTCACTGTAGACTGATAAAGACAACCCCGGTTAGGAAGTATTGTAGAGAAGGGTTTGACAATAATAGGGATTCCTATCTGTTCAGCACAATACAAGAGAGATGGCTCATACAAGCCAAACTTCAGACAACCAGGATAAAAGATGTATTGTCACAGTACAGAAGGATATTGAAGGAACAACAAAAATGGAAGACAGAATTGACACCTGCATACATCTCATTAGAACAAAAAATCTGATTGAATTCTTTTCTAAATGTAACAGATCTTTCAAACCACAAAGCTTGCAATTTAATTATTCCTATCTCAAACAAACAATTGAGAAAGATTTATAACCATACAAAAGAATTATAACACTGACAGCTGATGGCTTACTAGGAAAACTAAATGCACTGGACAGGAAAGCAAAATGTATCAAGTGTTGCCATGTGTGGTCATGTATGTACATAACATGTCTAGCATATTAAGCATTTTTCATATTACAAATTTTATATAGTATTATAATAGTATGTTGTCAATATAATCTATTTATTGTATTGGTAATATATAAAAATAGTAATGTGTTATATAGTATGTTATATTGATTACTTATATAACTAATTCTTAATATGTTTTTTCTATGCATACATACATATGCACACACATTTTTGTAATGTGCATCAGACAGCTCTCAGATCCAGAGGAAAACATTTCACTAGATACATGAAACTTGCTTAGATCAGCCACAGCTTGTAGTGAGATTAAATCTTCTGTTTTAAACACACAAGATTAAACTAGGTGAAACAGGTAAGGCAGGGACTTGAGCACGGATTTGCCACATCTCCAATGCACTCTACACATCTGAAGTCACATCATACTTCAAATATTTATACTCCTTATTTTCATTTATTATGTCTGCTGTTAATGGTGAAGTTACTTTTTCAGTTTACTTACATATTGCTTAGACTCTGGTCTAAAAAAAAGTAGTCCTGTTGTGCTATCTATAAATGGGGAATATTCTTACCTTCTTTCAGTTTGCAGTTGAGGGGATTTTGCATAGTGCTAAAATAGCACTTGGGATACTTGAGGATGATGAGAGACCAGTAAATTTGGAATAAAGCTGGTTACAGCAAATCAAAAATAAAATATAACAACAAAACCTAAACCTCTGCACTGGAGTACAAATGTAACTTGCATTTATACTTTTTTTATACATAAATGCACACACACCAATATGTAAAGTTACATAGCACTTATCTACAGATGATACATAAACTATGTTTGTCTTCTTTAAAATCGGTTTAAAATCAGCAGTTAATTGACTATGGACTAGAGGAAGACGTTGTGATTGACAATAACAATGTTTTTCTAATCGTATTTTCTCAGCTACAGTAAACAGATTTTGAGCATTCTTACACTACTTTGAAAAAGCATCTTTCTAAATTACAAAATAAGAGCTACTGCAGATACAGTTACTTTGTTATTCTCTGATTTTCAACTTTCAATAAAAAACAACAGAAACGCCTTGAAAATAGGGAAAGGGTAACATCCCAATTAAGTGTATTCATTTTTTTCCAAGGCAATCCTTTGGAACTGCACAAAATCCTGTTCAAGAAGTGACGCTGTTGTGTAGCATAATGACATAAAGACTCTGACTTCAGAAGGCTGAAAATGACTTCTTTATTTTTGGGAAGTGTCTCTCTTATATACTATTCTACACAGACCAATTTGATTGGTGAAATTGGTGAAATCCCTTTCCTAGGGAAAGAATGTAAACATAGTACAGTTATAAAAACATGTCTCTTTTTTACAGAAAATTCCCTAGGAAAGGAATTTCAGAAAACCAAAACATCTGAGGCACGAACCAGGGCTACAAACAAGCGTTAAGTTTTTCATTGAAAAGCATCAGAAACCAAAGCACAAATTAACAAACAGTAAATGCACATTTTTGAATTTTCCTAGTGACATATTTTTTTGCAAGAAACACAAACATGCAGTGTGTAGCAAAAAAAGATATGCGGGCATTAAGGAAGCTCCTCACAGAGGAGATGCTCCAGACACTTAATCATCTTCGTGACCAGAACTGGACACAGCAGTCCAGGAGAGACCTCACTGGTGCTGACCAAAGGGGAAGGACATGCTGGCAGCACTCTCCCTAACGCATCTCAGGGCACTACTGACCTCCTCTGTCACGGGGCACCCTGCTGGCTCAGGTTCAGCTTGGCACCACCAGGACCCCCAGCTCCTTTTCTGCTGAGCTGCTTTGCAGCTGGGTAACCTCAGCAAATATTGGTGCCTGGGGTTATTCCTCCCCAGATGCAGACTTTCCACTTGTCCTGGCTGAACTTCAGGAGATTCCTGGCAGCACATTTCTCCAGCCTGTCAAGGGCCTCTGGATGACAGTGTGACCTTCTGGCACCCCAGTCACTACTCCGTGTTAGGTGTAATCAACGAACCTGGTGAGAGTGCACTCTGACCCATCACTCAGGTCATTGATGAGTAAGATTGGACCCAGTGTTATCCCTGTGGTACACTGCTAGTTACTGGCCTCCAATTACAGGGCAGAAGTTGTAATCAGGATAGTAGTTTTGGGATCCTCCTTTGCATTATCTTTGTAGTTGTACCACAGAATGCTACAGATGTCATGACATGCCAACAGTGCTATTCCTGTATTTCATGACAACATGCAGAAAATTAATTTATCCATACTACAATAGAATAAGGCACATCTTATGGGTATAATCACTATCCAAGAGTCACCTAATTCCAGTCATTATCTCCATGAAGAGAGCTTAAAAGAATTTGTCTCATCCAGATATCCACATCCCAACTCCGAACACATTGGGACTGAGAATTTATCCATTTTTCTGTACCTATCAGAGCAAAGCAACTCTGGCAGCCCGAGGGGTCAGTAGACTGAATACTAAATTTTTTATTAGATTTTCTTAACCCACCTCATTCTCTCTTTGCTGTTCTATCTCCAAATTCCTGTTTTCCTTCGTATCTAGCATTTATCTTTCAGCAATCAAATGCTCTCTTTTGTCCCAGTTCTGATTGTCTCTCACTGAGATCGTATATTTCCCCCGTCTCCTATATCTGCATATATTAAACATCTTATTTGTTTCATGTTACATTCAAATATTTGGATATCTGATTTAGGTCATCCTGTAAATGAAAGTCAGTAATTAAATGGATAACAAATTTTGAAGCCAAAACCATTGCATTAAATAATACATTGAGTATTAAGGAGTATCTTATATATTACTCAGGATTTAAAGTAAAATGTCTTCTCATCTCTCTTTCTCTCTTCAACGTTTCATTAGCATGACCAGTTTTTGACAGCATTTTTCTCACATTCTGTACATTGCTGTGTATTTGCAGAAACGTAGGATGTCAAAACCTGCTGTTTATATTCAATGAATTGTATATTAAAATCAGAAAAGAAGACAAAACCTGTTCAAGCATCCCAAATATCTAACAAAGTAGATCCCTTGCTGCCGCTGTCATCGGTCCCCTTCACTACCTGTGGTCCCCCTAGGCAGAGTTTAGATTTTGGGAAGATGGGACAGTGGAAGATGTCCTGCCACTGCTGCCAGAAGTCTCGTAGCAGTTACTTGCCATGTTTCAACAAAAGCTATGATTTCTGCAAGCTGGTATTGGAGTTGGAGGCAAGAGCTCAAGCACAGAGGAAGCTTTTCTTCCAGAGCAGCAGCAATTTACCAATCACACCAAAACATGCAATATGCCCTGACAGCGCTCTCCCACTCTGTTCACACATTGCTGAGTGCCCACTATAACTATTTAAAAGCTTGGCTTGCACCAGATTTTTAACAGAGCCTGAAAATCTATACAGACAATTATATAATGGCTCGGGGGGAGGAGGAAGAGGGGTGCTCTGCCAAATGCAACCAGCACAGACCCATAGCCACTGATAGAATTTCTTTTGAGTAATTTCTTAGCTTGAATGACACTGATGAACTGGAGCTCATGGTGCAATGTTCACTAAAGAGCCAGCACGACTCATCAGTGTGGGCACATGGCAAGAAGAGCAAGACTCCTTCCTGAATTGCTGTTTTGCACCATCACAGATTGAGAGTCAGGAATTCAGCACTGGGTTAATTTTTAATCAGGCCATACACTGAGAAGAAATATAAAAAATTAGATATAAACAGTGAATTTAGGGTAAAACTTCTATTCCAGCTGTAGGATAGAATTTGGAGACTGATACAGAAGCTTGATTGGTTTTGAGTGAAAAATGAAGAACTGCGTATATATACAACTGAAAAAGAATGTTGAAGGGTGGCTAGTATATGAAAGAGCCATTTACCTGATTACCCTCAGTGGTGACAGTAGTTTGAGGGTTTTTCTCCTGGGTATTCCCATTTACATATCTTTCAGGAAACATTTTAGTCTCTGAAGTTCTTCCAGATTTAAATTTTGCATTTGATTATTTAATGCAATTAAGTCCAAAATTAGGGAAATGGCTGACAATAGAAGAAGCACATGCTACAAGAAGCACTGGTTTGAGGAAGGGAGGAGAAATGTAAAGGAAAGAGAACCACAGGGCAAGGCAAACCCGTTTGGTTGTTCCATTCAAGGGCTTCTCTTTCTAATACTTGCTCCTGAAAATAGAAATGTGTCCAAATAATGGTTTGAGATCCACCACGCAATCACATGGCCCACAGTGGAGTTGTGCTTTTTTTTTTTTATCTAAGGATTCGCTTACTATGTATTTTAAATTCTTTGGCCTATTTAACTTCAACATGACCAAAAAAATTAAAGCTTACTAAATATTGTTGAACAGTGTAAGGGATAGACAAGTTTAACAACATCAGGGCAACATTTGCAACCAATATTTAAAGTAACTTTTAGTAAGTAATAATAAGTTCTATGTATTATTACTATACCTACACACTCATTAACTTTACAGCATATTCAATTTCCTCCAATACCACTCATTATTGGACTAATCTATTACCAAACTCCTGGTAAAGCCTGTCTGTAATAAAAAGAGCATTTCCAAAGATTTATATTTTTAAAAGGGCGGGATGCAGACTGGCATGTTAGCAGTCCTACAGTTCTATTCTCTGTCACCAATATCCAGACATTTCTTACTTACTACATTATTTCAGTCACACAATAAGCAATTAGATGAATGTGAGGAAGACAACTAAGAAGGTACACTTATTAAAAATAATTCCAGAAGCCCTTTGACACATGGCACAAAACTTTGCCCTTTAAGAGGCCTTGGCTCCATTCCTAGCACTAACAGGTGAAAAAAACCCAACATTTAACAAAGGAATGATACCAATTTCCCATTCAACATTAAGCTGCTCCCTAACAAACTAATGAAGCTTTAAAGAGTGGGAAGAAGTGCCAGCAGCAGAGGACCTTGAAGGGGAAAGCTGCAGAGTGCACCTTTACCACTGTGGTAAGGGTGACAAAGAAAAGCAAGGTCAAGAATCAGGGCAGCACAAGCTTGTGTCAGAGAGCACAACATGCCAGCTCAAAGAGAACAGGACCATATAAGCATAAGACGTCAGGACTAGAAGGCAAAGTCTCCTAAATAGCACATTAATATACTCCAGACCAGTCAAGGAAAACATCTGCATGGCAATTAAGGAAATACAATCTCAAATAAAACCATTCTAATTTTCATGCTGTTAATGCTACATTAAATGTTGCTAATACTGCTGCAGGAATGTGGCAAACTTGTGATTAATGGGGAAGAAAAAAATCCCTTGAGTGTTAGAATTATACACTGGGACTAGAAAACCATCAGAAAATATAAAATTTAAGAGATTTAGATAACTGGGTGAAATAATAATGTGTGAATATCTAAAGGCATTTGTTTCCTTCGCATTTTTTTAAAAGCTATAAACATGTTTTGAGAGGAAAACATGAGAATATACCACTGTCATTGGAACATTTGGCTTCAGATTACAAAAGCAATTCAAAATGCACCAAAACAATCATTATTTTTTCATTATTTTTAATATGACTTTTTAAGCCTTATTAAAAAAAATACCACCACGAATGCAAGCTGAAAACACGGAGTGCAGCAAAGACTGCTGGCTGATGCAAAGAAAAGGACAAAGAAAAGTTTTTTCTGAAGAACATTTATTTATAACAAAGAAAAAAATGTGTATGAAACTGAACAGGTAACAGTATACTTTTCTGCTTAAACATTGTCTTATGTGGGTTAATAATCTATGAAGTTTAACTTATTATAAACCAACCTCAGATGTTTGTGGATGCATGATTAATTACAGCAGGGCTTATCGTTTTTCAAAAGATGTTCTACTTTATCTTTTATTAACTTCTAATATACCAAATATAGTTTTAAACTGCCACATTGCTCTGCTATTAATAGAGCCAAAAGAAACCTCTATTGACACTTCCCTGGAAAACAGTATCAATTGAGTTGTCTTATCCACCTACTTTTTAAGAAAATTATGAAATACAAACTCAAAGAAATCTGAACTGTATGTAATTGTGACAAAGTGACATGAAACAAAGAATAGAGTGATAAACCAAAATATGCATAAATATTATTCTTCTGAAGTGAGTAATAGTAAATGTAAAAAAAAAATCTGTTTTCAGACAAAAACAGTGATGTTGCACTGATATACAGGCACCAGGACATCTCCACTGGCAGCAGTAAAATTTTGGATATTGTAACACATTGAAATTTCTGCTCTGCAGTAATATACAGGAGTAAATAGGCAGACAAGTTCATAGGAAGGATATTAACATAAATATTTTCATAGCATTATTTTAAACATTGCAAAAAATATTGATGATTTTTTCTAATGAATAGTTAGAATCAAAGTTTTTTTAAAAATAGTGTATTTTCAACAGGGAAGTATTTCCTTGAGTTATACATTTGCACCTACCATATGTTTTTGCTTTCCACAAAACTACCGTCAACAATATTTTCTGGCACACAACTTGGCTCATGTTTTCTTTCCCTCCTGGAAACAAAATCATACCTTTATGTTTCAGTTTATTACAGAAGATGCATAAATGTTCTCCTGTGAGTACACGTAATTCTCAGAAAGAAAACAACCTTGATGGAAACAATGTATTATGTATGACAGGGGCTCTGCTTTGGAGCTGAGCTGGATATTTTCTTCCCACCGTTCTGAGGGAATTACTGGCAGAAGTAGTTCTTTGCAGATGGAGCAATACTACAGCTGTCCTTTACAAAATGGGAAAGCTTTTGATCCACTTCTAAGATACCAACTGTCCGCAGTCTCATTTCCCTTCTGTCCTATTATTCTTAGGTAAACTGCATAAACAGACATTTTAATGACACATCAGTAGGATTGTTTCTCAGCCTTGTCAACTTTCTTCACCAAACACGCTTTGGCATTAAAGACGCCCTGTACAGGTTCAGAGGTACATGTGTAAAATAATGACTGATTTCCATTTGAATTGGATATTAACAAAAACTTATGAGCAAATCCAGACAAATTAGCTAACTGAAGAACAGCTTCTAATATTTTGACTGTTAACTCCTACTTTCTGTGATGGGATCCTTATTAGAGCTATGTTTTCAAAGAAAGAACATCCCAATTCACACATCTCCTATGGTGGTGATTCGTCATGCAAGCTGCTGCCTCACGTTTGAACATAATTATTGACAGTGACTGATATTCCAGAGTGTCAGCAAAAATATTTTAAAAAAAAGCTACAGCTAACGTTCAGCATGTAATGCTATCAGTGATAGAGGAGAAACTCTACATCTCGAGCTTGGCAGTACCACTGGCTCTGACCCTGCACCCTCCAGGTCAAGCGATCGCAGTTTTTATGATGGGATTGGTCTCTGACCCAGATACTCTACTGATTATTGAAGCTTTCACTTGGCAGGAGTAACTCTGACCTACTGTGCTAATAATTTTGCTGATGGGAACTAATTAACTCCCAGACAGTCTACACACCCTCTTTAACCTAGCTGTTAACAAGCTTGTAATGAAACTTCAATCACCTCACACTGTGCCCTGGGTAAATAAGCTTGTTCAGACGCATGCACATGTGTCTACACACTGGAATGATGACTACAGTCCTATGAAATGAGGGAAGGTAAAATAAAAACATGGTAAAACAGACTGAACTGCCCTGTGTTTATGTACGTCTCATCATTGACCAAGGCAAGGATGAGAAATGAAAGTGGCTCCATTTCTACCCCTAGGGTACTTCATTCAGGTCAACTTAGGACAATCCCAAAGAGACCTGAATCTCACAGCTGTGTAAGTATAGCCCTTCTCTGCATTAATGCACCAGTGCTATGGGAATACACACTGAAATTTACATAATTAAATACAAAAGAATAAGTTTATTATACACTCTCCATGATTTGAGGTAACTTCATATCTGTAGATACTTTGAAAACAGACTAACTTCTAAAGACACTAGAAAATTGGGTGCCTGGAGTCAAGAGTTGCACATACATTCATGTTAGAATAGACTTGATCACTTAGATGATCTTGAAACAATATTTGCATCTACGTAAATGTTGGTGTCACTCTGCTAACCCCCAGGATTCACAACAGCCATGGTTAAGACTTAGAACTGAATCCAACAAAGAAAAAATTATCCCCAAATGCTTCAGGTTGAAATACAAAATTAAAATTTTAAAAAGAGGAAGTGAGGGGGCATTATCATACATGACAAAAAGTCCCAATTTACTATACAATATTCTAAGTAGGCAGGAAATTCCTGTGAGCTCTGTATGCACACATCACAAGTAATGGACTAATGTGATCAGGTTAACAGAGAAAGCAGGAGGTAACAACATCACTGTGCTAATCTCCTGCTAAAACACTCCAAAATTCAGAATAATCAAACAGAAAATAATCCTTGGGGATTAAAACAATATATGTTGACGAAAAGCATGCAGATTGATTGTTCTTCATTTCTTTTCAACAATTTTGAGCTTCAGCATAGAAGTGGTAGTCAATGTCATTTGAATGAAGCAAGTTCTGAAACAGCAGAAACTCTGAAGAAAATAGCCTGTATAAATTCACCTAAATATCACATTTTGACACATCAGTATTTATCAAATTTCACAAAAGGTAAGTATTTGTGTCTGGTTCTATGAAATACTAACTACTTGTATACACACTTTCTGATCTAACTAAAAAATTAGACGTCTTCTGTGAAAGCTGAAGACAAGTCTAAGTCTAAAACTTTTATTTTGTTCTGTCTAACACCTATAAACTGACAGCCTCAGTGACACTCTTTAAAATATTCTATGCTACTGGTTTGCCTCCACCAGACTCACCTACAGTGGATGTAGACACTTGGCTACATCATGTACTTTTACCTCTGAAAAAGAGCATTAAAATTAAACAATCTTAAATCAGGCTCTTTGACCTTTTCTGATTACTAGTGTCCACTCAACCTTTTCAGGATGAATGGTAGATATCTTTGTCCAAGACAGTTTATGCAGCAATCACTGTACTTCCTCTAAGTTAGATAAATTGGGTGGTCACTTAACAGGGAGAAAGGCCAACATCAATTGCAGCAAAGGTCACTCAGTTCAGTTATCATGTACTGTATTAAATTGTCATCAGATCTGAACAGCAATTTCATCAATAACCCATCCAGCTAGAATGCCTGTGAATGTTTGAAGCCATCCCCACTCTGTGAGGGACAGAGAGCAGTCAGAAAACTCACTTACCTGTAAGGCAGTGATACAAAAGGTCGCAAAATAAACACCTGAAGGGAACAAAGGTTCTCATCCACCAGCTTGTGGCAAAAGAAGATGGAATAGACACTAAAAAGCTAATGATATACAGTATAGGTCTTCCCATATGACTATGAATACCATCCTATCTGCTACTGATTGAGAGTACAAACTCCTTCCTTGAATCTTTGCCTCTCAAGGCTTTTTGGGTGTTCTTACAGACACTCTGGGAATACCCTGCTTTTTCCAGCATTCCAAAGTCCCTGCTTAGTTCTGCTGATTCTACTTTCACCAGCAAAATGCAATAGAAGAAATACTTACTGGAAACTTTAAATAAATAAATACAAATGCTATCCAACTTCTGACAAAGAAAACCGCTGTGTTATTTTGACCCAGTTATTAACAAAATTCTAAAGGTCAATAAAAACCTCTTAGCTTTTCCTGTAACCAAGTCTTTACATTGTTGAGAAAAGCATCATTTCAATGAAATTAAAATACTTCAGTAACTCAAAAATCCCAATAAATGTGAAGCATTCAAGCATGAAAATTTTACGCAACGTAGCTTTTATGCACTGTATGTGTTCATATTACAAGGAAATGTAATACATGTAGCCTGACTCCATAAAGAAGTTTGGTTTTTGGTTTACTTTTTTTCAAGTGATACAATTGATTACTTCTACTTGTGCAACTTTGCAAAGAAAAACACCACAGTTTATGCATTACAAAAATGCCAGACAATGCCATGCTTTTATTTTGCACATAAAGCTTCAAATTGCTAACTGAAAATAATCTCACTTTTAAGCAATATTCATACTTGGATGTCTTTCATATTTTCAAATAAATCTCAATCTAATTTTCAGACAACCCATCCTGAAAACAAATATGAAAGTGAATGCCTGAGCACTTGCAGATGAAATCTATACAGTCTACTCAGGAATCTGCAAAGTAACAGCTGGTGCTACAGCTGTTGCATTCAATCAGGGAAGACAAGCAATACCATATGGCATGATTTTCTAATGCAGTTCTGAACACTGAATATCCAAGATACTATACTTAGAGGGAAGAAAGAGGGAGCTGAAATGCAACCATTACTAATAGTTAGTCCAATCCATCACAAATAATTACCAAAATGATTTACCATTAATAATTCCTTACTGAGGGAAGGTTGCACAAAACAACAAAAAGAAAGTCTCATTGTATTTTTCATTTAAGAATCACTTAATTACTTTTTATTATGTTACATGATGTTATTTCTAAACACCAGGAATAAATCTAGAAAGTATCATTTCAGGTTGCACTTTCAAGCAGGGATAGTATCAGGAGCTTTGAAGAAAGATGGAATAGTTCAGGAATTAAAATCTATGATGATAAAATTAAGGCTCATACTTGAAGGCATCAAGGTGTCAAAAAGGAAACACACACAAAAATACAGGTTTTATCATGAAAATGTTTGCTTTCTTCCTGTTACCTAGAAACTTTGTTTCTAACAAAGAACAAAATCCAAACTTTTAAAAACCTGTCAGGCAGAAAATTTCCTCTGCACTTTAAGAGAAGAAGCTAGTTCTGGTTGACAGAGATATGTATTTATAGAGACCATGATTTTATCTCTATATTCTGAAATGCAGTTATAACAACCTGTCACCAAATCCACTGACTAATGGCAGAATACTCTGACACAAAGAGAACACGTTATATGAAAACAACATCCTGAGAAAGTATTATTAATAGTGCTGTGAGTTTTACGTATATCCAACCATTGTATTGACAGCTTTAACATATGTGCTTCTCAAAAAAAAAAAAAAGTCAAAACCCCACAAATCTCTTTTGCAGTTAAGAACTTGGCATATATAACCCAATAATTTTTAAGTATACTTTTGTGACAATGTAAACTCTTCAAAACTATACTATTAGACAGTTCATTTCAAGTGCTCAGAGAAAGTTTAATAAAAACAACAAAAAATATTACATAATAAGCAATTAAGTTGAAAACCCACAGAAAAAAATCTCCTTATTTAATACATTTATTGCAAAATACAAATATCTGTTTCTTTATTTCTGCTCAGATGCTCACCTTTTCTTAAGCAAGGTTAATTAGTTGACCTCCCTTTGAAAATTGCAAAAGGCTTTTGTAAAAAGTGGAATAAAATTGTCCTTTTCATACATAAGGATTCTAAAGACATCAAAACTCAAGTACAACAATCCAAAATGTCAGCAGCACTAGCTGCACTTACAGCAACATTTACTGTTCCAAAGAGGATTCTTTATGGCAACTTCACTGAACAGGGCGAATCCATCTGCCCCACTATTAGTCCATAGCTAAGAATGAAGCAGATAAACACCAAACTTTCTGTCTGAGCTTAATGATTGAAGATCTAGTCTAAGACCATCTGCTGAGTTACAATAATCTGTCAGGATGTCAGAAATCCTGACCCTGAGAAACAGACAGCAAAGATCTTTCCACAACAAAAACTGCATGAAGTAATTCTGTGGCATCACTACAATGATAGAGTCATTTCCAAGAAGCTACTTAGAATCACCACAAAATATTTAGAATTTTTAGGAATATTCTAAAAACACAGAAGCACCAGGTTATACTTGTGAAATATGTTCTTACAAGCACATCAGTAATAATAAAATAGTCTAATAATATGCAAAGAAACTCGAATTACACTAGGCAGAGCATAAATATTGCATTTCAAAATGCCTTATCCAATTTCCTGTTTGTAAACAAGCCACAAAATTATCTTGTTAGCAAGTGTGAACAGCTGGATGACATTGAAACTGCAGCCAGTCTTAGAGCTAGAGGAATGTTTTATACATTTGTTACATCCCTGCAGTTGAAAGACTGCTTACCTTTTCAAATTGTACTGAAAGGATACTAAATTGAAAAGTAAAATCATCCTAATACTTCACAAAAAACAAAGGCTAGCCAAAATTATCAAAAAATAATTACTTAATTACTAATTCATCAAAAGGCATTGCACAAGCATGACCTTTAAAATCAAAATGGGTGTTGCTTCTGTGCTGCTGGGATCAATTTCTGTATCTTTACCAGCATTGCAGACTGATGCATTATTATCAAGCAGATAAAAGAATGAGCTTGGAATCATACTGAACTGCCTGACTCATAAATGGCTACCATGAAGTATATTTCAATTTGAAAGCTTTTCCATTATGAAGGTTTTAAAACAATTTGTTCTCATTTTGAAACTCTTCTTGAAACCAGTTATTTTTAAACACACATAGCATTCTCTGCTTTGAAAACAGAATGGCTATGAAAAGCTTATTTAGACACAAAATTATTGCCAACAGCCAAGCCAAGGGTACTCATTTACCAGATTTCAAAACTATGGGTATTATACTCAAAAAATTTAATTTGCAGAGACTTCCGTGTTATTGCAAGAAGTAAATTCCTTTTTACCTACACTGCATTGAAATTTGATTTTTTTTTCCCCTACAAAACCACCCCAGAGGTGGTAAGAACCACATGAGCAAGTAGCATTTTTCATTACTTCAATTCCATAGAACATATTTCTTGGTACAAGCAAAAAGGAGACAGAAATGGGCTGTGCACAGAAAGCAGAAGAAATAAATAAGATCTTTAACCATTAACTACAAATGTACAGTAATGATAAGAATTATCAAAAATCTACATTAAACGTCCCCCTCACCTAAAAAATACGTCCTTCATTACAACTGAAAAATTAAAGGATGCTAAAATATTTTGTTAATCTAAAACTCATATATTTGTTTTCTTACCAGGTCTGCTTGATAAAGCTACATTGGCATTATGCTCAGAACAGGTACTCATATTTCTGGAAGGATAAGGGAGTAACCTTTTCTAAAAATTAGTCCAAACCAAGAGGAAACAAAGTGTCATATAACTCCATTTCATCTTCGGCTTCCAACTTCTTCTGATTCAAGGATTAATTATTATTCCTTAACTAAGCCATATAGGCTAATCTAACTAATAGACAAGAATCTCCTGAAAAGGAAATGAGATCAAGACACACCTCATAGCTTTTTTTTTTCTTTTCTTTTCTTAAGTAGATTTTAACATGGTTTTTTAAACACAAGACAATAGGCACTGGGCACTTTGAATGGATATTGCTTCTGCAACAACAACCAAGACATATTCCTTTAAGTAAAATTGAAAAAAACCCTGAAAGTAAAGTGCATGAGCTTCTGAAAAGTTATGTGTAATTCCAACAAGACAGAAGAAAGTCTAAGCATGCCTCCATGATGGGCAAAGCCCCATCATTGTGATCTATATTAAAATTTAATGGATGTAACGAAGAAGTCTCTGTGTATTGAGCTACATGAATAAAGTGATACTACAAAATACATATTAAAGAAGATGAATTTTTATTAAAAATTTAGAAATTAAAATTTCTTAAAAAGCCCCTAGGAATCTCTCATGGAGACTATTTCCTCCTTTACTATCCAATAAAAATGATGAGCATTTGCATTGCTACCTTGAGACATGACACTAAATTCACAGGAACTAAATGCATATTAGGTTGGGCCAAGAAATTTTATCTTCCCAATGGAAAAATCAAATACATGTACACTGTTATTACAACTGCTAGCTGAACTAAACTTCCTCCTAGAAAGATTCAAATTTACCTCTCTCTTGAATGTGATGAAAAGAAAAAAAAATCATACAGTTGTTGACTTAAATGGAATTAGGTAAAAAGCAAAAATTCCTGTTAAGAGATGGGTTAGAGAGACAGTTGTGTCATATTTTGTTTATTAAACTTACAGTAAAAGTTTCTCACTTCCTTAGGAAGTAAGGAAAAAAGTTGTGATCTCTCAATGTCATATACTGGATGATATCATGAGTATCACATGTGACAAGGTGGCTCATAGCCTGGGAAGTAGAGCACAGCAAACTACTGACAGCTTTATCAATTTCCTTATCTGGCATTCCAGGTCATCTTCAAGGCCTCAGGCTCTAAAGCACAGCAGCCTTCTGAAGCACCAAACGTCTCTACGGAGTGTAGCTGAATATGAAAATCCAGTTTTGCATTGCCATGATGATGTGCCTGATATTCAGGGCTTGTAACTTCTACAGATCTAGAATATCATTAACAAAAGCACCCGCCTGGTTTGAGCTTTGTCTTCTCATTTCAACTCATCTTTGGTAAAAATTTTTAGATGTTGACAGTATGAGATAAATAAGTCCGTCTTCATGGTTCATCTTTCTCTTCGGGAGTGCATTAACACAACGTGACAAAAAGGATGAACCACTATTTCTCGATGCAGGCAGAGGCGTACGGCAGTAAAAACATGTTTCTTCTCCAGAATACTGAGCAGTTATTGAACAGGCAGCTGAAACAGACCCAGGTCACAGCAACAAACCTCTCATACAGCATCCATCAGCCCACTGAAACAAAAGAAGGGTAGGATATGGAAGGGCTAATACAAGCCATGTGAGAAACTGAGGTGAGGACCTAAAAACTATCATATGCACCAAAAATAAAAAGAAAAACAATAATCATAGATGATAGATCTGAAAAAAATTTAAAACCTCTGTGTTTTACAAAAAACCCACTGTGTTTTAAGGCACCAGTCTAAATGTTACATTTCTCATCTATCTTCACATAGAGTTCACTATATTTAACAAAACAATGCATATCATATCAAACTGATAGCAACTCAGACATCAGAGGAAAATGTCCACATTGTAGTTTTTTGTCTTTTCTGTTTGTGTGTATTGTTTTATTCCTCTTGGTTGTGATGTTGGGGGTTTTTTTACAAATAGGTTCTCCATGAAAAAACTTCCATGTGCTTCATAACTTTATTTCATAAGTTATTAGGAGTCAACTCAGTGACTGGAAAGTCTATGTACTCGGGCAACGATCACATTTCAGAGGGAAGTAATTCTCAGCCTGAGGTTGGAAGTCACATTAAACCAATTAGAGTAACCATTATGTAAATGGCAGATCCTGGGCTGCTTGGCACAACACTAGTCAGTGGATTTATCAGGAAAGATTAGACTTCACGAAGCACAGTTCAGCTAAGTCATAGCTGAGGGGCATGACAACTGACAAAGACTCTACTTGAGTAATCTAGCCATAAAGGTAAAAGAAATTTTAAAAAAAGCAAACTAGCTATTGTGCAACATACTGACAATAGTGTAGTCTTTCTACCACACTGATAGAACGTCACCAGCTCAAAATATTTACAATAAATGTAAAGCAAAAATTGGGCAAGACATGGCAGTTTGGGAAGAAAGACGAGAGAAGGGGTTAATTATTCAGCCTCATTAAAATTTTCATCAGAAGCAGCAAACTATCATAGCTTCAGCATTTTCTTTTTCATTAGAGTGCTTTTTAATATTGACATCCAACCAATTATGTTCAAACTAATTCCCAGAATGCTGTGAGACTGTAGCTACTTTCAGAAGTTTTTCCCCATTAATGAGCTGTATTATTTTTTCATTAGAAGCCCCAGTGTGCTCAGAGACATACAAAGTGGTGAAGAGAAAACCACCCTGAACAGAACATATTCTCCAAAAAGTCTTTCACTTTCTTAACGAATTTCTATCTTCAGGGAACCTTCTTCATCTTCACTTCAAAAATTCAAAACCAAATGCATCACTTCTACTTCAAGTGGACTCCTCCTTTATGACCACTTGCAGCAAAATATGAGAGTTCCAGGCACAGGCAAAGTGATAGAACACAAAAGATTTATTTTTTTTTTTTTAATATGGCATGATATCTTTTATGGTCTACACTCCAATTTGTATATTTGGGGTTGTTTCATTGTTTTTTTTTCAGATATGTCTGACTAGATTAAACTACTTTAATAACATTCTGAAGATTTAATAAGCCTTAGCTAATGATATCTTGTTTCTTTTTTACATACTCTCAGTGAAAAAAAACAGTTAACAAAAAGACACTGTATTATCTGATTCATTATATAGAAAGCAGGGCATCTTTTTATGGCTTCTTAATATAGTTTGCTTTTTCTTTCCAAAATAACTCTCTGGTAACGTTTGCATAAAATGTGATGAATGTCTCTCCTAAAGGGAAGAGAAATTGCAACACAATTGCATTAGCAACTAATACAAGCATGACAAGACTGAAAACTAATTCTTTACTCTTCCTTTCAACATTTTCTCTTTAATTAAATTGCACCTTTTCTTCATCTTAACTTCCCCTTGAACCCATACTTTGTTAATAAACACCTATCTCTAGTTGTGCCACTCATCACTCTCACGGGATTATATACAGACTGTATTCCATACATAGAATAATTAATAACAATAAATAATAGTAATAATAACTTTTTGGACAGCAGTGTGTTACTGTCCAAGAAACAACACACTTAGAAAGACATGGGCTTATATATTGACAAGTGCCTTTAATTTACTAAACTTGCAAATGCACAAGGCCTTACAATTACACAACCTCTGTAAAAGATAAATAAGTTACTTTATAAGCAAATTATCTACCTTTTCTTAAAATGGCTTACACCAAATAGCATCTATATGTGAAGAGTAACAATATATCATTTCCTCTGAGACACAGGTTCACTGTTTTGTCCCTTTCTAGTCTCAAAATAATACTCTTATCAATATGAGAAAAACTATTTCTTAAATGAGAGTGATGAAGATATTATGTAAGCAACAGATTTTTATTTAGAGACACTTTTTTGCTGCATGCATAGCAGTAATTTTTAGCTGACTGAATTGTCACTCCATTTCTAATCATCAAATTCCTTTTATATGTGAGGTTTCAGCAAAATACACTTATTTTAAATACCTACTTCTGCATCCAAAAAGTAAAACTTTTACTACCCAATTTTGGTTTCTGTAGACCCTGACCCTTACAGACTATTACCTTCCTGTTAAGAGAGAGCTAAGCAGTATACTGTTCAAAAGAAACTGTGAAGCAAGTAATCTAGAAAATTCAGTGATTTCAAGAGAAGACATTCCCTACATCACATCCTTAGAGCAATAAAATGAACTTCTTGCAGAGTTAAGGTAAAAAAAAGACAAAAGTGATACTATCTCAAAAAACAAGTTGTATTATACAACAAACTCACAATTTTAGAGTTACTTTCATCACATGTAATTGGCAGTATACCTGGTAGAATAGCGCGAATCTGTACCATGACAAAAGAACCAAGACTCAATTGGAGTCAGTACATATATTCACCATCTAGATTTCCTCTATAAAACTTTTAAAGTATATTTAACACAAAAGGGGAGAAAATAAAGCACTTATCACTAGTAAATATATAAATATATAAATACAAATCTGTCATGAAATGCACTTTGTGGCATTTCAGAGAACTCAGCACAGACCATAACATTCTTCTGCAGCTCCCTACAAAGACGTGAAGTACAGCACAGAAAATAACCTGAATTTCCTGGCTTTATGGTTCAGGTAACCAAACGACTCCCAAGGTGTTGACATTCATATATCAAGTTGAAATATGGAGAGTCATGAGTCATTCATCCATGTTGAGCTAAAGACTACAAATCTTCCTTGCATGCTCTGTCACTTTATCACTCTTCCTCCTCCTCCCTTCATTATCTCCTGCATGGCACCAAGCACACCTTGCAGGGACAAGTCAGTCTTTCCAATGCTGTCATCTAAAAAGCACCGCTGACTGTGAACTTCATTTAGGATTACAAAAACAAACAAATAAACAAGAAAAAAAAAAAAAGGCAGTTTCAACTACAGCCTTCAAAGTATGTCTCTTAAAAATAGCAAGCTCAGCAACCATGAAGGTGGAATTTCTTAACAGGAATTAGTGATATTGATAATATATTCTTACTAGACATGATCAATAATTCAAGCTGTGCCACTGTTCAGGAAGAAGAAGATGACTTAGATAATCTATTCTTTATTTTTTAAAAAGTAGTTCCATTGGACCCATACAGCATTGTTCAACAGTGTCTTCAGGCCATCACATACAAATGACACATGCAAGCATGCACATAGAGCAGTGTGTGGCATGAAAATAGCTTCCAGACTGATTCATTAGAAAAGTCATGTTAATTTAAAAAGTCTATATCTGTTCATACAGGAATTTTTCCCTTCTCTCGGCGCCCTGAGTTTTTCAACCTCACAATCTATTTTTAATACTTGATTTCAACAGAAAGACAAAGAAAGCTGGTTGCTTACCCCATGCTTTTCATGTTTGAATTCTCCACTCATGTTAACTTCTTTCTTCCTTTCTCTCAAGTGCCCTGGTCTTCTCCACTACATCCATTTTTGGTTGCATATGCCACGTATTACTAGTGTGCTAAAGCACTGGTACATTGGGTACTGTCTAAAAACTGTATCGAAAATCTTAAGACTCAAAGTTTCTTCCATTTTGTTTTTGCACAGACCTCCAGAAAACTATACTCACGTAAATGGCCCTTTAACAGAAAATCACATTCCCAAATCAAATTGTGTCACCACCATAAACCATGTGCAGAGCTGAGATTGGATTCAAGATCCAGCCTCTTTACTGGCTTATAATGCAACTTTTGCAAATAAGATTTATGTTCCCTGTTGCAAGATCTAGCAGTTTTATAACTACCTTAATGGCTTTTTCCCTTCTGGCTCCACCCTCTTCCTCTAATCCAGGAATTATTTTGACCGAAAACCACAAGAAAATTTAATCAAGCAAAAAAATTCTCACAATGTACATTTGATTAAACCACCAGTAGAACACTGCAAAACAAGCAAAATTTTACACAACACAAGTCATCTTTTAGGATAATCAGGCACATTCATATAAAATTCAAAACAAGGGTTTTGCTACTTTCAAGGAGAAGGGATGACTTACATGTGTGAATGCAGAAACACTACGTAACTTTTACAAATATTCCTCTTCTCCCAAAATTTTGGAAATATCTCACAGAGAGTCCGCTTCCCAAGGTTTTTTATAATGCTATTTTCCCATGAAAACAATTCTCTCCTCCACCATCCTCTATTATGGCATCTTGATATCAGCTATTTGAACTACTTGTGGCACTCAATGCTATTTGGATGCTCCTTTAGAATGTTAATAAATTATCTTTGTATCTTTGTAAACAGCATTTTTAAAAGTCTTAATTATGTTGTTTTGTATAAAGCTGTGGGACATAGGAACACAAATGAAGATAACTCAATTGTGCTAGGCATTGTACAAACACAAGTCATTATAAAACAATCTCTCTCTGTTCTCTATTTCTCTAAGGGCTTGGTGGTAAAATAGCTATTCCCCAGCACACAAAAGGAGAGTTATACTATTGTTCACTAATAAAAACATTTCATTTTGCATAATACAGGAGGTAGAAAGTAATAATGTCTCTCATTAAGAAATTTCTCATTGGATTAGCAGAAGTGATCAATCTTAAAAATACTTCTCTCATTACATCAGAAACCCTTTCCAATTAATACCCTCAAACTCACTTATTATATAATACAGACTGTGAGGAATGGTCACAATCTCTTTGCCCCCACAAAATACCTACGAAAATCTTTTACTAGTATTTGGACGTTTGAAAGCTTGCTTTCTAGCAACATCATTCACAAGGGATCACACAAGAACCCTCCACTTGAGCCACTCAATAAGGCCTGCATCTAATGGCACTCCTCCCCTGAATCCATGCAAACATACCAGATTTTCCCCTCTCTATTGAACAGACATGAAATCACCAAAACAATGTTGGCAGTGCTCACAAAGTACAGAAAGCAATTTTAAAAACCTCCTTCTATTGTGGTCTACTGACAACTTTGAGCAATGTCAGCAGCACCAAAAATCACAGTGCTAATTAATGCTGAGAACGTGCTGATTGCTGCAAGAAATGGTTGTTGGATTTTGTTTGAAATCCCAGACACTGATAAGTTTAACACTGTACAGCATTCACATGAAAATAGTAAGCAATGGAATTTCCTAGGGGAGAACAATTTGTGCGAGCAGTAACAAAAGCATTAGCTTTCATTGGACTAAATTTTAATATCTACATACTTCAGTTATTTTAATTGTGATTATTCAGGAAAATTTTACCCAATAATATGAATTTTTAGGATTTCTTTTTATTGTTCTCTCTTCTAATTCTTTCATTACTTTAGTAACTCCATGTATTTTTTTCTGTCTTACCAGACAGAAACAAACAGAAGAAGAAAGAAGAATCCATAAATAGAACCCAAGTCAATGCTACTGCTGCCTCCCACTGTAGGCTCTGTCAGCCCATTGCCTTCTGTGAGGCACTACAAAACCCACCAGATCTTAAACTTCTATTACTGGGAATTTTAACATATCTCTACCCACCTAAGGAGTTCACCACTTTTTTCAGTTTCACTAGTCTATGCAAGAGAAACAGAGACTTTGACTGGACATGCATCCAGAAAAGGGGTCTTTCTGCCCTGTTACAAAGAGAGGAGTTGTTTTTGAACAGACCACAGAATAATTGAAGAAAGGGAAAAAAAAGACATGTGAATCCAGGATGCAAACTTCAACCAACAGGATAAATATATGTATTGTGCTTTACCCCAGAAACTGCTTACTCACAATACAAAATTTAATGCACAATTTAATTTATACCTCAGAAAATTTAAACTCAAAATATTGATTTTTATTTGCCTTTGATAATACTTTATATTATGGGAATTGTGTTAAGCCTGGACTTATTGTGTTAAAAGATACACACTTCTGTTATCTGAAGAACCCGGTGGACATGCAGGATTAAAAATGACATCAAGTGAAATAGAGAACTGTGAAGTTAAACCATAGTCTATAAGGTACTAAAAAACCTAAATTAATTCAACACTGGATCCCAGCCTGCAGAATAAAATCCATGGCTTTTGAGGCATTCTCCTATTCCAGCATCCCTGTGAGCTGAGGGACTGAGCTGATCCAGTTAGCATAAGCACTTCAGGGCACTTGCTAAAAACAGTCCAGACATTCTCTGCTACCAGTACAACATTACCAACTACCATTTTTGACTTTTCTGACAGCTTCGAAATGCCATCCTCCAAGTGACATCAACCATTACCCTCACATACAGGGTAATAACTTCTTTATCGTAACTAGAGGTTTATAATATCAGCCACGCTTTTTTCTATATTCCGACTTCAAATATGGCAAAGTAGCTGCATAAGAAAAAGAATTTCACAGCACAACATCTTTACCCAAACATTTAAATATTTACTTTGATTTTGTTAAATAAGGACAAAAAACTAAACAACATTTATAAATAATTTCCTTAAAGCCACCATTTTCTGCATCTCTGCCAAATATTCCGTTGCCAGGCTGCACCAGAAGTCTTCTGCATTAATCATAGACTTAACACATGCTTTGCAAAATTTCTTCTGAATAAAATATCTGAAAGGATATTTTATAAATGAGGGCAAAGAGCAACAGTGATGAACATGCCTAATGAAAATGAATATGCCCTTATTCAAGACCCAGAAAGAAAAACCCCATTTGACTACATAAAAGTCAGATTTAACTGGGAGACGACAGCAAAGAGTGTGGTTGCTTAGATGCACATAACAGAGTGTAATACAAGTGATAAATTCTAATTAATATGAATTTATGCAGTGTATGTGTAACCAACACTTAATCACATTCTATCCTGGATAATCATTTATATTTAGCAATTATGTTTCTTTAGCACATTTTGCTTGAATAATTTTTATTCTTTGAAATGGTGATGAAATATAGCTTTTATTAATATTCCTTTTATCTTATTCTTTTAACTGAAGACCAGAGAATCAAAAAGATGAATCTCCAAAAACACCTTTTACAATCAATGACAGTTTAAAATTCTTGACAGACCTCTCTCCTCAAGGATGTGCAGGCACTAGCTGAAGTTCACCATGCCATAACCAGGGCTTTATTTTCCCTTGAAGAGTTCCTCACCGCCCTCTTTCATCATCATATGTGAATTCCCTTCCTGACAGTTAGGCCTCAAGATAAAACATCTTTTTTGTCATTTAGCATTTTCCTAGCATCTAATCCTCCTCTTCAGATCATTTCTTCACAATCTCTTTAAAATCAGGAGTTTCCTAGTTACTGACACAGGCTTATCTGTCTCCAGTCTCAAGTTGCAATTACTGCAAGTCTGTACTCAGGTTTTAAAAACAAACAAACAAGAAGAAATACTGGGACAAATGGGAGAGTTTCACCTGTGTAATGGAACAGCTCCAACAAACAAGATGACACAGCCCTTGTAAATGCTTCAGTCAGAGGTTTGGTGTGGTAATTTTTCTCTCTCCCTCTTCCATTCTGATAATTCCTGTCAGTGTGTATTTAGGTACATTTTGAAATGCCTGCTGGACTGCCTGTTCTGGGAAGGACTTCTGTCCTCCTAAGGCATTAATATGAGATGAGAACACTAAGTGCAGTGAAAATAGGATAGTCCTAGGATCATACACGGGGAAAATAAAATAAAGACATTTTATTCAGTGATTTTATGGGTTTTAGGCACCACAGATATTAGAAGAGGAATTTCAGAACTGCTGAAAATTCCACTTGTGGAACCAAACTATTTTTAAAATAGATTTGGCCCTTAGAATGTAAAACCTGACAGGGATGCAATAGTACAGATGTTGTGTTTGTTCCTCTCTGTAGGTAAATAGGAAACCAAGAGGTTGAAAATCAGAGTATTGAGAGCCAAGTTCATATCAAGCAGTGAAGTGTGATTTGATTACAAGATCCCAAAGTAACACCTTGAAACACAAAACATTTATTTAAAGACTCTGGAACTAGGAGGCTCCTTGTGTAGCCCTCTTGCCAAGGCAATGGAACAAGGATAAATCACATACAAACGCTACTGCCTCAAAAAGATCAGAAGACCTCTTGCCTGCAGAGTTTGCTACACCCCCCTGGCCCCAGTGGAAACCACCTGGCCTTCTGGTTTCCCTCCAGGCCACCACCACCCCAAAGGTACCTATGGTTTGTATGTTGTCTACACGTGCATTATTGCCTTTCCTCTGATTCTTGACTGCATCAAAGGTTGAGCAAATTATCATCTAACAACCAATTCTCATCTAGAAGACACAATATAAGCAGAAAAATATAGACACTTAATTGTTCTCTTCAGGAAACAATGACTTTTTTTTCTTTCCACTTTAATTTTAAAACAGCAGCGTTACGCACAGAAAGCCTATTTCAAGTTCTACCCTTGTTAAAAAGAAAGACAAATGTCCAACTGCAATTGCTATACCAAAGACCAAGTCTTGGTATCAACAATTGCAGATATCTCAAATAATTCTGTAGAGATACTATCTGAGATCTGATCAAGTCTTTAAAGCAGATAATAATGGAAAAGGCACTGCCTCCTGGATTTTTTTCTTATGCTTTTTTTTGTTCCAGAAATATTAATCCAATGCTGCATCTTCCACTTCAAAGGTGTAATGTGCACTACTTCAAGCTGTTGGAAGATACAATTTTAATGTGATCGAACCTTGCTGATTTTGTGCATTCTCCAGTAATTAATCAGCATATAACATATATATATACATGTATCTATATATATCTTAGTAGCTGTAGGCAGGCATTACACCCAACACTGACAGCACATCACAGATCAGCATATGAATTCATTTAACAAAAACATATGAAGGAGAGGGTAGAAAGAAGTAAAAGAGACTTCTGATGGGGCAAGAAACACCTGTGCTTAGTCAGTTATGTAGAGGAATGTAAAGGAATATGCCCTGCATGATGAAATGACAGACTACAAAAAATATGCATCTTTATGTAAAGTGAAAAAAGTGAAAACTTTATGGGTGCCGCCTTTTAGGAATCAACAGTCATCTCGTTCACTGCAAAACTTGCAGATACAGCAACATCTTAGCCCAGTATCACAAGTTTGTAAGGTGTCTTTGAATATGAAAATCACAAAATGAGTCAGGTTGGAAGGGACCACAGTCAGTCATCTGATCCAACCTCCCCGCCTAAACAGGGTCATCCCAGGGCACATGGGACAGGACTGCATCAAGACAGTTCTTGAATATCTTCACAGCCCCTCTGGGCAATCTGTTTCAGTGTGCAGTCACCTGCACAGTAAAGAAATTCCTCCTCGTATTCAGATGGAACCTCCTGTGCACCAGTTTCTGCCCAGTGCCTCTTGTTTTATTGCTTGGCAACATTGAGAAGAACCTGGCTCCATTCTTGACAACTCCCATCCAGGTTAAATTCAACAATATCCAGAAAAATTCTAAAGTAAGTCATAAAAGTTAAGGTAGAATAAAAATGGCATTTAAGAAACTCACAGAAGTTAAAATGTAGCAGTGTAACCTGAAGCAAACAATTGCTCATTGCAAATGAAATCAGTTAAATCAGAGAAAGGAAATTACTCATGAACAAAACATGTCAATAAACATCTTTTCATCATAAATAGTTCAATGCTTGACAGTGTGTGTCAGCCTCACACCAATATAATCACAAATCCTCAGTACCACAGCTTCTCTTCCATGAGTTGCTAAAAGCTGTTGTTGTCTAGTTAAGATCATCAAGCAGATGAGCATCACATACCATGACTCAACTCTGGGAATTTTGCTGTTTCATCACTTTGCTTTAATTTATGTAAAAAACCAAGATGGCTTTCTCAGTGACCACACAAAATGAACCAGCTGTGTATTTATTTGTAACTGAATAAAATGTATACACCATGGGAAGGTTGGGTGAGAAATCCAGTTTAATTGCTTGTAGCTATTTAAATGTCATTCAAAATTCTGAAGGTCCATTAAACACACCAGAACACCAAGTACCCATTCTCTCAAGAGATCAAAAAAAGTAACAAAAGTAACTTCAAAGCAGTTTCAGCTGGAGAAGTAAAAATGACTCAGTGATGGCACCTGTATCACAGGATGGGGGGGGATTAGAAGGGACCTTTGGAGATAGCTTTTAGCTCAACCTCCCTGCTCAAAGCAGATTATTCACAACATTGTATACATTGAATCAAAGACAACTAAACCCCCAAATGGTTAAACTGAGCATTGCAATAACCTCCGATTTTTTATGGTAGTAGACAGAAGGATGGTAGTAAACAGGATATCATGTCCCCTGAGAACTTCTCATGGACTGAAAGCAAACACTTGAAATTTGAATTAGAACACCTCTTTCCAACCAAAAAAAAAAACAAAACAAACAAACAGAAGAACAACCAAAAAACCCAACAAACCAACCTTTCAAACCCCATAAACAAAACAACACAAATAAACAGAAACTATTATTCTATAAAACAAAGCATGCCTCAACTCAAACCTCAATCATTGCAGATTATTGTCAAGGGCATCCTCAAGAAAACATAATGCAGTAAAGCACTATAGAAGACACAAGTAGCCTACACCAAGACATTATTTCAAAAACCTTTAGAAATAAAAACAAGACAGATGCAAGTCATGAACAGCACTTACAAAAGCTGATGACAGACTAAATTCAATACAGAAATAGCATGGTTCTCAAATAATGCACATAAGAGGTCCCAAAAGGCACATAATCAAGCTGATTGTCTTGACAAAGTCTCAGCCACACATTCCCCTGACCACTCTCATTCACAGGAGAAGGAAAATATAATCTGAAATGCATGAGCTCACTACCATTCAATTTTGGTTTTCTCTCTGGTACTTTAGCTGAACTCTGTACGTCAGTACATGTCAGTTCAGACCACTGACCAGCAATTCTTCCAGGTCACTTTCTAGATCCTCCCACAACTGGAGGGGGGAAAACAAAAGAATTCAATACACAGCTAAGAAAAAGAGCGCAAAAATTTAATTTGGAGCCAAACACAGATGCCGTGTCTTATTCATTGCATCTTGTCATTCATCATCTGAAAAGAGTTACTCTTGGTTTTCATTACTCATTTTTCATCATGTTTCCATCTCATCACTGATGTTATGGCTGCAATATTTCCTACTGTGGGCAAAACAGATGAGAGAGACATCACAGAAGGAAAGATGAAGGGAAGAATTAGCTCTTCATCAGGCAAAGTAATTGGATCATGCCTGTTCTACACAAAAGTTTCTTAAGAGCAGTCTTTACCCGGAAGGGAGAAAGGGGAAGAAGACAAAAGCCAACACAGTTTCCTTCTTGCTGAACTGACATGACTTCAAAGCACGTGTACTATATGCAAAGTAAGTGGAGTTAAGTCCATAGCAAACTTGACTGCACGTGTTCTTAAGTAGTAGTTCACTAGAATTATTATTATCCTCAAACTACGTTACTGTTTTAACATTTTAAAATACAATCCATTACACTGTTAAATGGAGACAAAATAAAATGCTGGAGAGTTTATTCTGCTGATGCCTAGCAACTTAGGGTAAATGTGAAATGCTTTATGAAAATGCTATATTATTACTGTGCCTTTGCATAATCCTGTGCACATACATCATCTCTTTTTAAGTGTGTGTTGAACACTTACAGATCTGTAATGAAACTGTAAACTGTTTTTAATTTGTCAATAGTTCAAAAGGAAAAAAAAGTCACTGTCATTGTGTAACTCATCTTGCAGTCAGAACTGAAAGTTGCAAAGGATTTTCCCTTCTTCAGATTTCTCTTTCTAGTGTTATTGGAAAGCTTGTCTTCTTGTTTAAATGAATTTCCTTTTAATCTCCTGTCTGAGCTGCTAGATAGATGGAGCTTCTTAAAAAATTCAGGATATCACTGTAATTGTAAATTGATCTGCTTCTGTGGCAGAAGGCTGTAGCCCTCCATCCAGGAAAGAGACTGTCTTCTCAAAGTCGTTTTTCAGACAAATGATTAATTTGCAATTTCTCTTATTAGTGTATTATTCTTTAATGAAAAAATCACTTTTTAAACAAATCTACTACTTTTTGGATTGTTTTATTCCTGGCAACATACAGGAAAGGAAGCCAACTGCCAAAGCCAACGTGAAATATTTCCCAGTCAGAAATTTTTAAATTTCCTAAACAAGAGTTTGATTCTACTTACATAGGAACTAAAACTGTATCAAAACTACTAAAATGCACATATTCATCACTGCTTAAATCCTGAATTAATGTAATATATTAATACACACAGGAAAATTCCCCACTGATTTTTAATGCAGAGTTAAGGTTGAAACACTGTTATGACTATGCAATCTTTAAAACAGACACGTAACTCATTAGGATCAAAGTAGGGGAAATTATCCATCCACTGTGGTGCTGAATCCACATAGCCTATTTGCCTTTGGCTCTTTGGTTATGAGATCTGGCATCACTTGGATTATTTCACCTAATCCATCATTAGCTTTCACGTGCCCTATATACCGTGGAACAAACCTAAATTTAACAAACCCAACTCCCCATCAATTACCACACTGAATATATTACATGTCAGCACAGGACACAAAGATTAGACGTGCTGAATCACATCTTTCTTTGTGAAAATTCAATCTGTTTAGAGCACTTTTAACAATGCTGACTCAAATTGTAATAATTGCTCCTTCTCATTGTGGACAGGCACTAATGCTCTGACCTTTATGTACAACACAGAGCTGCTAAACAAAATGAAAAACCTCAGAAGACACAGAAAATATATAAGAGATCCCAGTAACAGTGCCACAGACTCACAAAATGAGTTTTTTAATTGCAATATTTGCCTGGATGGTGGCTCCTTAGGATGACCTATTTTTCCCCTATAATCCTGCCAGTAAACATTAGTTATTTAGATTAACTTTCTCCCTCCATCCACATACACAAAGTACACAAAAAGGTTGCTACTTACAACAAAAACTCAATACACTGCTGCTGTGTTATCACAGCATCCCGACTTACCGGTCTTCCACAAATACGCTGATGAAGTTTGAAATTCACTTTGTGCACGGGCGTCCCAGATTCCCAGCAGCAGAAGCAGGAGAACTCCCACGCGCTGAGCGGGCACGGCAGAAGCCCCCGGACCGCGGCGGAGGGAAGCGCTCCCCTCGCTCACCCCCATGCCTCCAGCAGCCTGCCGCTGCGTCCAAAACCCGCAGCACCGCCACGAAACCTCCTTCGAACGATCCTCCCCTCCTCAGATTTTCTTCACGGGGAGAAAGGGACTGGAAAGCTCTCTCCCGCTGCTGTGCATGGCAGTTGAAAAGGAAAAACTGTTTAACGCCAGGGAACAATAGAGTCCTCGCTCGCTCTTGCTGCTGCTGCAGCAGCTCCTCGTGCTGGTACGGTCGCTGCTCCACGCTCTTCCATTCAGCGGTTATAGCAGTTTTCCATCAGCTAAAAGCGAGACAGCTGTCCGCAGGGGGCTCCAGCTGACTGAGCAGGTTATCTTGCTCTGGGAGGCAGCAGCAGTCATTTACACCAGCTGGAGAGAGTGAGAGACAGAGAAACGGGGATGAGGAGAAACACAAATAGCCCAGCGCTGTAATCTCAGTGCAGAGAGTGACTGCAAAAGGCTGGCTTCCCAGACATGTCTCTCCCTGGAATACCCCGAATGATACACACCAAGAAGAAAAGGAGAAATCATCATCAGACATGCTTCAGAAACACAAGCCATTCAACCAGAAGAGATATAAACAGAACAATATATAACAATTAAGAGAGCATCAGACATTTGTCCTGATAATACTATGTATGCTGCATTAACCATTTTGTAAACAATAAAAAATAAGTGATTACACATGCATTAAACAGACAATTAAGACCTTATGAATGAAATTGAAGAAAATGTAGAAAAAAGAAAAAACATTAAAACACTACTACCTTGTCTTGCATATGTTCATCAAATCTGTTTCAGGTAATGGCATATAGCTATCTGCTATGAGGACAGATGAATATGTGTGCATGATAATGTCTATGTATATGTAAGCCCATCACCTCTGTGGTAGATGAAGTGTGCACATAATATATAACACAAGATAACATCCTTTCTTATCCAGCAGGTATGTACACATATATACATGCACAAACGTCAACTGTGTAATTTAAAATAATTTGAAGATCAAGTTATCAATCATTTTACATATGAAAGTATACAGGATACATTAGGCTGTCAAGATGGTGCAAAAACGTGGAGAGAGACAAAGCTTTTTAAATAGGGATCGTTATCTCTCCCACCCACTACACAGTGAACTGACACTAAAACGAGCTTAAAGATTGGGCTTCTGGCACCTATAAACTGGGAAGCAAATGAGGAATTTTCAAGAAAACCAATATCATACTCATAAAGTTACATTAAAAATGCAAACAAAGATACACAGTAAGAGCACAGGACCCAGAGCAGAAAAATGATGGAGCTATTGTTGTTTAAAGAAGAAACCTTCAGTCAACATCTCTTGGGACGCCTGTCATTTTGCACAACCTTCCCAGACTCAGCCTTTTCACATGCATTAGATTAAAATCAGTTGTGATCAAATAATTCCCAAGTCCTTGCCTGTTTAAATATTCTGACATCAGAGCAAATT
>VZDJ01000782.1:24589928-24605178 GCA_008694505.1 Cyanoderma ruficeps | reverse complement strand
CATCAGAGCAAATTAGCAATGTTGAAGGTTGCAAATTTGTCTTTGTTTACTTTCCACTCTGTTACGCCTCTAAGAGGGAATTAAAGGCTCAGGGAGCTATAGCACCATGAGGCTGTGATTAAGAGAGATAAGTAAGTGTGGATTACTGTTCCTCAGCTGTTGAAAAACAGGCAAAAATCAGGAGATTATAGGTTGATAAGGGATACATAGAAAGCCATGATCTTAACAAATTTGTAGCATCCTCATCCAGAACTTGTACCCTCAGCTAAAAGCACTTCAGGAGATACAATTTTATTCACTTCTACATCATGCTGCATTCACTTTAGAAAGCATGGTTCCCCCTTCAGCCTTCGCTTTGAACTAGAGAGAACACTGATTTAAAACAAAAATTTTTCTGAGTTCATTGATTTACATCAATTTTAAAGCTACATCTGTGGTTAAGTTAATCACACACACATTATTTAACAGGCTGTATAGAGGGACTGAGAATATTCTGTGTAATAAAGATAATGCCAGCTTCCCAATTTATGAAAAACAGGATCAAGAATCTCAGGGCTTAAAGAAGTTTTAAGAACTTCAGGAAATCTATGACAATAGCTGCATTGATTGACATAATTAAAACATATGTAGCTTATACATTCTTTTGAAAAATTAGGACTAAAATGTTGGCTTTTCAGCCAGTGCTATGCACCAGAGGAAGACTCAAGTTTATAGAGAGAATGGGGGAAAAGGCATCCTTTTCAGAGTTATTAAATACAATGGATTCCACCTGGAATTTTTTATGAATGTATAAAGAAAGCCTCTGAGAATATTTTGTACGTGACTCAGATCAGATCATCTGGAAACATCATCAGGGAACAGATCATCCATGTAGTTGGCACAATGAATCAAAGTGGGTTTTGACAGTAGAACAAAGCAGCATCACGAGAGAGGGTAAGCACACGTACACAAACACTCAAATATTTTCTTATATTTATGCAACTAGAGGACTGCATACTTCAAAACCACTAAAATATACATTATCAAACTAAAATATTGCCATACTACTTTTTTATGGTTTCACCAGTTTTTCAGTCATAAAATCAATGAACTATAAAAGAATAAGTCCACCTTTTTTTTTTTTATCAAAAAATACAATGAATTAAAACTTCAGAAATAGATCACAGAGACAAAATGGAAAGAATGTTCATTATGCAAAAATATTTGCATGTCTGGGAAAAAAAATAAGGATTTCTGAAGAGCTGGTTTTGGGACATACTCAGTCACGTATGCTGTACATGCACTCATCTGTTACTCAGGACAGGGGAAGACCAGTGATTCCTCAGGCCAAAGAGTAGTCTGGCACCAACACCAACCTCACCAACCTAACTGCTGGAATTAGACTTCTCAAACAAGAGGGAATATGTCCTGATTTTAAGTTTCAGTTGCTGCCAGCATCCCTCTCTGGGAATGCTGTTGTTAGCCATTTCCACCCCAGGGTATCTGATGCCCTATTACCCTCTCCTATTTGCTATAGTGAACATGGGACCACCCCCTCCAGTTAACAATCCAACCACTATTTCCTGCCCACTGGCAACACATCTTCTAATATAACAATCATAATTTATTGGTTGTTTATGGCTTAGACATTCCCAAATAAATGGTTAAGTATTTCTGAGAAGAAGCCTCTAGACAAAGTATAGAAATAAACTACAATTGACATTAGTATGCATATCACAAACTTAATAGTGTCATTGTTGTCCCTCAGAGCACCAACGTGCAAGCCTCGAGAGATACAATTATCTATTGAGGTGGCACCTGGGGATATGGTTTAGTGGTGGACTTGGCAGAGATAGGTCAGTGGCTGAACTCCATGATCTTAAAGATCTTTTCCAAACAAAATAATCCTATTATTTTATTTGAGGCACAACAGCCGCAAGATGTCTGTAAACCACTCACACAAATCACTGACAACTTAGCAGCTTTTCATTTTTCTGCAAAAAGTATGACTAACTTGAAAGACCTTTATGAAAAAGACAAAGTGCTAGTCATGAAATATGGGAATAACTTGGCTCACATTTCCTAGCATTACAGAGTAGGAGGATGACAAAAGAAGCATGAAATACCTTTCATTTTTGGAGAGAGAAATTATAATATATATATTTCAATATAGAATCAAGCTGGCAGTATTCCTCTGCTACCAGGTGGTCACATGCTAACACCCTTCTCTTTATGAAAATCTATGAATAAAAACTTCAGGATCATATTACCTTATATTCTGATGATGTTGTACTTCTACATATAGTAAGGCCAAAGAGTATGCAAAGACTACTAAATGTACATTTGTTGCTAGAGTAAGCATTACAAAACAAAGAGCAGTGTTCAGCATTACTTTCATCTGCCTTCAATTTAAGACTGGTCAAGCCAGAAACCTTTAGAAAATTTCATTTTTGTAGATCTATAGAAGATATTTTACAAACTCTGTACCATCGCTGCTCCATGACTATCAGACTAGTACAAAAAAACCTTCAGAACGAGTACTAGAATAGCCCAAATTCTAAAGAGTGAAAAATGTTTTATTTCTTGTGTAGGAAAGTCCAAGCCCTCTTCATCTGAGCTGTGCTAGTTTTGATTCATGTCCAAGACTTTCCACCCTCTCTAAGGTATGAAAATAACAGATATTGCCAAAAAAATCGAAGTCACCTATCTCCTATTAATTTAGCTCTACAGATATAATGAGTTTATTATAGCCAATGCCCACTGGATAATAGAGTACCAAATATTTCTGAAAAGTATTCTAAATTTGTAACATGCTGATCTGGTTCTGTTGCCGTATGAATAGGATGCCCTTGGATATATCCATTTCATAGGATGTAGTGATACGGTTGCACCCCTAACATCTAGAGAAGAAAGGAAAGTGAAGTGAATGTTTCCTTGTAATATCCATGGTCTACATAATTCACGTAACAGTTAAAAGAAGCTTTTGTTCTCTTCATTCACTGACAAACTCACTGGCCAAAAATTCTAGTTGTGCATTTTGTGAGAGCCTGACTTTCATGAAGATATTCTACTAAGGTTGCAAGTGAATTTTAATAATTCTCTTCAGATGGGACCTCCAAGAACTTTGTTAGATATTGAGTACTTCAGGATGGAATAAGCTGTACAGGGCTCTTTTAATCTTTGCTGCACAGCGTTAACAACTCTTTACCAGATTCAGAAATAATGCCTTATTTTTCTTCACATAAATGCTAGGGACTCTAGTCAGGGAAGCCAGAAAAATATGCTAAACATGAAAAAGCTGGGAGGAAAAAAAAAAAGTTAGTTTTTCAATATATGCCCACTCCAGTCTTTAAGTCCAAAACTAGACGTGCTGTGCAAAACCTGCAGCTGAAGTTATTCTTTAGGAATCCTAAACATATGGCCTCTAGGTGTCACACTCGACCATGTCATGATATGCTGTTATGTACTTCTTTCATAGTAGGTAAGAGGCCTCGATTTCACCCTGGTTTTGTGCAACATCCTCTTAGTAAATTTGCGATTTTTAAAACAAACAAAACCAATCCAGCCTCTTTCATACAAGTAGTACAATTATTTATGGTTTTCCCAGAATAACTGTTTTTGCAAACATTAGAGGTATTATGATGGCTGTGTGTTAAATTTGTTTCATTCTTTTAGGATAAAAAATTATGAACTTTAAGAGTTATGTGTTTAGACTGCACAGAAATAAGAAAGTATGACATGTACAAAGTGACTGGAGTATATTAATAATGCACACATAAACTCTTCAGTGTTTCCTGATTACTACAAAAAATTGTTACAAGAAAAAGTTATTTTTGAAAAATTAATTAAGATTCTACTTATATGAATGATTACAAACATCTCATCATCTAGTTCTGATTTTATAAATGCTTTGCATGAAATACACACAGAAAGTAAGTATTCTTTGTAAGGAAAGCATGCTGAGGTGCAGCCAGGAAGTATGTCCAGAACTGCTTGCTGGGAGGTCAAGCCAGAGGAATTCAAGTAAGAAATCAATGAATTTATCAAGGAGGGCACCCAGCTTTGGATCAAGATATGTGATGAAAAACTGTATTTACCATCTTTATTCTCAAGAAAAATGTTAGTTTTGACTTGGTAATGTAACCAAAGGCTACTGGGTTAAATAGATCAATATCACTGTGAAATGCAGTGGTCCAAGAACTGAAGAAGATCAGATTAAACTGCCTAATTTTACTTTCTGACTTTAAACTGTGAATAAACATTGTCCTTTCTGCCCAGATTACCTTGGCTTCAATGCCAACCACACAAAGAAGATCCTGTCCAAAGATAAGAACTGAAGAACTGGCTGAGAAGATCAAAACTGGCTCCATGACTTTTTCACTTTTTCCACCTTAATAAAAAGGACAAAAAAAAAATTTAAAAAAAAAGGTGAATTTTTCATTTAAAAGCTTTTGGTACCCCCTGTTTTGGGGAAAAAACTTGAACTTCATTTGTGTTTGAAATGATCCATGTGCTCTTCCCATTGCAACCTGCAAAGAGAAGTCTGCACAAACTAAAACCTCCTCTGTAATTGTGATGCCAGTACGCACTTGCTTACAGAGTACTGAGGGGAAACAAAATAAAACAAAAAGTGGACCATAATGGTGGCCTCTAAATCACTGAGATAGAAAGCTTGGAAAATAGTGATAGGAGGAGAAAACAGGCGGAAATCAGGATAAGAAACCTAATTGGAGAAAAAGGAACCAAAATACTGCAAGTAAGTAGTGACAACCAGAATTTGTGTGGGTGTGCTATATACTGTTTACTCTTTTAATGCATTAGTCGTGAGTCTGCAGTTTGTATAGATATGTGAATAAGACCGCACACAGAATGGGGCCTTTTTAATCTAACTTTAGTTACATCAGTTTCAGAAAGTCCAATAAGGACTTCACTAATGGAGAAAACAAACCAACCCAGTTGACAATAATTACCATTTAGTTTTTAACTCCAGGCTCATTATACTAGATTTTCCAGGAGGTAACCAAAATACAGGATTTTAATGGATCTTTCCATGTCAACTCTGTTCCTCCGATGTGTGCATGTACCTCTGAAATTTGTGTTCCTAAAATCTTTGGGAATAGCTAGCCCCCATGTATAGCATGAACTTAGGCTGAAAATAAATGTTTATCTAGACAGGCTCACTGGAGAAAAATAGTGGTTAAAACTCATAGTTTTAAATGTAAATAAGTAAAATTATTCACAGATTTCAAAGACACAATGGAGACATAAATACTGAAATCCCTGGAAAAGGGAACAGAAAGAGGATGAAATAAACAAAGAAAATCAGTGCCCATTATTGCCTTTGAAAATCCTCTCCAGGGAGAGCTTAGTAATATGCACATACCAAATCACCTTAAACAAAAGCCACCTTCAGTCAATTTTAAACCTTTTCCTTATTAAAATCCTATTGATTGATCATTCTTCATCTAAATGTCTGACAAGCCAATTTCCATTTTCAAGGAGTGAAAAACATTGGTCTTCTTTTTCAGGCCATAAATCACTCAAACATTCTGTTATCAATTCTCAAATTAGTCAAGTATTACAAATTAATAAGAAAATTAAACAAGGCTGATTTCTTTACTGAGCTGTTTCATTGGTGCAGCTTTTTTTAACTTAACCAATACATTCAGTGTTTTCCAGAAATGCACAGACTCACTAGTAGTGACAAACAAAATAGAGGTGGAAATAGCTTTTAATAACTTGTTAACTTCTTAGGAGTCCTAATTTAGCTAGTCAAAAGTACAGCTGTGTGTTTTGTGCTGGCTTCAACTGATCAATAAACAAGAGGAGTGTAACTTCAGTAAACTGTATCTCACACCATTCAGACACAGGTAAGTTGAGGTGAGATTTAAACCATCCTAAATTAATAAATAAGGTTCAATTGGGATTTGCTAACTCTATAAGCCCTAAGATAGAACCCCATTTTATTACTGATAATAGGACTTTGCAGAATCTTAGGTTGTAATTAGTTACAGCCCTAAAGATAATATCCCACAATAAAGCCCTCCCTCTGTAATACTATCTAAAACTTCAGAAGTCTGTTCTATCGGTCATACTTCCATTATATGGCAGTTGCTTTAACTGGAAGATGGAAGGCAAATCTGTTCCAACTGATCAATGTTACTATTGAAAGTTATAGGTCACTCACTAAAGTCAACTCTGAAGCAAACTACAATACAAAAAGTAAATCTAAATAAGGAAGGCCAGAAAGTTAGAAAATTCTAAGTGCATATTAATCAAATTACCATTTCAAAACACACTGCAAAATGCTGAGCTGTGTTAACAAAACCTCCCATTCTCCCAAGTGCTCCCTTTTCCTCGTCCTCTGCTGCTGAGCACCATCCTCGCCTCCATTTCATTGCACCAATATTTCTATGGCAAAATAAAGCAAGTAGCCAAACCTGTGCACCAAGATACCTGATATCACAACCACAGAGAACTGAATTTTCTGCATATACATCACGATGCATTTAATACATTCTGTGTGCTGCTGACAAATGTATCCTAAATTATCATCATTAGCATTACAACTAAAGCTCCTTTAAAAGGGATCAAACCAAGCTTAAGGTGATGTGTCACTTTCAGGATGGGAAAGACATTAATAAGATTGGCATCATTGCTTTTCCCTGGGATGATAAAAGACAATATAGTGAGTTTTCTNATGACAAAAGACAATATAGTGAGTTTTCTCCAATCATTATTACATTTGTGTATCTGAATATTGGATTAAAATTTTCCAATTAACTGTTAGTGTGAGCTCTGGTACTTCCACAGGTTTTTCCTGGGAGACTCAAAACTAACCTTGGTCTAAACAACTAACAGTTGCATCTATACACTCTCTGCAGGATATAAGACAGCTTCATTTGATACACTGCTCACTGAAGGAAGAAATGGTGTGGAGTGACTGAACTATTATTGAAATATTATAGAAACATGCAAAGCAGTTGGCTCTAGATCACCATACAGTTCATTTGTAATCATCCAGTTAGATGAGTACACCATGATATCCCTGGGACAAGGAAATTTAATTTACACAGATAAAGTGTGTAAGAGCATAAAAAATTCGAAGTGTGACTTTGAAATTCAAACAGTGGCAATGTTTGAATGATGCTGAGTTCAGGTAAAACGACAACCTGAGTTCAGGTAAATAGGTAGACACGATCTACTAGTACCAAAAAAAAAAAAAACCACCAAAAGATATATCATGTATAAAGCAAAAGTCAAACTTTACATAAAAACCTGTTTCCTAGATGTAGCAATAGGGAAAAAAGTTATGTTTTCATATTAATTATTTAAATACACATATTAAAATTAATATGTTAACTAGATACTAACACAATTTATGTCAGCTTAAATTCTCTTAGCCCCATATATAAATATAGATACAACACACAACTTCAGTTGTCTAGCTGATATATTAGTGCCTAAGCATAAGGTTACTTTTTTGAGATATCCCACACAATGAAAGGAAAATGGCAATTTTTGCAATATGTTGCTAAAATATATTTACTCTCCCCACCAGGTCCACTTCCACCCACTTCCTGCAGACACTTCTACATATGCCCAAATATTAATGTCGCCATCAGACAGATTGACTCAGAGATATTTTCAATCCTTAAATATGTACAAAAGCTATTTCTAGTATATTACTATTTAGTATTTTTCTTTATCAACTCCAAAACCAAATAATTCAGACTTTCACATGAAGAAATATAAAGAAGACAAATATATTCCGCATCTTTCAAAAGATGTTAGAAAACCATTATAAGCAACCTACTCTGGAAACCTAGGAGGATAACTGAATGTTAAATCCCCAGATCATTTTTGTCCTTTCTTCTTTCTACAGCTATACAAGAAAACCATAACATATGTAGAGTTTCACCCAAATCTGATTATTGTACATGGTCTTATCTAAATGAGGCTAAATATCTTATGGTCTTTGAATACATCTTAAATACTGAAACTAACTAAAATAGGCAGACACATTGTCCCTCACTTATGCTTAAGAAGGGTGCAATTCAATAAATTCATCTCCTGGAAAGCTACAGGGTTGCCATAGCAAAGTAATATACTGACAGGACTCAGGAAAGGACTCCATTATGTCAAATACTTTAAACATGCATATGCCTACACCAAATCCCCACTCTGTGAATAACTGGTTGACTGGCAGTCAACAAAATGCTTGATTTCCAACCTTGTGAATCAAGATTTTTTTTAGCATAAAACTTAATTATATTGAGTTATTTGATTGCAATGATCTCTAAGAAACATTATTCTTGATCTGCAGATCGGCAGTTTGACAGGGCTTCCCCTAAACTCCCAATACTTAATTTGCATATCTGAAAGGACTGGTGAGGTACAATAAAGGTCCCTGCTTCTGCTAAGAGTTCAGACTTCTGACTTCATATCCTAAGTTTTCTACATGCATACATAGTTTTGACACAGGGAAGAACCACACATCTTTCTTTGGCGAAAAGGAGGAAGAAAAAATCTTCCAACCCTTCTTACATGTACGCAAGAAGAAAATTGCTAGTATCATTGTCAGGACAAAGTATCTTCTTTCCACCAAACATTTAAAATTTTCAAGGAGATTTATTACAGGAGATTTTCATATTGCTGTCTTTGCAAGGAATTCTACAGAAAGAAAACTAATTGAAATGTTAATAGGGGATGGCATTTTCACTACATTCATGATTGGTACACAATTCAGAAATCCACTCTCATTTTTTTCCCATTTGAAAAAAAAAAAAGAAAATTGCACTAATTCCCTTTCTGTTCTGTGTTTCATATTCTGTTTCAGGTTCCCATGCTTATGCTAATCTATAATTTCAAGTAGTGATCTTCACATGATATCACAATGAAACAATCAAAAAATACTTTCTTTGGCTTTGTGTAATGGAATACAGAAGAGACTATTCATTTGATTTCAGAATGGATCATTAGCCACTGTATTCTTAAACCATTTAAGAGGAATAATTTGAAATCGAACAATAAATAAACCTAATGCATACCTCTAAGCAGAAAGTAATTAAAACAGATAGCAAGCATTTGCTTTATGGTTTCTTTTCCCCCTAAATTATGATTTTTGCAACAGTTCTTTAAAAGGCTTTCACTTAAACTGCATTACAAAAATGAGATCATATTCATTGTATGCTCTTCATTAACTCAACTGATGGTGTTTTAATTCCTACAACATACAGAGTCTGATGTTCATTTTGCAATTTGACATAGTTAGTGTGTGCTGAGAATAATTAGCTTCACTATCACAGAACAAATGATTTCTTTGCAAAGCACATACACCATTTTTTAATGAAGATTATTGGAAAACTTTGAAGGTATTCTTGTCTTACACAGAAACAACTGTTTTATTATTAATTAACTTTCCTGTACTTTGATTTTCCCTAATGAACTAATAATCCATGTTCTCTCTGCTGGTAAACACTAAGAACTAAAAGATGAGAAATGATACTTAACAGAAATGTTATTTCTGCTCTACTGAAACACATTGGATTATAAACAGTAAATGCAATTTAAAAGACTGATGATTAACCAGAGAGACAACAGCAAATAAAATTCATTATAATTTCATTACAGATTATTGAACTATGATGCATATTGCCTAAGACTTAAAAACCAAACTCTACACCTATAGTTTGGGGAACACATTATGTTAACATATGTGGGTATATAAATGAAATTAAACAGTTAGAATATTCAAAAATATTGTTCTACTCAATCTATTCTCAGAACTACAATATGGTATTCATGATGTGTCATCTGGAAATGTGCTTTATGTTAAAATGTTATGAACATCAGTGCGGGCCATGAACCAGAATAACATCTGAAAGTCAGTAGAGGTGCAACTCAATGCCACTGTGGGCTGATTTCACAGGTAGTCTGTGGCTGTCTGACACACACAAACACACACACAGAGACCGTGGGGAAGTACAGGTTAGACACAGGCCCAGTAGCTTGCAGATGCAGAGTGCCCAAATTTGGAGAAGCGCAGGCTGTCACTAATCCACTGCCCAAAGCCTGAATCTGGGACCAGTTAGAGAGAAGGCTGCCTTCTCTCCTCTCCCCAGCTCAGCTGTGCCAAGTCACTGCAGTGACTAAGTGTGCCACATGTCAGGTAACTTTCAAGATATGCGTGTTTGTGTTTGCACAAGTGAGATTTCCTGCACAGAGCTCATCCTTCCTTGTTTGTTCCACTAACAAATTGAGCACAAGAGAGCTCTATTGTCTAGAGTTCAACTTCTCCTATCTCCATCACAACACAATCAGAATCTTCTCCCCAAATGCTGGTATTTTTTGTTCACAATGCCAGAAATAACATTTAGACCTTATTTTATTCTCCAAAAGCCTAAAGCAACAGAACTAATCCTACAGTCCAAGAATAACCACTGGAATACCACTTATTCCTTATCCTCTTGATATCCAAATTGTTTTTGCAGAAGTAGTATCATTAATCTCTTACTGTGGTAGTATAACAGTGTTGGTTCCATGAGTTAGGCATCATCACTGGCATTTAGGCCAATCACACCTCCTTGAATATCACTCAGATGGGAAAGGGCAGTTACTGTGATCTTCAAGAAAAAAAAATGCAATGCTAATGTTGCATCCAGGAACAGTAACTAGGGTGTTTTTTTTCTCTACTATATGAGTATCACCATAATGGGATACAGCATTAATCCTAGACTATTCTCATAAAGTTTCAAATTACTTGGGCAAGAACAAGAGAAACAAACTCCAACAATACATAAAAGAGAACTGAATAGAGACTTCAGACCTCCTACATAAAGAAACAGAAACACCAAACTGAACTAGGGCCAGCAGATTAACCAAGAGAGTTGATAATGTTGAGATTTAGCCAACTGTACATAAAACTACCAAACCAAATCTGATTTTTGTGTAAGACAAGAAATTCAGAAACAAAACCAAAACATAAACAAAACAACAGCAACAACAAAAATAAGGAAAAAACTTCAAAACCCAACCCAAACCTAAACCAAAGGTCCCTAAACCCCAAACCCACCCAGAATATAACCTTGAGATAAGCACAATGGTGGCAGGTAATCCAAGCTCACCCACCTGAGCCAGTCCCTCAGCCCATCAGGCACTGTCCCACAATGCTGACACAAACACTATCCCTCAGCACCTTGGACAGAGGCTTTGGAGACGTTCTCTTGATGTCAAACCTTTTCTGCTTCTATATGTTCATTTAATGGAGCCCAAGGCCCATCTTGACAGCAAACTCCTTATTCTTACATTAACATTTGGCAGTTAATATACATGCACAGCTAGTAAAACATAGATGAACTGGCATAAGCTTTATGTCATCCATTGCTTGGTACAGAAACCATCAAAGCCTAAGGCTATGCCACAATTCTTTTTATATACATCAGAGAGGCACTTTAAAAATACTACCCTTGAAACTTTCTACCTGTTTTGTGGGAAACAATATATTGTCTTTGAGCTGTAGCCCTATTGTCCACACAAGTTAAATTATTTATTTTGCTATTTCTCCTTGATACATCAGAAGAAGTCACACTACCAAATAAACACAAAATAACTTGAGCAGCTGGATGAAATTAATTAGAATAATAAAATCATAAAATATTTGGAGTTTGAAGGGACCCACAAGGAGCATCGAGTCCAACTCCTGACCCAAAAATTACACCATGTGCATAACAGCATTGCCTGAAAACTTCTTGAACTCTGCCAGGCTTGGTGCTGTGATAATTTTCCTGGAGAGCCTGATCCAGTGCTCACCCTTTTGGATAAGAACTTTTTCTAATATCCAGCTTAAGAACTCCCTTATAAAGCATCCCCTGGTATTACCTCGGGTCCTACCACTGGTCACCAGAGAGAAGAGATCAGTGGCTGCCCCTCCACTTTCCCCCATGAGAATGCTACAGACCATGATGAGGTCTCCCCTCATACTTGAAAAAAATTGGCTAACAATGCAATTCTTTTAGTAGAGGTGAAAATAATATATACACTTCCATCCTGATTAATGTAATAAAATATTATCAAAGTTGTGACAGTTTATGGAAAGAGAGAACAGAAATCCGAATCAGTACAGTGTCAGTGAGTCTACCTTTGAAAAACAGAAGAAAAGCCCAGCATCGTAGAACAAGGTTGTTTGCAGGGTCTTCCTTTGGATGGCAAAATTTGACACATTTATAATAAAAGATTATGCTACTTCTTAGATAAAAGGAAAGGGCAAAAGGGAAGGGAAAGTTATTATTTTAACAATATGAAACAATTGTGATTTGATTGACCTGGTTAAAATTGTTATTCTTAAAGCCAGTGTAAGCACAGTTAAATTTAAACTTCTGATTATCATGTAGATTATACTCAGATGAGACATAGGAGAAATTTTGCTGATGTTCACTGCAAGAAATCAATATAAAACTAAAAAAAAAAATATTTCAAAGATGCTCTTAAAAATAGACTTAAAAATTACTATTTGGATCCACCTGCAGGCCATTTCAAAAAGACTGTAGCTGAGGGGATGAGACAGCAGGGAAACCCATTCAAGCTGATCCAATTTAGATATGCAAATTTTGTCTTGTGTGTTTGAAAAGAACATTATGGCACAGGATAATTTGCACCTTGAGTTTCAAAGAATAATATTTCTAATCTAATGAAAACATGCCTCCATTGTTCACTTTCCCACACTCCAGGTTCAGGCCCATCTACTGCTCTCCTACCCATTTGAAACTGGCCACGAAATCTTTTTTTCCATATTTGAAACAATTAACTAACACTAAAACAAAACAACAAAACAACAACAAACCCACTAGTCAGAAAAGAAAAATAAAAGGAAAATGGGTATTCATTTCTGTAGATACCTGAAAAAAAGCAATGTTACAAGTGGCTGACTGATGAATGATACAACCTATAATAGTAATGGGTCTAATGTAATTTCCACTCTAGGGATGAAATGCTAAATGAAACAACTTCAGGTTAAGATCACATGTTTGACAGAGTACACTGTTACCTCATTTTTGTCTTTGTTTTTCCAAATAGTGACATTAGCTTAGTGGTAAGCTTTTTAAAAGGCTGTACAAGGTTTGGGATTTTTCAGTGGAAACACCATTACACTAAATCACAACATTAATAGGCACATAAATTCATACTGGAGCAAATTAAAATATGTGAACTACAGTACCAGAAGTATAACTTGTACTTAAGTAATGCTTATCATTATCATACAATTCTATAATTTTAAACCCAAAAATAAACATAATTAAATCACTAAATTCATAAAAATTAGTGTAAATTAAAATTTTGAAATTATTGAAAAAAACCTTGAGTTTTGTGAAATTCACATTTCAGATGTGCCTTTAATTTAAAAGGGGAATGATGCAGTTTCACCACATTAAAAAGCCCATTTCGAACTAAATTGAACATCTTTGTGGATGCCTCCCACTTCAAACAGGTACAAGACTCATCTCACATTCATCCACTCTGTTCACAGAGGTAATAAAACAACTAAGTATTACTGAAGATTACAGTTACAAGTCCTTTAGCTATTAACCCAACTTTACCTGACAGTTCATTCACAAAGGTTTAAAAAGAAAAAGAAAGACTTTAGAAAGAAGTTGCTTCCAGATGTTCATTACACACAGCTGGTCAGACTGACAGTTTATTAAAAACATATAAATTCCAAACAGGAGAGATTGGTAGCAACAGAAATCTGGAAGCTGAAATTTCCAGGAGTATGTCTGCCTCCATAACATTGCCTCTTAGTTATTTAGTAAAGATCAAAGTAATTTTGTAATATGTAAACTTCATAGCTATATTGTAAAGACACCATAACTACAGGTCATGTAAACAAAAATGCAATTAGAAGATGGACCAGCAAATAAAAGGTTAATCTGCTGAAATTGAGCTTAGTCGAGGACTCCTCCTATGTTCTCCATCCAAAACAATTACTGGAATGACCCCAGTCCTGATATTAGTGGGAGCTGGCACAGACTGTGCATCAGGAAATCAGCACAGGAAAAGTGCAAGACCTACGCTTGTGCTGTCCAAAACAGAAGAGCCACAAAAATAACTTCATAACAGTGAGCTTTAACCACCCCATTAACTACTGCAAAAGAATGAGAGTTCTGAGGGTGCTGTGCCGCCTTGGCTTGTTGAACAATTAATGAGCTGAAAGGGCTCAGAGCAGGCAGGACTGCGGGCTGTGGTAAAAGACCCCTCTGTGGGAGAGGGCCTGGAAATGGAAATAGATGTTGCATCAGGAAGCCTTCCACTCTCCAGCAGATGACAGCTAAACCTGCAGTGTGTTAGAGAGGCTGGACCTTGTCTTTAGAGGAGATACTGCTCTACCAAAAAGTCTTATATTAATAGTACCGTCATAAAATATCTTTCTATTTTGTGCCTGATTCCAAATCACTACCTTAACCATAGTGGAAGTCTGATAAACATGTAAAGACAACTGAGGAAACTAAAATACTTCAAAATTTATTAAGTCATTCAGAAATTTTCACACTTTGAAAGGGCACAGAGAAGCTAAGTTGCAAGAGCATTCCATTTGTATGGCTTAAAGAATTCACTTGATGTCTCTTTGAGCCAAAAGCACTTAGCCACATGGTTGAAATAAGAACTACCTTCATCTTTCTAGCATCCCTCAACTGCTGTCTTCCTCACCCCTGCCATTAGATTGCTTTCAACTGGGATTTCTGTGGCTGTGATGCAGGATTTTCAACATAGAAAATCCTTTAGCTAAATTAATGATCTCAAAAATAAAAAAACAGAAGTGTATTTTTTTTGTGTATGTTAAACTTTATAATAAAGATGAAAGTTTCCAGACATTTCAATCAGCACTAGGATTCAGAAACTACCAAAATAACACAACATATTTATACAACCTATGAGCTGTATTAGCAAAACATGTATCTTACTACATGTCACAATTTTCATTTCTTCTATTTAGACACCTTCCTGGTATAATTTCATTTATACAATAGGTACAGTAATAATGTTTTTCAAAATCCTATTACAATTAACACTTTCCATTCCTACTTTAAATATAGCCCTCCCTTTCTTGTTAAATGTGCTTTCCAAGAAGATTGGAACACTAATTTCCTCTATATATTTGTCATAGGGCAAAGGGAAGAGTAAGACTCAAGATTTAAAAACAAATCCTTTGACAGGAAACAAACTCCTCAACTGAATTAGTAGTTTACTTAAATTTTATTACACCAACTTATGTAAG
>VZDJ01000782.1:24562654-24589915 GCA_008694505.1 Cyanoderma ruficeps | reverse complement strand
AGAAAAAAAAAAAAAAAAGGGGAAAAAATCATCTTTAAAAAAGATTTCACAGATCTACCCATTACATATTAGTTTGTAGTAAAAATAAAGAAGGAAGGCGATGTAGAAGAAGACAGATTTTCATGAATTCCAACTCTATTCAGTGTTTCAACATACATCACAAATAAAAAAGAAAATTCAGCGCACCCAAAGTGCTTCTAGACAAAGCTTTTATTCACTTCAATCCTCTCTCCTGTCATTTAAAAATGATCACTCTAAGAATAAATCCTAAAATCTTTCCTTGAACTCCAGGGAGAGACTTATGCTAAGTTGAAATACAAGAATTTTAATTTTAATCAGATAAGTCAAAACTCTTATTATAACTCCTACTTTGGTATTTTATGTGGTTCTTGATTCAGAATAGCTGTTCACCAATTCAAAATAGCTGCTCACCACTGCCTTTCAAATCTGCCAGATTATCCAGGCATAAGAACACTTGCAGCCCAGTAAATATTTGCAGAATAGCCTCTGTTTTGGTGATTAACAATCCATAAAGAGATTTTAAGCAAAGCTGTCAGTTTAATCTAGCAGGGCTTTGCGTCCAGTATGCCAGACTGAGTCCGACTGTTTTAGTAGCAAGGCAATGATGCAGCTACAGCATCTGAACTAAGGCAGTGCATTTTTAAGAACCCAGGGGAGTTACAGCCCCATTTACTCCATCTGTGATACACCATGGGGGAAAGAGAAGCAAGGTTTACTATGTACTTATCTACAAAATATGTTGTCAAGCAGTTATTTTCAGTACACAGAAGTAAGTATAATGTTTGGAATGTGTATAAAACATCTGGAATATGATTCTTTTCAGCACAAATAAATATTATTTTCATACTCCGACATGAAGTGTTTTTATAACAGCAGTCATGCCATGTAATTTCTGAGACCAGTAGTTTTCATTAGAGCTGTACAGTACATTTCTTCATAGTGAAACCACAAGGGTTTGTCCCTTTACAAATAACCAGACCACTGTGGCCAAACCAAGATAAGCCTTCCACATTCAGACCGATGTGCAGGATGGGTTATTCTTGCCCTGCTCTAGCCTCTACCTTCTCTTTTCCATTCACTATTGCATAACACAGGGTGGAGTATATGAGAAGTTGCTCCTGGCTTTATAAAGCAGGGCTTCACAGTATTTACATATATACCTTACAGTACTCTCCAGCTAAGGACATCTTTCCACCTTACCTATGCCATTGGTGAAGGGTTATACTACCCTGGCAGCGATCTGGCAGCAACTCCTAGAGTGACGAACAGCAGAACCTGATATGCACAATACATTTTCTAAAGCAGAGAAAAGCCCTTTTTTCACTTAATATAAAATGACTAGAGAAGTGCACAAAGTACAGTTCTAACCTTTTACATACAATAAGTTTGAAGTTGAAGCTGCTCTCCCAACATTAGCAAAGGTGATGGAGTCTAAATATTTTGAAGTTAAATTTGTCATAAAATTGTTGGCAGCAGAAAGACAGAATTCTAATTTAATGAAGTCACAGTATATGTCAGAATTTGACCTATTTTCTCCAAATTGAGGTGAACATGGTATGTTTAAGTAGATTGCTTAGATATTGGCTCTAATACCCAGCAAGCTCAAGTAAATATGCACAAATAAATCCACAACAGAAAAGCTGTGTTATAGTAAAGGGAACTGATCTACCATCATATCTCAATGTTTTCAGTTTGATAAGACCCTAGAATTTATTTTTACCAAAAATAATAGATCATCTGAAAAGAAAGAGACAATGAGGAAAAATTAACAAAAACAATGGTTGAAATAACCTTATTTAATTTTGGAACAGAGCACTGGCCTGGTTGTTAAAATGCTGTGCTTTCTGTCTTCAGAGTTTTCTTACCATAACATTGATTGTTCTATTTTTTAGCTCAAGTTCTTCTTCAGTGACTTCTTGCTGAACAGAGATTTGCATCTTTACAATACTCATAAATTACTCCCATAAGTATTTTCATACCAGAAACTTTCTTTTGAGATCTCTTTGATAAGGCTGCACTCATTCACCAGCTGTAATCTCAGTAAAGAGTAAATGACAACTCTTACACTTGAGAAGTACTTCCATATATTTTCAACTAATATTTTGAAGAGCAGAGAGCCTCCATTGCTGTGTTCTACAGACCACTAGTGTTTACAGCTGTGGGCTGAGCTTGCACAGATTTGTGCACCAACAGAAAACTTAAGTATAGATATTTACAGTTATAACAATTCTCAAAACAGAATTTAAGGCTTATATTTTCTTTTCTCTTTTTTGAATTTTTTTTGTCTGTATCTTGTTCATAGAATCACGTAGGTTGGAAGCTATCTTGAATATCATCTAGTTCCAATCCCTCTGCCATGAGCAGGGGCACCTCCCACGAGACCAGGTTGCTCAAAGTCCCATCCAACCTACCCTTAAACATTTCCGGGGACAGGACAGCCACGACTTCTCTGGATAACTGATTCAAACGTCTCAGCACCACCACAATAAATAATTTCTTCCTAATATCTAATCTAAATCTACCTTTTTCCAATTTAAAGCCATTCTCCCTTATTCCATCACTACCTGCCCTTGTAAAAAGTCCCTCTGGCTTTTTTTCCAGGCCTCCAGTAGGTACCAAAAGGTGCTATAAAGTCTCCTCAGAGCCTTCTCTTCTCCAGGCTGAAAACCTCCAATTATTTTAGTATTTCCTCATAGGAAAGGTGCTCCAGACCTCTGAACATCTTCATGGCTCTCCTCTGGACACACTGCAACAGGTCCACATCCTTCTGTTGGGGACTGCACAGATGGATGCAGCTGAACTCCATTTGGGGGTATCATCAGAGGAGAGAGGCAGAATCACTTCCCTCAACCTGCTGGTCATGCTGCTTTTGGTACAGCTCAGAATGTGGTTGGCTTTCTGAGCTGCAAGCCCATACTGTGTGGTCACGCCAAGCTTCTGATCCACAAACATTCCCCAGCCCTTCTCCTCAGGGCTGCTCTCAATCCATTTCCACCCAGCTTCTATTTGCACTTGAAATTGTCCCAACCGTGTTGAACTTCAAGACGTTCACACAGGCCCACCTCTCAAACATGCCAAAATTTCTCTGGATGGCATCCCTTCCCTCCAGTCTGTTGACAGCACCACACAGCTTGGTGCCATCAGCAAACTTGCTGATCACCAACAAAGATGCTAAGCAGTGCTGGTAGTTGCTCAGAAATGAGAGTTCACAGAAGAGTCAAATGTCTTACACCAGTCAGTGTTGCTGCTCAGAACCCATGATTTTGCACTACAAAAAAGTTATGTTTATTGAGGATATCTGTATAAAGATACATTGTTTGTAAACCCCATGGTTTCTAATTATTCTAACAAAGCATCTCAAGAACACTGACCACACAGAGAGAAGAAGTATTAGTAATGTTTCAATCTTCAGTCATTTGAAACTCTAGGTTACTGTAAAGAAATTCATATATGAGTAGCTTCTATTGTTTTCACACTAACAATACAATTTGGAATAAATCCGAATGCACTGTTGCGAAGTCTCCCAGTCAAGGTCACTAAAGGTATTTTAGGCAAATTTTGTTATGCAAAATGTTTGCGTTCTAAGCTATAAATGACTACAAAATTACGACTCTATTAAGTGCTTTAAACTCTTATTAACTCATAATTATAAGCTGTAATATTATGACTTAGGTTATGTCTTACCTATAAAACTTATAAACACTTTCAATAATATGTAAGAGCACATATAAATTAAAATGGATTCATAGAACTCTATTATTCTACCAAGAGTTTGTTTTTTGGGTTTTTTTTTTTTTTAGTTTACAGTATAAGAAAAATATCAGACAGTTCAAGTATGGTATTATGTTAGCACAATGTGTTCCTGGAGAGTTCTCATACTTATCTCTCATTGCTATTTCAACACCTATCATTTCATTATCAAGACTGCCAGGGAGGCATGAAAGTTAATGTAACACATGTCCTAATCCTGAAAAGAGAGACTGACGCTTCGAATTACATATAAAAGCAAAAGAGGAACATATTATCAGACAATTTATTGTAAGAAGTACTGGCAACAAAACCTAACACTAAACAGAAATCAAAATCCATACAGATTTCTTCCTAGTGATGGAATGTCTATTTGTAGTCCTGACTTCTATGATTCTGTCACTGAAAATAAAAATATGAGCACCAAGTCAAGGAATAACTGTAACACAGAAGACAAATAAAAAAAATACAGAGATGGATTTATTATCCATAAACCAGAAGTCGTACAGAATTACATAGTGCTTTAATTAATTTATAGTCCAAGAAAACTATATACTGAAAGTGCTAAAGATTTCATTTCATACTAGCACCCATGGACATGCTTCTTCTTAAGATTCAGTTATCATACTGTATGCAGGATCTTGTTTCATGCAGAAAAACAGAAAAAGAATGAAGCTAACATGAACTACAAAGAGAAGCCACTAAATATTACCAAAGGAAGCAAAAAATAAGATAACTCAATGTTTAAATTAAATACGTAGGTTTCTATTCATATGGTAGACCTTACAACAAAAAATATTTAGCTGTCCAAGAGAGGTCTGAGATTAATTACAGACTGAATATATATAACAAATACCTCTAAAGCTATCCTGTAATTCCCCTTGTATTGCAAGATTTCTTTATTTATTATTTAATTTTCCTGATTATTTCCCTGCATTTATATATAAATGCATGTTTCCTATATGTAGACTCCTCAGAGAGGCTAGTTGGCAAATATGGAAGCCAAGCCTAATCACTGAAAAACCAGTGAGAAGAAACATTATCTGAATTGAACACTTCTATAAAGTGTGCTCAGAAGTAGCACTCTCAATGACTGTATGAAGTAAGATAAAATGGAAATTACTATTTGCTCATCCTTCAGTGTGTACCTGCCTTATTTCTAAACCCAGCAAAACAAAACCAAAAAAAACAAGCCTGCAAGAACAATTTCAAGCATGCTACAGATACAACATGAAGATGCTAATTTGGATTATACAATAAAATGTCATCAGAACGATCTTCCTTTGTTTACACTTCTTTGCATCTTTTAACTAAAAGTTTTTAGTTTAATCCTTGCAAAAATATATGCTCCACCTCTATTAGGCCTTCATTCTATTTTTCCTCAATTACCAGTTCTATTATCTACCAAAAACCTAACTTCCCTTATGAACATTTAACAATTTTACACGTGTTTATAAATACAGTGCTTGAAAGCACAATTTTCTGACGGTCATTTGTGAGGAAGAGTGGTGTCATGGTGGGAGCTGTGGTTGCCTGGCCACTAAGGGAGATGCTGAGGAGGAAGGCACTTGTGATGGGTTTTATGGCATCAGCATCTGAGGGTGATGGGGCATGAGACACCACCAGGCAGCAAGCCTTGGTTAACACCTGAGGTCAGCTGGTGTGTTGGTGTATGGCACAAACGGGACGGGACCACTGGGAGATGCTCCTCAAGCTTTATTGCGGCATCAGCCTCGTAACAGCTTGAGACAATTGAAAGATGGCAACGGCTCACATCTTGCCAGCAGTGCCCAAAGATCTCTTTGTTACAGGGCATTTTAAAAGTTTTCCAGCCAATACCATATTGTTAAAGCTCACCGACAATTGTTCTAGCCAATCGCTAAAAGCACATGTACACCTGCTTCAAACAATGCTTGCTTGTATTCTTTCTAGTAACAATAAACGATATTCCATTATTAAGCTTAAAACCTTCTACTATCTTGCTAAGCACATTTTTCTGCAGTCTTAAGGTCTATCCTAGCCAAACCTAAAAGTCAAACTATTGTTTCATGTCCTTGCTTGCTGGACTATCATAACTTTTCCTACTTTCAAGCTTTGCACCTGCAGCTAATTCCTTCTCCTGCTCTTTCTGTTTCTGGGGCCTGCTCTCTCAGCTTTCTCAAAATGTTCTTACCTTTAGTATTTCCCACAAGCTGGTGTCTGCACTGTGCCAGGAGCAGATCTCTACAGCACACCAGAACATCCCCAGCAGGGAAAGAACACACCTGCAGGCTGAGCATCAGCCATCTCAGCCATGTGCCTCAAAGCTGCCAGGTGCAGTCGTGTCCTGGGAAGCACAAAGCTCTTGGCAGCTCTGGTTGTGTGCCAAACTCTTCACCTCTTTCAAACTTCCTTACGCAGACAGGATGGAAATTTGTGCCAAGGTACACAACATGACACTTCCCTTTTAATGGCTGAACATCTATTTGTTTGCAAAGGGAGGTTAAATAGTTGAGTGCTAGGGAGGCATGCAAATCTAGTCCCAAATCCCATTCTGTGCGTATACACGTATTACCAGTATGGACAGCAAGCGAAGTTTCAGGACTCAACACTCCTGTAGAATCTGGAAGGAGTGCTTGGCCTTGCAAATTCCAGCAGAAACTGTATAAAAGCAGGAACAACATAACTAAGAAATCTCATCAAACTACAGCATTGGAGCACTTTTAACTACCAAAAAGGATACCTTTTTCACTCCCAATTACTGTTCTGAATACAAACATGAGCTGATTCATTAGCAAGAAGTGTTATCAAAGCTCTTAAGCTTTCACAACAGTATTTCCATGGAATTTCCATGAGTCAGGAGGATATATACCACAATGCAGCACTTAAGTTTCCTTTATTCTCTGACATAACAGTATTGAAATTGTTAAATCAATTATTACATCTCACATATCAAATTAGCTCAAGCTGTTAAAATGAATAGTTCAAAACTGCAGAAGAAACCCAAGTGGTCAATACAAGCCTGATCACTTGGGGCTCACATCCTTTTATTCTATTCAACAGAAGAGTAGAAATCAACAGAAATTATTATTCTTGAATTCTAAAATTCTCTGTTTCACCTCCTACCACTGACATTTTAAAGCTACCACAACCTGTCCATTGATGCCATATCTTGTATTTCTCATGAATAAATATTCTTTCAACTGCTTCAGTCCTGCATTTTGAACTTTACTGACAGTTACATTCTCCACAAAATTGGAAAGGACGCAGATGCTTCAATACTTCAATATTATTATGAAGAAGAAAAAATTCCTTTCCTTGTTTCAAGACCAGCCGGGAAGGCTAAGTAAGGCTTTCCTCTATGCATTTTAATAACTTTATTAAATTTGAAATGTATTGACTAAAACTTTAGGTGATATAGAAGCCTACTTGCCAGCTGAAGCAAAACACAGCGTTCCTGGCAGCTACCAGCATCCCACTGCTTATTTTCACTAAGTCACCAAAGCTCTATTATTTTAATATATTGCATATTCATGATATTAACACTTCAACTCATATAAAAGGTCTCAATATTATCATTTAAAAGTATAAAATCATAAAATATCAATACCCAAGCTATATTAAAAGTGAGAAACAACAAAGGGCTTTTAGAAGTTAACTATTTTATCAAACAAATTTTAAAAAGGTGCAAAGAATGATGTCTAGCTTAATCTCAGTATGTTGGGAGTCACCTAAAAATACTTGTACTTCCTGTGAAATTATTTCTTTGAAGTATATAAATAAGCCTCAACATGTGTGAAAATGTACATGAACAAATACAAAAAAGAAGCTTAGGCAAAACACTTCTGAAGAGGAGAAAGTTGAGGAAGATGAGTCAGAATCACTCGTCAGAATTTATCTCTGCTCCTTCCGAAATGCCATTTAAAAGCTTAGTGCAATTCATTAGGACTGGGGTTGCTTCTCAAGCCTACATTAATTGAATCCAGGATAGATAATGGCTAAAGAAAACTTCTCAGCTTTTGAAATATCTGAACAGAATGTTCTGAAACAAAAGTTACACAACCGAGCCTGACCTTCAATTTGAGAGTTCAAAGATAAAGAGCATTTTTCAGCATAAATCAGTCAACCATACAATGCATTTGATTTTTTTTTTTTGATTAATCAAGTGCATGAACTTTCATACTGCTATGCTGGGAAGAATGGGTATAATTTTCTCGCAACTATTTCAGAAAGTACATGCATCATTTTTGATGGAAATGTGCAATATTGCACTGCCTGTGGTGTTCTGAATACATATCTTGAATAGGATTCATCAGTGTCCATTGTTGTTGTCTACATTTCAGCTATATTTCATTACAGTCAATAAAGACCTAGTCAATATGATCTCATTTATCGTGCCTGGATGTATATTTCTAAAACCACTCAGAAGAATCTTACCCTAAAATATCAAAATGCACTTTGAATATAGAATAGGTGCCACATTATGAACTCAGCTACAGACATCTAAATTAAATTAGGCCCGTGTTATCTGGCTTCCAGATTTGGAGTATGTTCCTTTCTTCTGTAACAATAAAAAACTTCTATTTATATGGCAAGTACAGTTCTTCAGCACTTCCATTCATAAAGCACTCTATTCCCTGTTCTCATGCTTTTCATAAGATTCCCTTCCAGCCAATCACTGCTTTGGACTGAGACATTTACAAAATTTTGACCATAAACACGTAGTAATTTCCAGGTCATCTTGAAGCTTTCTTATGCTTCCAGTATGGCATACAACTGTAGAGATCTCTCTAAGCAGAGAAGAGAACAGCCTCTGCAACCTGCCAACAATAATCAAATGCAGAAAAACACGGCTGCCACAGCCAAGCAAAAATACTGAGAAGCCAGGCTGGAATGTAGTGTGAGAGCCTAGGGTTGGGCTCTGTGGGATAATATGTGTATATTACCATCCAGCAAGCCAATGATTTTTATTATATTAATTGAAGTTATTGTCATCATACCTAAAGTTCCCCATTTGATCATAACCAAAACGCATAACGCAACATATTTGTCAGTGATGGACTTTTCCTTACCACCAAAAGCTGGCCTGTAACTTTTATACAACACTCCCCTCCCAAAACAAACACCATTGACTATTTCAAAAGGAAACAAATTGAAATCATTATTATTTAAATAATTAAAAATCAAACGCTTCACCAAAAGAAAAGATTTATGAAATTCAAATTATGGAGTTACAGAATCTCAACTCAGCCTTGGAATTCTGGAATCCCAACCTAGCTTATCTGTGTCCACTACTACAAAGGTGGACTTGCACTCCTCACACCACATCTCTGACTATCTGCAAAACATGTTGCCTCAGTTTCACATGTTCTTAGGATTTACTGGACCAGATTTTGCTTGGTTATTACGTAACCTTAAACTCCCCCAGATATTTCCATATCACTACATGTGATCCATTCCGGTTTTCGAAAACACTTATTTTAACAGAATATTTTTAGCACCCAATATTTATTCCCCGTCCGAGGAATTCATGCATCTTATATCAAGTAATACTAAAGATTGCTACCAATGAAATAAATAGGGGTTTTTGCAGTTTCCTCAAGCAATATTTATGTGATATTTTTCTAGATCTCCTGCTCTTCCTGCACGCTTTTAAACTATCAACATCAATCACTGAGAAAACTTACAGTATTGATTTCACAGATTAAAACAAGTCTTTTAATCTTTCTACTAAATGCTGACTTTAAGTCTTTCCTGCAGTTCTTCACAGCCAGAGAATGAACTAATATTTGTCAAACTGGTTGCTCTTGAGGAGTTTCTTTTTCTTCTCTGACTCCCAAAGTCCCCTCTAGAGTCACTGTTTTCCTCAGTCAAGAATTCAGGAGCTCTCTGAAAACATGGGCTGCACTTCTTGTTTCTAGAGGCATCATTTTGACTTTTTAGACTAAATCATACTTTACCTGCATAAATCCATGTTATCAGCCAGTACAGATTATTCTGCCACTCTAAAAAAACAAGTTATCAATTGCAAATTTCATGGGCACTGATTTTGAAAATTAAAGGCTATTATGTAAAATATATCACTGTTTCCTAAAACAGGTCTGTACAACAAAAACAACACAATTCAACAATGATCCCAGGTTTTGGGTGTTTTTGCAATGTGACAAGTTTTTCAATCCAGTTGATGCATATTCCTTCACAGTTTTCTTATTTCTCACTTCTAGACAGATACTAAATTTCTGTTTAGAATTCCACCAGCCACTTCCCACGTCTTATCAAAGCCTGATCACTCATCTTCCTCACATAACATTAAAATACCTTAGAGGGTATATACAAGACATATAAAATAGGGTATAAAATACATAAAATTGAGGATTACTATATCAAATGTAAGGTGCTTCAGCTGGGTGGGGGCAATCCCCAGTATCAACATGGGCTAGGAGATGAGCAGGTTGAGATCAGCCCTCCCCAGAAGGACTTGGGGGTGCTGGTGGAGAAGAGGCTGGACATGACCCAGCCATGTGCACTCACCCAGAAAGCCAAATGTGTCCTGGGCTGCACCAAAAGCAGTGTGGGCAGCAGGGAAAGGGAAGGGATTCTGCCCCTCTGCTCTGCTCTGGTGAGACCGCACCTGCAGTGCTGCATCAGCTCTGGGGTCCCAGCACAGGAAGAACAAGGACCTGTTGGAGTGAGTCCAGAGAAGTGCAAGATGATTAAAGGGATGGAGCACCTCTCCTATGAGGAAATACTGAGAGAATTGGCATAGTTGAGCCTGGAAAAAACAAAGTTTTGGGGTGACGTAATTGCACACTTGCAGTAGCTGAAGAGAGCCTATAGGGAAGATGGAGAGAGACTACATGAGTAAAATGTGACAGGAAAAAGGGGAATTGTTTCAAACTGAGAGTAGGTTTAGATTAGATATTAGGGGGAAAAGAAATCTTTATTCTGAGGGTGGTAAGACACTGGAACAGATTGGCCAGAGAAGTTGCGCACACCCCATCCCTGGGAGCGTTCAAGGCTGAGTTGGATGGGGCTCCAAGCAACTTGGTCTAGTGGAAGGTACCCCTGCCCATGGCAGGGGGTTGGAATTAGATGATCTTTAAGGTCCTGTCTTGGTTTGGGACAGCTCAGGACAGGTCCCTTCCAACCCAAATCATTCTATGATTCTATGAAAATACAGAATTAAAGACAACGTACAAAGAAGTGTCATTCAGTACATTTCAATGGGAAAATATGTCCCATCAAGCACTTTTTAATATATCTATAAAATATATAACATATAATATCTATATTATATTATATATAATATTTATTATATAATATATAATATACAAATTATATAAATATATATTAATCCTCTTATTATAAGCGTTCAACTCTTATTCTATGCAAGTCTTGGCTCTTGTGTTCAGCTGTGATGGTGAGGAAACACATTAAAAACATTGGAGACATTTCAGCCCTGGGGAGGGAGAGTGGGGAAAGGCACTGTATTCTGAGCTAATTTGAAGGCTGATAGAGTTGAAATTGTTAGCAGTCAATCCTGTGAAGGAGTGTGCAGATTTTAGAGATTAAGTACAAACTTCAAAAAAAAGAACTAAAAAACCTCAACCCCTCAATATGGTAGACTCAAACTGACAATAATTTTGTGTAATATTTTGCCCAGTAGTTTCATAGGGTCTTAGGAAAAGTGCTACAAAGAGCCAGCCAGCACAGAAGCAGGTGCTGCTAAGAGCTCCCAATGCTCAGTACACAGGGGTGGCAACAGCACCCACAGACCACAGGGGAACCCTGTCCCTTGCTGCAGCCAGGGAAAACTGCCAGCTCCAGGTACACAGCAACTCCACCTCTACACTGTCAAAGAGGAACAGCTCAGTAAAGACCTAAAGGCAAAAAATTAAAAATAAAAAAAGACCAGAAAAAAACCCTTCAATTGCTGGAACATTTCAACTGCCATATCTAATATTATGCATGACGAAAAATGGTCACAATTAAATACACATTAAATATCTATACATTAAAAAAAAGTATCTCTACCAATCAGATTTTTGACATTCTTTCAACTTCTCATAACTTTAATATAATCACAGTGTGACATAATTTTAAGTGTCCAGCTGAAATAATACCAGACAAGGTGTATATGCAGTCCATCACCGTGGATTAACAACAGCACATACGTCTTTGTGAATCATTACTGTTATTCTCTTACCTAACAGACTCTAAAAAACTCTAAAAGACTGTATCTTGCAGTCTTACAGGAGATGAGATTTTAGACTTCAGAAATAATATTTTTATAATGAATTTTCAGAACAGCTTTATTTCAACTCTAGCAGAAGCTCTCAGTCAAGCTCCAGAAGAGAAATGCTGAAAAAAAAAAAGTAAACAAGCAAACTTAGCAAAATTATCAAAAGGACACAGTGAACCACAGTTTTTAATATCAATGTAACACCTTTACTAGTAACTCCATTGGAATGGATGAATCAGATCAATAAATAAAGTAAGGAGTAAATACTTCCAAAATGAAAAATCTGCAGAATCCCTTTGTTCCCACACTGTCTCCATAAACAAACATAATGGTAAGTAGTAGAAATAAATTTCCAGACTAGAATATTAGGTAAGGAAATAGTAAACACAAACTTGGACAGGAGAGTGGTTTGAGGACAGGAAAGAGAGGAAAAACTGTGAGTGATACTGATATTGTTAACTCAGGACTGAAACATTTCAAACTGGATCCTACCTAAAGCAAAAAGACCAAATTTCATATGCCATGGGAGCACCCATTCCAAGGCTTCCAGTACCATAATCTAACACTTGATAAGCAAATCAGGGAATTATTTAGGCTGAAGAAATCTTTATGACCATGGAGTCCAATTGTTAACATGGCACTGCCAAGTCCATCACTAAGCCACATCCCTAAATGCCAAACTGCACATCTCTTGAACACCTTCAGGGGTGGCAACTCATCCACTTCCCTGGTCAGCCTGTTCCAGTGCTTGACAACCCTTTCCATGAAAAATGTTTTTCATAATACCCAATCTAAACCCCTCCTGGCTCAGTTTGAGGCCATACTATATATTTCATTTTATTCAATTCATTTGAAATGCCTTGTAGTTCCATATACATTCATTTTAATAGCAGAGCCAGTTTATGCCTTGTTCCTTAAAATGTAGAAAATCTCTTTTCAAATGTACACTGAATTCTATATGTTTATAACTTCATCACTATGGTTACATTGTGAATTATGCTTGACTTACACTTTGCTACCAAAGGAAGCAATTCTAGTCAGTAAGCCAAATATTACGTCTCTGGAAAGATTTGTGAAGTCCAGTGTATTCAAAGCTGTCTCAAAATATTGCACAGTAGTTTTAAAAAGACAAAATCCAGTTTCAAAACCTGGTAATTTTGAAAACAGAAGTCCTCAATTATCTAATCACAGATTTCTGAAAATGTTAAACAGCTTTTATTTCCTCTGTTAAACTACACAATGCCCTGTGTCCTTGGAGTCTGTCCTCAGTTGCATTCAGTTACACAAAGATATGCAGAGCAATGATGAACATGCTCTGAAGACAAAGCATTTTTTCCTCAAAACTGTTTTTCCATAATGGTCTTCCTAATAATGCAGCTGTTTGTCAGGATTTCAATACACTGTTTTTTAACTGTATCGGGGAACTGGGTTAATAATGGGAAAAAATGTCAAATTACCCTACTCAAGTAAAATGAACAAAAAATAATTTAGATTCTGCTGAATTAAGGAAGAGCATTTAACTTTTTTTACATCCAATTTCAGAAAAAAAGAACTATTTCACAAGCAATATGCAATGCCTTTCCTACCACAGGAGACAATTCCACAGTTTAAAATATCATATGGTATGGCTTGAATATATTTTACACTTAGTGAGTATCCATTACATAACTTTCCTCCACTGCCTTTAATTACCCCATTAGGCAAGTTGGTATTTGCATTTGCACTTACAGCAGCTGCACTAGAGCTGCAGGGCACGAGAATATAAAACCAAGACGAAAAATTAATAAAACATTATCTTTTCCATTTAGCAAGTTCACTTTCCTTTTTAATGGAAACATTTGTATTAGTAGACTACTTCAGCAGTGTAAGATAATAAATCACATAAACCTTGTATTATTCAAGCCAAGTGAACTGCCAGATAGAAGTATCATCACTCACTAACGGCACAACTTGCCCTTAAGCTTTCCTCATTTTACGGTATTTCTGAGGAGTCACTTTGTATCTCAAAATGTTATTCAAAACATAAAAGGTGGTGCAAATGTAATGCGAGAGAAATCCTTCTTGTTCTAAACCTTTTACACAGAAAAAAATTTAGAAATTTATTTTTATGTGTTGCACATTTTTATTGATCCAGACACATTTCTGAGTAAACAAGGACAAATGTTTCAATTAATCAATTAAAAAATCTGTAAGTCATCACACATTCTTAGAAACAGCTTCCAAGTTTCAAGACCATTTATTTTTCAGCTAGCCTATGTAGTTTACAACACATTTATTAAATATTGCAATAACAGATACTACGTAATATTTCAATAATTAACATATAACTATAAATATGTTATTACATCCACATATTCTGTAAACATTATGCATATAATAAACAGTAAGAAACAGAGCAATGAGAAGTTTCAATTTATTCATTAAGAACCACTGTTCCTGAAAAGTCAATTCCAGAGTGCTGGTTGCTGCTTTACTACTGCCAGGTGCATGGAAGCCCTTTTCCTCAGAAAATAGGGAATCATGCTTCTATCATTCATTAGAATACTGACAACCTGTGTATATAGATGAAGGAAGCAAAGTAGCTTCTGCCCATGTCTTCCATTTTTGAAGTCTTAATTTTGTAGCTGCTGTAAAATATCCTATTTCTATAAAAGTATTATCCATGAGAATCTCACTACAATACTTTCTTGTATCTGGCACGAATGACCCTATATAAGGCTTTCTGCTGTCCCCAGACTTTCATCTTAGTGAAAATTACTGCTGAGATCTTTTTCAACCACCTCTATTTTTCATTTTAGAGCAAAGCTAAAGCACCTATCATTAATAAGTAGAAAAAACACTTTTTAGAAGCATGAGAAGCATGTTGCAGCATGGACTAACTGTCAATACCAGTTCTGGTGCCAACGTTCAAATATTAAAACAATTAGAGCACGCTTAATATCCTACAGGTTTCCCCCTTACACAAAGCAGATATATAGTATATACAGTATACAGAGAAAAAGTTCTTAAGGGGTGTAAAAGCAGCATATGATTACCCATGTTACAGCAGCTGTAATGTATATCTTTAATAACAGTTTTCTCTGTGAGTTTTTATTTCAACACAGGGTAGGCCTAAGATACAATGGTTTAAGTGGAACAAACACTGTTCTAAATGAAATTCTACTAGAATACCATTCTTCATGAGCTGTTTAATTGCATTGTTCACAGAGAATTGTAATGGAAAAGGAAATGTGATTCAGCTCAAGCAGCATATTTATGCAAACCCACATAAAAGTACAGAGCAAAGAAGCAGTGGAGCTGTGTATCAGACATGTCCCACCAATAAGAAAGAAACTAAATTATCATGCAATTTTTTACAAGCCTTAATCCAACTCTCCATTTCAGTTAAAGAACTGGTTTAGCAATATCAAGACTTTGGGCACAGCTGCCAATTCCTCCCAGTAGGATGAGAAATATTTCTCCCTTTCTTTCTGAAAAATTAGACATTTAATTCCCATGAAGCATCTCATGCCAGTGGTTAATTAGGGAACATTTTATAAGAGGAACTAAAAATTGTCAGCAACACAGCAGGCAAATATTGACATTTTTTACAAGCACAGCTTAATTTCTCTCTCCAGAGCTCTTGCAGGCAGCCAGCTGCTGCCCAGACAAGCTGAGAACCTGTACACTTACTGCAAATCCCAGATTTCAGATACTTATTCAAACTGGCAAGAAACACTCCTCCTACATTACTTTCAAACATTTGACAGCCTGGCCATTCATTAAATGCATCTTGTAGCAATGTCCGTGGATAACTATATAATTCTTCCTGCCAGCTGCTGAAAAGTAATGTGATTCATAGGAAGCTGGGAGGACTCCCAGGTCTCAGAGTACCTGACATGCAGGGGGAATGCAGGAATAAAAGCAGGGTGAAGGTGGTGAAGGCACAGGACTGATGTGAGAAGGTCAGTAACAGATTACACTGATTAATGGGTGGATAGGAGATACCCTTCTTCACTGAGCAGCTGGAGAGCAGGGTTAGCTGCTGGTCAGGAGGTAATCAGATATTTGCAGTGAGACTTGATGCAGCCTATGGCCAAAAGTCATGTCACTCAGATCTGTGCATATGCAACACCAACTGCCACAGGCTCCCAGAGAATAAATAAGAGAAACTGGGAAAATTACAAAAATAAAGAAAAAACAAAACAAAACAAAAAAGGCTAAACTAAAATAAATCAGTGGAACAATAAATCCCCTAGATGTCCTTTCTTCTCCTTTTCTATACATCCTACTAAATTTAAGTAAAATCCCACTTTCACTCTACATTTGAGATCCTTGTGCCAGGTGTGGCAGATGTGATTCAGTAATGCCATCTTCCTGAGATGGAAGACAGGGCCACAACCACTGCAGTGGGTATAGACATACACATCCAATTATAGGAGCAATTAGAGAGGATAAAAGACAGATTAGGTCCTCCCTCCAGAATACATACCCTGCCAGAGGAGCTGAGGCCAGGGAAAAGGTGGTAGGGGTTAATTACCAGCTGGAACCCAAACGCTTTCTTTTTGATGGTTCAAAATGTAAATCTGTTTAATTGCCATAATTTTAGCCAAGCACTGACACAAACACATTTTAACAGAAACATCCAGCTATTTCCGTTATTTTCCTACTTTTCTTGGGTGATCTGAAAAAAAAATCCCTTTCATTTACACATCACCCACAAGATTAAAACAAACTAAAAAACCCTCTCAAAGACCAAATATTTAACATAGCCATATTCAAAGAGTTTCATAAATCTGCCACTGATCATACTTTGCTGAAGCCATTGTGCTCTGTAGCACAAAGAAAAAAAAGTGAAAACTTCTATAACATAGGAAAACCATATGTTTTACTATTATTGTAACACGTGCAATTCATTTTCAGACAAAAGGTCACCTTAAGCAAACACTGCTTCATCTTTTAAGGGGTAAGACTGGAGTTTCTAGTCCCATTGTGATGGCCTTAGTTCCAGCAGCCCAAAATGCCCAGTGCCCGCCCCTAAATGGCTGCTGGGGGCTCTGAGGAACACCCCAGGTAGCTGGGTGCCCCCTGGACCTCTCTTGTGGTGCTCCCTTTGTTGTGAGAGATCAGCTGAGGTCAGATGTATCCAGGAATGAGCCAGAACTTTATCTCCCTAAGCAAAAACTGTTCCCACTCTGAGATTTTCTTAAACACATACGTACATTTGACAAATTATCAGATGATGTTTTCCAGCTCCATATGCCCATCAAGATGACATTTTTGCAAAGCTTTAGCTAAATAAGATCAGCCAGTTGGACTTAAAAAACAACCATTACTTTTGTAATTTAGGACACACGCATTGTTTGATTTTCTAATGTCAATTCAAACTTACATCCAAGAATGTTTACTTAACACGTAGAAAATTTAATTAAAGCAAAATGAGATATTGGAGACCATAGGAAGCAGTATCTTCTATCACAACAACAGTTTTACATAAAACTCAAACAAAACATTCTTGTGTTGATTCAGCTGGTAAAGTTTTGACTTTATACTTCATATGCTGTTACACTGCCAGGCGCTGTGTAAAAGAGCAACACTACTTAATCAACATAGTTCTTTTAATACATGTGTCACCATGCCTTCTCAATTAGGAAGTCGAGCTGGTTGCAGAACTAATCAAACTGCCTTTGAACACCCATTAATACTGTTCAGTTAAATATCTATTGGGTTTAGAGCCAATGTGAAGCTCATTTAATACTCTCCATGTTCTACTGGCATAAATCTTTTAAACGACTTCCTTTTTTTTACCACTAAAAGGGCAAAGTAAATGGTTCCTCTTATTATAAAAGATTCCAGAGACAAGAGCGAGAAATGGCCAACACTCATTGCTGACATTATTAATGATTTTCATTAATGACCAAGGAAATACTATTTGAACCGGAACAAATAATGAAGAGTTCAGTTACTTAAAATATAAACACTTAACATAAAATATGTTTTATTGCTATAAAAATCCAAACTTTTAAGTTCAAATTAAAAATATACACATTTCATCATACTGTTATCTTGAAAACAGCATCTTTAAAGACATGAAATGAAAAACAAGGAGATGTAAGTTTTCATCCTTTCCCAGTCCATGGCTGAATATGGAATTCCCAAAACAGATGGTAAGGAATATGAAATAGAGTGAAGGTCCTCTGGGTTTGATATTCACCTGTCTCTTTTCAGCACCACCAAATTCTTATAACTTCAATAAATATCTGCCAGAATCAGTAAAACGACATTCTTCTACCATTACTATTATTTTGTTTGACCTTGATATCATGAACACAAATGTAATTATAATAATGAGCCAATTGTTTTCTACAATATAGAAATCAAAAAGATTAGTACTCCTTCCCTTTCTCAAGATAATACCTGAACATTCTGGCTTTATTTCATCTTCAATTGCTAACAGGCAATCACTAACATTTTGTTTAGTTTTTATTTCTTATTTCTAACAAGAAAAAAATGTGCAAAACAAACCAGTCAGCGAAGTTTTAGGATATTCATAACAACATGTTAGATGCATGATTTATGTAGGATAATAAACAAATATTTTAATGTTTTCAGTATTCTACTGGTTTTTACTGGCATAAATTTTGAATGACAGCACATCTGTCTGTTAGGACAACCAACTGTCAATAATGCATCAGCTACACTATATGCTCTACATATTTTATGTAGTTAATATAAAAAGATTGTTGATGATGTTTGAGGGGATTTAAGCTTTTTTAGTACTTTTAGACAATCCAGCCATATCTGCCTGCCATGGGATTTTTTGCCCCATAATTTCCCCATGTTTCATAGTATTTTGTCCAAAATTTGTTGAACTAAACCAAATAATTGGGAAAAAGTACAGTGGTTTGCAGATTATGAAAGTAATGTGTACACTTTATTGTGAGGTCAGATCTGTCACAGTGGAAAAGCAAATAAATTAGAAGCCACTACATAAAAGTGACTTAAATAGGTTTGGACAGACTGAAATATAATTAACACAAAACTGTTATCCTAGTCAGCCTATTGCCTGTTAAAATAGGGACTCCACAAACAACTCCTGGCTTTGTTCCTAAAGGTCATGAATTGACTAAAAAATCAGGTTATTTCAGAGGAAAGGTTCTTTCAAATTCTGGTCAGAAATGAATCTTTGCAACCTTGATCATTGTGGGATGTATGGTCAAACTACACAGACAAATAAGTTGCAGAAGAAAAGAACATTAATTAGTTACCAACAATTACGTTTTAAGTCAAAGATATGTTACCCGAAGTTAGGTTCACTTCTGATGAATTGCACAATTTTACAATCACTTTTTGACTTGCAAGACAACATAAGGGCACAACAGCAAGTTAGCTATTATTTCCTAGAGACATTCCTAGCTTTCTCTACTCAGATATATTTATAACTGGAACAAAAATATAAACCTCAAACTCTCTACATTTCATTTAGATAAACTGCAGTTCTCTGTTATCCACACAACAATCATGTCCATTTTAGTGGACATGATTAGTGGAATTGCTTCATGCAGATTGCAGCTCTGTATGTAAATTACATCTCAGTTAGGCAAAGATAATTGCTATTGATTCAAGATATTTCAAATTTTCTGTAAGAAGAACCAAAGGGTTTTAGGAAAGAAACAAGCTAATACTCCACATGGAAAGCAGTGAGTAGCACAAATTAAACGCACCTTTCTGCCACACCAAACATTAATTCTCTGCTGCCAGCCAGGGACTTCACAAGCATCATGATTCCAGAGCATGTTAAATCAATACCATAAAGTTGGGAAATGTCCATGTAGTGAATTCAGAAGCAACCTATAAATAAGCAGATAAAAGAAGGCAAAAATTGAACAAATTACCCATATGAGTTCCCCTGAGGATTCACTAAAGGAGAGGTAGTGATGATCTAAACCATGTAAAAATGATAATTAATTAAGCATCAATATCTCTGCAGAGACAAGAACATTTGAAGATATCTGAAGCATATTTTAATAGCTCCCTACATTTCAGAGTTTACTGTGTCCCACGTGCCCCTGGATACTTTCTAATTTCTCTAAGTAGCCTAATGTTTGACTCTCAGTTGCACAATCATGTCTAGGTCATTTCACTTATTTTTTGTTTCTGTGAAAAACTGCTGCCAGGCATCTGTTTGGGACCTTTTCCACTCCCCCTTTTTTTTTTTTTCTATTTATGCCATCTGAGCACATTACTTACATCCATCTCAAAGTTCTAATTTAAAAGAACATTCCTCTGAATCATGGCTCAGTCTTGCCCATTCCTTTCCAAGTAAACCGAAAGACATTTTTATTTTCAGTCTGAATATATTTTTAAAAAAATAATAAATAGACACCATCTATTGAGTGTCAGGCCTTACAGCCCCAAACAATGTAGATTAAATTTTTACAGAGGCTTACTAAAATCAAAAAAGTCCAACTTTCTGACAAATTAATTGGCCCAGCAGCCAAGCAACACAAATGTAATCCAGTGAACTATGTGCAGAACATTGGCACCAACAGGCAGAATGATTCTGCATTTATACAATCACACCTCCAAATTTCCTTAACCATGAGAAATGTGCCAGCTAAACAGAAAAAACAGCAACTGCTAGCCATTCTCTTCTGTTCCATTTCCTCTATGCCCCAATTCCTTTTTTTAGAGTTCAGTGAAATCCTCAGCCTTACTCCTAACGTAACATCCCTATTCTATCTTAAGGACAAAGAGCTGAGCAAGTTGAATATAAGATGGACCACAATAAGGACTTTTTCCCTAGCTGCACATATTTGCCTACATTGAGAAAATTCTATGATTATACCTAATCTCATTTGAGAGCTCTCAAGCTTATTTTAGCTTGTCCTGTTGAAAGTCTATAAAGATAAATCAGGCACAGGAAATGTATATGTAGTCAGAACTTGAGGCAAAGAAGTTTTAACATAAGGCAGATCTTATTGTACAAAGGGCTTCTCGCCACATTTAAGCTGTAATATTATGGTTGTATATTAATTACTGTAAAAGAACAGCAGCAAAAGGAGACAACTGTGTCCCTTGCACCATCATGATGGTGAAGAACATTTTATTGAAATCCCACATTCCAAAAACTGTTTCCCTTTTTCTTCATGAGGGAATTTTAAAATAAGGACCTGTCTGATATTATCCAAAAGCAGTGCTGGTCCGTACATCAGTATGCCACCTCCTAGCTGAGGACATGAAGCAAGAAACCCATTGTAAAAAATAATGAAATATCCTTTGTAGTTTATTTTACATCATTGGCAGTGTGAGTTAGAAACCTTCCTTCAGCAGCAAATCTCTCAGTAATAAATGCAAAAATTCATCTTTACTGGGCTTTTAGTCTTCTTCGTATTCTTTTAGTCTTCTTTAACACAAAGCACTAGTTTGGGTTGGGATAGAGTTAATTTTGTTCACAGTAGTTCATATGAGACTGTGTTTTGGATTTCTGCTGAAAAGAGTGTTGATAACACATAACAATTTCAGTTATTGCTGAGCAGTGTTTACAGAGTCAAGGCCTTTTCTCCTGCTCATGCAGCAGGAACAAGCACAAGAAATTGGGAGGAGACACTATCAGGACAGATGACCCCAACCTAACAAAAAGATATTCCATACCATATGGCATTATGCCCAGCATATGTATACATATGACTAAGGGAAGAAGAATGAAGGGAGGAAGGGACTTTTGGAGTGATGGCATTTTTCTTCTCAAGGAATGGTTAAACATGAGCCTTGCTCTCCTGGAGATGGCTGGACACCTGCCTGCCCAGAGGAGGGGTGAATGCATTCCTTGCTTTGCTTTGCTTCGCTTCCGCACAACGCTTTTGCTTTACCTACTAAACTGCCTTTATTTTCAACCCACAACTTTTCTCATTTTTACCCTCCTGATTCTCTCTCTCATCTCACTGGAGAAGGAATGAATGAGTGGCCAACTGGGGCAGAGCAGCCCACCAGGTATAAACCATAACACACATTTACTCTTATTCAGGGGATTTTATACCAAGCTCAATTGGAGGAATTAGGAAGTCTAACTGAGCTGAGTTAGTTTAGGAGATATCCATATGTTAGTGTTTATTTTTCGTCCATAAAAATGGCAGACATATAAAGTAAACACCCCAAAAGTTTCCCATAAAGCAGCACAAAACAGCCATTTATGCACAAGCAGTTAATTTGAGTAATGTACACAGCAGAATGGTCAAAAGAAACAAACTTCTTTTTGGTTGAACGTCTGAACTACTCAAAATTAAGCCAAATTCAGCCAAATGTGATAGATCAAGTTTATCATGAGGTTAATATTTCACATCCAGATTTTGGCTTAAAGCAAATTTTTATAGCCTGAAGAATGGAATTATAATAAAATGCTGACAAGCCCATACCACACAACAGAGTTTCTGCTAGAGAGTGGTTTGTCTATTCTTGACATTTCAAAATAAATGGATCCACATTTGAGAAATAAGATACAATTCACATTCAGTAACTGTAACTCTTTATGGGCTTTTTTTTATTTGATACATGGGAAATAATTATCAGCATGGCAAAGTTCAGATTCTTATCCCTTTCCTAAGTTCAAAGTTGAAATTCTTCTGAGTTCATCCCTAAGGCCAATTAGGTCTATTAAATCTCACACGACAGCAGTATTTAAAAATGAGATATATCATTTGCAAAAGCAGAAGGACACACGTTCCTGTGGCTCAACTCCAACCCTTGCAACTTAAATGCAGCTCCAATGATTTAATGCAACAGACAGTTGATGTAGGTTTCTCCAACCTCCTGTCATATAATTGAGTTTCAACTTTTTGAAAAACAAAACTAGTTCAGAGCCTTCCACTAATAAAGAGTGATGCCACTGAAAGCATTCAGAAGAAATGCCTACCCAGTGAAGGGCTGCCATTTGCTGTCATTTATGATAAGAATCTGCAACAGATTGCACAATGAAACACCATGACACCAATACAGCATCCAAAATTTATGAATATGAATCCTGCTCACTTGCAAACAGATATATTTCAATTAGAATGCCAGAATACCCCAGATTATTATTCTAATACACTAAAGTTTATCAGTTAATATGAACATTTTAAGATTTTAAAAAGAGACAATTCTCTGATAACTGTGATAATTGCAATTACTAAAATATATAAACTCAGGAAACAGGGACCTTCCACAAACTTTTTAAGTAGTCTTGATGTGGTGACCTCCTGTTCACAAGAAGATACATTCCTTTGCAAAAGGCACAGCTTTTCATAAGTAGTAGTTTTGTTTTAGTTGTGCTCACTAACTTTGTTATCTGTTTATGTGAAAATACCTGTAACTACAAAGTAATTCCTTACACTATTTTGCTGACAGCTGATAGACTGTGAAACTATTTTCACCACTATTTTTACTCATTCTGGTTTGCTTTTTTCTTTTTTTAATCACCATTTGATAAGCTTCATTTTCAATCAGAACCTAGTTTTTCAATGTTTGTTTGATTCATACCTGACGATTTTCAAAACAAATGGTCACAGCTAGATAGTTCTTTTCCACACAGTTGTTTTTTTTCAATGCACACTGCGGTTATTTTCAAAATACCTTGTTCTGTAACAACTGTTATATCAGCAATATTATCAATGACACACTGCTCCATTCTGTAAGTGTTATGTATATCCACTAAATAGTCCTCAATTATATCTAGTGTTTTCACCTTCCATAGAGTTGAACTGCATGAGTACATACAGCTTATGCAATTTTAACTAACCTCTCTTGACAGAAATCCTAATTCTTTCAGGTAAAATATGTCCAGAGCATGCCCACAGAGCATGCCCACACACACAGAGCATTTTCAACAGCTCCCTTTATCCTTTTCCTCTTTTGGGTATAACAGAGTTAGTGATCTTTTTCATTACACTTGGGAATACTCTGTGGGAAGCCTTTGGGAACCTCATCTCTAAGTTATATACAATAGACCCAACCAGCTCATCAGAAGAATTATTTATGTAACTAAACCCAAGCTGAAGTATGAAGACAGCTCTTCATCTCTTAATTTTGCATATGTTAATCTGTCCTGAAATGGTGTCTCAGACATGCAAGCAGTCCAAATCCACTTTGGCTCTTTTCTCTTCCTTTTGTGTCTTTTCTGACATTTACTACATGTATATACTATCCGTATCTAATATTCCCCTCTGCAAATGTACTTTATATCATAACACACATACATATATCAGAACAGAATAAAAATAAGCTCAGAAGTAGCAATTTTACAGCAAGGCTTACATTAAATAAATAAATTTAAATCACAGAATCCCCACCACAGCTATAAACACTTTGGCACTGGAAGCTTTTCTTTAGATTTATTAACAGTGTTTGTGACTCCTTAGGCCCAAGCAGGGCTAATAGGGACATTCCTGGTTGCCATTCCTAAGCATCTTTAAACATCAAAATGAAAAATAACACAATTTTTTAAAAATCCATTATAAAATATACTATGTTTTAGAGAGATGAGTTCATCTGAACAGAAAGAGATAATAACAGCATGGCAGATGGATGAAAGTGTTAGGTGAATGAGTAAAAAAGGTAATATAAAGTCAGTTATATGTTACAAGTATTTCAAGGTCCTGATGCATCTACTAGAAGTAAACTCAAGGGAAGAAATGAAGTTTTATACATGTTCTGTGATCTTCATAAGGGGAGGGGATGGGGATTTTTATTTCTAACCTTCATTACTGGTATTATTTCACTCCTACCACTATGTAGAGAATTTAATTTCTATCTTTTACATCATTTACAGCACACTGTGCCCTTTGCCTCATTTAAAGAAAATGAGCAAAATATTTCCCCATATGAAAAGGACATCATCCATCTTTTGTATTATTTCAAGGTATTTATAGGAGGCAGGGATGCAAACAATGAATCCCATCAGTATGAAAATTTACAAACACCACCATCCCAGTTACTTTAAGGGTCAACAAAAATAAAGGAAAAGGGCAGTCATCCAACTCCCGCTTCAGCGTTTACACAAAACATTTTATTGCAACTCTCCTTTTCCTCCTCCCTTCCTGTACTTAACCAGAATAATGCTATGAAACACTTAATCCTTGTACCCTTTCATTTCCTCACATCATTACAATTCCAGATCACTACTTCATCTACTTTGTATCTGGTTTTGATGCCACTGAATGGCAGGCTTCAGTAAACAGCAAAACAATTCCCATGGGACTTTATCTAATGGTTCTTCCATATTATGCTTCAGGGACTGACACAAACAGAAAAATCTTGGATATTGCCCTCTGAAAAATACACTCACAGCAGGGCAATTTGAATTCACTAAGGCCTTGGATCATAATTTATATTTGCCAAATATATGTTAATTAATTCTAATGACATTAAAATAATCTCCCATTTTGGTGCTACCATACTGCAAACAGAAATTACTAAAAGGCAATTAATTCTTACTAGACTTTATTTCATAACACTTAGATGAGGATCTTACTTGACCAAATTTAACAATACTATTCCATGAACAGACTGCAAGAAACTCCTCAACAGACCATGAAAATCAGTCACTTAAACTCATTAAAAAACTAATAAATTAGTTTTAAAACCTAAAAAGTCATGTTTTCAATAGTTTCTAAAATAATTTGCTTTTCAATGTGGTTATTAGCAGCTAGAGTACCAATATTCCATTTATATTTGGATTGTATTTCCATCTAGATTCAAGGGATTCAACAGATCACTAACATTACATATAATTACTTTCATGTTGCTTGATTTAACTCACAAGACAATGAAGGGTTAGATGCTGACATGTGGCCATACTCGGCATTAATACTTAGCATTAATTATGCAGGAGTATACATACACACACATATGGCTTAATGAGTGCAATCTCTGTTATTATACAGCTATTGGTAGACTACTGCAAACTTATCACCCCAAAGGGTGTTTAAAATTTAATAACACATTGCAGTTGTATCCATGTCACAAAAATCCCAAACTTTGTTGTTCAAAATTTGTGATAGCACTTTCAGCACAAAAGAGTATCTACAAATAATCTTTAACTGAGCAATACCCTTACAAGTGCTTACTATAATGAGCCCTTCATAATATTCTGAAGAAAAATTCATGAAATTTCATTGCCATTTTTCTTAACTTATTTGTCCGACATCTGTGTGTAGAGGGCTTAATGGTCTACTTGAGTACTGAACTGAAAGTATTAAACCCATGTAAACCTAGAAAACATATGCTCATCAAGTGCTAAAATAAATATTTCCATTCACACTGTTCTGTAAACTGAGATTAGGGTTTTTTTACATGGCACACAGGGGTTTAACTGCAGAATTCATTAAGGTGAGAGTAAGGAATACAACTAAAATTTACCACCACAGAAAGATTTATCTTTAGAATACATCTAATAAAATTTAAGTGTGAGCTGCAGTACCTGAATATTTTAAATAGTCATAGGAGAAAAATGTGGTTGTGAGGCTGCAACATAAAGCTGAAGGAAAAGGAGCCTTATATTGTCTGGGTCCAGCAATTGTGGTAAAACATTATGCACCTCTTGTAAGTATCTAATTACTGATGTCCTGACTTTTATTTCATTTATTTTGACTACCTAAACTATCTCTAAAGTGCCTATCTACATTTGCATTTTAATGAATAATAATTGATATTTATTCAGCACATTATATTTGCATCTCAGAGGTTCATTTACAGATTAATATTCTTATTACCTAAAACAAACTATGCACGGATATTCAGATTTGGGAATTACTAGCAAACAAGCAAGACACTGTGGATAGCATTATAATTTGGTCAACCTGTTGGCCTCAGCTTTAGCTTTAGCATTGCATTAGGTGTCAGTGGTGGCTGGGAACGCCAGGACTCTTGCAAGTTGTACTGTAGTTCCAGGGACACAAAGAATGAGACTTCTCACTGACTTCCCTAAAGGTTTTCAATTTATGCCATTCTTGACAAAGTAAGTACTGTCACCAGAAGAAATGAGGAGCACTCAATGTGGTACATTGTCATCAAAAAGAAAACAAAAATATCAAAAAAAACACAGACACCCAGGCTTGTATAAGTTTATGAACCAGACTGATGTATATTTTTGGCTTAACCATAAAAACCCAAATGAGAGCAATGAAAAGGTCCAGAACTGATTCCAGAAAGTACATTCCACTTGCATTAATTTGCTTCCTAATTTTGACAGTCACAATTCAGAAGTCACTACAATGATTTCCTTACTTTAACCAAAAATAAAAATAAAAATAAAAAAA
>VZDJ01000782.1:24543791-24562642 GCA_008694505.1 Cyanoderma ruficeps | reverse complement strand
AAAAAAAAAAAAAAAAAAACAAAAAAACCACCACCCAAACTTACTGCTGTAGTAAATTTGATTACATATTTTACAGCTTTGGATATTCACAGCATAAAGAAACAAACTCACACAAGCACAGAAGTGACATTTGGATTTCACATCCATGACTGGTTCTCTGGCAGATCAGGTTTAAATGTCAAGCTTCTGTGAAAAGATTTACCCCCCAGCATTAATCTTTCTCACCCATACATTCTTGTCAGGACATTTATATTCCAGCATCTCAGCAAGTACTTGCTATTCTTTGCTATATATCTCCCTATTTCCTGGGATAATGCTGAACCTAATCTAAACCAAGCACTCATGCAATGAGCTGCCCTAAATTTTAAAACTGTCAAGTGAAGGCTGCACTCTCTGAACACTCCCATCTTCAGATTAACCTTTTATCATACAAAAAAAAGTCTATTTAAAAATAGATATAAGGTAGATATCTAAGACAGCCTCCTAGGCAATGCAGCTTATGAACAAGGACAGTCAGTCTGGAAGCAGACATCTAGAATAAATGAACAGCTCTAAGTGCTGCTTATGCTAACTCAGTGATGCACACCAACACTGCAGGCAACAAAAACAGATCTCTCCTTACGAAAGATACTAAGACACACTATCAATTCTGGAAGAAATAGCAATATTTATAGACAGACTTTGCAAAGATATTCTGACTTAAGAAGGCTGCAGGTATGGGACTGCGTTTTAAACTTAAATCCAAAAACATAATCTAACCAAGAAGGACATTAAAAATATTTTTAAGAAACTTGGAGAAGATGAGAAAGAATATGATGTCCAATGGTATAACCTCTGGAAATAAGAACAATCCAAAAAAGAAAGCTACAATCAAACCATGCTATCCTTGGTTAGACAAAATAAAGGTTCTCAAACAGCCTCTTCTAGCTATTTTCTTTATATATAGGAACAGAAAAGGTATGGCTCTCAGAAAATTTCAGCTCACACTGGCCAAACTCAAAAGCCAGCATCTACTGCAGCCGATAAGGAGATTACTGTTCAGTTGATGGTAAAAGAACTACTAGTTATATTACTTTTATCACACAGCTATTATAATTTTTTATATATATATATGTATGTTTGTAAATAAGCATTCTTGTACCCAAACAGCTATTCTAGTGATGGTCCACACACATCATTCCATCAGACCAAGCAAGACTCAAGGAAGGACCATTAGTGCTCACTAATAAAGAGGTGGTGTAGAGATTCCACCTAGAGTACCTGCCTGAAATCCACGCAGCTGTACCAAAAACAAACAAGATTTATTATGTTGGGTTTTGGTAAGTGCAAGCCTACAGCATTTTGGCAAGAAGCAAAATACAAGGAAGAGGGCCTACATCAGTCCTTTCTTCGCTTGCTTGAGGTCTCTTTTTTAATGTCTTCAAGCTGATGTGTTTTGCTAGAACCTTAACTCTTTACTGTTACAGTTCTTGCTCTTTTCTAAACTACAAAGAGGTAGAAAACTGAAGAGTTACAGAATTCTTTTTTTTGGTGATGTGTAATCATTACTGTCTTAGCAACATCTGGCTTACCTAAATCATTGTTTTTGAGTAAGAAGCTAAGGGAAAGAACGACTTCCATTCGAGTGTAGTATTCCTTTTAAAATCCCAACTATTAACAACATTATATTCTCTCCCACATAATTATTTTTTAATAAGGGAGGAAATAAGCGAGAACAGGCCCACCATGTTTCACGTATTTCAAATCACATGGCTGATAACAGAAGAGAGGAAAGAAATAAGATCAGACTACACAGCAGATTTAAAGAAAGCATATAATCATTGCATACCATGAGTTGGCTTCTAGGTTGCAATCAGTCAGGAACCCTTGGTAAAATGATTACAGTGATACAATGGAGTGTTTTTGACTCAGAAAATAAGAGTATTAATACTGAGTGAAGTCCTTGCCCCATTTGATCTTAATAAAGGATTAAGGCAGAGAGATACATGGTTCCCTACAGGCAGACCCTTACGGCTTAACACAGTGGTTCTGGGAAACCAATGTCATTGCTGTTTCAGGATGAGCCTGCAGCAACTTTTTTTATATGCTAACTCTGCTAAAATAAGAATGAAAGAGTTTACGATAAAGATCATGATGTCTGGAGACTTGAAGACAAATGGGACTTGAGATTAGTAAAGATAAGTCAAATATATCCTTGTAAGTTGACAAAAATGTTCTTAAACTATCTACCTAACTTGATAACCGTGAATGCAAATGAATCTGAACATTCAAATACAAAGGAAAATTAAGCCTAAAACCAGTGATGAATAAAAAAAGTTTAAATCTCATTTTTAAGCTGTCTGAGATTACTGACAAAGACTGATTTCAGATATGCAAGATCATTATATGGTTTATTCTTTTCTACAGTGGTACACAATACTTATCTCCAGAGGAAAATTTTAAAACATTAACATCGAAATAACAAAGTAAATTTAACAGGAAAGGGAATAACATAAGGCTAAAAAAAAAAAATGTGATAGGAAGTATAAACAGAGATAAAGATACAAATATGGGCAGACCTCAGTGGGCAGGGGAATGTCAAGGTCAAGTATGTCTACTTAAACATCTTTCCCATGTAAATTCCACATTAAGAACTAAAAAACTTCTGCAAAAGACCAAGGGCTATGACCGAAAACAGTAAAGACACACAAGTTATACAAAGACATTTAAGCCACATAGGAATGGCCAAGAGCTCTAAATGACCAGAAATCTGTCAGGAGTTGGAGGAACTCTTTGGGCCTGCAGAAGCAGACTAGGGATGTAGCAAAGATATCTAGGAAAAGATAAAGAATCAACCAATTCTAAGAGAAATTTATGTTCTGTAAGTATTGTCATGAGATTCTAATTCCAATTAAATGCATTTGTGTCAAAAATATCGAGTACTGAAATCCATTCTAGAACAGCACTGGGCAGAGAAGTTCTCTTCATATACATCAAATTCCTAAGTTTTCTTGAAGGAAAAAAACACAGACACACTACTTTGAAATTACAGACACTGCAGAATGTTTCATGCTTTTAACTGAGGGATGCATAGTTTAAAAACAGAAACAATTCCCTCTTCCATTTCCCCAACTCATCTCCTTCCCATGCACAAAATAAATAGAAACCTCCAAAGCCTTAACTAAGCATAAATAATTTCTAAAACAAACCCCACATTTTAAGTAAGTGGTCAAAGCCATATACATTGCTTTACCACAAACTGATTGTGTTTTTCTCATATTCTTTCATCCTTTTTTTCTACATGACCTGATTTTTTTCCTTTGAAGGTCTGCATATTGCTATGCCTTGTTTATTGACTATTTAATGATTATTGGTGAAAAAAAATCTATTTGCATTGAAGAACTTTAAATTAATCTGCACTTAAGCATTCTTTCTTTGTGCTTCATTGTGCTGGAAACAAATTATCTTTTTTTCAAGCACAACTTCATTTAATCCTAAAAAACACTGGAGAGAGTAAGAGAGATGACTATAATGAAGCATTTTAAACAGCTTAAAGACTCTCATTCAGCCAGACTCCAGGGAAACAGCATACAAAATAAATGAGCTATTTCCTCAATTAAAAAAATAAAATTAAATTTGAAAACTGCAAGGAAAAAATCAACATAATATCCCATTGATAGACAAGCATTTGAATCTAAAGATTTTTTCATTCCATCAAATGATCACATAACTCTCCACATTTTTGGTGTAAGTGAATGTAAACCCAGATGCTAGCTGAGCTTGCAGAAGTTCTATTTTTAAAAATCATGAAACTTCATATAGTGTTATATTCTATTATCCAAAAGTAAGTAAAATATGAAGCCCTTTTTGAATGTGTGGCTCAGCAAAAGACCACAAGAACTTGATGCACATCTGGAAGCTGATTAGTGTGGGACGTGCAAAATAAAACAATGACAAAAAATTGCGGGTCAAGGGTCATTTGGTTCTATTCTTCTATTAAAAGAAAAAAAATTGTTGAAGTTACTAGAAAATGTGACAGCACCATATAATCTGTGCAAATGCTCAGACCAAATAACAACACAGCAGTGCATGTTATCACTGACAAAAGCAAAATTATGCAGAAAGACATTGCAAGGACATTTCTTTGTTTAAGGTCTAAAATGGCAATTTTTTCATTCTGGAGCTGAATGAAGCTAGAAACAGTGTAGATAATGACAAAATCCTGGTTTATGTCCCTGTAATAGACTACTATTGAGAAAAAGAAAAATCATAAGAACTTTTCAGTAGAATTAGATTGTGTGTTATCCAAGGCTCATGAGAAAAGCCCTTCTGAAGCATGATTGGGACACATGACATACGCCCACCACAGAGTGCAACAGATCCTACACCCGAGACATTCACCTCATTGCAGCATTCCTAGAAGTAAACAGTCATTTCTGTTTCACTGAAGAGCAATCTAGTACATGCTTTGGCATGTTCTGGACAAGCTGAAAATACTGAGCACATGAACTTCTTTGCAAAAGCAGAAGGACCTGGACTAGACTTCCAAAGTACTTCTCCATCTAATGTCCCAAAATGTCAGCAATTTCAGATAAAAATTCCATTACAGACTCAGAGGAACTAATGCTGGTAAATATAGACATGTACACACACACAAACAAGTGAATATATTACTCATATATAATTTTTACCTTTGCTTTATTTATTTAAATAGCCCAAGCATTTAGCCTCTACCTGGAAACAAGAATCCCACAATTCTACTCAAGACTGGCCAAAGTGTCTCCCAAAGGGTGTCTCATTCTCAGGGCCCTGTTTTTAGCCTCTGAACAGCTTAGCTCTCAATTTTATCTGAAACCAAAAGTGGTTTGTTTGCCCACTTGGTACCATTTGCCCACCATTCCAAGGGGCCACCCTCTCCCAGTGCTGTCAGGCAGACAGCATTCAGCAACACTTCAGAAGGAATGCACACCCCTGTGGAGGTTGGCAGACAGTATGAAGGTATAATTTACACTTTCAGTGTAGACCCAACTCACCACTCATGTTTGAATAGAATTGAATAGAAACACTACTTCAGCTGGAAGGGACCTGCAACGATAATCTGGTCCAACTGCCTGCCCACTTTAGGGCTGATCAAGTACAAGTCTGTCATTAAGGGCATAGTTCAAATGTCTCTGTCACATTTGGGGCATCGCCAATCTCGAACAAAGCCTGTTCCAGTGTTTGACCACTGTCTCAGAAAAGACTTGCTTGATTAAATGCAAGGGTTTAGAAAAAAGATAAATTAATTATGTACAACACCTCTGGAAATAATGAAAACATTCAGCTACTTCAAATAATAAAGCCTGAAGTAAGTTTTATGCATGACCAGTTCATTGTACAGCTTAGTTTTAATAATTGATACTGCTTCATGGCATTTGCTTGAGCATTTCCTTCTGTATCATGTAGAACATTTTAAATATTTTAACTGCTCTTCCATCCCAAGACTATCACTATCCTGGAAGGAAAAACACAATTTAGTGCCTCCTATGAACAACATATCCACTCATCACTCTCCACTGTTTCCTTCTGGGGAAAGCCATCTCACAGAAGCCCGTATAGCTTTTTACTAATTACTGTAAAGATGACACACAGTAAAACAAAGGGTAACATGGAAACTCTAGATGTTCTGAAGCACCTGCCTAACATCCCCTAAAGTAGGGCCATCTTCTGCAAAGGAAACTCCTGTCACAAAACATTAATGCCCCCCTGGAAGCTTCCAATCCATTAAGATCTTGGCACTAACATTCAGAATCAACTGCACAAAAGACCAGGTTGTGTTTTATGGGCTACAGTTGTAAAAGTTGTATTCCCCTGGAGCAGTGGAGGTCAAAGTCCAGAGTCATTCACATGAGACCTTGCTCAAGGAGATCTGGCCAGTTCTGTAAGACAATACTGAATATTCACTAGAGGAAAGAGCAAGAATGACTATCCCAACTACAATTAGCTAACCTCTAAGCAGAAGGCTTATCACTAAACAAAATGTTTGAATCACTGGTAAATAGGAAAGCAAAGACTGATGTTCCTCTAGTTCTAACTCTTCAGTTTCCTGACATCTACAAGTGCACCAAGTTAAAAGAGGATACCCTTTATTCTTTGAACAAATCTACAAAACAAACCTTAAATTAAAAATGTTTTTGACTGTCACAAAACATCACCTTGGGATGCCTCGGGAAGGGTGACCTGAAACAGACTGGGCAGAGCTAGAGAATAAAGTAGGTATTTATTGACACACCTTGGGCAGGACAAGAGCCTGGACACAGCTACACCCAAGGTGAACTTAGAATGGTCAAAAATGGACGACCAGTCACAAGGCCTTACACTTTTCTAGGTTTTGGTCCATTTGCATATTGGGGTTTAATTGTGCAATTACAGCTTCAGATTGTGAGGTCTTATCCTTCTTGTTCCTCCCTTCAGTCCACCGTTTGTGCTTTTGGGCCTGAAAGTTGTCCTTGGTCTTCCGCAGGAAAAAGATATTTGCTTTGTCTACCTACTCTATGAAGAGAGCTTACTGGCATTTAATATGAAGCTCAGAACTGCACCCCTAGGCAGCACAGAATCTGAGCAACATCAAAGCTAAAACTTAAGGCATCACTTGAACAAAACACACTATTAGCTTTATAAAGAACTTAATCAGCTTTAAACAGGAAGTATAAAATTCCATTTCTTCAAATCCGCTTCTGAATTAAGACCTCAGTATGACAAAGCTTTCAACATCTATCACCCATTTCAGGCAATAATGTGGTCTTGTTTTAGTGTTATCTACAACAAAGACCCACTGTCAAACAACTTGCAACACATTGCAGCTCCCTTGTACAGAACTGTTGGCCAAGATCCCTGAAACCCACGGAGGGTTTCATTCCACAACCATCGTGCACAGAGAAAAATCTGATGCCAAATAGGTCCTGTTGACACTGGAATTATTCCTGCAGATTCTCTCTTTTGATAAATCTTCACTTGTTTTAACAGTAGGTTTCTTTAATTTTCTCAGTGATGACTTTGTATATGCATTCTGAGTGTTCTAACAACTGTCATGGTAATTACCTCTCAGAAAGCAGGGAAACCACTGCACAAACCTCTCACACACTGTGCATTCAGATTAGGCTTCTGCATGCATAGTTTTAACACCCATCTTTCATTTTCACATTCTTCTTATGTACAGAACAGTCATATTTTGTTTAACATTCTTATACAAGAAATTCTGTACAAAAACAAGGGCATGTGGAACACTAATAAAGCATAGCAGATGTTTACATCTAAGCATAACTCAAGTATTAGTAAAAAAGAAGCCTGTGAGGCTCAGATGACTACTTTTGACTTTGGATGAGAGAATGCTACCATATTCAGTGCTTCTGCAGTGTTTAGAGTTTCTCAATAAATTGCTAATTCCAAGAACAGAAGTTCCAAACAGGTGTTGAAAAAGTAACATTAGATTTAATAATAAGAAATTAAAATGGATTTTCTCTTTCTCAGAATGTAAATTTAGGCCAAAGGTCTCCTTTTTCCTTTCCCTAGGGAAGGCTTAGAAAAGCTTATTGCCCCATTTTACCCTACATAATTTCGCCCCTAGCAATTTTCTCCAATTATGGTGGGTATCTAGAACTGCTCACATCTTTAGCCTAGATTACTTACATTACCAGATTTCCTTTTAAAAATTAACTGATTAGTATGAGCATACCATCTTACTCTGGCCTCAGAATTAACATACTCACCCAAACAAATTCTCCCAGTGAGAGGGATTTTTGTTGGGTACACAAAGGACTTTATAAACAATTCACCAGGCATGAAAAAAAAATCCCATAATGATCATTTTCATTACACGCACCCTCATGATTTCATGAAAGGAGTGGATAATATAATAGGCTACTATTCTCACTGAAAGAATATATGCTAATAGAGCATACTAAATAAATTCTGATGTCTACTGTACCCATGCAATCCTGCTGAGTGCACTGGAGCTGACTGAGTGACCATGGATATACAGTTTGGCTCATGAAGGCTATTCACACTGCCTAGCTAACATATATAACATAAGTAAATCTCCTCTAGGGTGCAAGCCAAAAGTCTTCATTAAAAGTCAGGTTCTTGACTTCACACACAGTAGTTAAAGTAAATATGAGGTGCAAGTGATGCGAATAGCTCCCAAAATCACTATGGAAAAGTCCCCACCCCATTACTTGAAGCCGGTTCTAGTCAAAGACCACAACAAAATCCATTAACCAACTTTCACTTAGATATGCCTGTAAGATGACTTCAATAGTTTTGTGATGAAATTGAATACCAAATGAAATAATCTGCTTCAAGGGCAGGACAGACTTCTTGGACTTCATCTATTTTTTTCTTCTATTTCATATGAATTATTTTAAGTTCTATTTGCTTTTGTCATTCTAGTAATTGACAACCCCCATAATATAACATACATAACGTTATCACAAATAGCTAAGAGGTAATAGAAGATAAATTTTACTCACAGATAATCATTTATTATTTCTTAAATGATAGGTATCCCCTATACACACAGAATACATAAAAGGATGAAATGTAAATTCTGTCTTACCAAATGTAATACAAAATGTGACATGAATTTGTAAGAGAAATTGCACCAGCCCTAGACTTACCATGTCAAAATGCCTTGAGCTACTTGGAAAACTTGAGGCAATTTTCAAATACCCTAAAGCAGGACTGTGTCTTTTTGTTGCTTTTCCATTAAGAGGAATCATTAGTGAAGACAGTCTTAGCATGAATTTAAAAATAATTTTAATATAGTAACAAAAAACTGTACAATACCATAATTTTCATTAAAAATCTCAAATTGTTTACTTTTTTTCTTTTAGGTTGCCTACCATTACAAATGTACACATCCCTTTTCCACAAAATGCTGTATTATTTTAATCTATTCAATGAGCTTGTTGACAAGTTTGATTGCTAACTATACATACCTTGCATTTAACCCAATCTCTTGACCAAGCAAGGAGTAATACCAAAGCTAGCTACATAATTCAGTTCCTTTGCATTACTTAGGGCTTAATATGTTTGCATATAACCATATTACCTGAAACACTTCCAGGGAAGGGAACACAATGCAACACATCAGTCTTATGCTTGACAGTCTAGTAAAAAAACTATATAAAAGTTTCAACGTGACACTTCAAGCCTTTCAAAAATGATATTATATCAGGATATTCAAATGCTCAGAATTCCTGTCTGCCATGAGGAAGTTGGACAGACTGAAGGGAAAATAAATCTCTTTTATGCAACTATAACAATTAAATTTATCTATCACAGAACAAATCTTATGCAATACTGATTTAAGTCTTAGTTAGGATTTCACATGGAAGAAATTCAAGAAAGTCTTGCTACCTAAGATTTTTTTCCAAGAGCTACCTCACAAGTACAGCCCAAATATAATCAAATTCTACTGAGTGACACACTAGTTGTGAATGGTTGTAATATTCTCCTTGTCATTTTAAAGTAACGAGGAGTGTGAATGACACAAAAGGTGGTGCTTAAAGAACAAATAGATAGCAGTGCTCCCTGTGAGCACTGCTGGCTGCCAGGCTCAGACAGGCTCCTACACTGCTTCCTCACTTTCCACTGAATTCCAGGCTGCAACAAATAAACACCTATGAAAATTGAAACCAAGGGCAGCATGAGCTGGTACGTACAATGTGCCCTTGCCTGTATACCACTGTGGAGAGGTCTTTGAATGTTCTACTACATGTAAATTTATCTTTTCAAACTTCCTCCAGGCCTTCCTATTGCACATATTCACAGGAACAATCTTTGTCTAAAAGCCACATACACTCAATCTTAAATTACATAGTAGTTCATGTTGTACTTTGCTCTCATCTTCACAGTATTAGGCCTGCTTAGTGAATTATTACTACCATAATAATACAAGTAAGAAACTGAGCTTTGCTTCTACTCAAGTTAAGCACTCTCTAATGAAGGCAAACTCAATTGAAATAGGCCAGACTGCAATAAAATAAAAGTCAAGACGTACTATTACCTTTTTATGGAGAATAAGAGACTCTGAGTAGTAATCCAATTAGATGGTTTTAACTGAATATAAGCATTTTATTGTACTAAGAAGTTAAAATAATCTATCCATATGGACACCTGGAATATATCCTTTAAAAGAGCTGTTTGAAAGAGCCCATTGAGGCTAAACTCTGATTTTGTGATTGATTTCAGAGGCTCAATTCATAAAGTAACTGACCACTAGCATTGGAAAGATGCACCACTTCTGAAGAAAGCTATTCTGAAGAAGCTATATATATGCAATCTCTTGAAGCATCTTTGCCAGGGTGCTAAAGGAGATTAAAACTAGCTCGGTTTTACACTATTGCTCTGAACAGTTCATGAAGGCAGAAAATTGTATTTAGGAAGAAGTAGATCACCAAGTCATAGAAATGTTCTGGTATTTTTCCACCCCCAGCAATACAACCATCAAAGCTTTGTTGCCTTACCTAGTCAAGGGACATTGCAAAGCAGGAGCCACTAAAATTTTAGTTCCTCTTCAGCTCATGTAGCTTTTACTACAGGAGCATCTCCTCAGAGAATGAGAGCCCCTTACAACGGCCCTGTCCTGGCAGGAGAAGCAGCAAGTCCCCCTCTCCAGATTTATCACCCTTCTCAGATCTCCAGTCTTCCTTTGACCTCAGCTGGCATGAAAAGGCAGGATGATGTCTCTTTTCTACAGGGACCAAAGAGAGATTTACCCCACTACAGTAAGACTTCACTGTACAAGTCTGGGATGCAAAACATAGAGTGTGAAACTTCAGCTCGGTGACAGCTATTTTAGCACTTACGAAAATCTCTTTTCCCCATTAAAAATTCTGAGTTTCAAGAACACCACAGTGATCAGAGTAAGGGAGGAAAAAAGCAAGATGTAATTTTCCTATTGGTGATCGATTTTGGACCTACTATGCCAGGTAAGTGTTAAGACCTATAGAACAAACATGTAAGCTCAGGCCCAGACACAGCTATGTGAGTGTCCATTCAACCTGTGCCACATCCCTGAATCTCTTCACTCTGCTATGCTGTCAGAAACTCATAGGGAAAACAACACATCCTCCACAAACCTCAAAGGTGATTAGTATGTCCTCCACACCTTTCAAATTTTGTCATCATGTCATTTCTCCTTCAGTGCCCCACCAGCCATCTGCCTGCCACCTCCTCTGCAGATACTGGAAGTGGGATCACTCCACAGATTTTACATACAAGTCCTACTCCTCTGAACTTTCAGATCAAAACTGGCATTTGGCTTTTCCGGGTAAGCATTTGAGAGTTTGAATAAGCTGCAACTAGACAGGTTACTTCTATTTCTGTCCTCCCTTCACTTTTGCATTTACTCATCTCTTGATTTTTTTTCCATTATAGGTCTCTTACCTTCCAACTATTTCTTCCAAGCATACAGTCACAAATACAAATCATGTCTTCAGTCTATGACATGAGTTAGAAAACTTTATTTAGCTATGAGATTATCTCTACTTGGAATTGCAAAGATGTAGGAACATGACAGATCCATTAACAAAAATAAAAAGCCAGACAGAACCCAAAACATACAAACCAAAAATCAAGCTCTTATTTATCAACTCATACTACTTAGGAATCAGATATTGGATATGCAGCTCAGAGGTAGATATGACAAACTCAGTTTTCCCTAAAAGTCAGTCATCATTAACCTTAGAATTTCATCAGGTGATTGCAGTGATACTGAACATTTAAAAAGCTAATGAGGAAATTATTCTTGTTTTGTCAAAAAACTTCACTGCTACAGTATGGAGAGTGGAGGATTTCAATAAAATCTAGTGAGCTACACTCAGTGGATGTCACAGTGTCATTCATTTGTCTTCTGAAATGAAAATGAATAAAAATCAGTGTTTGTAGTTAAATTGTATTGAAAAGTTAATGCCTACACTAAAATGTAGGGCATGACAGAAGACAGCACATTCTGATTAAACAACATTCAGGACAGCTTTTTTGCTATGGTAATTCTACTTCAATTACATGCAATTAAATATTAAAACAGGATGGGAAGAGGACAAAGTATTTCAAACTTAACATGTAATATTATTACTGCTTGTTAGTGCAGTGCTGCTAGTACTACATTCAACAACTGCCCCATTTTCCATCACTTTAGAAAAGTTTTATTCATGCTGAACTGTGCTATACTTTGAATTGATATGTCAACATGCAAGAAAAAAAATTAGTAAACATTGTGATTTATATTTTAAAAAAAACAAAACTCACAACAGAAAAACCTGTTGCCTCCCTGTAGCTAGCTGTTGTCTAATAACTACATTTATTCCAGATCTTCAAAGTCAAGTAGGAATTTTTTCTGGGACAGCATGTCCTAATTAAATTTATTTGTGGCAGCCCATTTTTAAAGATTCAAATTAAGCATTTTTTTGGTAGCTGAATGGCAGTTTCCAAATTAATTTATTAAGGAAGGAGAGTTCTCCATGGACAGTAACTAGAGCTTCTGTAAAACAGTATTGACAAACACTAAAATGTATCTGATGCTTCCCAAATTTAGTTATAAATGAGGTGTGCAAAATCACCTTGTTCCTGACTGGCAGCAGAGAAAAATGCCTCATTTTCACATGAGAACTCATAGAATAAGACACTTCCTCTAAAAACTTCCCTGGTTGAATTCCAATCCCAGTCAGGAGTGAGCAAATACAGCAGCAAACCAAGGGTTGCAGAATATCATAACACAGAAAAACTTAAAACACTTGGTTTTTTCCTCTTTCTAAACATCCAGGAAACCATAGCATGGTTTACTTGTTGACAGGAGTGGAAGCGGACTTAGTAAAACCCCTCTTTGGAAGCACTTGGAATAAAACCAGCCTGCAAGAGGACATTTATAAAAAAATTAAAAATCTAAAGCTTGAAATTCTGAGTCTCTTGTGGAAAGAGTTAAAAGAGTTAAAGTACAGAAATAGGTTACAGTGTAACAGCAGTATTCTTGTTAGTGATGTGCATTTAATAATTGCGAGTCTGAAAACAATGGGCTCAATATCCTGGAACCAATCTGGGAATTCAAAATTTACAATGGGTCATTTTATTGAGTTTTTAAGTACTAAAAATCAGGTTTGTGTTCTTTTAGGTTTTATTTAAAAGGTTTCAGTTACAACAGTCTTTCAACTTTCAACTTGGCAATCATGGGAAACCTTAGGACTCAGCAATACTATCTGTGAAAATTCATGTAAGATTTCGTATCAATCCAGACTCTTTTAAAGCAACAAAAGGAGAAAGACTGAACATATTAAAGGATCAAATAATAAAATTAAAGTTAAATTAAAATTGAAAGTCATTCAGTCACTAGAAAGGTATCATTTCATACTCCTAATTACTTTAGGAGACAACTTGAGAGTCAAGCAGAATTTGGGCCTAAGGACAAATTGATACCAGTATGTATTAAATTGATACCAGTAGGATGATAACATGAATTTCATACTCCAATTCATACTTCCGGAACAAACATGCAAAACTTAAATTGTTTATGATGTATCAATGATTTACAGTGGTGGAGATGAAAACAGCTGTGAAAGTAAGATTAAAAATAAAACCTTTGAATGACAAGGAAGTAACATTACATTCTCTCCCTGGTATATTGTCAGTCAAACACAAACAATATCCACAAATCACAACTGCTTTGTGATTTCTGATACAATTTTCAATTTACTTCTTTTATGATCAAATTGTCTTAAAATGCTCTGTGGTAGCAAAGACCCTGAAGCAAGCCCACATCTCCTGGCACTCATTTGTTATAACAGATTGCTCACAGGTTCCTAGCAATCTTCATTTTCATGTTCCATCCTGATAAACTGATGGGATTTATTTTTGTAACTTCTTTGTTGAAGGACTATATGGAAGACAATCCCACATACAACCAACTGTTCACAGGCCTCCATGAGGCTTTCAAAGATGTTATCAAACACCATCTAAGGGCTTTTATCTGTTTTGCTACCATTTGTTAAGGGAGGAAGCCTGACACATTCTGACAGCTGATGAACAAAACACTTTTGAAGGCTCTGCCTCAATACCAACTTGTCCCCTATACCTTGGAGAGAAAGGGCTTTTGTTTTCAAAGTACAAAGCCCAAAGCCCTGCCAAGCAGTTCCACCAGGGATCCAAAGGCATCTCAACAGTAAATAACCTGAAAGCAACTTGTGTGAGAGATGCCATTTCTGGAGCTACTGCCTCCTGCATGGCTCCTGTCAGCAGCACCACGCAGGCAGCATGGACCACACAGCCCAGCCCACACTGACCACAGCATCTCCTCCTGATGACCCCTCCCAGGGTGCCCTTCCCTGCTCTCAAAGAGCTTACCATAAGACACACAGCGCCACATCTCAGACTTGGCAAGTTTGGGGTGAAACATTTTAATAGGTACTGCTGCATGAACAGCTGACTGTGGCTTCCTCATAAATTAAAACCCATTGCAGACCAATATGATCAACTCAAATCTGTTTCATTTACAGGAATAAATGTTTTTATGCCAACCCATAATTCCACAGGTAATGACAAAATTTCCCAAAATGATGGTGATGCTGAAGTATTTAAATATTTAACAATTACTTATATTACATTTTTCAAAGACATCAATATTACTTGCCCCAAATAAGAGATTTCATAAGATTTACTCTTGATGAGTAGACACTCTTAATGATGATATGGTATTATCAGCATCCTGCTCTGACCAACTGACGTGTTGTTTCTAATCAAGTTACTGGATTTATTTTACAGTGGTTTTTCTTTACTATGATTCAGCTCAGTAAACAAAACCATTAAAAAATAAAATTAGACTGGGCTTGCACTAATCGTATCAATATCCATTTGTAGCACTTAAGCTCAGTTCCCCGAGTAAAAAAAAAATACCACCTGAGAATGAGAGATAGAAATTAAGAATAGTAGTGAACAGTATTGAAACACTAGCAATAAAACAATTTTCCTTAGAAGTTCATGATAGAGTAGTTGAAATCATGGGGTGTACTTTAATTAAGAGGTTAAAATATCATAATGCTTCTTTATAAGCATTAAAAAGAGAGATGAAAAGAATGTGGTGAAATAATCCAAAATATTTCCAACAATCCTAAACATCCCCAAAAGTTTAGATAATGTAATGAAAATATCCACAGGGTTTTGACTGGAATATCCATTACCTCTTTTAAAATAAATGACATATTTTAAAGACATTCTCCTTTTAACTAACAGAAGCTGATCTGTTTTCCAAAGGAAACATTTCTGTTGCTGTAATATTTCATAGTAACCCAAATCCTTTCTGTAGTTACGTTGATTTCAGGGCCGGGAGCTGTCTATTCTAATCACCTCAAAGAGAATTCACAGAGCAGATCCTAAAACACTTCAACATTACTCGTCCTATATTCCAGTTTTGGACACAACCCAATTTACCGACATAGCTAGACTTGAGAAAAAGATAAATTGTGGCTCAATTTACATGTAAACAAACACAGATCTATTTGGATCAAGCTTCATTAGACACAAAAAAAAGAACAACCCCAAACAAAGACCCCCAACCAAACTCAAATTCTTAAGGCTGTGGTTGAAACTCTCCTGGCTAGTCTGGTTATGAAAGCACCACCTTTCACAAATCCACACGCTCTGCTGATGCTCTTGCAGTTAAATAAACAGCCCACCTAAGTTATTAAGCAATGAGTTCAGAGCTTTTACCTTTTGATAAAGTCTTCTTTAGGAGACAAAAGGCAGAAGTGCTCAAAAGGTATGTCTCCCGCATATAAAGGAAGTAGAATGATGTATCAACATTTTACAGTGATTATTATGCTCTAGCTATGAAAAAATAAGTTATTAAATAATGATCATTTGTACAATATTTTTAAATGTTCAGAAACAGAAAGCGTGCATCCCAAAGTATTAAAAATGCCAACAGACCTTTCCAGTGTTGCCTTAACAAAGGAAAGGTCCAAACAGTTACAAAGTAAAACAATGTGAAATGACAAGGCTAATAGTGCTTTTAAAACAAAACCAGCCAACCAAGAAAGGATGACCCACAGATTTGTACTCAGAGTGACACTGATTCTGCAAATGTCACAGAAAGGTCAACAATACAGACAATTATATTAAAAAAGGCAATACCTCAACAGACAATAATTGAAGTTAAGATTGATTATTTTAATAACATATGGGTTTTTTAATGAAAAAATTTTAACAAATATAAAACAGAACTTCAGACATGGAATTGCTAAACAATACTACAGTACAGGGTGGTATTGGTGGTGAATCCTTACAGAATCCAGAAGTGAGCACGAAGTAATCGCTATTAATATTTTATAATATTTGTAAATGATGAAGTTGCTTTACTGTAAATAGTGATAGGTTTTGATCAGATGGCAGCTTAACACACTCCACCTAAGGTGCATACCATCAGTCTTATCATGAAAAAGAAGAAAACAATAAAAGATCTCAAGCCTTATAGATCCACTCTCTCCTGATCCTGCTATAAAACACCAATAACCAGTTATTTACATTACTCTTTCGAAGTGATGCTCAAACAAAATAAATTTTAGTTACTAAACTTGCATTGAGTATTAAATATTAGATCAAAATTCTTCAAAAAGAGACAGTTTCAAAATCACGTATTTAACTAATACATATTCTCTATGCTATGAAGTAATGCTCTTTTCCCAGAACTGATTCAAGAACAAGTAATTTAAAAGATTCCAGGGGAAAACTTAAGACTGCTTAGCTCTTCTCAGAATTGTCAGCACTTAGCAGACAAATAATACTTCTAGAAAGTCCAAGTAGGCAAACTTTCTCATGCCAGATCTAGTCAAAAGTATTAGATACAGTGGCTCTTAATCTTATAACATACATTATCTCAGTCTCTAAATTTGCATAACCACCATCAAGTATTAAAACTGATCATATCATTCAAGATGATTTCAAGGGCTCAGAAGCCACCTTTATCAGCATCAGTAAGTTCACTCTGATGTATGAAATCCATCTACACTGTGGCTTCCCACTCTGTGGGAAAGGTTATCCATATGCTGAGAGCTCCTTTTCGTCTTACTCCCCACTGAAATTCATGATTTTATGCAACAACAAAACTATGTACAGCAGAGACAAAGGTGTCAGAGACCTGAGATACAGGATTTAAAGCACCAACCAGGTCAGCCTGCTTCCTTAAGAATCTGGTCTTCCTAAAAGCACATGTAATATACAGAACAACAGAGTAAAATTTTAACAGTGCCATAAACTATTTCAGTTTCACTTGCTCTTTTTCTTAGCAGCACAGTGTGATAGTGTGCAGCTAATGCTCTATGACAGGTTTTGCCTGGTGCAAATTCCTCCCAGGAAGAAAGACCTCATAGCCTATTTCTCCTTATGGCAAATTTTAAGCAAATTAAACTGATAACCATGTCTTGAAAAACAATCCTGAGGACAGCACTGCTGATAGGACCCCCAGAGGGACATGGTCCATGTCAGCAGGCCAGCATGACAAGTCACAGGCAGCGTGGTACTGCAGAGGGACGTGCTGTGCATTGCAGGCATCAAGGAGATGAGGGAGCCAGCTAAGCCTCGGGGGAAAACAGGATGTCAATTAAATGGCAGTGAGATCTCTGCCAGCCAGAGAGGCACAGGCAGCCCTGCAGGGTCCTGGCCCCCCAGCTCAGGCAGCTGCAGGGAGGACAGCATGGCCAGACCACGGGCCACTGCTTTGCACCTTTGGCACACAACACACAGATCGCTCTCATGAGTTTCCTCAAGTGCCTGTGAACAACAGCTGGTGCAAAAGCTGCCAGAGGTGTTTCTGCACTGTTCAGGTGACTGAGCTTTAATAGAAGTGCAGCTCTGGCCACTGCTTGGCCCCTTGAAGCTGAAGAAAGTGTCCCTGCCTCAGCTCTGGGCTGCAGCAGCTGGGGAGTGGCACTGCAGCAGATCGGGGCTTTCCAACACAGGGCTCATGAGTAATGTGCTGCATTACCCAGGAAATTCTTGTAGTGCCACAAGCAACAGGACAACAAAAATGCTAAAATCAAGACACTATGATGTAGAGCAACCAAGAAAGTGAAACATTTTTCATAGCTAGGGGCTAAAGAGGGACCAGTGGTGCAACACTGGCCCCTGAGAGATACCAGGCAAGGACAAATTTGGCAAACTTATCACAGAATACTTGGAGTCAGCTAACCACATGAGGTAACAAAATGTTATAACAGGATTAAAGTTCAGCAGGTTTTAATCCTGTTTTTTATTAAAGCCAGAGAAAAACCTGTAACAAGAACAATTTACTAATGGAAAGCAGTTCAGCTCTCATCTGGAGCTAAAGTGCACAGCATTTTCTGTACAACTTCTGGTTGACTTAAAGTGAAGGTGGACGTTGCGCTTATGTAGAAAAGACCACAAGGATGTGCCACTTTATACCTTCAAGTAATGTATTCATTTTTGTAAGGTTGAAAGAAGCAGAAGCACACAGAAAAATGAGTCTGTTTAAGCAGTGTCGTGGTTTGAGGTGGAAGTGAAGTTTTTTTTTAGGAAACCCAGGTCAAACCAATCAGTGACCAGGTTGGATGTTGGCATCTGCGGTGGCCACTGAGAGTTTGGACACGCCTCTGAGGACACAAGGGGTTAAAAGCGAGGGCTCCCGACGCACTTCCTCTTTTTTCTGGCTCTGTTTCGGCAGAGGAGCATACTCCTCTTCCCCCGCTCAGTGTGGCAGGCTGGGCGGGGGGAGGGGAGCCAGGTAGGCCCAGGCCCCAGTGGGGGGAAAGAGTAGGAACGGGACAGGAGCTGGGTCAGGATGGAGGGGTGGAGACCCTTGGGTGCCTTCCGTCCCCCGTCCCTGTCCC
>VZDJ01000782.1:24501756-24543759 GCA_008694505.1 Cyanoderma ruficeps | reverse complement strand
GGGTGTCTGCGGTTGCAAGAGAGACTCTCTCGTTCTCTGGATGGATTGAGGATTGTTTTTTTCAAAGGATAATGGCTTGTTAGGTACCCAGGGTTGTGGAAGGTTTAAGCAAGTAGATATGAGGGTATGTGCTGGTGTCAACTGTTGAGCATTGTAAAGGATGGAAATTGGGGGGAGGAGGAAAAGTGTTGTGAGAGGTTTCTTATTCTGTCTTTGGGTGATTGGGTTCTTTTCTTGTGTTTGTCATCTATTGTCAAGTAGTTTAATAAATGTTTTTTTTCTATTCTAAGTGATAGGCCTGCTTCTGCTCTGTTCCGGCTACATCTCACAGTAGCTTATTAAAAACTACATACTCATGGGTGCACTGGCATTTGTCCAGTGTCAAACCATGACAAGCAGATATGGTATATAATGCAGGGAAACAACCACCTTCTGCAGAAAAATGTCCATCCATACAGGAAAACAATTTTCAACTTAAAAGGAAAAAAGGAATAAAAATGCTAGATCCTTCCTTTTCTTATTAAGGCAACTTAATATAATTTAAAAAATACTAAATTTTGACCACAGGCTGAGTTTTTAATTATCTCTCACAGATAAACACTAACAGAGTCTTCCTCTGTCTTAAGTATTTTGATTATTTCTACCACCAACAAACAAAAAGTATTCTCACATAAATCAGATTCTTGGACAAACTCAAGTAGTTCAAGAAAAACTAAAGTTCATATGAACTTGTCTACTTTTGCCAGAAATTTTGCCTTCAGATGAGGCGCTATAGAGAAAATAGCATCACAGAAGAAGACAGGCAATATTTTTTGCTTATCCTGGCTGCTTCTGAGGCCAGGGGTAAGAAATGGCACTACCCCAGCCCTCCAAGGTTTTGACTTTGCCTACAAGAGTAACTTTCCATTCTGTGCTTACCAGACAAAAGCTAATTAATAAACAGCAAACCACGAGGCACAACTTTTCATAGCTGACAGGCAAGATTAAATCAAGAAAAGATAATTCCTACATGAATTCCTACTGTTATCACAAATCTTCAGACTAAGCCTCGCCATCACTGTTTAAACTGGAACTCAGATAAAAGCACTGACATCCATTAAATGGGACCATTTCAAGACACATGCAAACATTTGGTTCTTCCCCTAACAAGAAGCAATATATCTTAGCATGAAAACAAGCTGAAACAATGCTTTCCAGCTTGTTCTTTTTTAAATTAAACACAGATGCACCCTAATTCAACATTAATCATAATCAATATCACACAGGAGGTCACAGTATATAAACAGTATTTAAGAAGCACTTCTCTGAAGAAAAGAAAAAACAAACAAAACCCACAAAACCCAAAATAAATAAAACTAGAAGCAAAACAGCACGAGAAACTCATCCAAACTCTGCTTCTCATTGCAACAACTCTCAGCTGGAAGCACTGTGGTGCAAGGCTGACTGGGTGACACTGGCTCAATCTCACATGCATCTTTCCAGGTCTAATTGGATCTAAAAAGTGACGTCCAGATTTCAAACACATTTTTAAAAAAACTCTCCAAGCTAATTTAAGCAAGGAGGTTATGGTTTTCCTTCAATTTTATTTATTTTGTTAACACAGCCTCTGAGCTGGAAAAAAATATGGTATAATCTTTTCTGGGTTGTTGGGAGAGCCTGATAATACTGCTGTTCAGACACAGCTGAACTCTTTACTGAGTTTACTCAACAAACAGAGGCTCTTTGTTGCACTCAACTGCAAGGAAAACAAGGAACAAGGATGTCCTTACCCACCACAGGCTAAGAGCCATATTTTAAATGAGCTTACAGATCCCTAGTGTGCAAGCACATCCAAACACACTACCCCCAAGAAGTGACCATATGGAAGCCCTCTCATACCTGACATGCTCCAGGGGTGACAGAAAGCAGCATTACTGTTGCATACAGAACAACAAGCCAGCTCACAAACAAAATACTTCAAATCATAACCCTTCATAGCACGTGAACAGTTCTGACCTGGGTCTAAGCTTCCCCTTCCCCACAGGCCCATGCACAGCACGGTGAGTCCCTGCTGCTCTGCTATGGAAGTGCAGGGCATGCCAGACAGAGAAACTTTCCCCCAGGTGAGGACTCCCAAATCCCACAGAACATCCCTGTGTCCTCAGCAAACTCCCCTGCTGATGTACACTGCTCCCATGGCAGTGGTGGCCCCTGTGATGAATGCACACATGCAGATACTGCTCGTGCTTATGCAGTTCCTGTACTACTTCAAGAAGGTATGAACACTGCTGGTATTTCTGTGACTAAATCTTCCCAAGATACAAGAGCAATTCTAGAGAGAGAGCAAAAAGAAACAGGTGGAAAGAAATGTCACTGATCTGTGCAGACCAGACTTCAGTGATATTTCCCATTTGCAAAACTTCTCTGCCAGACAGCTATTTCTAAAAACGTGTAAAATTACAGTGAATAGTTTGTAAATCACAATTGCTCCATCCCACTGCAGCAAGAGTTAAAACTACTGAGCCAGAGCTTTACAAAGTTTAAACTTCATAAAAATAATGTCATTTTATATTCCAGGCCCCCTCCCCCCCAAAAAATTACTGTCTCCAGGTGAATCCACATTGCAGATGTGAGATTATAAAAAATTAGTTTTGATGCCAGCTGATATTTTTAAGTATCTCTGTGTAAGTCTTAGATTTGGAGGCCCCACAATGAGCTCTCATGAAACACTGATATAATTTTAACAGTAGAAAAAATGGCTACAAAATTAGGAAGTCTCTGACAATTTTACAAAACTAGCAGTGTAAGGATTAAGCATTACATATGAAAATGACCAGTACGGCTAAGACTGAACATGATTGTGCTTTTATATTGATGATAAAACCAGATACGGGAGTATATGAATTCATGTATGCACATATACTTCTGTGTAAAATGGTATTTTAGTCCACATAAACAGACCAGTTATGAATATCTATGGGATGCGTGTTTAATAGTAGCACAAGAAACACAATAGGAGATAGAAATTATGCAGGAATGAGAGGATAAATCACTTCTATAAAGAAAATGCATTCATTCATTCATTACAACATCTAAGTGTAAATATATTATATGGATATATGATCTCTAAAATATAATACATTTAATCTAACTGTAGATAAAGATATTTACAATTCCACATGTAAGTGAAGAAAAGTTAACTGTTCAAAAATTGATAGTGAAGGAAAACATACCTGCTAATAATTCAGAATTATCAAAGTCACAGAAGGCTCTCACCCAAGTGTGGAAAGTTGAATTACAGGTGAAATCCACTGCCTATAAACATAAAGTGATGCATTCCAAAAATACACACACACAACCCCAATCACATACAAAGAGATGGGCTCTATATCAGCTTACAAGAATGGCATTTTAGAGTCACCAAGAGCAGCTATCTGAAAATGCCTCCTTGATGTCCAGCAGCAGAGAAAAGTCTATTAGGTTTGGCAATGGGACAGAGTGGGAGGAGATTTAATTGGAAAAGATTTCGACAGCAAACCAAGAATCCTCAAAATGGGACTTTATGAAAGTAGCTTGAATTCTGGTTGTTGTTTGTTTTACACCATTGCAGAAAAGAACTACAAAAGACATTAGGGCATAATAACATGGATACTCAAAGATTATACTGTGACTTTTATATTTAAAAAAGTGTCTTTCATCATGAAAGAGAAATGCACACAGAGAAGCTAGAGCAAAGATCCATAAAATCAAAGGTATGAAAGACAAATTGAGCCTCACAAAATAGAGACCATTTAATAAAATTACTGACAAGTCTCAAATGCAAGTAACAGTTTTTCACAGAAGCTTTAGAGCTTCTTGCAATTCATTGTCACAACATACTCTGAAGGTCAAATGCTAAAAATGAGAATTACAGAAGGTAGTAAAGCATAAATCATTAAATACTATGAATGTGTTTCATATATTGAAGACTGTCAACTTATTCTCTTCTTGTAGTCTTGCCACACATTCTTTTCTATTGGAGAACTGCTCTTCAGAAATATTACACAGGTAACTAATGACTGTTAGCCTAAAAATGGTTATTTAAATAATTTACTAACAGATGTCCTTTTGAATTATTAACTTCTCTTGGAAGTCTGTAAAGCTTTATAATGAGACTAGTTAAATAAATGCTTTAGCTGTGACCCGAGGCAGAATTTTTCCAAACGGCATCCTTCAGCTGATGAAGCCTGGAACCAGAATCTCAGTTCTTCTTGATACTGTAACCCTGTTTTGGAGTACGTGAAGAAATTTTCTACTCATTAGCATACATTTCCATTTATATTTTCAAAAGAAAGTCTCCTTTGTTCATGAGGACGAAGCAAACAAAAATGACAGAAGTTAATTTTTAAAATGCCTCACAAATTGATTTTACCCAAAGTCACTCTTCCCACACCACATGCACTGAATTGCAACTGCCTGCCATCCTTAAGCTGTGGTTCAGCCCATGTAAGGACATTACATTAGGAAACTACTTGTAGGCCTAACCACANAGATTAGTAAAACTTAAAAAAAAAAAAAAAAAGAAAAACACAGAAGTTAAGGAACAAAAAGATTCTAATTACTTTAGTTGAATAATTTGATTTTACTTTTACATTATTATACTAAGTATTGCTAATCTTCATTGTCTGTATTTTTTATTTGGCAATTAGAACAAAAATAAATAGGAAAGGGCTTTTGTTTCATCAGTAGCACTTTTATGACAAGTTATGCCTCAAGCATACACAAAGATCCTGCAGCATTCAGATGGGAGGCATGCAATATACCCATGAGCAAAACTTCTACTCTGATACAAAGAATTGACACTAGAAAGCTGATTGTAGCAAAACTGTGTAAAATAACTTGCTCTTTTCCCCAGTTAAGTTTGCTTCCAATGAATCTGTATTCAGAGTTCACTAGGCAGCTAGGTCACCAAACCTGCTGCCATCATGACAGAGAATTAAAATGCTCTCTTCATATCTTGATAAGCTTCTTTTGGAAAACTGAAGAAAAAAGTGATAGTCCCAAGTGTTCCTAAAAACTTGAGCGGGGTAGGCAAAACTATATCTGAAAACCACTATATTTTTCAAACACAGAGCCACAAAACCACATTTGTTACAATCTGCTACTTGGAAGAGGTTTGCCTAGAAAGCAGTGTGATGTAACATATTGCAAATGGTGTAAAGAGAATATAAAAGTAGTCCAAGAGAACCCCAACTAGAATCAAGTTTTACAATGTCTTTGGCATCAGCTGATCAGATTATGCCATCATCTTCTGTGTGCTGGACGATTTCTACACCCACCTTCCTCAGTTTTCAAGTGGTCCTTGTACATGCTCACAGGAAACTTGTAAAGAAAGCCTCACTAAGTCAGCACATAAAGTACTGAATTACAACAGAATACTGCTGGTAGTCAGTGCCAAAAATCCCAAGTATAAATCTCCTTTTTGAACACTACAGGTGTATCTTTTATGCCGAAATCTTAGCAAATAAGAGCTGTTGGGACTTTGTAGAGGATTTTGAAAGGCCTGGAAAAATTAAGAGAGGACAATCTAGACCAGAAAAAGAAAACCTGCAGTAACTAAGGGCAAATACCTCTTCTTTCTCAAACTTTTTTGCATTCTGGTAGCCATCATTCCACTTGGAAAAAGTAGAGTTATGACAGTAGTTAAAACAGCAATACACCAAGTCACATCACTAATTGACATCCCCAATGTCACACTTTTACTAATGCTATTAACTCTTTTTTTTAAAATTAAGAATAGACTGAAATTTCCATAAATATTTCAGACTCAAAAGTCAGACAATTTGTGTCTTCTGTGATGATGAGGTAATAGCACAATAGGCAAAGGATCTGGACTGTGATCTGTTTTCTGAGAAACAGTAGCATATCAACATAGCCAGAGGGAGAGCTCGAGCAAAACACGACTGGAGACCTGTGACACCAATTAAAGCAGTAGCACTTTGCAACACAGTACAAGTCCTGTAACATTCTTAATCTTTTTAAAAGAAAAATAGTGTCTTACTTCTAAAATATACCTAATTCCATTACTGAAAAAGCAACAAACCATTAAAAATCAGAAGAAACCACTTTTCAGACATACAATAGCTTTTTTATGGACACATGCCTGGCAAGTAGAGCCTCCTCTGTTCCTACACCGATAAAATTATAATAAACTTCACTTAAAACTCTCAGATGAAAAAATAAAGCAGCCACACATTTAATATATGAATTCTTGAAACAAGATTAAGTCAGTGTCCAAACCTCAGTATTTCCTTGCATAGAAAGAAGTTGACAAGATTTTTCCTTCAGCCCAGTTTCTAAAGTCCCAGTTCAAAAATATAGGTCAATTTACCTACTGCCTCCAAACTTTTTCAAAGTCAGCTCAAATAGTGCAAGCTTGACCCATTTTGAGCGGGGTTCTTCAAAACTAACAAAATAAATTAATCAGGTGGCTGCATCCCTTTTCAATATACATTTTTTTCTGCATTAAAGGTCTCACATATTAAATATATTAGCATTTGAATTCCATACTCTGAGAAGATTGATGTGAAAAACTCACAGACATTTGGGGCTCACTAGTCAGCTCAAGGTAGATTAGTGTTTCATGTGTTTTATTTAATAATCCTAGAGTAAACAAGTATTAATATACAAGTTGAGCACAACAGAATTATTTTTTTCTGATCACTATCCATTAGTTTCATTGAAGCAAAACAGAAACATCAAAAAATCAGACTGCATAAATTTACTGTTAAAATATAAGTACTACACTAATTCCTTCTTTTGAGAATCTAAACAATGATAATTCTTTAACTCAATTCTAGTATCTTCTTTTATTAGTACTTGAAACAGAGGAATGGAGACCAGTCGTGGGCAAACATTTTCTGCTTAGTAAAACTGGCCCATACACTGTCCCATGTGGGAATGTCCATTGGAAAATAATCTTCTTGCAAATTTCATCCAAAACATTTCAGTAAGAAGAAAGATATTTCTGCATTAAAAGCTCCATTTTCTGAGATATTTTTAAAAATAGCTTCATTCTGATTATAAAAAAATATTATTCTGAAAAACACTTATGAGAGGTTTTTGGTGATTTGTTGCCTTTTTTGGCTGAGCCTGCCTTAAAATCCAAACCAACTGTCATTGCAACAAAAGGTGTCATGTATTAGTGTTCTCTATAAATTTCTGCTAATACATTTCAAAGTTTTATTTCAGGTACAGATAAGGTGAATTTCTTAATATACTCACCACAGATTTTCTCTGAGGATAACTATTATGAGAAATTCAAGGAAAGTCCATTGATAAGAAAAGTTGCTCAGGTAAAAGGACTTTTATAGCCTGAGAATTGCCATCTATAATCTTGGTACTTTGATCTCTCAGAATATGAACTAATGTATCTGGAATGTGGCTCATTATTAATAGTTAAATATCTTTAAATGGAGCAGCTTTGAAGATCATTTTCAATATCAATAGCTTGCCCTTATAAAGGGCTTTCATTTTCAAGGACAATGGTACATGGTCCCTGAATCATACACATGCACACGTACATAGAGACTTCTATTTGCATTCAAACACATCATTAAGATTAGAAATATATACCTCTTTTAAAATAAATATAAATGCATAATCTATCACTTTACATATAATTTTTGAAACTTCAATATATAAGGCTAGGTGACAGCCCAAAGTTTAATCACAGATATCAATGCAGTTGTATCAATTAATTGTGAAGAACATCATCCAGTGCTCTCCGCAGAAAAAGTTGTATCAGAAGATGACTTCTGTGCAGAAAACAAAAACAAAACAACCTTCATTTTTCACAGATTCTGAAAATAAGGGGGAACACTATATCTTTTGCAGAGGGATCTTGGACAAAATACTGTTTGCACTATTTCATTTACTACAGGATATGTGTTTCAGTCAATTCAGATCTTCACAGAAATACTTCTGTTGAAAACTCTCAGGTAAGATCCTTAAAAATTTCCACCAGGTTATTTTTAAATGAGATACAGAGGCCAGAGACTTTATACCAAACAAAATAAACAAAATAATCTATTAAAGACAAAAATAAAGGCCTGTTCAAAGATTTCTGATTCTAGAGGACTAGTTCCCCTTCATTAAAATTGATTATGCTTGCTATGCAATATTCCAAAGGTACATTGTATTGTAATTTACTTCTTCCACTTGTGCTTCTCCAACCGCACAAATTAAATTTCACCAAAACATCTAAGGAAAAGAGTCAAGACAGAAAAGAATTTACCAGGCTAAAAAAAAAAACAACAAAACAAAAGAAAGAACACCATCCTCTCTAAACTAACATAGATTAACCTTTTATTAAACACCAACTTATGACTTCCAGACAGGGAGGGCAAAATCCCTCCAGCACTGAAGCAAAAGGGAACTTTAATACCAACTTTAACACTGTTGCATATCATCTCTCAAAGTAAAGCAAAGCAGAAAGAAGCTGAATTTATTACTTATTTAAATAACTAATCTTTTAGCAGCTTATCTGGTTTTTTAGACATTACATCTATGTAAAAGATTATTTTTCCATAATTACTGTAAAAGCCTTCCACAACACAACATTTGCAGTATTGCATCCTATTTCCAAGTGTAATGACCCTCAAAATCCAAGATTGATTTTGGCTTTATTCTGATCAATACTAATCTCCAAGATATATTTGACTTCGCACTGACCTAAACAAAAAGGTCACTATCTGTGTATTAGTCAATCTCCAAAACATTTATTAAATTAATTTCAGAGACCACAAAAGGTATATTGTTACAACAGTTTCTATCTGGGATTTCTATCCATCATCCTTAGTAAGATTTACATGCATCTGATAATCCACATAATCACATTGTCACTGTAGTGGATTTCTCAAAATGTCTTGATCTGTCCTCAATTATTTTAAGATTAATCTTTTTTGTATTTACCTAATTGGAGGAACACCACCATATTATATAGTTACTGGACTACTAGAACCCAATGTGATATATATCAAAGTCAATGGGAGAATACATCTCCCTTCAGTGACAGAACTGGACTCGACTTGGGGGGAATATAAAATACTATATTTATACTGTAGGTCCCCCTGAAAGCAAAGCAGGAGAAGCCTTTTCAACCAAAGTACTTTGATCAGAACATTTTTAAGAGAAAATTCACAGCACCCAGAAGCATATTTCTATAATGCTTTTTTTTTTAATATAGATTTCTGATTAGCTTTTTTATTACATTGGCTAATTTCAAAGTAGGACTATAAAAACAATACATGCATTAAGGCAGCGGATAATATAATAACAAAATTTTTACTGACTGATCTGGGGTAGGCTTCTCCTCACTTTTATTTTCTTTCTTCAAACAAAAAAACAAAAGAATCAAGATTAGAAAAACACAAAGAAAAGAGAAAGACCAATAAATATAGGTCATACTTAATAGTTTTTAAAATTAAGATTAGTAAATTAATGTAATGCCTTTTCTGTTCTTGTCACAAAATGTAATTTTGCCTCCCAAGGACATTACAAATTTCAATAGAACTATCTGCATTTCTGATAGATAACACAATTTAATCTTAGCATAGTAAAGACCCCATATAGTAAATTATTTGAGACAAGAGTCATGTGTTTATTTTCTCCTTCAGACAATTTACCTTAAATTAAATAATTTTACAACCTGGGTGAAATTTTAGGCTGAAATAATACTAGACTCCATGAAATTTCTGTCCAGAAGTACTATTAAAAACCAAGTACTTGTAAGTTACCCATGTATACTTCAATATAATTCTATTAGATCTTACACACAGAATTTTCACCCAGCAAACACATTTGCTTAAAAATTCAAATTTAAGCCTTCCCTGCCTCTGGAGCTGCACATACTAAAAGACATATGAATAGGCAGAATAAAGTGAATAGTAAGCAAAAGGGAGAACTTACTTAAATAAAAATAAAACCAAAAGAGTGGACAGTAATCAAGACTAAGGATGCAAAAAGCCAGAGAGGAGGCAAATAACTTCATAAACATAATGAAAAAAAAATCATCCAAGTTTCCCAATCATGGCATAAATATGGGTCTCACGGCTATTTTCACTCTGGCTGGGATGAACATGCCCCTGTTTCAAACTCAACTCTTTGATGACTTTTGGATTTCCACTTCCATACTGCTACCACCACCACTGGTCTTGGGCCCAGGAAGAGAGAAATACTTACCTTTCTCCAGCTGGAATCTACTTAAAATTACTCATGTAAAGTATCTTTCTACTAAATTACGTTATATTAGATTTTTCTACCCAAACAAGTGGTCCTAAAGTATACAGGTTATCTAAGTACCCTCCGAGGGACAGAGTGTTTGCCAAACTTTGACATCCTGACTTGAAGCAGAGTTCCAGAAGGAAGAGTTCCAGAACTTGAAGGAAGAGTTCCAGAACTCTGCTATGGTTGCTAATGGATTCATCCAAAAGACACCTCTAAGGAACAGAGAACTACATAGAAGCCCATGCTATTATCTGAAATGTGAGTAGTACCACCAGAGATGCTGGCATGCCACACAAAAGCAAAATTACACTCTCTTACACACAACACAAACAGCCAACAAGATTTGCCAATAGACTAAAGCTCTTCTAAACCTGACTTTTATTTTAAAAATTCTGCCCTTTTTAGCAGAATTTCAGCTCCACAAACTACTACATTCACTTTCCTCACTGCCCTTGGTATGTGAGGGTGACAGAAGAATGTCTAAAAATGCCTACATTGTCCATTTTTTAATATTCCATTACAAAACAGCTCTCATTTGAAAACATATTGAGCATTATGTGTTTTCAGAAGAGATTTATAAGAATGTGTAAGGCCGTTCAGGGGAAGAGCCAGACCTAAGCACAGGCTGAGGAGTGAGAGAAAAGAAGAGATTTATGTCCCACTTCAGACAGCCCAGAGGGCTGCTGAAGCAAACGCAAAAGAATCAAGAATAGAAAAGCAGGCTGCACACAATGCAGCTTTAGCCTGCTAAGGAGCAACAAGCAGCTTAAAGCTGACGTGTAAGAACACTTGCTCAAGAGGGGTTGAACACTGGCAAGCACTAAAAAAGAATTAAGACTTTTGGAAGCTTCACTATAAACAGCCTGAAAGAGAGCTGGACTGGCATGCTGCATGGCATTTAAAGCTTTCACAGAAGCTAAATGCAAACGCTTCCTGGGCACATATAATCCCTTCTGAAAAAATAGACAAACTCCATCTCAAAACTTCCCAACCACTCTTTGCTGCCACTGAATCCCATGTGTCCCAACAGGAGCATGTTCTCCAGACTTCTGCAAGACAATTTTATCAAGGGTGGTACTCAGCTGCTCTCCTGACATCAATGTCCTTTACAAAAAACCTCTGCTTCTCTTCTGTTGATGCCCTCCTGAGTTTGCAGATGGAGTCCATGTCCTACACAGCTTTCATTTCACTTGGTCAAACAAATCAGGACCTCTTTCATCTCCTTATGAGCAGACCATCCTATTAGCCCTCTACAGCACCTAACCCAATTTCAGTTACTTCTTCTTGAAGATGACTGATCAGACCATTTCCTCTCATCATAAATTAGTGTGAGTTTTTACTATTATTTTTTCTCAGATCTTTCAGAACCCTCTCTGCACAGGCATCATAAGGTTAGATTTTGCTTTTCCCACTGCTACTTTACTTTGACCATCCAGGTGAATATTTCCTTTACTTCTCCTCAACTTTCTATCACAGAACAAGTTCTTATATGAATACAAGGACTAATGAATTAATTACAGCATCATTCAAAGACCTCAACTTCAGCAACTTGGAGATGAACACCTTTGCCAAATATACAACCGAGGAGATAAGGACAACTGTGGAAATAGAGACTCAGTTTTCATACATAAATTTCAAGACAGCTACTATATATCCACACACCACCAGTCAACCACATGAAAGTTAAAGTGGATAGTCATATATTACAAAAGTAATTCTCTACTTGTAATATGCAAATTACTTCCAAGTGGTCTAATACACACAATTAAGAAAACTGGCCCACTGAAACCAAAATTTAAATGGCAAATTGACTCTACTGTAAAATTGCCCATGGTCTGTGAATCAAAATAAATGTGAGAACCACTTCTTATATTATCTGGGTACCTTCCTTGTATATGGTAATTTGAGTTGAGGGCACAGTTCTGGCAGGCATTCTATGCTTATGATGAACTAACAGCTCAAAGAAGATACTGAATATATTTAGCTCATGAATAGTTTTGCTTCTGAAAGGAGGAGTAACTTTTACATCAACACAATCCATCACAGGAGACTGAAACCTGTGACCTATGTGAGTATTAGCATTCTAGCTCATCTTTTCCTGCATCTCCCTTACAAGACATTTAATCCTGGTTTCAACCTCTGTCAGATAAAAGCCTCAAGCACGGAAGAAAGTAAATGAAGAAGCAAGAACTTTTTTCATATCATTAAAGTAAGAAATTCTAGGATGTCTTTTACATTATCTACACATTTACTTGTCAGTCTAATGGAATAGAGCTGGAAAAGGTAGACTCCTATAGATAAAAATCATTTTAATATAGTTTTGCAGCTGTTAAAACAAAAACTAAAATTCTTTCTTTTCCTGATTACATTCCGAATACATTTGAGATATTGATTAACTATCGATTAAGTGTAATAAAGCAATGACTTACACCTTTAAAGTTTAAAGCAGTCAGGAAGACATAAATGAAAAGATATTTCACCCTATACACATTGACCTAAGGAATTACAAAGAATGGAAAGCATGGGAATTTACTACTTCAACTGAATTCTTTAATTCAATAAAAATTTTAGTATCAAGTAATTAAAGTTATCCCTTTCTCTACTGTCCACATTGATGTTTCAATAGGATCCAAATAAAAATTTTGTTGTTCTCTTGTGGATTTGGATGGAGGGCCTAACTGCAGCAATCCTAGATCCCTCCCCCCAGCTCTTATGGCCAACTGTGACAGACACACTTTATATGACTGCTGTAATATATGGTACGCTGGTGTGATATATAGCCTATAGAAGTACTATGTCAGTGTGTTATCACCTTGTCAGCCTCCCACTACTCCGCCCTGTCATAAAATGCACAATGTGGGAAGATAAATGTGGAATCCAAGTGCCTAACCACAGGTGGAATTTCTGGTATTTTGACCTACTCAGGAAAATTAATTCTAAAACATCAGATATAATGTGGAATAGTTGCTAAAGATGCTTTAAATTCCTTATTTTACAAAGGCAGGCCCCTGACAATATTAAGACTTAATCTGTTCCAAGGAGACAAAGTATTGATGAATTAGAACCCCTACCATCTCACCAGAAAACTTGCATTACCCCAGATTAGTGCCAAAAAATATGAAACATCTGATAACTTAAAAAAAAGAAATATCTCAACAGTTGTTCTGCATCTCAAGTCAGAACAGGTCTCACAAAATTAACCAGTCACATAAATCTGGATTTTTTAAGAAAGTCTTCAATTATTGTCTATTATTATATCAACGGCCTTAAGAGAGAGCGAGTCATTCCAAAATAAAGCCAACAGTATAGATGAAACGGGAACAAGTCATGGACAACTTGTACCTAAGAAAATCACCTGCTCCCAAAGCACAGCATGATGTCCTCAAGTGACTTTCAAAACATCTGTCCCTGACTGTCTTCCAGATGCTCTCAAAGAGACCTCCTAGAAAAAATGGCGTTTTCAATAGCCTTTGGAAAATAGAACTAAAGTCAGGAAAGAACAGGGTATGTCCTGTGATCTATACATAAGCACCAAATTATTTTAATATGTTATCTTATACACATTGAACTAAAGGCTGACCTGATCAGTTTTTAGAAAGTGGACATTTTAACGATGTACAAGTCTGTTAAACCAACTTTCTTCAGTGCAGCTTCTTCAAACTTGGTGCTGATGAATAAATTGTTAAATATAGCCAAATCAGAAATTTCACTCAGAATTAAGCCTCCCAATCTGTGTTAGACAGGATTATAGGTTATCTGTATAGTTCACACAACATAGAAAGCCACATGCATAACCCAGAACCACTTTTCTCAGGTTCCATAATAACACAGATTTACATTTCACTTAGGATGAGTTACTATAAGGAAACACCCGTAACTTGAATTTAACTTTATGCCAACAGCCTTTACGACGAGAATTATTTTCTTTTTAAATTATACCTTGTTCTTTACATTCCTTTTGGTTGTTTAAGAAAGATCCAGAAGTCGTCTAACCGTATGCGATACAAGACTGTCCCCATGCCCTCTGGTCTCTTTTCAGATGCCTCTCCGCTACTCTTGCAACATCAGCTTGGCCGGTCCCGTTACAAAACGCAGCATTAGCACGTCAGTACCAGCGCTGAGCGCTCCCAGGCGCGGAGCAGTAACTTCTGCGTGGGCTTAAAGGGCACAGCTACAACCCTGCTCCTGCGACACGCACAAATTAACCTGACAGACGAGCTTTTTTTTTTTCTTAAAATTGCAATGATTTGTTTTCACAAAGCATCCTGACACTCCAGTCCCGGGCCAAAGGCTTGCTCACGGGGCGCTGGGCAAACCCTCTCTGACAGCTTTTTTACTTTTTATAGCCATGGCTTCACGTCATGCCTTTTTGCTTTGCTTCCCCTCCAAGAGTGTACGCACAGCCAAGCGGCCGCTCTAAAAGTGCTAAACTCTGCGTGACACTTACAAGAACCCCGAACAAACACTTTTCCCAGCCGCCCGCCCGGCTCCTTCGCAACTCCACGTCGGGAACAGCCGCACCGGCTGCCAGAACGCGGCACCTCCCAGGCGGTGGCAGCCGGGGAGGTGGCAGGGAAGGTCCCGGTGTGACTGAGCTCAGCGGCGGGAAGGGAGCGAAGCGGAGGGCGCAGGTGAGAGCTCGGCTCCGCGGCCGCCCGCAAGCAACTCCCCGCCCCATCCCCGCAACTCCCCGCGGCGGCTCCGCGCCCCCGCCGCCGCCGCCCGGGAGGACGAGCCCGGGGAGGGCAGACGCTCCCCCGGAGCGGGAGGACGCCGCACCCCCGGTGCCGTGGGCGCCCGCCCGCCGCACTCACCGCCCCTCGCCGCTCCGCTGCCCGCGCCGGGACGCGGTGGCAGCTCCCTCCCTCCTGCGGCGGGGCGGAGGCTCCGCGCCCCCGGTGCCCCGCACCGCCCACGCCGCCTTCCGCGGGCCTTCACCCGCCCCCCGGCATCACGCGGCCGCCCCTCCCCGGGAGCCGGCGGCTCCATCCGCAATGCAGCTGCGGCCGCCCTGTCCTCCTTCTCCTGTCTCTCCTCCTCCGCCCGGCCCGTGCGGGCACCTGCCCGCTGCCCCTCGGGTGCGGGATTGCGGTCTGCGTACCCGGGCCCAGCCCCGCGGGCGGCGGCGAGCGGGCACCGCGCCCGCTCTCACGGCCGGGGAGCTCCGTGCCCTGTCTTGGGCGTGAGACAGGGAGGAGAGACGGGAGAGGGCGAAACAGGAGACCAGGACAACATAGCGGGGGGGAAACACAAACACACACACACACACACAGAGGAATAATAAAGGAAAGGAGAATAAAGGGGAATGGGCTGGGGGATGAGGAAAGGATGGAAAGGGTGTTGAAGGGTGTTATTCCCAAACAGACTTTTGCGGGTTGTTTCTACCCCCCCACACACCTATTACTGCGGTGGACCCCTGGGACCAGCCGAGATTAATTGCTCTGTGTTATGAAGAAAATGATAGATGACATTAATCAGGGAAGTTGTAAGTCATCCACGTTTGTAGATGGAATTTGGAGATTAGCTGGGACAGATGGCAGGCAAACACTGCGCTCTCCAGGTCTGGCGTAAATCATCAATGTCTGGAATTATTAAACAGCCAATGACAGAACCTCATACATTTTCCTGAAGAGAAGTGTGTCTTAGAAAGATGAATATTCACTTCATATTGTGAAAAGCTTTTCCAATCGTTGTTCCACTTCTCTTTCTAAATAATGGAAATATTTGGTTTTCCTTCCTGGATGTTAGAAACTTCAAGCCCAGAAAAGAAACTAGAGTTTTCACACTTCTCATCCTTCAGGACATGGATGAGAAGCAAAGCCAGGCAAACGAGTACCCAAATCACTGCTTTAATGCCCTTTCTGAAATAGGCAGAAAAATTTGCAATAGGCTTGTCCTGATATCTCCAGCAGATTTATCTTTATTTGCAGTAACTACTGCAGTAAAATATTTTTTATTTAGGTTTTATTCTTCTTCATGCACTTTGAGGAAAGGAGTGAATCAATGCAACTTTTATTCATAACTCCTAAAGGAACACTAGACATTCTGTGGGATCTAAATAGTCCAAGTGGAGAGGAAAACTTTTTCTATTTGTCTCCCCTGATTTTTTTTTTTTCACATAGCAAAAATGAGTTATGGTATGATCAACTTCAGTAAATCTTTCATGGTATCATATTGATTGATATGTCAAATGCTTGTCTAAATATAAGCTTAGCCCCAATACCTATGACTGAGTAATTGTAAGCTTGATTGCATGTCCTGCAATAATGTGATCAATCTACAGCAACGTTTAGAATTTTACAGAAACCTGCTCTATAAATCCAATAATAGCATCTGTTCTATCACATTGGCAGGATCACTGTTCAAAACACTGAGTTTACAACAGTTGCTTAAAAATATTCAAGTGTTAACTCCTTATACATAAGCTAAATGTTCACCGGGCTTACCAGTTTAATATCCATTATTAAAAGCTTCTTTTAGAAAAATTATTATGATTTTTATTAGATTTAGGAAAACCAATATACAAAATATCAAATGTGCCTTCTTTTTAAAAATCAGCATTTGGATTTTTTTGAGCACTCTACCCTTAATCATCTCTCAAATGCTTCAGTGATGTAGAAACATCCCTGCACACAAGTATTGCCTTTCCTAACTTTGCTGCAAACTCTAGGGGAAAATCAGGTTTAAGTTATTTAATTTTTAAATCACAAGGGCAAAGCTAGCACTTCAAGTGGAGAACCACATTGTTGCTATGACTCAGAAATATCGCAATCTACAATCAGCAATATAGTTAAACAATATAATTTAGGTTGATGAGAGATGATCTTTAACTCCCCCTTAAGAAGTACAACTTCAAAGCTAGATCAGCTTCCTTAGCACCTAGTTTCAAAAATCCCCAAGAATGGAGATTCCAAATTTTCTGAGGAAATTGTTCAATTCTGACTATTGCTTGCTGTAGAGAATGCTTTTGTTTTTCCTAATAAGATTTTCTCTTGCTGCAGCTGGGATCTGTTGCCTCTCATCCTTTCTCAGGGCACCTGAGGAAAGTGTGGTATTGTGTCTCCTGTAAGCACTCCCACAGTACCTGAAGATGGCGATTACATCCTCCAACTTAGCCTTCTTTCTTCAGACCTCTCAGAAATATTATTAACCTTTCATGAATTCACTACTCTTTCCTTATTTCTTTTTTTATAAATTGCACCAAATTTAATATTATAAGGCAAAACTCTTATGTTTGGGATTCTTTTTTCCCTTATCTCTCAGAGTATTAAAAATGGATTGTCAAAATGACTCATCCCTCTTTTAAATGGGGTACTCATGACAAATCCTACAAAAATCAGCATGGTCAAAGTAAAATTTCATCGTAAGTTCATATTTCTATTTGAAAGAGCAAAGATAAAGGTCTTTCTATCCTTTCTATCCCATTTGGCCATACAAGTTGGTCATATGATAACTTTAAGGGTATTAGCACTACCTATAGAACACATTGAGTTTCCCAAGCCTTACCTAAAGAAATGTTTTATACCAAGTATTAGGTTTTTGCTCTGACCTGAGATGAGATGGCTCAGACCTTTTGCCTGAGATGAAGTTTCTCAGCTATAAGCTGAGAAATAGAAAACTAATAATATTTATGCATGTGGTCTGTCCAGAGTCACAGGGGCTTGTTCTGAGATAGGCCATGAATTGAAGCTGTCAAGGGCAGTAGTGCAGAGAGAGGCTGAGAAAGGGAACAACAGGCAAAAAGGCTAGCCTAGGCTGCAACTCTTTTCCCTTTCATTCACAAAAGCTCTGGTTTGTCCTCCATCTCGGCAAAAGAGAAAACTAGGGTTTCTACTCATTGTATTCATCTTAAACTATTTGACACCTTTACCAGTAGGCTCCTTAACACTATTTGAATTTTAACTTATTGTCTATCCTTTCACTACATTAATTATGTTCTCTTTATCTATATATGCACATAAACTTAAGCATCTCATGGACAAAGACATTCTTGTTTGAAAGAATCTCATTTCACACTAGAAACAAGCATAAAGCTATACCTGAAATGTAATATTCTGTAAGGATGCAGAATCACCATCACATTCTAAACAAATATATCAACCTTGCAAGTTGTGCTTGTCATTTTTTTTTGAGTGTTTTTTTTCAGACCCTTTAGAGCAAGCCAAGGATGAAAACTGAAAAAAAATTGGCTGCAGTGTTCTGTGAGGCTTTAAAGAAATAACTTCTTAAATATATTAAGAGCGTCTGAAACCTTTCAAAAGTTTTGTAATCATGCAAAAAATAAATGGTGAAATCAGCCCTAAAAGACTTGACAACAGAAAGTACATGTTCATAGTCAAGGGACTAAACCATCAAACTGGAGTGCAGTAAGGAAGCTCTTGCCTCTGTCAAGCAAAGCTGTGATAAATTGATGGAGTTGTCACTATTTTACATATCCTATGCCTTATGTGGAATTAGTTATTCCAGTAGGCAGAAGTCTACTCAAGAAATCATCAGCACAGCAGACCCTAATTGGCATTCCTGTTCAGTCTAGAGAGCTTTAATTTTCTAGCACCATGTGGACACAGACAACACACACAACTACACCCCTGATTACAGGGAAGCAGTTAAGGCAAAACAATGGTGTAGCAAACAGGTTTACACTGTCCCTGCCTAATGTGGACGTCTACACTTGCCTGCTGTTTTCCAAACCATTGTCTTATAGCTTTATTTTAAAATCAAAACCAAGTTATTACTGAAAAAATGTATTTTTCCTTCCTCTACGTAAAACATTATCCCCGACATAAAATCAAATATCTGGTAATTTCTTTTTTTATTCACAGACTATTCCTTACAAGTATAAGCAATAGGGCAGTTTGAAGGCACTCCCTTGGTATTTTGGCCATATGTCCTACAACAGAAGAAACATGAAATAATGCTTATTTTTCCATCTATTTATGGATGCCTCTGGTTTTACCTCAGAAAAAAAATGTCTTTTGTCATATCTGAAATATACAAATTGGAAAACCTTCCATCTCTTCATTTTCCTAACAAATTAGCATCTTTGAAAAGGCTTCTTTTGGAGAATTTTCTTTTATTAGGACATCATTTGAATGGTTAGCGACACATTTGATCTACTAGAAGTAATAATAAAAAATATACTTGAATGAAAACAGGCATTGGACATTTCTGGCCAAATCCATTTTTCTCTGTATTCCCTAAAAACTGAATACTTGAAAGTACTGGAATATAAATTGGTCATTGAGTAAATCCTGCTATGCCATGAAGGCTTGCCTTAGGAGAACTGATACGTGAATCAGCTATTAAGAAAGATATCATGACATTTTATATCTACCACTAACTCCAGCAATGACAATCAGAGCAATACATGTTTTCAGATGTCAACAGTAAGAAATATGAAAAGATTTGTAGGTACGGGAGGAAACACTGGAGATATCTGGCAGGAAAGGGGAAAAGAAGTATTTCTTTTGCCCAAAATTGCCCAAAATTGTATTTCTGGGCAATATGAAAGGGCAGAACAGCAACGGTGGGCACAAAGGAGCTGCTGGGAGCAGGTAAGTATAGGAAGAAAATGTTTCACAACAGAACTAGATAATATTTAAAATTTTAATCCCCATGGGGATTTACCTTCTGAGGTAAATTTATTTTGCCTAAGGCCTGCAAGCCTTGCTGCTAAGAGCTTTATGCAACAGCCAGTGAAAATTTTATTCATATCCACGAGGTTAATAGAACCATTCCAACACTGACACTTAAAGAAACTGAAAGAGGAAATAAAGTGAGGAGCATCCACTTCAACTTCTATCTGTGATCCTCTGTGCCTGCCATGCCAATAAGCACATTTGTTCTCTTGAAGGAAATCTTATAATCATACTGCTGTCCCAGCAATGTATTTTGAGCACATTCCTATGAACAGGAGAGGATGGCACACAGCTGCTGCAGGAGACTCGTAGGAATGTCAGTTGTCAGCCATGAGATGGGACAGCTCCAAGTCTATCCTATCTCTATCATTAGAGAAATGTTATTAATTTCATGAAGGCTTCAGCATATTTTTTCAAAGGGATATATATCCCTGATCATCTATATTCCACAAGGGGAAGAAAATAGATGGTTTCATCCCAAGTTAATGTCAGTATTTTCACACACCTCTCCCTTGGTTTATGTTTAAGGTACAAGCAGTGAGAAGAGAAAATTCTGCTCCTGGATTCACACTCTTGGAACACACTCTGCACTGCACTTCCTGCTCTTCTTTCACAATTACTTACATGGAAAGTCAAGTCTCTACCATTCTCTGTACATTCAATATATACCAAACAAAAGCATGTCAACTTTAGCATTGTAAAACCTGACAAGAAGCTTTATCGCACAACTTTACTACATTTGTAATGCCTGTATAAAACACCAGCTCTATATTGCTTTTATTTAACAATAATGAACCCTCTTAATATTAGTCAACTACTAAATTGAGAATTTTTTTGACAGTTTCATGTTTACACACTGACATTAAACTGACAAAGGACAATTTACTGCAACATTCTCTTTTCTTTGCTCATTTTTTTCAGTATAGTTTGGAGACTAGAGAAACTCCAGGGAGCTGGCAATTTGAAAAATAAAGGTCAATTTCTGTTAAGGAAAGCAGAATATACATAGAAGGAAGAAATTTACATGAAAAGCTGGCCCTCTGTGAACTAATTGCTCATTACTCTCATCATCCCTTAGGAAAGATGAGGATAATCCTATTTCAAGACATATAGCATAACTGAAATTTCGACAGAATGAACAAGGCTTGAATCTACTACAAAGGGCCACATATCAAAGGCAGAAAGGACACAATTCATAGCTAAGTCAGGAACAGTAAAAATAGTCTTGTTGGAGTAGACTGGATAAAATTTTCTCAAATTTGCCTGTAGAGAGCTAGAAATGCACCCCCAACAGCATCCTTAAGTATCCTGGCAAAAAAAAAATCACTAGTTCATCAATCAGAAGAAATGTAATATCACTCAGTGAGCCCTTCCAATGAACTGCTTTTCTTTCAAGGGAATCCACCTATAACTATATGGAGTAAAATCATGCTATTTGGCCCTGGCAGTAGATGTGGTGAAAAGCTCACATAGACTTTCATTTCTTTCCATTTTTAGCCATAAAATTGAACTGGTTTTTTTTTTCAAGTGAAGCAAATAACTGATGCCTATGCAGATGCTATATAAGTAGCATGCTTTACATAAGAATTTATTGCACCTGGTCTGACAACAGAAACTTTTATGGGCTATGGGTTAAAAGCAGATCCCAAATCATCCCATCGCTAAGACATATGAACTGATCATGACCACTAGAAGTGGTCATTTTTTAATGCACTACAATATAAACAATGGAAAATTTTAAAATTCATATGTCCTCTCCTGTGCTGAGTTGCTCAAGAATGGCCATACGCAGGCCACATCTCACTGGGATTTTGGCTCAGAAAAATGGCTCATCATTCCAAGGGACACAATCAAGAGATGGTGTATCTGTCGAATAGGAATTGTTTTCCACAGTGAGTTCTCCATTTCCACTTTATTATCAATTTTACTGTGATAATACTTTTTTTACAAAAGATGACTATTTTCTAGTTGACTGCTATATTGCATACCATACACAAATACTAATTTTACGGTTTTTCAATAGAGCATTTTTCCAATACCTCAGAAAATTGTCTAAGCTGACTTGATCACTGATACAGCATAAACTGTCATGGTATAGAATGGTCCATAAAGGATTATTTTGGAAATGTGGATTTGGAGTATTTAGCACATTTTTTAGACTATGTAGAATATAAAAACATTTTGTATGGTAGTGTTCAAAGATATTTTACTGTCATACAGAGTGTTGTCATGCTTTAAACTAGTATCACAGAGTCACAGAGGCATTACCAGAAGAAGATAAATCATAATAAAAATCGCCCAGCAGAAATGGTTGCAGAGATGTGTTTGTGTCTTCTAAAGTCCCTTGGGGGAAATAATAACTGTGCATGTCTATTCTTATGACTGGGTCTTCTAAAACCTCAGGGAATTTTCCTTTCCTGACTATAGAAATATTTGGGGGTTTGTGGTTTTTTTGTTTTGATTTTGGTTTTGGGGGTTTGTTTGTTTTGTTTGGGGGGGGGGTTGGGTTGTTTTTGTTTTCTTTTGGTTTGGTTTGGGGTTTTTGTTTGGTTGTTTGGTTTTGGGGCCTATTTTTAGATTTTATTCAGATCAGAGTTGGGTTTGTTTGTTTTTAAATGAGGCAATAGGGTCACAGCATGTAATGAAAGGATAGCTATAGCTAAGAGAATAGGCAGGAATAACTCATCTGCCTTATCCTACACAAAATTCTGTTCACAAGCACTACAATTGAAATCAGTAGCATCATCTAAAATGGAATAAAAGTATAAAAAAGGGATTTATGAAACGTAAGTAAGCAATAGACAGCGTCTCATCCTTGAGTTCAAAGCCAAATTTCCTGTTAATTTGATGAGGATATTATTTCTTTGCTGTCATGTCTGATATGCCCTGAAATTGGCTCAGTAGGTGAGAGCATGGTGCTAATCACACCAAGGTTTTGGGGTCAATCACCATATGGGTCATTCACTTAAGGACTCAATGATCCTTGTGTGTCCTTTCTGACTCAGAATATTCCGTGATGCTTTTGTTTACTCCACCAATTCTAGACCAAAATCTGGCTATGCTCTCACCTGTCATCCCAGGCTTGGTTCTAGTCACTTCAGTCAGCTCATGTAGATATATTTGCATATTTGAAAGCCAGAAATATTGGCTGATAAGCCACACAGATGTTCATAACCTAACTAATAACAGAAGTTTAATTTCTGAAGTATAAACTCTGCATTGAGAAATTCATTTATTGTCCAGTGTAAGGCTCAAGACTTTATAAGCTAGAGTTTGGGATTTTTTTTTTGTAGTGTTGGTGTTTTCTAGACAATTTAAAAAAAAAAATAAAACCAAAACCTGAACTCAAAAGGTTGCAAGCCTCCTAGGTTGGATAAGACTTGGAACAAGCCTTGCTTTCTCCACAGCTCCTAACCTACCCAAAACTGAACAGTAATCACCCACACAGGAAAAACAGAGGGGAGGGGGGAGGATGAGGAGGAGGAAGCAGAATCAAAGCAGAAAATTGTTGCAGTACCTGAGAACTTCTGGGATTTTGGACTTCAGCTACAGGCTTTTGTTTTTCTTCCACTGGATGCACATCACATAATGACAAGACTGATACACACAATCAAAAGCATCTTTACACCCAATCAGAAGCATCTTTATAGGCTCTGAGGTATGTAGAAAATTATGTATTTCCTCTAATTTTTTTAATAAAATGAAAGCACTATTGGCCATTATATATTCTAAATAAAATAACTTAAAACTTTTATTCATATTTGATGTAAAGTTATGAGCATGGTATTGGCTAGAAAGTAACAACAATATTCAACTTTATTTTTTTTTTTCTTATTTTTCCCTTTTTAGATTTACCTCAGAGCTTAAGAAGTTGTTTATGAATGTGGATAAAACTCACACCAACCCCACAAAGCAGACAAAATCCTCAGGTGACAGGAAGAGAGAAACATTAAATGGGATCGCTGTAATCCTATCTTCTACTCCACAAAGAATAGTTCATTATATTTTAGGTTGAATGTATTTTTAAAAGCCTCTAGGGCTATCAGTTTGTAGCTGTAGAGTTATTGTCCTAACACAATATGGAGAGAAGGCAAAAGAAAAGCTCAGGAATCAAGTTTAAGTCCTATTTTCAAAAAGCGCTTATAATGTCTGGCTGAAAACACATTGAAAAGCCGTATGTAAACCCTTCTGAAAATGAGAAAATTATTGCAATCTGTCTAGGCAATGGTTTGAATTTCCAGAGAGCTATTTGGCCTGATCAAAAGCTGTTGTTCCCCGCCCCCTTCCCTGTTCTGTAGCCGCACAGTCAAGAGTATGCTTCACAAAGCCCCTAGTGGCACTAATGATGCTATCGCTCCTTTTTGCAGAGCTGTCATTTCCCCTAATTATCATTTATATTGGGTTCTGCTGCTTTCGGATATTAATATTACCACATATATACTTTAATTGTTAGGCAACGCTACACGGTGCTTGTTCATAAGAGAATTTCATCCCCCTTGACTTCTCTGAAGCCTTGAAATGTTGATGATGTTTTTTAAGATGGTCTCTGCCTAATCTCATTACCAGGGAAAGAGTTAGCTGTACATAAAACCTTTAATTTTATATACACGATTGTGCATTGTTTGAGAAAAATGGATAATTGAGCATCCAATTAGTCAATACCTGCTTGCACATACAATTAATTAATTTGCAAGATTAACCAGCTTGCAAAATGGAAGTCCCTTTCATTGGTGACTCCCTTTGATCTCTTAGGTTTGAAGTTACTTTCCTTTTCCAGAGAAAATGTAGGAAGGGAATTATGCAGGTTTTGGTTGGGGTAGAGATAATTTTCTTCACAAAATCTAGTATGGGGCTATATTTTGGATTTGTGTAGCAAAATGTTGGTAATTCAGGGATGTTTTAGTTATTGCTGAGCAGTGCTTACACAGAGCCAAAGCCTTGTCTGCTCCTCACCCCACCAGCAAGGAGTCTGGGAGTGTAGAAGAAGCTGAGAGGGGGCACAGCTGGGACAGCTGACCCCAACTGACCCAAGGGATATTCCTCACCATATGGTATCACGCTGCCATGCTCAGCATATAATATGGGGGAAGAAGAAGGAAGTGAGGGATGATCTTAGTGATGGCATTCATCTTCCCAAGTAAATAATTATGTGTGATGGAGATGGATGTCAGCAAAATCTTCCCCTTATAAAAACCAAAAACAAAACAAATCCCTCCCCCCCCAAAGAAACAAAAAAAACCAAAACAAAACAACAAAACAAACAGACAAAATGACCAAACAAAAACCCCTCCAAAATAAAACAAACAAACAAAAAGAGAGAGAAAAATGGAACCTGGTATGACACAGCTCTTTTGCCTTTCTAATAGAGAGATTTAATTGCAATTAGAAAACATGCTTAGCTTTGAAGAACTATGAGATTCTACGAGAACTATGAGATTTTCTATGAGATTCTGGAGTTCTTAAAAAAACTTTCTACTTTAGGTTCTCTTAAGTCTTTGTAATGACTGGATTCTTTATATCATTATAGTGATTTTTTTATTTTCCCCTCCCAGAAGAAATGGGAAGCATCTATTATGTTTCATTATTTAAAAAGTATAATAGACACAGTATGCACATCTCTGGAACAAATTGTTGTTTAAAGTAAATTTTGTTTATGAAGAGAGGTGAGGGTACAGATGCTATGTTAATTAGCATGAAACAGAAGTAGAGTTTCTCATTACTCTAGGCAGTACTAGGATTCACTCATTTTACTAATACAAACCTGATCAATTCTAATTTTGTGTTCTACAGAGATTAATTTGCTGATTACCTTTGATTTACCTGAGAAAAATTAAGAAAAATAAGTCAGCTGATAACATTTCATATTGAGGAACCTTCTGAGTTTCTAGAACTACTTTTTTTTTTTGTTGAAGCGTAATTCTGTCTTTATTTTCTGATTTGCAGAACTGCAAGTTGCCTGAAGCAATTTCCCAAATAGCAGTCCTTCAATAATGGTGTTTAAAGCTTTAAATAACAGCTTTTAATATATATATATTATATATATATAATATATATATATGTGAAGACATACTTTGATTTAGTTCTCTGTGGTGTGTTTGCTTAAAAAATAAATTAAAAGAACATCTGCAAACTAAGCACTCAAGATTCCTAGTATAAAAGGCTATTCTGCCCCTTAAAAACAAACCCAAAGGGATGCCATTGTACTTAAGAAACAGCTTTTAGGGGGATATAAATAGTAGAAAGTGCCAAGCAGTCATTTTCACTAGAAAGTCACCCTTTAGCCATGAGCAAACATATTTTTTATGAGGACAACCTGCATTGCATCTGCTAAGAACCAATAATGAAATTAGCAGCTTTAGTATATCAAAGATGCTGCTATTTATGCCCTCCATTCATATAGACCTGTTAGCAAAAGGTTTTTCACAGCTTAGAAACCATTTTCAGTTACTTCAGCCTCTGTTGTCATTGCCAGGCTTGGCCACTTAATTTTTGCAAATTTTAAGTGTGCTCTTAAGTCCTGAAATCTTAATGGCGACCACATAGTGGACAGTATGCCAGTGCACCAACTTTCATTTGGCTTTCTAAACTTCACCTCCAGCTGCTATTCAGCTCAACCATTTTGTAGTTACATAAAACTGTTGTTTACCCAACAAACTGCAAGTAGAAATTGTTGCTGGTGTAAAACTTTGAAAGCCTATTAATTTGCCAGGGAAAAGAAGGGGTTTGATATAACACTTCAATGGCCAAACTAATAAGTATGAAAATTTAATTTGCCAGTCTTAAGAATCTCACTGAGTGCCCCTGAAGTTTGTAGTCATTTCCTCTAATTGCCCATAAGACAGTTACATGTTATTTCCACGTTGGAGTTCTCATAATTCCATCCCACTTTGCTGCTTTAATCAGAAATAAGGTTTACTTGTTAAAAAATGAAGAAAAGGAAAAAAGGCCCTGAAGATAGGCTTTTTTCTAAAACCAGTCCAAAATCCTCTTGTTAAAACATTGAAATCTGTAAGTTAGTTAAACAGCAAAGGGCAGTGTTCATCTCGAGTTATGAAGTTGTTGGGCCATGGCTACTACATGCCTTTAATTTTTTTTTGAAGTATTCACATTTGTTTTTTCTGCAGGAAAAAAAATGGCAGTTTTCTGAACAGCCCTCTCCTATTGTTTGTCACAATGTGGGGAGAATATGTCCTTATCTGCACTGTTATGGGCATTACATCCTGCAATATACTGCTCAAAAGTTAATCTATGTAGAAACTTTAATCCCTGGAAGTCAGGAAAAGTCAGTACTATATAGTTTTCTCAGAACCCTAACCCTGCTGTGAGGCAACATTTAAATCATTTATAACCATGCCTTAAATTCCTCTTCAACTGGTTCCTTCTTTTTTAGTCAAGTCTGTGTTAAAAATATTGTAGACATGTGCTACTGTCACTGGAATTCCTACAGTGGCTAATGCAGGTTATTCTGAGACAGTAGTGGTAAACCAGAAAAAAACAACAAAAAAATTTCATTACTGTGAAACTTTGCCTATGCTAGATCACCTTTCCTTCCAGTGTCAGCAGTAGCCTTCTAGACCCCTGAGAGTAACAACAGCAAAATTAAAATGTAGTTTAAATAAACCACAGAAAATTTATCCTCTCATGGTAACACTGTGATTAAAGTATGCAATTGAATTATAGAGGCTTAGATAGCATGAAATGAAAGCAGAAATACATCAAGAATCACTGTTTCATGCAGAAAAAAATCGTAAAAGTGTGTAATGATACACAGGGTAGTATTTATCTGGCAATAGATGACAGAGGACTTTATGAGACACAGAGCTATAAGGCATGAAGGATATAAAGTTCAATAAAAAAAGAATAAACTCAGCAACGCTTATAAAGAATAGCTATACAAATATTAACCCCCAAATAACTGACACACCTATCATTTGTTATTTCAGATATGAAGATTTTTATCTTAAATATTGCAAACACCTAAGATGACTCAAAAAATAAATAGCCTGATATTTAAATTTCTTTTGAATACTAAAATTAAATGTAATTTCCCATGTCCAGAGCTGAATTTATTCAGCACAATCTACTTCATCTTTCAAATCATCTTTTAAGAACATTTTAAATAGCCTTAATAAAGCTCAAAAGGAAACACATTATAATAGATTTTACTTTTTTTTTTTAAGACACCTAGTGATAACTGTTGAGACCTTCTTCTTGTTTAAATTTCCATCTACAGAGGCATGCATAATTACCAAACAATATCAAAAGAAAGCACCATCTCCATCTGTGGGCTATTGTATCTAACTGCATCTCCAAACCATTCCAAACCCCTGAACTTTCTGCCAGCTCTGAGAGATGGGCTACCTATTAATAAATTACAACATCTAAAACTGGTCAAGATGAAACAGGTCAAATCCTATTAACAGTGTTGTTTAAAAATGTGTTTTTCCAAGTGCGATTGTCTAGATGACACTATTCAAATGCATAAAGTATGTTTATAACAATTTGTATCATTGAGGTCTGAGGTCAGTCAGCATACTATTTTGTAAAATGTTAAAAGACTTTTTGATTTATGCCTAACAGTCTTTTTTAAAATCTTTGAGATGGAAAATGTCGTCCTTGTTACCACATGCCTTTAATATTTCCAAAAGATGTATGATTTATTTTCAGTCAAGACATTCAGCAATTATTTTTTCTTCTTCTTGTTTTTCTTTCTGAACTACACTAAAAGATGTCTAGGATGCACATTATTTGTTCAAGACTAGTTTTGGTTTTGTTGAATGATCTTTGTAAACTGAAAACTGGGCTTTAGCTTTCAAAGGCATTTAATTGGAAGGTTGGTCATTACATACCATACATGTCTAGACAGGAAGGTGGCACTTGTTTATCCTTAAATAAGTCAGGCCCATTAGTTAGACTGCTCTTTACTGTGCAGTCAAGGAAAAAAGAATAATTGAGTCTCACAGAAATAAACTTCCATCTTTTTGAATCCCCAGTAACAAGAAGTAATGGTGTCTCATTTAATCAACAGCTCATTCCTGCACTTACCCATATTAAATTATATATTCATTCATGTCACCCACTCTGCAACAGTGTTGTATTAAATTATCTCCCTATTTCTATTTAGCTGGATCATTTTCTGGGTATACCATTTCCATCTCTTAAGAGATGGGATAAGCAAATCCCATGCTGCAGGCTGCAAAGGAATTGTCATGGAGAGTCCCTCCCATTGCTTTGGTCAGCATCACACACTGAGGTAAGTGCATTCTTCCCTCTGCACCTCATCTGCCATTAACCACAGCAGGTGACAAGACACATCATTTAGTAGGCATTTAAGCACTTGAGATGCAGTGTAATGTCCCAGTAGAACATGTTTTTGGGATTACTTCTGGAGGAACTGAAGGCTAACAAAAAAACAAAAATAAAAACACACACACCAAAAAAAATATTTAAAAGAGAACAGCTTCTGTTTGACATTGTATGAAAAGAGAAATGCTGGACTCAACAAAACACATTCACTTTGTCTCTAATCTGGCACTACCTATGTATGAACTGCGATGAAGAAAAGCAAATGGACATTCTGTTTGTGCACAGGCCACGTTAGCAGCACACAAGGATGAGTTCACACTTCATATCTTCCAAATGAATTTGACTTCTCATTTAAATGAGCTCAGTGAACACTGAGCTAGAGGCTGGAAAGAATAAATCCAATCCTATTGCTCTCAGAATTGTGGTCACCCCAAAGTCAAGAAATCTTGTGACAACTTCCTTTTAATAAATTCTTGACCACAATAACGCAGTACTTTCTAATTCCTCCGTTTTGTCCAAATGCAGAGCAGCTCTTCACTGCCACCAAAAAGTACAGCACTGCTTACAATATGTGCATGTTGAAATTACACTAAAGCATCTGTCAAGATACTTTTGTATTTCCACACTTGTGTCATCCTATCGGCACGCTGACTTGTGTTAATAAAGCATAATTTTTAATTTCTTCCATTTTCTGGCTGTTTGGATTCCTAATCAGACCCCGTAGCTCCTTTGTGGCTATTGCAACTATAGAAAAAATGCACAGGTAGAGACAGAGGCCTGCTGTCAAAGCAGTACTGGGTTTATTAGAAAAGGAATGAGAAATTTCCAAAGCTGTGCTAGCAGTTCATTGAGGAGAGTCTTGAAGCCCAGAAAATTTCTGCTCTTCAGCTTTCATAACACAGGATTTCTCTTGTTTGAGAGATGTCTGGAAAGGCAGTCCTATACCCGCACCCCCAATTGTCTTATTTTCCGACCCTCTAAGCTGGAGAATGTCCTTTTAAGCTCTGTGTAGGCCTTGATTAGTTCACAAGGTTGCACAGCTCACCCATATGTTTGATTTATGGTGTCAGGAGTTAACCTGACACTACTCAGATAATTTGCATAACTTGAATTATTTGGTTTGCTAAGACCAATAATTAAAATTCCTTCTTTGTTTTGGGGCCTTTGGTGACCTTTCTTTTTCAACAGGCTCTCATAAAACATGATGCCTGGAAGTATGAACCCATCATTTGCCTCACTTCAAACCTGATGTTCCAGAAGTCACCCAAATGTTTTGAAACTGCTGTGACTGATGACAAGGAATTATCAAGAGATGTGGCAATGATTGAAAGAACTCAGGTTTTTATTTATGTATTATTATATAAATCACCACCATTGTCAAAGCTCCACTGGATTTCTAACATCTAAGAAAAACTTAAAGCCTTCTAGCAGAAAGGCTTAAGATTCCCTGCACATTGTAGCACTGCAATTGGGCTTAATAATTCAATCTCACTAGAGTCATTCATTCAGTTATTATTAATTATGATGAAGTAGTGCACTTAAATGATTCTTCCCACATAATTACCCTTTCCAAAACACTCTCCTGAAAAACAGGTTCTTAATCCAGCAGCTAGATCCAAATCACAGCCTCCTGCCGTTTGACAAAACCCAGAACAGACAACTGCTCTGCAAATTTACAGGAGTGATATAACTCTGCATGCTTGTCTGCAGTATTTACAGCGGCTCATTTGCAAAGCAGGCCTGTAGTTGGACTTAAATCTAGAAATGCTGATTATAATTCCATTATCTTCTCGTATATAACCCAAAAAAAAGTAAAGAAGTACATTAGCTAGAAAATACTCAAAAGTAAGCAGGGCAAAGTTCCCCACCAAAAAAAACACAAAGAAACAATACCCAAACATTTTATTGTTATTATTTTTAGCACCAAGACCAGTTTAACTTTTTTACCAACCTACACACATTTTTGAGAAAAAATTAATCTATCCCTGCTTAGTGACTGCTGTTGGTTTCTAGTGGTCATATATCTGACCACCGAGGAAGAATATCCTCTCCAATTCACATTGCCTGTGGTGAGGAGCTCCCCTCTGGAGAAGCTGAGGGATGCTGCAGACACAGGATTGAGGAAAAGAACTCTGAGTGTGCTGAGCTCCATCTGCTCCTCTACCCTTCAACCACTTCTCCACCAGCAGAGAACAGGACAGCACCTCTTGTGCCCAGTTCCTCTGGTCCTGGCTTCCCACCTCCTTCCAACACAGAAATCCTGAGGCAGTGAGTGCCCCTTGGCTTCCTCTCCCTGCTCAGGAAAGGAGTGTGCCCCAGCCCTCTCCTCGCTGTGGGTGCCAATGTAGGAAGTCCTGTTGAAAGGAGTTCCCAGGAACTCCCTTCCTGTTGTAAAGAGCTGTGATCATAGCTATATTATTAAATTCAATGCTGTTGTGCTAGCAGCTCAAAAATGCAATGAAATCATCTAGGCCATTGTATTTGGCCAGGTCAAAAAGAAATGAGTTACATAAATAGTGCCAAGAAATTAGCAGGTTAATATTCATTTTATTAATAACCTAAATTGTTAACACAAATGAGAGTAGAAATATTATAAAAAATAAATTAAAGTTTGGCAGCATCCTTTAAAACAGGATATTATCACACAGTCCTGCTGCAGGCTGTCCTGCTGGAAAGCAGAGCAACAGCAGTATTCCTTGATGGAGAGCTGGTTTAGGGATTTGAGACAGGTAATCCTAAAGCAAAAAGCTTGCTAGCAATCAGAAAGCAAGTTCAGAGGCTTTAATTATTTCATTTTGGATTTTGTGGTTTTTAGATGCTTATTTATAAGTGGCCCAAGGAGATTTTTTTTTTAAGGTAAGCAACCAGTAATGAATTAGTTTCCCACATGGCACTTTTGCAATACCATTTTCTTTCTTAACTGTTCCCTTTTCCTTTTGTTCACTTACAACCCATTGCAGATGAAAACTATATGCCTGTCTTCTGCAGTTTAAACCTTTGTTTGTGCACTAATGAATCTAACAAGGTGTCATAGCAAGCTCTAATGAGCATCACTCGCTTTCATTTAACTCTGCAGCTTGCCATTACACACTTTAGAAGATCTGTTGGTTTATTCATAGCAATCACTAGATATTCTTTTTCATTAGATAGATACTAGTTTTCCCTGTTGTGCCTTCCATTATTAAGGAAACTATGAAATGTTAATACTGGCCTCAAAACCCAGGGCAAAAAAAAAGATGCCCCCAATCCTATTAGAAATGCAATCACTTGTATTGCAAATGATCTTACAGATCTGAGCACAAACAGCTTGAATTTTTCTTCATTTATTTATGAAAGAATGAAAGAAAGAAAAATCAAGAAGGTGGCTCTGTATGACCCACTTGTCAGATTTACCTTGTTAACTGAATTTCTTGTAGTTAATTTAAGCAGCAGGACTGCAATTATAAAAGCATCCATAAACAACTATTAAGAATTGTCATATTCCCACCCAGGTTCTCAGCTGAAATCTTAAACCCAGAAATGCTTACACTTTTCAGTTTAACTCGGAATCAGCTTTGAGAAGGTTTTTTCTCTACAGTCTGCTTTTTTAAGTGCTTGGCTCTGATAACAAGAATATTGCAGAGTAGCCCACAACAACCACATTTTTGACCATGTGTGGTTTGACAATATTCTAATATTGTATTGGACTTGACATAAATCTTTTTTAAAATATATATATTAAAAATATATACTATCAATGCACCTCTAGATTTAGTATAACTGTTTAGCTCTGTTCTGATCAAACATATAATTGGTATTTAAATAAGTATCCTTCAGAAAAAAAAAAAAAAAAAGGCAAACAGACCATTTTCCAGAGTTTACAGAACAAGTGTCATTTTTCAGACTATTTTATCTCATATCTGCACCTGATTTAGGGCGCAGACCCTAAATTAAGATAAATGAAGTCATTATTTGTATTTAAATTTCATTATTCTGTCACTTCACACACTGGAGATGATTCATTTAATTTTCTTGACAGTCACATCATCTTTGTATATAATCTGCCACAGATATTGTATCCCAAAACATGTCCTAGAGCATTAATGGACTTCAACTAATTTATGTTACTTCCTAGATCCTGTCAATAAACATTTGGCTAAACCGTATTTTTAGTTCATTATGGTGCTTTATTTCTACTAATAGCCATGCTCTGAGTACAAAAAGAATCTTAAAAACACAGAGAACTCTTTTTTTTTTTTTTTTCTGTAAGATTAGTGAATCTAAAGGGTAATAATAGAGATTATTTTCAGTCCTGTTTAACAATTCCTAAAATAAAGAATATAACAAATTCATTATGTCTCCAAGTAGTAAGACATGCAATCTGTCATTTCCCTTCCAGCCATGTAGTCTTACTGGTTTAGACAACCACAGTTATTCCTGAAACTTTTTCCTCTTCTGTGCTTGCCTGGTTGAATATGAACATAAAGCATACTGAGTATCAATGCCCTTTAGAGAATTACTTCTGCTGACTGAAACACACATAAGGATTCTGCTACAGCCAAGATGAATTGCTAAAGAAGAAGGTGTAATTCCTAGTAAATCTGTTGATATATTGGATAAACACAGATGTTAAATATGTCACCACATTCTCACAGTGGAAATGAGCAACAGGAAAGGACATACTTTTTGAAGAATTCAGTTCACAACACTTTGAGTATGAAATGCAAGAATTCATCTTCATATCTATAAAACATATATTTTTACAAAACTTACTTCACAAACTTCATCTGTGCATGCATGTGCACTACAGAACTACATTAGGTAGAAGGTATTCCTCAGAAAATTCACACTCTGTGCAGGTTTAAAAATCAAATGGTTTCTCAGGTAGGTTAAAGATTTGAAAAGACAATAAGAAAAACCCTCTCTCCAACTTGAGTTGGACACAATGTTTTTTTCCTAATTTTTTTACACTGGTATCTGATCTAAGATTGCCTTTCATTCAGACCATAGTTTAGTTCTTAAAAATTCATAAAATTTCTTTTTTTTTCATAAATAAAAATCATTTAGGTGGAAAAAGCTTCAAACCATAAAAGCACCAGCTAACTAACATGAGGTTTGGTTGGCCTTTTGTCAGCAAAGTCAAATCTTCCCTTTACAGCCTCCCTTCCATTTTCTCTTCCTCCTTTTGAGCATGATTTCCTTTCTGTTCAGAAACTGTTGGACTTTGAATTTAATATGTAATCAAAAATCCAATTTCAACTCAGAGTAACACACACAAAAAAGGAGTAAATTTGTTACAGACTAGGGAGAAATAGGAAGGAAAATAGACTTCACTGGTGAAGCCTTGGTTATTTATATAACCTTGCACAGACAATCTGAGATCAAGCTGTGACACATCCAAGGCTGAAGAACCTAAGAAGTCTCTCAGTGTTTTTATTCTTTTATCTGAAAAATAATTGAGAATTAGAAGGCAACTTGGCAATTTCGGTGGTTCCTTCTTGTTTACTACCATGGAGCAGAAGCTTTTCTCTTTGATAGAAAACTGCTGTCAGAAGAACCCATTAATTCACTGAGTTTTCTATTAACTCCATATTTCTTTCTCTGTATTTTCTGGCAACCCCACCCCCCCAATACTAGCTACACCAATATTTTTTTTTTCTGATAACATGGTTAAAAGTTTATGCATCTTTTCAATTATGCAAAAGCCAAAAACAAACAAATAAATCCCCCAAAAGTTCTGTTCACATTGTCTATGTAAACACATTTTGTTAGTGAAGCCATATGCCAACAGGGTATTATAGATTCATGCAAATTGTACTTAAGGTAGTTTACCTTTAAAGGGAACAGGAGAATGATCACATCTTTACTGTGATAATTTAAAAAGTAAAACTAGAAAAATTACAAAGACTAAAGAACAAATACTAGAAATAATTCTCATGGTGTCACCTTGCTGAGAGCACGAGTGATTTTTAAAAATTTGGCAGCGTAATTTCAAATATTGAATAAAGCTGTAAATATTAAATCATTTTAACTATTCCAGAAATTTATTCATTTCTATTTCACATTAGCATGCAAATATATAAAGGGTTCCCCCCCCCAGCAACCTTTTTCACGTGTTAATTACTACTTTGCCCTTGGTCTCCTTTGTCTTTGAAATGGTTGGAGTTTTGCATTTTAGTTTAAATAAGAATACCAACATTGAAGTATCTTCTCCATCCAACTGCAGTGTGCACTTAAAGTTCCAGACAGATAGGAGAAATTTTCCTTATAATATGCAGAAAACATCATTTTACAATAAAGTATACAATAAAGCCTTCTGAACAACAAAGAATTCTGAAAGTATTTTATATAGATCATTTTATAATGTATTTCCTACTTCCTTTCACTATGCTTTTCTCCCCACCACAACTGCTTCCTCATCTATGTTCTGTTACTCTATTTCCCCTGCACTAAGAGGGAAATTATTAGTGGATCAATGAAGAATAGCAGAAATATGCTCTTAACAAAAACAGTTATGCTATAAACATTCTTATTTTAAAGAGATGCCAAAATTTTCCTATTCTCCAAAAATGGGTGCAGAAGTCTAATATAACTACAAAACCGCCAAATTATTGCACATCTAAATTGCTGCCACTAAAAGAAAGAACCCCTACAGACAGAATCACACAAGCACCAACAAACCAGCCTTTGTTCTCACACAGCTGCTTCACTGTCACCCATCCTGCCACACAGAATCCATCACAGCTCAGGAGCTGGCAATCCATCAGCATTTAAAGGTAAAATAACAAGTCTGGTAAGGGAAGGGGTGGGAGGGGAGAGATAAATCACCCCCAGGCTTACACCTGAGATCTAAGCCTGCTTCTGCAGGTGCTGGTGTACCCCAGGGGGCTGATATCTAATTAGGCTCCCTGCTCATTTAGTGAGGGGCTTCTAATGAAACAAGATTTGCTAATTTAGCTGAATTATACATTGAAAGTATTATGTGTTCTCAAAGGAATAAACTGGAGACCAAAAGTCACTTACTGGCCCTTCAGGAAGAAAAGGCCACACGCATGCAAAAAATGGCCTTGTAGTCCTAACAGAAGCTATACTTCATCTGTGAGGAAGGAGAAAGATTTATGAAACATAGGAGAACCTGAAAACTTCTTTCAAAAAAGTGAGAATAAACAATCAAACAAAAAACAGCTAAGACCCAAACCATGCTAACTCTGGCCAGAGAAGAACTACAGTGAATTAGACCATGAAAATATTCAAATATTCATTTAGTTCAATTACCCTTACTATATGTTTCATGGGAATGTATAATAAAAGGAATAGTAGCCAGAGCATGACTTCCAAATTAATTTCAAATAAGTCTATAAAAAAATAATGTATTAGCATTTCAAATTTTTGGAAAGAGAAATGGGCCCATTAAGAGGTCAAATCCCATTTCATCATTTCCAGTTCAGTTCAGACCAGAAGTAAACTAGAGCTGATATGAAACCTTACTCACTGACCAATGGAAAATGAGTTGTTGGTCTCAGGCCAGGCCCTAACAGACAGATATGTACCGTACAAAACCATCTGTGCTAATTGCTCCCCTGAGCCTTGATCTTGCCGATGTTGGCAGAGTTTTATAGACATGAACAACATCGCTGACTCAAAGCCTTTCAGGTTTTGGCCTTGTAGTCACAGTAACCTCTCACATGTGTGCAGATCAGTACAAGTGTAAGCATTTCAGTGTCAGCATACAGGCTGAGAGCCTGGGCAGAACCATCTGAAAGGGAACGAAGATAAAAATTAAACTGTACATTTGTGCGGGACTTCTGATTTTTAATGGAGGAGCTCTGATGAGTCTGAATCTGGCTGCGTGTCAGCAGGCTGCCACTGCACTGCCCCTGTTTTGTGGATAAAATATGGAGGATATCTATTTGCTTTGAAATCAGATGATGTAAATTTTTATTTTCTCAAAAAAAAAAGAAAAAAGAAAAATGCAAGCAAAATGTGTAAAAATATAAATAATTGTATTATTAGAAAGGCTTCATTAAAAAAAAAAAAAAACAAAACAGCGAATTGCTCAATGTAAGTTTCACTGTTTCATCTCACTGCATTCTTTGGCTTTCCTTTCCAAGACATGACAGAAGCATTTACCACTTCATTAACTCATGGAGACTGTAATAATGATGCCTCTTATCAAAGTCAGACTGACCAATAAATGAAAACTCCACACATATGTATGAATAATGATTAATGCCCGTTATAGCAATGAACAGATTGCATTGCTCTGTGCAAACCACGGGAACAAAAAGACCATTTTGTCACTATATCTGTAGGTACACGGGCAGATAAATGTGCATGTAAGTGATCCTCAGGAGACTACAGCATATTCTACTGCAACTGGTCTGCTTTTGTAGCTGATAGAAAGTTAGCTAGATTACACCTATTACAATCCATTGGCAAATCAGTGATGGTTGTGTGTTGCTAGTGCTAAAGAAAGAGTGTTACTACCAGATCTTTTATTTCATTCTTTCTCTCTGCATAAAGGCATCTCTTACTCAAATTACAACAATGTACCACACAAAGATAGAGTCCTAGCACAGGGGCAGGTGAAGGGTGAGGCCCCTAACCAGTTTGGTTCTGTGAGCTGGATGTCAGACTGGGGCACCAGAACTAGCAGTCGCCTCCTAAGCTTAGAAAACTGACAACTTTACCCTATAAAAGTATTTCAAAAATATAGAATTGAAGATTGGTTGAGTGATCCAGAGTTTATGTAAATAAATGACCGGAGTTCTTTTTCCATCAGGAAGACGAGATTTCAAATGCACTGGCCATTGAATGAACGAGGAAAATCTTACTCACACATCTTAGAAGCATAAGTGGAAAGAGCACTTCTAGTGTATGAATCAAAGTTCCCATCACACATTTTAACTTGGCCATAATATCACAGAAATGAAATACCTTCCTGTAATTATGCAATTGTCTAGAAGATTGTTTGAAATAGAGAAAAATCTTAAAATAATCACATTAATGCAGACAAATGGATGCTGAGTTAGTCACTTATTAGGAATAACAACTTATACAAGCAACGCAGATGCACCAGCAGATAATGGGTTCAGGCCGTATTGATTCCCCATTTGTTCCCAAGGGAACTGTACTGTACTGTGCTGTTCTTGACGGCTCTCTATATTCACTGCTCACTTGCAGTGTAGGATCACAGCTAGGGCTGGAACCAAGCCACAGGAAACCTGGCCATGTAACTGGTAAAGGAAAAGAAAGAAGGGGCTGTATCTTTCATAAGGCCGAGGAAAACCATAGCTGTAAATTATTTTTTAGAATTTTAGAGTGAGACTACCTTTTGTTTTCATTCTGTGGTATTTCTGAACTTTCTGAGCTGTGGAGGCCATTATGGTGAAACTTAATGTTCCCAGAAGCAGGGCTCTGGTACAGCTGCTGACAAGAATTGACTATTATCTAGATATTCTCAGGAGGAGAATACCATGATGTCCATTCTGTAAGAGTTTCAGTTGATATTTAGTTCATCTAAGTCCATTACCTAAGTATCTTCTGTTTCAGTAGGTGCAGTCAATCCCTCTCAAGCAACAAATCTCTGACTCAGTCAATAGGATCATTACATTTGCATCATTCTTCATTGCTAGCTTCATGCTGCTTGTACTTGATAAAAGGTGAAATAACTGGTAGCAGCCAAGCTGAGTAAATAAACACAGAACAAATTTGATCTGGCAGCCACATGTACATTTAATTGGCGTATATTGATTTACAATTGCTAGTAGGCTTTAAATTGTTTTCTAAAGTCATAATCAGACTGCAAAGAAAACTCTTATCTTTACACATGTTACACAGCTTACTTTAAGGGAAGATTTTGTTACCCAAAAGCAAACATAATCAAATTTCAACAATTTATGGCTAGAAAGTTAAAGAATATATTGTTTATTTAGCCTTAACAGCTTGAAGAAACAAACAAAAGAAAGAAAAATTCACCCAGTACGTTCAACCTGAGGTATCAGTGGCTATAAGCCACCAAAATGCTGAGCAGGAAGAGGATTCACTAACGGCACTGCAGAAAGATTCTCCCACTGTTGAAGTCACCCTAACCCCAGACAGCAGAAGTACTCTGCTATTGCTCAGCCTGCACTTGTGCAGGTAGACAGCAGAGTTAGTAAATGCAAAGGGGAGGGACTGTTATAAAGATATAAACCTGCAGACTCTTTATTATTAAAAGTTACACAAGAAAAGAAAAAAAAGAAAAAAAGAAGTAGACTTGGTCTTACATCCTGCATGCATATCTCCAAGTTTAAAAACTAAATTTCAGATTGTGATTTCAATCTCCTTCTGCTTGCTTAGCTTCTCCTGAGATCTTCAAACCACACTTAGACTCTGAATTTAAAAACTACTTAGAATGTCATCCATACCCAAAAGAAGACTTAGGCTTCATAATGAGCTTTATGTGCAGAGCCAGAAAGGTCCCCTGAGCATCAACTGCTACAGTTCTGAGTGATGCCTGGTGCATACCAAACATCAGGTGTAAGTACTCCAAAGTACTCTTCTTGACAGTTCAGAATTTACCCTTATTTGTAATCCTTAGTAAGACCTAGAAATGCAATAAAATAACTTAAACCTAAGAACAGGTGTGTGCTCAGCACAGCTGGCACTCAGCTGCTTTACTGAGCCTTCCATAAAATACTTTAGTAGGTGCTTTATTTTAAAAACATGACTGTAAATTAATATTTTTCACTACTGGGTTATAAACTTCGGCGAGATTGATACCATCCCAATGGCATCATGAAACATCTTAGTTTCCTGACCTGGACTCTAGGGAGCCAAACAACATGGCTTCTTTTTAGTAGGTCAGAATGGAAAGTAGCTGTCCTACTGAAGGAAAGCAAGCACTGTTGCTGGTTTTGATCCCTGTTTAAATGTTCTCAAATGAAACAATACATTCAGAATATATATATATATATATATATATATGTCTCTTTCTACTGAAACCTGTTTATTGATGTGTTTTGGGGAGAAATGGCACATCTTCCCTCTGATCCCTGATGCATGAGGCAGCTAATTACCAGAAGTGAGGCTAATGCCCAGAGACTGGTGACAAGTGCTGTCCCTCAGGACTCCGTACTGGGACTGTCCGTACTGTGTAATGTCTCCATCAGCAGCATAGACAGTGGGACTGGGAGCACCCTCGGCGAGCTGCCAGACAACAGAGAGCAGAGTGCTGCCACTGACATGTCTGAGGGATGGGATGGGATCCAGAGGAACTTGGACAAGCTTGAGAAGTGGGTCCATGTGAATCTAATGAGTTCTGCACTTGGGCCAGCACAGCCCCTGGTATCAATACTAGGGATGAAGAGACTGGGAGAAACATTGCAGAGAAAGACTTGGGGATACTGGTGGATGAAATGTTGACATGACCCAGCAATGTGCACTTGCAGCCCAGAAAGCCAAACATGTCCTGGGCTGGACCTAAAGCAGCATGGGTAGCAGGATGAGGGTGGGCATTCTGCCCCTCTGCTCTGCTCTGCTCTGCTCTGCTCTGCTCTGCTCTGCTCTGCTCTGCTCTGGTGAGACCCCACCTGCAGTGCTGCATCCAGCTCTGGGGCCCCAGCACAGGAAGGACAGGGACCTGTTGGAGTGAGTTCAGAGGAGGGCCAACTGAGTTGACCAGAGGGATGCAGCACATCTCCTACAAAAACAGGCTAAGCTGGAGTCGTTCAGCCTGGAGAAGAGAAGACTCCAGTGGTGACCTTTCAATATGTAAAGGGACCTGTAAGAAAGATGGGGACAAATGTTAAGTAGGGCCTGTTGCAATAGCACATATGGTAATGATTTTAAACTAAGTGAGAGTAGATTTAGACTAGATATAAGGAAGAAATTTTTTATCACAAGGGTGGTGAGACTGACACAGGTTGCCTTGAGAGATGGTGGATGCCTCAATCCCTGGAAATATTCAAAGTTTGGCTGGACTGAGCTCTAAGCAACCTGATGGAGTTGAAGATGTCCCAGCTCGCAGCTGGGCGTTTGGACTACAGGACCTTTAAAGGTCCATTCCAACCTAAACTCTTCTATGATTATAATTACGAGCCTACAATTCTAGGAAATTAGGCTTCTTTTAAAGGCTTTATGAAACAAAAAAATCCTTTCAGTGTCTGGGAATTGCTTTCATGCATTATTGCAAATTTCCCAGTTCAAGGAGGTTGAAACAGCCTTTTCCATGCACTCAGGTTTCACTCTCCATATTATGACTGTAACTATTCTCTAAACATACTTACCTGGTCATATATTGAGACCTGAAATCATGTATTTGTCTTTTCTTCTAAACCTCTTACCCATCTGTACATTTTTGATGATCATCAGTTACATTTTACCTACAAAAACTGTTCCATCACTTGTTTTCTTGGAGGAAGGCAGCCCATTCTCACCCAAACTCCAATCTGATCAATACTAAGGTGTTAAAAACATCATCTGTATATGATCACACTGAGTAGTGGAATGAAACATTTCCAAACCTTCCAAGTCTTCTCTGGGACTTTTTAAGATACAAAATGTGTTTCTTCGCATCAGAAAAAATACAGCTTTACAGCAAACTGATTTTAAACAGGTATAAAAGTTTGGTATAGTAACTCAGGGTGTAGGAACTTCAGTTTTCCTTTCCTGGTAAAAAAGCATGATAAATTCTGTCTTCATTTCAACTATCCTTTTCCAGGCAAATACAGAAAACAAAGCCTGTCTTAGTAGTTTAGTTGTCCCTTTTTCTAGCACAGCACTGAAAAATCCAGAAACCTGATGGGAAAGACTTTGACTCTTCCTTCCCTTCCCTTCCCTTCCCTTCCCTCTG
>VZDJ01000782.1:24348834-24501660 GCA_008694505.1 Cyanoderma ruficeps | reverse complement strand
CCCTTCCCTTCCCTTCCCTTCCCTTCCCTCATCAACAGGGATATGTGAGTGGATTTGAATTACAGGAATAAATTTTTTTATTACTATATCCTTGAAAAGAAAGAGAAGGGTATGAAAAATATATACAAAAATATATACAAGGCAGTTTAAAAGTGTAACATTCTCTAAGTAAAACTCAAGTAATTTTCTACTTAATTTTAGGGTTTTTTCTATATGACACTATTCACAAGCTGATGATTTTCACACTCCATGTCAGAGAGTATTGTATGTTTGAGAGATTATAGCTACCTCATTCTGTCTGGCCCTGTGCTGCTTAACTCTTGAGCCATATATAAGCTCTGAGGTGTCAGCTGTCACAAATCAAGTGTCAAAAGTGTACTTTCGGGAATAAAAATGATGACAGAAAAACAATTTTTCAGTCTGATCATATTGATGGCAGAAGCTATGTCATTCACAGAGATCCACAAGGTGGACTTGAAATAAGACATTAAATCAATGTGCTACCATAATATATAAATAGGGCTCCTATAGACACACCTACACTTCAGGCAGACATTTCAGACTTGTCTGCTGCACTTGCACATTAACTTCAGTTATCTCCAGAAAGTTTTCAAATTCTGGAACATACGTACGTTTATGAAATCATTATCACCACCTCTAGGAATGAGCTAAAAAGCAAGACCACAAATTACTGACTTCTCCATACAGACAAGTGCATCTGCCAACATGCAGCTCTTATGTTTGCACACAGCCAAGACATGGTGTAGTTACACAGATATAAGGACATGGAGCTGGCTGGTAAGGTAAGCTAAGTCTGGTGGGCTGTAAGACGCCAGGGCTTTTTCCTGCTGCTGAACATGCTGCTGTGGCCTTTCCCATGTCCAGAAGGTCAGCTAGGCAGGTATCCCAAATGTGCACAGACATATATCTGGCAGCACAGAGCAGCCCAAGGAGATGGCAATGGCTTCACTGGCCCCTGGACACCCACAGGTTTACACCATAAGCACTAACATGAACAGGAACAAAACTGGTGGCCTGATCATGCCTTACTTGCCAGCTAACCAGCCCCAATGCTTGCTAGCATGGACACATGAGGCTTGCTGTGAGCTGGTCCAGGTCTATGGTCCCTTCAGCCACCAACTATCAGACCCCCAGCCCCACCAGTGCCAAGCTGATAGTAATCTTACTCAACTCACCAGCTACTCCAGGTGTACTGTTCAGACACACACACAAACGGGCCCCTCTGCCAGCTGACCCATCTCTCCAGTCGCTGTCCCCTCGAACTATGGGTCCCTTTGACCTGTGGCTTCAGTGTACATATGTCAGCACCCTGGATGCTTATCTCAGCAACCAGCTAGTCTGTTGCAAAGCTTGCTGTTGATCAGACACATCCACATAGGAACAATATTTTAACTGTATGATAAGCTACAGGTAATCAAGCCCAAAGGTTTAGCCAGGGAAATGTACTGGCCAGCAGCTTATTTCCCTCATGACCAATTCATTTCATTCTCCTTTTTTCCACTTATTCCTTTCTGGTCCTTCACCATCTTTTCCTTTCCCTGCATTCGCCCCCTTTTCTATATGTGATATAATAAATTTTGTTCATTCCCTCAATCCACCTTAGTAAGTATTACAGAACTGAAGTCCCTTCAAATGTTCCATTAGAAGCTTGCACCTCCCCATGAGCTCTATGATAATCTTGTCCCTTGCTTTCTTTTGTCTTTCAGCAATGAATTTCCGGTTGAACCTCTTCAAGGCCATGCTTCAGAGGTCCTGTCAGTGGCCATCAGTCAGTGTCCAAAGGACCCCTGTATTTCTTATTGTCTGGCTATCTCCTCTTCCTTGGTGTTGCTGTACCAGTGTTTAATGCTCCTCTTGCTTCCTGTCCTTGTTTTTTAAGGTGACTAGTTGTTAGCTAGATATCCGTGCCCACCAGAGTCCACCTATCCTCATAGTGACAGAAGATCAGTCAGAAGATTCTTCAGTTCTCCCTCAAGAATATTATTCTCACAGAGCATGAAATTGCATGAAAGAAAATCAAATCAGCAGACTGGAAAAATGTAAGCCAACTTTTTCCATATGTTTAATTTAAATTGAGAGATAAAATAGTCTTGCTTTTCATGCTTGCTAACAGAAGTGTCCAAACACTCTACTTTGCACATAAACATTCTCAGAAACGCAGATTTCAGTGACTGTGTCACATCAGTGAAATCTTCACACTTCCAAAATAAACTGTGAACTGTGAGCTCAATTCATAAAATCGGTACTTCAAGCATTTTGTTTTCCCCTCATTTTCCCAACAACCTAATCAATAATTATATATGGTTTTAAACATGTTCACCTCTAAGTTTTATGTTCTCATGGTCTAATTTAGGCCAATTCATGTCATTCACTCTGCCATTTGCCTTATGCACAAGCGTAAATGTACATTTTCCTTTGAATGTTCAGGTTTCCTGTATTAGTACTCTGGCTCTAATTTCAAACAAATTAGCTATTAATTTAATTGCTTGTAATTAGTCAAAGAGGTATTTTTACCACTGCTAAAACCTTCCTCAGACTTCATACAAATGTTATACAGCTGTTTTTCCATTCACAACTGGCATAAAATTATTTCTGAAATTTTTAGATTATTTCCCACTTATGGGGACACTATTTAGGATATGTATACACATGGGAAACTGGTTGTTAAAATATTATGTGACACTAAACATCTAGAAATGAAGTGCACAATTAGATCTACTTATTCTGAATAATTGTTGCTTTATCTGAGACACCAAGCCTTTAACTGCAGGTATATAATCCGGGATCCTTTGCTCAGACAACACTTAAGGTCAACCAAAGCTCTGTGAGGCTCATAGCTGCAAGATAAAATGGAAATTCTCTAATCTATTTAGCAGCAAATTCATATTATTCGTGGTATCCACCACCCAAAAAAGGAAGGAAAATGTAGAGGTTAATTTTTGAAATCCAAAGCCATAGCAACAGAGAAGCAATCAATTATGAATGAATAACACTCTCTCTAGCATCAGAGACCTGCGACCACTATGTACATATAGAAATAAGCATGATTCATTGGGAATAAAAGGAGAAAAGTTTAATGGTTAAGAAACTAATGTCTGTATTCTTCAAATCTCCTCTGTGCCGTTCAACAACTAAAGCTCTCTCCTCTATTACAAAACAAAAAATACATGGATAGTTTTATATGGTATTATCATGTTTAGAAATGGCATTGCTCTTTGTTGGAATGGAATTCTCTGCTTCCTTTAAAAATAACTAAATTATGTTGGTATTATAGGAATTAATATATTGTCATTGTGTACTGACTAAAAACACTATTCTGTAGGAACATACACTTTGTAAAAAGCCCATCTAGGCTGTCCTAGGTTAGTGTGACAAGGTTTTTGGTAGTGGGGGAGGCTACAGGGGTGGCTTCTGTCAGAAGCTGACAAAGTTTTCCTCATATTTGCCACAGTCAGTGTCAGCCAGCTCCAGTACAACCTGCTGTTGGACAAGGCGAAACCGATCAGTAATGATGTATTGTTTCTGTGATAAGATAAAAAATGTTAATATGCAGAAGTAATTGCCACCAAGGAAGAGAGGAGTGAGAATGTGTGAGAGGAACAGCTCTGCAGACACCAAGACCAGTGCAGAAGGAAGGGCAGGAGGTGCTCCAGGTGCCAGAGCTGGATTCCCCTTCAGTTCATGGTGCAGCCCATGGTGAAGCAGCTGTGCCCCTGCAGCCCACGAAGGATCACGGGGATGCAGAAATCCATCCGCAGCCTGTGGAAGAGGCTCACACTAGAGCAGGTGGATGCCTGAGAGGCAAATCCATGGGAGACACATGCTGGAACAGACTCCTGGCAGGGACCTGCAGACATTTGGAGAGAGGAGCCCATGCTGGAGCAGGTCTCCTGGTGGGATGTGTGACCCTGTGAGGGACCCATCCTGGAGCAGGCTGTGCCTGAAGGAAAGTACCTCATGGAAGAGTGACCCACATGGGATGGACTCACACTGGAGAAGTTCAGGGAGGACTGTCTCCTGTGGGAAGGACCCCATGGTGGAGCAGAGGAAGGACTCTGCTCTCCCTGAGCAGCAGCAGGAACAACTTGTGATGCACTAACTATAAGCTTCATTCCGTTTCCTTCTCACTGCAGGAGGGTAGGAGGTGAAAGGAGGTAGAGTTGGGAAGGAAGGAGGCGTGGGGGGAAGGAGTTTTTAAAATTCACTCTATTTCTCATTCTCCTACTCTCATTTTGTTAGCAATTAGTTCAATTAACATTCCCAAGTTCAGTTTGTTTCACCTGTGACAACAATAGGTAAGAGAACTCTCCCTCTCTTTATCTCAGCTCATGAACCTTTTGCTATATTTTCACTCCCCTGTCCAGTTGTGGAGGGGACCGATAGAATGGCTTTGGTGGGTACCTGGCACCCAGCCACCTGGCAACCCACCACGCAGGCTGAACTACTTTTGCAGTAAGATATCATGCAATAATAGCTTGATTAAATTATCAATAAAATATTTCAATGCAGTTCTCATGACAGTAATGAAAAACATTTTAATAGGATCCTATTTTGAAGAAGTGCAAAAGTGGACAAAAAATCAGACATAAAAAATTACACTTATTAAGATAATCACAATGCAATTATATGATTGTCTTTTCCATGACAAATTATTTTGATGGTCATGATAAGTTAAGACATTAATTTCTAGTTCCATCTCTTCTATAGGTATTCCACTTAAATACCGCAGAGCATATTACAACAGAAACATGAACGTTGTCTCTGATAGCACTTTGGCACAGTAAATATCACAACTAAAAATTATTATCAAAGTATTTTTCTAAAGAAATAAAATTAACTTTAGAGAATAAACTTCAGCTGAACATTTGCTTAAAGCAGATTTATTTTCTTTTGCCTTCACGAACTATGATGCAGTTTTTTAAAATAAAAAATGTTTTCTAATATAAAACCTGTAAGAGACTGACATAGGGAAAAAAAAAAGCTTTTGTTTATTAAATGAAGCATTAAAGCTAAAGACCATCTGAGTGGGCAAGAATGGAAAATTACCATCGCCATTATTTATAAGACCCTGTTAAGAAGTAGAGGAATTTAGGGTGTTCCATTTCTAAGATGCAAATTTCTAAATCCCTTACAAAGCTTCTGACGCTGGTCCAGTCAGTAATAAGTAAAAATTGCAATTACTGGAAAGCTAAACCTCTAGAAATGTAAGTAACCTCTGCAAACTGGTTGACTCTATCTATTTTCCAAGAAATAAAAACTCGTATCTTCTGGCACCTTCACCTGGCAAACTTGCAGAAGAGGCTGTGTGGGGCTAGACATGACCACAATGACAAAACCATTGCACTGGTAGTGTTTTGAACAGCACTCCCAAAATCCCTATGCATTTGTAGGTCGGTTAGCTGGCAGACTAACATAAGGTGATTTCAAGTTGACCAAACAGTCCATCATTTTGCTACAATAGGCAAGCTATCAAAGATATCTTGACATATGCTACTGATAAACATGATATTTACTGCTGCAATGCATACAATAAAGAACACTTAAGCTAAAATGCCAGGAACAGGCTTTAGGCTGTATGTGAAATATTTTCCTCAATGTTATCTGTTCACATTTTTGCTCCTGATGCCGCACCTTCTGTTATCTCTTATTTGTTACGGGTATCATTTCTCATATTTTGTGGCTCAGAAAAGTACTTCATGTATCTGCAAGACTGATGCAATAATCAATATCTTTATATAAATAATGGAATAAACTGTGCAGAAGATTGCACAGATTGACTCTTGAGTCTTACACCAGGTGGGAAAGTCCTAAATGAAAGATGAAGAACTCAATAACAGATTTCTCCCAAGGTGTTTTAGAAGAACAATATGGGAACTTTTTAAGTAAAAGTGGATTTTCTTGTTGCTGATCAACTCAAATAAAAAAAAAAAAGAAAAAAAAGGCAAAACCTAGTTATTTATTGCATCACAATACTGATTTTGTTTTTAGTGAGAGAGAGTCATCATCACTCACACAACTTTTCAAACACATGAAACTAGATCTTCTCAGAGGTTTATGCAACTCATATATATGCCATTACTTTTCACAAATATGTGTTAAAAACTTGTTCTTTTTAAAGTTAAATAACTTTGAATGCTTAAAGGCCAAATATTCCATTGGTAGTTGAATTCTTCCCCTGAGGAGCTACACAGTTTAAAAAGCCTCTCAGTTAGAGGTTTAGCTCTGCAGAAAGCCAATTTGAATAAAGCTAGACAAGTCATGCATTAGAAATAATAAAGATAGAACATCCTTGTTTGTACTTTCCTCCATCAGAAACTGCAGCACAGATCACATGTAAACTAGATGAGCCTCAGATCAATGGGACTGCTCATAATAGTATTATTCTATGCCCATATGCATGGCTAAAGGTGGCCACATCTGCCACCCAAGGCCACTCCTCTAAGGTAAAGACAAATGGTTCTGCATGTAATTTAAAAAAATTTGTTCTGAAATAAGCTATTCAAAAGCATTAAAAGTATAATCACTAGGACATTCACCCAGTCGATCCAAAGATCTATTATTTGTCTAGATCTGTGGATTGCTGTCAGTTTTAGTTTTTCCTCATCAATATTCAGCTAATAATTTTTCAAAAAGAAAGGTGAGAATATGTAAACAGGAGAAATAGGGGCCATTTTCCCCAGAAGGTATAAGAAGTATGTATTGCAGCAAGTGCAGTGCAGCTCTTACACAGCATCAGAGTTGTGGAGGAATGGGCAAAACCCATATTCTTACAGAATATAATCATCTCATTCATTTGTCAACTAATGCAGAATTTAAGGTTTGTGCACATGTGATGAACAAAGCACACACAGCAGAAGACTGTGTGGAGTGTTGCAACAATGACAGTTACTTGTAGCTGTGCAATATATCAGAAACACATCAGTTATAAAATACAGCATGTTTTATTCATGCACAATAACTCAGTACTCAGGCCCTCTGAAAATACAGAGCATTGAAAGTATCTGACAAATCACATTCAAGTATTGTATCTAAAGTATCTACCATAGAATACCATTACAAGCAGCAATTCTCAAGTACAGATAATACTTTATGAGGGGAAAAAAGCATGTTTCAAAGCAGAACTTCGAAAGGTCCAAAATAAGACCGTGGAATTTGCTTTTAATGCACATTAGTATAAGTTTTATACTTATACTATAAGGGTTTGGGGGGGGGGGNGGGGGGTTGGTTGTTTTCTTGTTTGTTTGTTTGTTTGTTTGTTTTGGCCTGTGACTTTACCTTCCCTTTAATGATGAAATTTAGCATATTTGGCAAAACCGCAATTAAGTCACTGTTGCAAACCCTTATAAATCAGTCTAGTGCATCCTGGGACTAGGTTGACCTGCAAAAAAAACAGGAAAAAATGGTAAAATCACTAAAAATTAGGTTTCTTATTTATGTCTGGTTAACTAGTATCTCTTTTCCAGTTTCTTGATAAGAAAACTGTAGTATAGGGAAGGAACATTTTCTTTCCAGTGTCCTCATAAACTAGAGAGAAATTTAGAAAAAAAACTTGGTCTTTACAATATGGCAACATAACTACTCCCTGGACTACTTAAGGTGGAGGAGAAACCCAATCCACACAAACAACTGTAATGGTTCTGCAAAGCCTACATTTCCTTATATACAAAACCCCCAGTGAAATAATGACGAACTTAAAGTAATTACAGGAAATCTTAAGTATCTTCTTTACCACCATCAACAGATAAATGGACACAGTCCCCCATTCTTTATACTTTAGATGAGATGGGGATTACAGTTTTCACATTCTTTTGTTTGTTTGTTTGGTTGGTTGGTTGGCTGGTTTGTTATTGTTTGGTTGGTTGGTTAGTTTTCTGGACTTGGAGATTGCTTGCAGATAAAAAAGGGTTCTGTTCCCAGCTCAGCATTCAGATAGGATGCCATCCAATTATAGCCTGGTAGGCTATATGAAAACAAGGTTTATGCAATCTCTGTCTCTGTCTGTCCCAAGTTCCAATAACCTTGAAAGCATTATCCAGCTTCAGTGGAGTTTGAGAGATAATATCGTTCACAGAAATTTCATAGCAATAGACAACCAGGCAGGAGGCACACGGAACTGAATATTTAGGAGCCAACATTAAATAACTTCCTATCCAGCCAGCAAACTTCTACAGATTTCCACTTCTGAGCGTGGCAGCCTGCTTGTTGCTGTCAAAATGCTCTGCAGTAGAAGATGTTAGGGATATGCAGTCATAAAGAAAATATAACTCAGGTAAAAAATAGCTAACCGAGAAGAAACTCCATAGAAAAACAGGCTTAATTACCTTCAATATTCACAGAATTAGTAGCTTATATTCCTAAAGGATGAAATAAATGTGGACAGCCTGAAGGTTTTTTTCAGATAACCGTTAGTGCATTGCTATTTATCTTAGGAGAAAATTAGAATTAAATATAATTCTTCACTGGTATTTCTAGGGTCTAAGTCTCTTGCTCACAGGACCTGGCAGGCTGCGCATTGGTGCAATCAGCTCCTTTATGGATTACTAAGTCCAGACCTTTCAAGGCCTTGACTCACTTATCACATCCCAGCCACAAAACTCAACTTGAAAGGAGATTCATTGCTTGGATTTCTTTACTGATGTACTATCAGAAGTATAAACTACACTCCTTTAGTGATCTATGAGAACTAAGAGCTCATATTACTTGCAGCTGTCCCATAACTCAGTCCAAAGGTGATGATTTCAGCTTCTCTCCTTCTGCCATCTGAGCATTTGTTTCATACCCCTCCTACTAGCACTAGTATTGCATACCACCCTTTTACCATGTATTTCTGAACTGATTAATTTCTGTGTCTCTGTTTAAGCATGCAATCCTCATCTAGACATAATCTATTCAGTTGATGCAATATTGGATGTTGTGCATTCTGTACCTCTTTACTGTAAAATACTCTTTCATAATCACAGGAACCCTGTCTTGATTATCCTAACCTCAGTGTCTCATTTCAGTAACATTTTAAGTACATATTTAAGCATTGCTTCTAAGTTTTACATCTTCTAACCACATATTTTTCTTTTTTTTTCCGAGACTATACAGTTGGTGTGACACTTTGCCTTTATATTAGTGTTTATTCTTTTTTCCTTGAATTATTTTAGCTTATACCAAATAAATTATATTTAAGGTGACCTTGAGGATTTATGGCTGAGCTTGATCCTTACAGCGTTTCTGTTTCTTTTTCTACAATGCTGTCTTTAACATGTACTTTCAAAGTGAAAATAACACAAAGCAAACAGATAGTCAGAGATATGTTCCCTTTCATCATGACAGTAAAGAGATAAAAACCCCAAACCATTCTGTTTGTGTCAAAGCTATGGAGGAAGGGTTTTGCCAAGTAGTAAATCTTTAATCAGAGACATGTCTATTTACTACAGTAATGGAGAACTACCTCTAAAGCTCTTACTGATTTCAACTGTTGCTTCAATCATGGCAGGGAAAAAAACTCTGTCCAGCACTCTTATAATATTCTTGCCTGCATGAGGCCTTATAAGTTAGTTTGAGGGCTAGAAGTACTGGATAAAACCTGCTGCAGTTAAAAGTGCAAAATTCTGATTTGATAAAAATCTCCATGCTAATTAAAATTTACTAGTAATATTTCTCTTGAAAAATTTTGTATTGAGAGAATTTAATTGCCAGAACTCTGTGGGATCTCCTAAAGCTACTCCAAAAACCTCTTTTCTCGACCTTTTCTGGCACATCCCCTGTTGTGTGATGATTCAGGTGACTGTGACTGCTGCCACTATTATTTAAGACAATGTGAAAGGCAAAGACTGGGGTGTTCTTACTTTCTGTTTGTACGGCTGAAAGGTAGGAGTATTTTTCACAGTGCATTCTGTGCTTCCTGGATCAATGTAAAGCTGAGCAAGACCCAAAAGCTAATAATCAGTGAAATTACTAGTTAGACCTGAGCCTTCCAAATCTGGGATTTGCTGATGTTTTAAAGTGAGACACAAACTCCATATTGATCCTGAGCATGCCAGGCACCTGTTCAAGGTATCTGACACATACCATTTTGTAGCTAAGAACTCATAAAATACCATGGTCAATCTTGCTGTACAGAGACCTTTATGTAGGTACCTCAGGAACCTTGAACAGTGATGGGCCAAAGATTCAGGTGGTGATCTACCAGAAGGACATGGAACATGCCAGCTTTTGCCAATACTGCCAGTAGCTTGACCATGCCTGGCTAGATAAGTAGAGTCAAGCCAGCAGGGATGCAGGACTCACCATTACTTGAACTGGATAATGGAAGCCAGAGACTACTGCAAGCCAAGACTTCTTAAAGTCCCAGAAAACAGCAAGAAGTTCCAAGGATAAAGAGAATAAATGGGCTGGCACTGGCCTGGTTAAAGATAAATGAAGTGGTTTTTTTCTCTAAGTACATGCTTGGTTGGGAAAAAGTTCTTTTCTGTGCTGATCATATGCTGGTCCCACTACCAGGTGCTGTGCACACTGCAGGCATGGCTCTACTGCAGATGGCCTCGGAGCTCCATCTGCTCTGGGTGGTTGCTGGAGGCAGCCTATCTTCTCCCAGCCTCTGGAGCAGCCTGGCACCCTGCCCCAGCCTCATGATCATCCCAAGTAGTCATAAGAAACTCTCTTCCTCATTCTGTCCCTTCAACCCTGACCCTATGCTTGTCCTTGCACTGCAATACATGGTGTGAATCACAGAATTACCCCCAGTCTGATTCATTCCTGCAGCTGGGTCAAGGTTCCCAAACCAGGCAGAGTTTCTTCCTGCTTTCCTTCCAAATTGTGTCCCCACTGCACAGATCTCATCCCTTTGGTGCTCACACATCCCCACAGAGTCTTCTCGAGCATTTCCAAAGACAGTGGGTAATGGTTTTTGTGAACAAGATGCAGACCCATGAAGAGAAGTCATCAGAACTTGTTCACTTCTAACACAGTTCATCTTGCTCTGGCAAGTCGTTGGGAGAACATCTCATGCCCATACCCTGGATAAACATCCCTTGTACAAGCAACATTGTATAATGCGCCTGGAGTGATGAAAACGCACGGCACCCCTTTCTGGCACTTCTTTTTGCTGACGTGCCACGGCTTTGCTCTCATGAGGATCTCCTTTCTCCCAGAGTACAAGGGGGCGAGGAACTTCCACCAGAGCTACCAAAGAGGGCACAGAAAACAGCGATGGTGCCTCACAAGATGCCACGAAGCTGAAGACAGGAGGGGGTGCTCATAGCTGCGGGCAGCACGGCAAACTAGCAATAGGACGAGAGGATATGGGTTTAACCTGCAGTGGAGTGGGTTAGTTTGGACATTAGGAAGAATTTCTTCACAGAACGGGTGATTAAACTTTTGAATGGACTGTCCTGGGAGGTGGTGGAGTCACTGTCTCTGAAGGTGTTTAAGGAAAGACTGGATGGGGCCCTTGGCGCCGTGGTCTAGTTGACATGGTGGTTCGGTCATAGGTTGGATTCGACGATCTTAGAGGTCCTTTCCAACCTAGATGATTCTGTCAATAGGATTCTGAACCACGACTGACAGAGAAACCCCGGATGGAATCCCGCTCTGTCCCCTTTAGTGCCACTGCCGCAAAGCGGGGCTGCACGACCTCCCTATTCCCCTTTCCCCCACCCTTGATTCCACTCCCGGGCACGGGATCGCTCCGCGCCCCTCGCCACTCCCGAGCCTTGGCCCATCAGGGCTCTGGCACGGCCCGGGCGGCCGGGAGAACAGCGGGGGGCCGGGAGAACAGCGGGCAGCCGACTCCGCCCCGCGCCCGGGCGGGCTGTGCCCGGCTCCGCCCCGCGGCTGCGCACACGCCCGATCCGGGGCTCTGCGCCGGCAGCTGCGTCGCTCCAGGAGCCTCCGGTTCTGCCCCTGTGCCGTGCCCGGCCCGGCCCGCGGAGCCCGCGCCGCAGGTGGGGACGGAGGGGCGCTCCCGCGGCGGGTGGGGGCTGCGGGGCGCTAGCCGAGCTCCGGCCGGGCGGGGGTCGCCCCGCCGCCCCTGGGCCTCGGCACGGCCTGGGCAGGCCCGCGGAGGGGGGGGTCTAACCTGGCCTGGCCTGGCCGTGCCCTACCTTGCCCTGCCCCGCCTGCCCCGGGACTGCTCCTGTGCCGAGACCACCCGGGCCGAGCAGGGACGGGGGGCTGGCCGGGCAACCCGGCAGCAGCCGAGCTCGCCGGGCCTTGGTCCAAGCCTGCCGGCTGTAAACTTCGCCATGTTTGTGAGAGCAGCCGGCGCTGATGGACGAGAAAATCCCTAAACCCCAGGATTTTTGACTCGTTTATTTTGGTAGCGCCCGCCTTACCGCTCAGGCAGTGTCCGAGACGTGGGTCTTTAAAGGGGTCGTGAAAGGAGCGCTGGTCGTGCCCACCCGAGCTGGACGAGGCTGTGGCTGCCAAGTCACTGCCTTACCCTGCCGCGTCCTCCGCTTTGGAGGAGCGTGTGGTGTTCGCGGTTAAGGCACAGCTGATGGGGCAGACTAGTTGCGATTCGAAATCTTTTGCTGTACTGAAAAACAAGTAGGTTTGTAATCTCAAGTTTATACGTTTGCATATAAAGGGTAAGATCACCAGCCTAACTTGCTGGAGAAGTATAAAAATTTAGTTTGACTTTATGAAGTTTCACGGAGTTTATAAACAAAGGTTTTTTTCCCCGTCTTGCATGTAGCTCAGTGGTTCAGACTGTCTTGTGACACTGTTTGGGTTTGTCCATGTACCATTGTGCTGCAGTGCACAGCAAGTTGAAGGGTGCGGTCCTAAACAAAAGCCACTTGTCACAGTATTTTTGATTTACCAAACTCATTTTAATAAACTGTGAATTCACAGAAATCCCAGATAACTCCAAGGGGAATGGAGTATTACATCAGTTGCAAGGGAGACTAGACCAAAGCAGAGTTGTTCATGAAGTAGGATTTCTGACTTTGGTGACAATAGAGAAGCTGTTGACATACAGAGATGTTATATTGTCAGAGTTACTACTGTTTAGCCTATAAGTGTTGGATAAAAGATCAACATGTTCTTGATTTGTGGTCAGCTGCAATAAGGTTCAGGCTTGACTAGGGGAAAAAGCATGTTGGTGAATCCAATTTTGCTTGAAGGTGGTTCTGTGTTTTCCTGTTTGTGAACTGAGACATTTCTCCCTGGTCTCTGACACCATTGAATTCAATCATTGAAGCCCAGGTACAGTTGGCATTGGAGGATGCACCTGCATTAGTACTTTAATTCAAATAAAGGATGTGTTCTTGAAAGAGCTCCCAGTCATCCTTGCCTGCTGCACTTTGGTTCATGTCACAGTGTGATCAGGGAGTGTGTGAACTTTTCCTTCTGGAAAAAGCTAAAACTAGAAAGTGCACTTCAGTTGTCCGTGGGCGCTGGATGAAGTGGTGGCAGAACAGCATGATCCCTGAGCTTTCAGATCTATAATTGTGACAGCTATTGCCTAAGCTGCAAAACTCAAGTTCCGTAGCTTGAAGGCTGTAGGTCAGCTGCAAGGAGGAAAGTAAACAAAAACCTCATGTGAAATAATTGTCAACAGTGTCAGCAGCTTTTTCAGCTGCTGTTCAGGTAGTAGTTCAGGAGGTGTAGTTCAGGATTTTTTTTTCAATAGCTGAGTAGTTTTAATTTTCAATTCAACAATTTCCATTATTGAATGACTCCCAAACTTAGAATGCTTTAAAAGTGCTGTAGCAGCAGAAGGGTAAATAGCTTTCCTGCTTCTAAAGGTTTAATGACATAAATGAAAAAATAATCCTGCATATTTGCTGGGGCAGTAGCTGAGACTAGTTGGCATTTGTTCTTACTTGCTTTCTCCCACATTCACCCTGCCTTTGTGGCCATGTAATGAATTAATGTTGTGATTACGTTGCCATCACTATATTTGAGGTATTTCTGTTGTGCCTTGAGTAGTTGGTTTAAAATATTCTGACTTGTTTTCTTCTTTTAATCTTACTCATAGAGCTTTCTTTTAGTGAACCAGCATAATAATTCTTAGCTGCCACTCTAAAATACCTCTTAATGGAGAAAAAAAAGTGGAGAAATATGGAGTTTTGCACATTCTTTTTAAATCATGCAGTGCCTCAAAACACTGATGAATTGAGTGACTGCTGTCTCTGTGTGTTAAGTAACTAAAATGGGTTATGTGGATAAGCTGGACAACTAACTGCCATTGCTGTAGAGGTTTATTTGTTTTATCTTGGAGGTTTTTTCCCACATGTTACAAATTGGGGAGGTGTCTGCTTACTGTACTTTTTTACAGACTTTAGCTTCAAATGTTTTGTGTTTCAAGGTATTTTCAGTGTCATGGCTGAAAAGCTGCAGTAGTGAGAAAAAATGAAAATACACATAGTTAACAAAAATGCTTTTGTGAGTAATACTCTTTTTAAAACAAGTCTTTATAAATGCTATATATTGGCAGCTGCTATGTTTAAGTAACTCCCATTTTTTACTTTACTTTCATGTGGATTAGTCCTCTTTTGAATTAAAAGGAATCATCAGTTTAAATACCAGGTGATTTATATTTCTAGCGTGGAAACTAATAGCCAATCCTATGTTCTCAAAACAAATCCAGGCAAAACATTTACCAAAATTGGGTCTGTCGTGTGTAGAATTTACTCAAAATTGCAAAATCACTTTCTATGGCCAGTCTTGATTTGTTTTTTTTAAATACAAAGATTAGTGTGTTATGTTAAAGCCTATACAGTAGCAATCCTTTGAAAAACTGTTGCAACTGTAGCCAGCAGTTGTACTGTTCTAACTTAAAGCCTCTTGTCGATCCCCTTTCAACCTGTGCATATTGGAGAATCTGAACAAAACTCCCAGTTAATTCAGGTTCTTTGCAGTTTGGGATTGACTCCAGCTTGACAGGGCCTTAGTGCTCTGCAAGTCTTAAGGGGTCTGAACAAAGGAGAACTGAGTCTTGTCAGACTGTAGCCACAGACTAACAGTTACCTGGTGCAGAGGAATAAATGCAGGCCATGTTTGAATCATTCTCCCTGAAAACTTCCTTCTGACTTTTTTTTTAGACATGGGAAAGTCGCTTTCTCACCTGCCTATGCATACCTGCAAGGAGGATGGCTATGATGGGAGCTCAGTGTCTGATAACGTGAGGAATGGTTTGGTTCACTCGGAGGTGCACAATGAAGACAGCAGATGTGGAGATGTGTCGCAGTTTCCCTATGTGGAATTTACAGGAAGAGACAGTGTCACCTGCCCAACCTGCCAGGGAACAGGAAGAATTCCACGAGGTAAGTTTCCTTGTTTATTATTTTTATTTCTTTTTTTAACCTCTAAATTTACATCATAACCGGATGTAGTTGTAATAATTCGTAACAAATAGCTTTTCAAGTCAAGATGAAGTTTTCTCATCTTTTTGACTTTTTTTTAGCACTAAGCATTTTGTTACACTAGATGAGTGTAACAGATTGGGACACTGTTACACCTTGGCTGTTACAACTTGGGTCTCCTCTTGTCTGTACAGTGCAACTGTTTCTTCCTCCTCAGCTTTGAATCCACACATAACCTTGGCTCTTGCAAGTTAAATTAGCAAACCTTTAGTTTCATGACGTTTTGTTGCATCTCTTTTAACTACCGATTTTAAATTATTCAAATCAATATATAACTGCAAAAATGGCTGCAAATACAGAGATGGAAAAGTGGACCTGGGCTGCAACACTTCTTCCCTGATCTATAGTGAATTTTTTTGCCCTCACTGCTGCCAATGTCCCTTGTTTTCCTTTATCCTCCTTTTGTCCCATTCTTGCTTGCTAGGTGGATAACTCCAGCTTGGAGTTGAAAATATATAGGTTCTTTGGCTCCCTCAGGAAGGAGTAGGCTACACAGCATTAGTCTCCTTACCTGACTGTTTTGTTTGCTTTGCCCTCGTCCTTTGCTTTTCCTCTTGGTAAAACATGCTGCTTTGTTGTGCTTCTGTTCTAAATGATAAGCTGCCTAAATATTTATGAAGAGACCTGTGAAAGGAGAATGTGGGATATCTGAAACCGAGCAGAAGGAGAGAGTGACAAATGCAGTGGGCCAAGGCACAGCCTTTTGCTTCAGTTGTGAGATTTTCCTTTTGACTGGGGAAGAACTGATGAGATGATTTCATGTTTGAGTTTGCTTTTGCCAGACCTCTTATCCACAGTAGATTATTGGGTGTAAAAGTTTTTGGAACTGGTTTTGACCAGCAGCTCAGGAAATGTGATTGATGTCTGTGCCATGTTGTCCTTCTACATGTGCTTCAGTGAGATTAGGTTATGATACAGTTCACAAACTCTTGCATCTCATATTTCAGTGGTTGCAAGTACCATAGGAGGTTTGTGTTTCAGCTGTTAAGCTTTCTACTACAATGTATTCTGGAGTACCTCTGAATTCAGCAAATTTGGCACCTGGAAAAACTATGAAAGTAAAAATTACCTTAGCCAGAAAGGGTAACCAAGTTTGTTCTGTTAACTTGAAATACTTGTTAATATTAATAGCATATTTTTCTCAAAATGTAGAAATAGCTTCTTCAATGATTGGAGATCATTTGAAGGGAGAGGGGGAAAAATTAAGAATGACAGCATGACTAGTAAGACTATAATTAATACATGATATGATGGCTTAACTACAATAAATCCATGAAATTATGTTTTGTTACTTGGACAACTTTAGTTTTTTAGTATGATGTATGAAAGCAGGACTGTGCTAATTTCTTCAAAGGTTGAAGATGCTTCATTGAAGTAGAGGTGAAAATGTGTTGTAAATGGGTACAGGCTTTTTAGAAGGTTGATGTTTTGCATGCTACTGTATGCTTGGTTAGCTTGTTTTGCTTAGCTTAGTGATTCAGCGTGGAATCATTGCCAAGTGCTTGATTAACTAAGTGATGATTTAATCAAATTCTGCATTTGGCTTAAAAATTGCAGGTCTTACTTGGCTTTGAGGCCTCTGTTCTCATACAGTTCCACAAAATAGCAAAAGCTCTACTGGCAGATGTAGTACATGTATTTTCAACTTCTCATTTGTGCATGTGCTCTTCTGCTTTTAAGATACCCCATTTAAAAATGCTGTCTAGTGACATAACTTTAATGGAGAAATTGCAGTAGATACTTTGTTTGACTTTCAGGGTGCTGCAGCTCAGCAGCACTATGATAAATATGGTTTTATGTACTCTTGATTTCCAGAATGCATCGTATACGTAGTTTGTGTTGCCCAGATCACATGTATTGATAGCTTTGGTTGTTTCAGTTTGGGCTTGTTGTTTGTGTGGGTTTTTTAACCAAACCTGACCTTTGCTTTTCAGAAGAGTACATGCAGAATGCCTTCTGGATCAGTTCTTACTGCCCCAGCTTCTGAATTTTTTGTCCCATGAGTTCATAGGGTCTGGCATAGGGAGCTCAGAGCTGTTCTACATGGTTTTTTCTCCAGGAAATGGTGCCAGAGGCAATACTGCCTCTGGTCATGTGTGCAGCACAGAGGCAGAATTTATTGCTGTTTTGGTCCTTGTGGACTTGGTGATTTTTCATCTTGATGTTGCATAAGCCATGCTCTATTTCAGAAAGTGACATCAGCTACAGTAGCATTCGACCTGGGTCCTTATCTGGAATTTAAATGTTTACCTTTAGTGTTTATTCTTTGATGCCACTAAGTTGTAACGAGTACTCTTTGTTTAAGAGAGCTGCAACAATGCTTACACTTTGTTTAAATTCTGAAAGGGTGTTTCTGTTTCCAGGGCAGGAAAATCAGCTGGTGGCCTTAATTCCATACAGTGATCAGAGACTGAGGCCAAGAAGAACGTAAGTCAATAGCTGTTTGTGATACCTGAATCTACAGTTAATTATTCTCTTCCAGTTAAAATTCAACAATTCAAAAGAGATAGCAATAAGAAGAATCAAACAAAGATCACTGGAATGCTTTCTTGCATTTATTATTGGAAGAACAGGACTTGTGGGTAATATCAGCCTTAACCTCTAACTCTCAGAGAGTTATTTATTAACTGGTGTGCATTCCATCACAGTACACCTTAGCTGAATACAAAGCTAAAGAATACTGTATGACCTATTCATGTATGTGTGCACAGTAATGATGTGTGTCTCAGTCTGTGTGGCATCCTAATTGATCTAAGCAGACACAACTCTACTGTTAAGAGTTTATCAGTAGCTAGTACTACAAAATAAGTCACTTAAAATTAATTTGTAACATTTTTTTTTTTTGCAGCTAGAAAAATCAGCAATTTATAATGCAGCATATTTAATTTTTTTCTAGGGTCTACTTTGGGGTTCACTACAATGCTCAGGCCTTTTTGTTCTGATGTGTTTTGGTTTTTATTTCATTTTTTTTAATGTTTTGATGTTTTTGTAGTAAACAGAAATGAGAGCCGGGAAGAAGAAATATGTTAGCTTCACATAATATGGTTCTGGATAATAGATCTCATGTAATGGTAATACAACTATGAAACATCTTACTCTAGTGTTCAAATCTTGACAAAATTGGGGCTGAAGCAGATCTTTTTGTTTGTGGTGGGTTTTTTCATTATCTCTCACACCACTACTACCCCCCCACCCTCCTGTGCACACACACAGAGCTGCACCCACGCAAACACACCCTTTTGTATTGACTGTGAATTTCCTGCTCCTTAGCTGAAGTCCTAACACTTTCCCTGGAAATCAGGATTCTCTGCCTTAAGAGTTTACTTTGTGTTCTGGGTGTTTTTTGTGAGACTTCCAGAAAATGACAGAAGTTGTGCTATAAATAAATGTCAAGAGGAAGTGGATTTGTTTCAAAGCACATAAATATTTACCTCTTCCGTTTTCCTTTGAAAATTACGAATGTTGGGATAACCACATGATTTGAAATGTGATTTCTGATGTGTATGCAAGCTGTTTGAGACATAGCTGTGAAGTGCAGCGTAGGTATTTTTTCCCTTTTTAGAAGCTAATGGAAGCTAGGAATAGACTGAATTAGTTGTGTTGACTGGTCCTGCTCCTTTTTACTTAAAAGAAACTAGCATGTCACTGTTTTTTTAATGTGCTTTTGACTGATATGTGCTTTTTTTTCTCCAGAAAGCTCTATGTGACTGCTTCTGTAACTGTGTGTTTACTGCTTTCTGGGCTGGCTGTATTTTTCTTGTTTCCTCGCTCAATTGACGTTCAGTACATTGGTGTGAAGTCCGTATACGTCACTTACGAACAGGAGAGGCGGATAATCTATCTAAATATTACAGTAAGTCTGACTGTTTGGGTTTTAGTAATGCATAAATGCAACAGGAGATTCTGCTTGGAGAGTTTAGTGGATGTAGAAGCTGTGGTCTGGCTGAAAAGCTTAGCTGGTGCTTTAAGAACTAGAACAGGTGACCAGTGTGAAAAATGTAACAGAGCCTGCTGTGGCTGGTTCCTGTAGCTATAGCTGATAGAGGTGTAGTTGCAAGCTGGCACTGGGTGTTCTGTTTCAAGGGAATAGTAACTTTGAAGTTCTCAGTGTTACTTACGGAATATGTCTGAAATGTAGTGTGTGTGGGTAGGAATGCTATTTGCTACTGCTACTGGCCTCTGTCAAAATTGGTGTTGAGGAAAAATACTTTCTTATCCACATTAAAACTTGAAGGAGCTTTTCCCACATAGTTCTTGATTTCTTCATAATGACCTTGATACAGGATTGCCTCAAGACTTTTGGTAGAGTTCTTCATTTGAAATAAAGCAAAGCTGCTGTGGGAAAAATAGCTGTCCTTTGATAGCTAAATTTCCTGGAAGGAATAATTTAGGATAGGAAGAAATGCAGTATTTGAAGTGGAGGGTTGTTACCAGGAAAGTTGTGCAGAAGTTTGTATTACTCAGTATATTCACTAAAAACTCAGAAAGGAGTTAAGTGATGGTCCATGACCCCACTCCTCTCTGCAATCCTCGCAGGCAAGAAAATTGTGTGCAAAATTTCTGATATTACTGTCTCATGCACAAGATTCAAAATACTTGCTCATCAAGATACACAGAATGGATAGCTGTTACTGTTTTGTGTTTGTTTTTTCAGAACACACTCAATATAACGAATAACAACTACTACTCTGTTGAAGTAGCAAATATCACAGCCCAAGTTCAGTTTTCAAAAACAGTTATTGGCAAAGCACGGTTAAACAACATCACCAACATTGGTCCTCTGGATATGAAACAAGTAAGTAGCTCAGGCTCTCAAAGTTAAGCATGTGTTTATCTTCATATATAAACCTACTTATTTGTGTTTTCCTTTCTTTTTTCTTGTGCTTTTTTTAGATTGATTACATGGTGCCCACAGTCATACAAGATGAAATGAGTTACATGTAGTAAGTGTCCTCACCTGTAAATATCACATGGATCTTAGTAAAAGTTGCAATGGTTTTAAAAAAAACTTCTTCCAAAGTTAGCAGGAATTTGTTTGAAAGGATGCTGAGGCATTTTCTTTAAGTTTAATAGCACTGCAAGATAGGTAAACCACAGTTTTGATTAGTTTCATATAGTGGCTTGCTGTACCTGGCTATAAACCCTTTAAATTGTATCTCATGGTTACAGTATTTTAGGCCTCAGCACTAGTTAGGACTGCTGCTTTAGGGGGTGAAAGTGCAGTTGTGTTCCCATAACAAGTTCTCTGATAACTTTCTCACAACTTCCTCTGCAGTAGAAGGAAATTTGTATGTAGTGCTATGCAAATTAGACTTTTCTTCACACTGTTGTGTATACAATGGGAAGCAGTGTTTACAGCCTGCACTTTGAATGATTTTATTCATAGCCTCTGAAAGTTCATTTGTCCAGCAGACTGTTACCTCATTATATCTTGGTCACAAACCCCAAGTTTAATTCCAAACTGAACAGAAAGAGTTAACTATTGAGACTTCAGGTCTCTACAGTTCTAGTGGATGGCAGCCCCTTCGGCATGGGAGAAAACCTTATGGCTTTGAAATGTTGAAATAAAATGAAATTAAATAGGTGTGAAATGCCAAGAGAGGCACAAACTTCAATTCAACAGACAATGTTGAACCTCTGTCACCTTTTAAGAGTATGTAAGTCAGCTTTATGTAAACACTGAATCTTGTGAATCTGCTCACTCTTTAGATGCATGGGGAATAAATAAACTTCATAAATAGCTTTCATAGAAGCCTTCATGAATTTTCTTACAACTTGTATGAGCTGAGTTTACTGACTGTTTATATTTTATTTTTGTTGGTGCAGGGGAAAAGAATGACAAAGGCATGCAAATATTGTAGGTGGCTGCCAACTAATCTTACTGCATGATCACATGCTTTTCATTCTAGAGCTGATAAATTTGTGACCAAGAGCAATGTCTTAAGAAGCAAGGTTAAAAGTATGCACTTACCTGGTGCTCTTTATGACTGGTATGTAGGCCTGTGTCAGAAAGTGTGAGTCTGAAAAGGTTATCTTGCAGGAAAACAATAACCTTGATTTTGCAGTCTCTGTATGTTGGTTAAAGGTTACTTTGCATAATACAGAAGTGGATGAGTGCAAAAAAAAGGTGCTGAGTGATACTGACAGGCTTTAAATGTAGTGGCTCAGGTTAACCTTGCTTAGCTTCTGGAAGATGGAATGAACGCTTTCTGAGGACACTTCTTTTGGCAAACATTACATGAAAGCAAACACATGTGAAGACAGTACCTCTGAAAGTGAGACTGTGTCTGTAAAAGTGGGTCCAGGTGAGCACACAGTCACTGGCAAATGAGTCTGTTGCCAATGCCAGCAACTCTGTAGCCTCTGTATGTACAGACAGCAGAATTTCCAGTTGAAGCCAGAAGTCTTGCTTTTTAGATAATCACCCTGGCAAAGTTCGATGTAAATCTAACAATTGTTCTTCTTTTTTGCAGTGACTTCTGTACTTTACCATCTATCAAAGTACATAACATAGTAGTGATGATGCAGTAAGTATGGTAGTCTTCCTATGTGTGAGAAACAACTTCAGAAGCCATGTAATTCTCATTAAAATAATACTCCAATACCTAATCCTGGAGTCTTTGCATCATAGATAAAATGAAATCAACTTGCTTTCTAGTGTAGTAGCTTTATAGTTATAGGAAGTGAACTGTGTCTTTTGACAGGTTCTGGTGGTGTAAAGACTGGATTAAGAATCATTGTTACTGTGTCTGCTCTGCAGCTTGGCTGTAGCCGTGGAGCTACTGATGTCTCAACAACTTTAAAATTACTTTTTTTATCAGCCTTTGTTCAAAACTTGCTGACATCTTTGATTTTGAAGGAGTTCCTGTCACAGACTGCTTTTTGTGTAATTATATAAATATCAGCATGGTGGGGTCTTTCATTGGTGAGGGGTGGGGGTGTGTCTTTAAGCTAGGTATAGCATGGCTTGTAGCTTGGTTAATCATTTGCTTTCTTGTCACAATCAAGAAATATTATTTATAGTGGTAGGTACTACAAGTAAACTTCAGCTTTAGCATCTTTAGGAAAAGGAGCCAGATGTCTCTCATGGAGAAAATCTGTAGGGGTAAATCAATAATGTTCTTAAATTTATTTAAAACATATTTTGTTCCAAAACCTTTTCTGTAATAACCTTAGTAATATAAACACAGTGATATCTAGAATAGGAAACTCAAAATCTCTTCTCTTCTGTCTTTTTAAGGGTGACAGTGACAACCTCGTACTTAGGCCACCCTGAGCAAATATCCCAGGAGAGATACCAGTATGTGGACTGTGGAGGAAACACCACCTACCAGCTGGGCCAGTCAGAGTATTTAAATGTCCTTCAGCCTCCACAGTAAAAGCACCCATTGGTCGGTGTGGAATGACTGCTGTTGGTGCTTGCAGAGATCCTTTGGGTAGAGCTGGTGTTACATGGAGTGGAGGGTACATGTGATGTACAGCATAGCAAACGTGGAGGTCTGTACACTTTAGATGCAAGGAGGGAAAGGTGCAAATTGTAAATAGGTGCACTTGTTAAATGTTGTGTTTTCCCCTTCTGTTTGCTTTCTGTTACTGTAAGCACTTCTGTCAAATTGCGTGGTGGGGGGAAGAGGGTGAATATCAGATTCTTGAACAGAACTGGGACTTTTCTCTACAGTGTGGTACAACAACTTAGAGTAACTGTGTGTATGTCTGTGTTTAGGTGAAATGTGTCACTAATGAGCATTTTTAAAAAATAATACTCATAAATTTTAAGTTTATATTTCAGTTCTTGATATTTGACAGATGAAAATGCAGTATTACTACTTAAATAACAAGATTACTTTGAGGTGTCTGGGTATGAAACTCCTATTAGTAACCCAGTGGCAAGAGTTCTTTATTTTGAGATTCTACACTTTATTTGCTATCCATGATTAGAGGTGACATGCACTCTGTGAAAGCCAGGAAGGCTCTCTTGGATGACACTATAGTTGAATGTGCAGTTTCTAGAGTCTGGCATCTTTTCATTCATATTCCCTCTTGCTACCTCTGGGTTGTTATAAGGAGAATATATATTGTTAGATTTAAAGCTGGGTTTAAAACTAAAGAAACAGCCCCCACAACAATTACTGACAAAGGAAAAATACAAGACTCTAGAAAATGAACAAGACTTTACCAGACTGTTTTTTAGTAAGCTTTTTAGAACAGGTATTAAAATCAAGATTGTGCATTTGGAACAAGGTGGGAAACTTTGAGCATGGGTTTGGAGAGCTTGGTGTAAATTTTTGTGATTTTTACTGTTTTAATATGTTATGTACCTAAGCAACATTTAAGTGTTAATATGCTGGATTGTGTTCATTTCTTGCACAGGCTCAGTAAGCAAATGCAGTAGTTATCTGTACCTCCAGAGCACTCAACAGTCACCTCAAAGTTATGTAAGGGAAGATGAAGCAATTCTTTCTGTAGGAGTAAATGCTTATGTAATTGTGAGATTACTGACTGACAGCATTAATTAGTTTCTGTAGCACAGTTTGCACATGCGAATTTCTGGGGTAATTGTCAATCATGATGTTTATAAACTTTGGGTCCAAAGTTGTTTGACTCCTGAAGGCTGACTGTTGGGAGGGTTAACTTTTTAATTAGCTAGATCAGGTTTGTTCTATTTCTGAATTAGGTGAGATGCAGCTGTAAGGAGGTACTATTGAGGCTGTTGCATTGTAATGAATAATGTACTTTTTAAAATAGCTGTTACTGGTTTTATGTTTCCTATCTCCTGGAAATAAGCTACAGAAAACGAAATGGCAATAAACTCAATAGAAAAAGGCTTCTGAGTAACTTGCCACTAACAATCTCTGATGCTCCAGTACTTCAGTGAAGATACATGTCTACATTATTCTTTCCTTTGCTGGTCTCTCCTAGATAGACCTAAGGGGGTGGATGGGGAAAAAGAGTGGGTGATGTAAGACTGATTTAAAAGACATTAAGTAACCATAAACCNACCCTCCTCTATTTGAATTGCTATGAGCACTTACTCTGAGAGTCTATGAAAACTTTTGGAACCTCAACTGTCAGTTTCATATAGTTGTTGATAAGGTGAAGACTTTATCTTTTGTCTTTAGACAACTTCTTTAACTGGAGTAGTCAACTGAGGTGACTTATTTTAGTTATATTCTGAAGATTATTCTCGATTTTGGGCCCTTAAAGGTAAACATTCTTTATTACAGTTCACTGTCATGAGGGAAACTAGTTCACAACTGACTCACCTTTCTAGAGTTTAGATGAGGTTCAGTTCTGTAGCTGCTAAAATACATTCATAAGCTTGTGTGATAGCCTGAAAAGATGCTGGTGATAACTAAAGACCAGGAGAGTGGGAAGCTGGCTAGAAGCAGAGAGGTAAACTCATGATACCTTTTGTAGAAAGGTATGCTAATAATGGAAAGTAGAGAGAGAATTCTGGTTTAAATCATATCAGAACTGAAGTCTGCCAACAAGTGACACAGGCTCTTTTCTTCTAGGCTTAAATATTTACACACTAGAATGTTGTTTTTGTTTGGAGGTTGTTGCTTGTGGTTTTTTGAAATAGAAAAAGAAGAAAACAGCTATAGGCAGATAGTTGTATTGATTTACAACATTTTTTTTCTTCCAAGGATGAAAAGTAATCTAAAATAACTGTAATGGCACAATGATCAAATTATTTGGTGACAGTAGTGAAGGCTGCATTTGAACAAGCATGGCAGGGGGGAAGTTACACTTTATGCAATGTTGAGACTCAAACTGGCTTTTGAACTTTTGGTAGACATGCTGAGCAAAATCAATACTTAAATCTGATGTTCTTAACTTTGCATGAAGTGCTTGGAATTTGCTGATTTAAACTAAAGAATTGAGTGGAGTTATTCTTACCATGTATGTATCCGAAGGGAGAAGATAAAACCTCAGTTTTTTTCATTCAGGATATCTAAACATTAATTTGTGATAGATTTACTGAATAATGAAGAGTTCTTATCTTAAGAAACAAACTGTGGGTTAAAGATCCTACTGAATTCTCAAATTATGCCAGTAACAGGAGAATAAAAGGTTTAAGGTTCCAAGTCCTAGTATTCCCTTGCACAACTTTCAGCATATTACTAACCAAATAAGGCAAGTATTTCAATTTATCTACTGATTTTAATATAGCATCTCATCAGATAAGCAAGTAATAAACATCTGTGTGAATATTTAACTGTACTTGCTTTTTGTGACTGAGTTGGAAACATGCTAAGGGAGCAAGGGAACTCACTATTAACTTGTATAACTTTGTGAAAAAGATACCAGTATAGACCTAAGTACCAGACCTTTCATTCTTTACATTTGTTTTATCTTAATCTTAAAATAAAAAAGGCAGGCCTTTCAGTCAAGTTGTTAATCAATAAATACAATTATGTCCAGAAAGTTGGCTTGAAAAATTACAAATTTTTCCTGGTTTATCTTATATGTGTCTTCTGAAGTGATTCATATTTCACTTGTAACTTCCTCTAGTCTTCAAACACTATCAAATACCTTTTGACCAGTATTGCAGTGTGTTTCTTTCTAGTAGAATTCCTTTCATTTGAATACTTTGTAGCAATTCTTTTACCAAAACCTGTTGCACTTTAGAATGGAAGTTCTGCTAGGTATTTCTTAAAACAGCAAGAAATATAGCCCAGATGTTGCACTGTAATGGCACTGTTGAAAATGAGCTTAATGTATTCTGTTTAAAATAACTGTAAAATTTCAAAATTTTAACTTAAGTAAGTATGAAACACTTAAATGCATAAGTATGTTGACTATTTGGCTGTTGGAGAACAAAATTATTGTACATTTCAAATACACTGCTTTAAAAACAAAAGAATGAATAAATAATCATCCAAGATCCAAACCATCAAAGATCTAACCATCAAATATCTATTTGGAGAGATTTAAAGGGAAGCACTCTTACTAGAAGATGAAATGTCTGACATTCTTGAATTCCTGGTGTGGGAAAAAGCCTGTAGAAGTTCATTCATAATTTCTTATCTCAATGTCATGGGAATGGTTGCTTAATTTCTAATCTTTTGTGAAGACAAACCATAAGTATCTTTTTCCTCTGTGGTATAACTTTCAGATTCTTTATGCACTTCTGATGTGTGCATGACCTTGATATTAACATTGTAGTGTTTATATTTTGCAGCCTAATGTTGGCAGATTTGAGTATGTTTTAGTTGACTTTGCTTTAAATTGTCCTTGAAGTTCTGCAAGTGAATATATTTTTTCATGGTAGTGCATTGCAAACATGCCTGGGCTTTTTAACATGTGGTATATAAAGGGAACCATTTAAACAGCGAACCTCTAAGTGCTTGGATTGAACCATGAGGGTCTTTAACCTGACTGAAATGTTGTGCCCTCATGATGGAAAGGATGGTGCTTGGAGTGGTATGAGAGAAATTTCTGTATTCAGAAAAAGTTAAAAGAGAAATAATGTTATTTCTTATTCAGCATTTAAGGCTTTCTTGGTTTTTTTCCTCCTTTTTTCGCAGGGTGGTAGTTGTGGCTTTGTTTTTCTTCCCACCCCCTAATCTATAGCAAGACATCTGTCCCCAGACAGTACCTTCTGAAATAGGTGACTTGTTGCGGAGTTGGGCAGCTGCAGGAAGCTTCACATCAGCTGAACTGCACTTGTAGAATGAAGAGATGTGAAAGACTAGCAATGGTTCCTCTAAGAACTAATTTGTTACTCGCCTGTCTAACAAAATGCCACAACCCTAGTAATGCTTCCAGGCTTTCCACTACTGAAAGGGAAGGATAAATAATGCAAGTGCAACCAATATACTTCAGCAATGGACTACTTGCAACCAGCAAAATATTTGTTAGTGATGGCCCTGGTCACACCAAAAGGTCTCTTCTTTTTTTTTTTTTTTGGCCCAGGGAAGGAGGAATAGATCCCAGCCAAAAGATATCGAGAACAATTATTTGGCTGTGGCAAACACCCAGTGTTTGTTTCACTTCAGAAGTCACCCTCCTATTTTATGTTTAACTTGGGAATTCTGACCATTACCAGAGAGATGTTTTGGCATGGTTCTACTACCTACAGCTTTTGCCATGTAAATCTGCTTTTCCATGGATAGACGGGCCTGTTGGCCAGGGAAAACAGTCTGCGTGAGACCTGCACACTTTGTGTGGAGTGCCCTGCAGTCTGGTGGGAGGCTGTTCAGTGGGAGTAGCACCCTGATCCTCATACTCACCTCTTCCAACCATCACAAGGGTCCTACAACTTGAATGCATGTGTTTCCTGGGTACTGAAACTGCTTTTGCTTTGCATGGGCAGGGATGTTTAGTACCACACATGTAAGTGTATTATGGTGCCTGAGTATTTTGGGTCCGACTGACTGTTCTTTTGTTTGTTTTAAGGAAGCAAATTTAACTGTTAACTGCTGTTAACATCAACTGTACAGAGTGTGCATATAATAGCTTGAGATATGTATAGAAATACTAATGAGTGATAACTATTTTTGTAACTTAAGATGTTCCTGTAACTGTGTAGCAAACAATCTATCCAGTAAAGCATGATAAACACTCTAGAAATCAAAGAGTATTTTGGAATGACTTGTAGGATACAGAAGCTATGTTAATGTAAGCTAACAGGGGCGCAAGGGATCTTGTTATTCAGAGGTTCAAAATCTGGACCTAACTTCATTCTGAATATGTTTCTAGACAGGATTGTTTGACTCAAAGAATGGTATTAAATTTTCTATTTTAAAAGCTTGGATCACGTATATCTTTTTTTCTTAACTGAATTAATATTTTTTCCCCTTTCTTTCCTGTCTCCCACAAGTTTTCCCTCTATCTCACCATATTTTCCCACTAGCTTTCATGTATTTTCAAGAATACAACTTGCAATTTTTGTAACTTGGCATTCCATGATGTGAAGACTTTGCAATCTACTTTTTTTATACTATGTTTTATTGTGTTAAGTCTGTAATAAACTTGAGTATCTGAAAGCTGAACACCCTATGTGAATGAATTTGTGTTGTCTGACTGAACTACTGAAGTAACTGAGTTCAAACTTGGGCTGTTGTGGTGAGTTGGCCCCTGCCACCAGGAGAGCCACTGCTCATACACTTTTCCCCCAGTAGGATGATGGAGAGAACTGGAACAAAAGCAAGAAAACTTGGATCAGGATGAAGACATTTTAATACGAGAAGCAACGCTGTGTGCACAAGCAAAACAAAATAAGAAATTTATTTCCTAGCAGCAGGCAGATGTTTTCAACAGGAAGACAAATTCCATAACCCTGATAAGCCTCCCTTTCTCTTTTCCCTGAGCTTTTATTGCTGGGCATGATCCCATATGGAACATTCCTTTTATCAGCTGGGAGCATCTGTCCTGGCTGTGTCCCCTCCCAGCTTCTTGACCGCTCACAGCCAAGGCCCCACAGGTTTGGGTGGAAACAAAGGGAGAAGAGGCAATGAAAAAGGAAACCTCTGGTGCTGTGTGAACACTACTCAGCATTAGCCAAAACATCGGTGTGTTATCAACACTGTTTTATCCACAAACCCAAATCACAGAGCTGGGATGCTATAAGGAAAATTAACTCCATCCTAGACAGTCCCAGTTACACCTATCTGCAAAGTTACTTTAAGGAGCCATTCTTGCTGAAACTCCTGAATCTTTAAAAACTAGGCAACAAAGAACATGACTTTGGAACATTCAGAACATTTGCAATATTCAAATGTTACAAATAGCCTTACTCAGATGTTTTGGAACAACTTACTGGGATATTTTTAATGTTTGTCCTGGAGAAACCTATTGTATATTCATGAGTGCTACACCAGTTTTCTAGTTTGAATAACAAATGGGGGTCTTTGTGTGTAGAGGGTTTTTGTTTCAGCTTGTGAATCTCTTTGGAAAGGCTGATTTTTTTAACTAACTTTAGATGGGAAAATAACTACAGTCATGCTTGCTATTTTCTTTTTCATAGAGTCATTTTTCCATCCCAGAGTTGTCATAGCCATTGTTACAAATGTCCAAGCCCTGTGTGGAGCACTGTAAAGGGAGAACAACAACCTTTAAGCACTACTTTCCTTTGTTTCGGTAAGAGCTTGAAGAGATGGAAAGATCTGCTTCTGTCTTGTTCTACTGATCGATGGAAATATACCTTTAATGGTGAACATTTTTATTTGATCCAAAAAATTCAAACTACATGATTTGGATTCCTTTCCTGTGTTGTTTTTTCCCATTCAAAGCAGGTGAACAACAAAGGTGAAATACTACTACATAAATTTCAAACACCACTTTGTCTGTCTGGAGAGTATAAAGAGCATTAAAAGTGAATAAATGCACTGACAGATGAGAATAGATAATCAAATATGAATTTGGACAAATTTAAAAACCCAGAAATTGTTACTCTGAAACACCCAAAACAGATGATTTTGAGATCTAGCTACTGAAAGGTCTGACATCTTGAAATAGACTAGTTTCAAAGACCTAATTGACAGAAATTTCTGAAAGATTTTGAAGTTTCCCTGGCTGTCTGTACATTGCTTTCCTTTTACTTCTGAAAATTTCATACAGATTTCAGTATAACTGTGTAACTGAGTGCATACTTGGGATGTGGTTTTGGGATGTGTTCACCTGAGAGTACTCTGGGTACACTGGTTATGAATGACACTAATTGCCTTCCAGTGTAACGATGATGTCTGTCTGGCAACTTAAGGAATACCAAATCACACATTTAATTTTGCTAGAAATCTCTTGATGTCAGAAAAGATAAAGATGCTGCTACGTTTCTGTTGTGATTTTTTTTTTCCTTTTTGTTTTTCTTCAGGAATCCTTGCTTCTTGAGCCTCACAGCTGAGGTGTTTTTCCTGTGGATGGGTAGCAGGTGCCACACAGTTTAATGAGCTGTCATGGGCACTGTGGAGCTGACCTTGCTCCATAATGGAGCTGCTTTTTCATGAACCAGTGAATCACCTAGTGCAGGAAAAGTAGAACTTGATTAAGGAGCTTTGGCATCACCGTAATGTAACATTTCACTGACTGCAGTTATGGATACCTGGAAGGTAATGATGTATGTCATACTTAAGAGGTTTGTAGGAAGTAATGCTTCTAGTAGCCCGAGCAATAGAGTTGAGGTTTAGAAATTAATGTAATTTGCCTCAGTCTGTCTTTTCTCATGACAGTTATATCACAAGACTCTAGTTCTAGTACTAGTCAGAGGAGTCATATAAGGGTTACCTATATAGATGGTAATATCTAAAAATGCAGGTAAAGAACTACTATGTTTTTCATGAGTTTTGGAGACTTGTATCCTACTAAAATACAATATTTCTTAAGTCTGTCTCAAATAATTTATGTTTGTGGAATGTTAGTGGCTATCTGCATTGAGATCCATACCTACAATGAGCCTGTGACCAGATTTTACATTCAGTGTGTTTAAACATGTTGAGACAATCAGTCCAACCATTTCACTTTCCACGCTGACACTAAATTTGTGAGCTTTTCATCAAATATGCAAAAAAAAAAGTTAAAATAAGACTTAAAACTCCAAAATATTGCTGCAGAATGTAGATTCTAAAACTCATATCATCTACAACCGCTTTTTCTTGCTGTCAATCCAGAGATAGGGCAGAGTTGCTATTTCCATGTCCTTTTTAATACACTATGTGACCTGGCATGTCCCCTGAACAATTTATGATCAGGAGAGGATCCTGTCTTCTTTAATATTTCTAACATCCTCTATGGCACTCTAGGACCCAGCTCTTCAGTACTGGTAAATATTTTCAGGGGTCAAGGCTGAAATGTTGTTGCCTTGTAGACTTCCAGAGGGCCAGCAGTGTTCATGGAGGACCCAGCAGATTAAAGCCATGCTTTGAGTCCTGAAAGCAAATTAAGCTGCTGTGTAAATATACCTGATGTCTTGCTCCTACAGATGGCTACCAAGCTTGTCTTTGGTTTGCTCTCACTAAAAATGCAAAATAGTAGGACAAAAGGAAGCTAAGACTTAGAAAAAAATAAAATATGCTAATCTTATGTTGCATGCTGTCAACTATACTGTTTGATATGCTAATACTTGAAAAATCCTATTTAAACTGAAAGCTGGGCTTCTCAAACATGGGAGGGATTCAATTTCTTTCTCAAAAGAACAGTAGAAAAGCTGAATACAACTCAAGGTTACTTAGTAACCTTGATGAGACCAGCTAAACCCGGGGGAAGGTGTGTGCAGGGTCCTCGATTTCAAAAACAGAAAGAAGCCCCTTGGCATCTAAGACACCCCCTAAAGAACCCTAACAAATACCCCTCCCACCACTATTTTTAACAATTTATTTGAATATTAAAATAAATATATATTTATAACTATACATATAAAACTATATATATACAGTTAGAATTTATAGTGCAGTCTGAGGCATCCTAGTTTTTATTGCGGGGGGGATGGGTTGTAGGGTTTTTTTAATATGGAGAACTAATGTGTCAAAGTGATGGACTGCTGCTGCCTTCCCTCCATCAGTGATGCCACTAGCCTGCAGCATGTGCCAGTGGCAGCAGCCTCCTTAGTGAGGTAAAGTTCAGATGATATTTGAGGAGCTGAAAAGTGCTCTCTGAAGAAGAAAAGAGGGTTTAAAGTGTGTTAGTGCTGCCCAGCCTTCACTGCCCACCCCACTAAGTATTTCAGCGCAGCCAGAAGCAAAAATAACTTCCCAGAAAAGAGCAGGATTGTCTGTCCTGGTTGAACTGTTCAGATGAAATGGACTTTCAATCTAATAAATCCAGTATATGACTAATTCTGAGTGTGTGAAATACTCCCACTCAGGGGTCTATTTCAGATTTTAAAATGTGAGAGGTCTGAATATGTGTTAAGTGAGTAGTGGAGAGAATCATATTAGTGCTGAGACATCTAATTTAGTGAAAGGTCTTTACCAACCCCTGTGTGTGTCTGTGTAGCTGGATTTTCACAGACTCAAAAGTGGCAGACTGGCCTTGCAAGGGCATCAGCTGCTTCTTCCAGCACCCCTCGATGCAGAACTGCAGGGGGTGAGTCCACAGCTCTGGAATGGCAGCGAGGGACCAGCACGTGAAGAATGAAATGGTAAATTTACGACCCCAGGCAAAAGGAGAGTTTTTGGGGAAGTTTTCTACTACTGAGAAACATGTTTTAGTTATACAGTTATGGATTTCAATGTTACTCTAAAAGAGAGTAATATTTTAATTCCCTGTAAATCAACATTACTTTATATCCTACTGAAACCATGACCCTTGGCTGCCTCTGACTTCAGTCAGTTTGAATTGTTCCTAAATCTAGACCTCTGCAAGGTCACTGTAAATCTATGGGAGAGGATTGCACTGGCACAACAACTGATACCATTATACCAACATGAACGTAGGTACAATCGGAGAAATGTGTGTTAGACACAGAGGTGCTCTGTGAGATACCCTGTTCATGCTCTGGACTAGGAAAACACCATTAGGAGATGTTTTTGGTTAAAAACTGTAGCTGTAGACTCTGCCCCAGGAGCACATATGCTATTACTGAGACAGCTCCATGACCTTACCCCTCTGCATGTTTTCCTCAATAGTGTCAGAGACATGGCTAAAATTGTGTTAGGGTACTAATATGTAAATAATCTCCCTTTTCATTGTGCAAATGTGCTTTCTTGGTGTAAATATCTGATCCTCTTCTTCATGACATGTCTACATCAGCTACTTAAGTACATAAAATCAATATTTCACATCAAATTGTACTTTTTGCTGCTACCTAGGGAAGGAAATACAATTGTACCTGCTCAGACTGTTAGAGCTTTACCACACGATCATCCTTAGGTAGTGAGTTGTTAACAGTACGTTGAGAAACTTTTCCCAATTTCAGTCTCTAACATATGCCTGGGAAAATCTTATTTCTCAGACATGTATCCCTGTTCATTTTTAGCACACTCACGTAGTAGACTTCAATTTTGCGTGTAGTCATTTATTTAGAGTCAGTCATATCATATTGCTTAATGGCTTGGACTCAGCCCTCAAAACTAAGAAATTCCTGAATTCATTCCCAGACTCTTGACTGGTGACTTTTAAAAAGCAAACTGCCTTATTGTGAAAATGTGGATATTCTCACACCTTCATTACAGAGAGACTGATTAGGATGCAATATTTTCAAGACCTGTATGTTAATCATCATTATTAATGCAAATCAGAATAGGAAAAGCAATTTTCCTATTGTATGAACAAGACCATATTTGAGTATTACATGTACTAGTCTATCTGGAGTAGCATCTATTTTCTGTAGACACTTAATTTTGTGAAAATTTGATATCTGCTCCAAAAAATAGCCTGGGGTGAATGAGTTATCACTTCATAATTGAGGGAAGGAAAATTCACTGGAAGGATATAAAAGTTTAGTGTAACAACAAATGCAGTGATCAGGTTTGTTAGTGTGTCAGATGTTCCTCCACAGTTTTTACATCTCTAAGGCACTGCAGAACATCTCTGCTGCTGCAGAATATATTTGCAGTGACCATGCAACAGACAAACTGGTCTGGGATTTTATGTTGACGAGAATAGCATTTTGTTTAATTGTGTTTCTTTTCTTAGTCTCCTGAACTATTTGAATAATAAATATTTGCAGTATTACCTTACAGGGTAATCAGTGGAGCCTTCATCTGACAATGTAATGCACTCAAGATTAGCTTGACTAAATACGTTCCTGGTATTCCTGTTTTATTTTGGGAAAGTCTTCTGGAGAGCCTTTCTGTACTGCTGATGATGTGATACTGAAACTGAAATTTAAGTGGGTGGAATCTCATGCATTACTGCTTGTGGATAATGGTTCAACCAATAGTCTATCTATGTATGTATGATTAACTATATCCAGCAATCCAGAGCGCATTTCTTTGCTATCATATCTTCAGGAAAGTTGGGTCCGGGTTGGCAGCTTTTATTGTGACACTCCAGCAGATGTGGTCAGACACTGTGGCCATGACCTCTGGTGCATTGCTGTAGTGCAGCACAGCAGGGTTTTTTTGTTGGTTTCGTTACCCAAGCCTGCCCATTTGAACTACTGTAACTAACTACTAACTACTGTAGAGATTTACAAAGGAACGTATCCAAGTTCCTGGCATCTGAATTTCTGTGGGAGACCATCCTGCACACGGCTCCGCGGCTTTGCAGCAGGAGTGGCCACTCCATTCTGGCGGCTGGTGGATGGCATTGGGTGTGCAGGGCACAGACGTCTGCAGGGAACTGTCAGGACACCTAAGCTTGTGCTGCACAGAGTCTCACCCAAACCTCATCTCAAGTGTCAAGAAGAGCAGCTGCTTTATTAGCAGAGGTATAAATCAGAAATGAGGTGATTCAGCCTGCATGGCCATGTGCCTGCGCCATGTTTACACTTTCCCGTGAGGGCTTCTGATGCATTGCATTTGCAGCTTTCCCCTCATGTTTGTGAATTCTATGCTGAAAAGTCCTGCTAATAAATTTTGTCATTAGCGTGAGATTGTTCATAGAAGGATGGTTTCAGGTCTGTAATTTGAAGGTTAAACAACGCTTTGTGTTTTCTCTGTGATTATCCTTGAGCTCAAGCAAACAAATTCTGCTCTGAAAAACATTCCTATTCCACAAATGCTAAATAGTGATGTCATCAGGGTAGTTTAGAGCTGATTTTTTATGATTGATGATGTCACAGAAGATCTTTATTTCTGCTCATCACCACTAGTCATGTAGTGTTGCAACTTTAGCTTGAGATTATTGAGCACTTCCAGCGAATAACATCAAGTGTCCCTCTGAAAAAAAGCATAAAAAATGACAAATATTGAATACTTGTGTAACTAGAAAAGCATGGTCATAATTAGAAAAATCTGGAAATGTAAGTATGTGCAACATTATGAAAATCTTTTTTATAAACAAAATCTTCTTCAATGGCAAATTAACTTCTTTGGAGTTGATGCAATACATCGTGTAGTGAATTGTTGGTGAATCCTACTGGAAAACAAAAAGTTAAAAAAGTAAATTATATCTATAATAAATTATATATAAATATTTTATATATAAATAAAATATTAAATAATCATATATATAAATTATATATACCCTACAATGTGTAATATATAACATATAAATAATGTTCACATACTTTATATGGTATATATTTTAGGTAATACATGTAAGATACACACACAAAAAACCCCAATATGTGTGTATATATATGTGTGTGTGTGTGTGTTTATCCCAATAGAAATTGCCAGGCAAGAAAGACAAATGTGTTACTTTTGCTAGTACTTTACACTGCAATGCTGAATATATATTTGATATATTGATAAAGTGGACAGATTTTTAAATATCCCCTGGACAGATAATGAGATTTGCATTGGTGTTGTACCTTCCAAAATGAAACCATTCATTTCAAAGATGAATGAATACTCAGTGGATTTCTGGCTTTTGTGCTTTGTTCTTGGGCAGGAATATTACTTCTTATTTAATAGATTAGGTTCTGTACTTCTCCATTTGGCAGATAGTGACAGGAAACAGCAAAACCTGGAGAAATTAAATTGTTCAAGAATCACTATCAATGAACTAAAAAAATATCCTCAAAAGGAAAATGAGCTCCCTCATAACAAATTTGTATGTAGGTATCAGAGGGAGGAATGCTAAAGTAGATACAAAAATCAACTTTACAGCATTGTCTAGCTGTTGTTTTCTCAGACTGAAAACAATATTTCCAAATTTTTTTTAATAGAAAGTATCATGTAGTAGGGATTCTTTTGTCATTTTCTGTTACAAATATACTGGTATTTTCCTTTGTCAACTTAATCATTAAATTAAAAATATAAAACTAGTAATTTTAAGTCATTTTAAAATTAAATATGCTTCTAATTAAATATTAAATGTGCCATGTATAAGGAAAGCAGTCATTCAAATGCAGCAAGAAATAAAGTGTAATTAAGATAATTTTAGTAGAATTCCAAGTAGTCGGATAGAAAAATAAACTGTTCTTTCCTGGTGGGGTAAAATATTATTTATCCATTGAACACTTAATTCTATTAAAAAGTAATATATAACAATTAGGAAGGAAGAGCTGTTTTATTAATGTAGTACAATACTCAAAGTCCTAATCAATTTTCAAGAGACACGTTTGGCTTTTGTAATTTTAATATCTTGATCTTTCTGTGTATAGACTGTATAATCTGTAGATGTTTGCAAATTGCTACTCAAATGCCTAAGTCTTAGCATTAAACTACCAGTGCTGATTAGAATTTGGTATTCATGGAAAAAATAGTATTTTATTATAAATCAGAAGAAAAATGAGGAGTTTTCCAGGAAAATGCTAATTCAAATATATTTTGGAAACTCGAACTATGAGGATGTTATCAGGTAATGTATTTTACTCTGCTGTAGGAGCAAGGTTCCACAGGCAGCTTCAGTCCCTGTTGTGGTTTGTGAGTGCAGGATCTGGGTTACACAAAAACACTGGAGATTCTGTGGAATCTTGTAGGTATAGCTAAACCCCAGATTTTGATTTAAAGTTGATTAAATCAGGAATAGAGACATTTGAATTTGGTAAAGACTTCAATATGAGACCAATGATTGGTGAATGGTTTGTCTACTAGAAAACAATTAAAAACTATGAACTAGACATTAGCAGTACCAATACCACTGCTGTTCTGACAGCCTTTACCCATCAGGTTTGTTCCTCTTCTGTGCACAAAAATGCACTGTAATTTTCACCTCCAGCACATGAAGAGGTGTGTATGTGTGTATGCACACACATATATGAACAATCCTTTTAGTTAATAAGCTCTGAAAGCCTATAATAGAAGACCTAAACATTGATGAGGGTCATTGAGTCTAAGGATTGTTCTAGTTTTTTGCTGATGAATAGGCTATTAGGCTTTAATATCACATTGTTTAAGCTACATTTTTGTGGAAGAATTATGATATGATGACTATCTCTGCCATCTTTGTAATATACTGATGGTCTTGACAGATTTTCAGGATCCGTTTGTTAACAGTCCCGGGAGGGGTGTCATGATGATAAATAATGACTGTATCATCCAGTGTTGTCTCTAGAGAGATGTTCCCCCCAGAACAGGGTGACTGGGGAAAAATGGCTAATGGCTCAAACTGAAGTGACATACAGACTGAAGGTTTTGTATGACAGTATTTCAAGCTAAAGGCAGAATCTGTATATTGGTATACATCACCTCTCCTCAGTGTGTTGTTATCCAAATAATCTCCTGCCATAGTTTATTCAACAGTCTTTCCTGCTTTCCTCTGACCTAATTTCTGCCTTCAAATGGTGCAGCATCCATTCATAACGTGTGATGGAGTGTCTGGCTTGTAGGCTGTATCTGAAAGCATATTAAGTAAAAACACAATGGTGCCTGGAAGCCATAAGCCTGGACATGTCAGGTGGATGATGCTGGAAATACAGTTTCTAGTTTAACTGTCATTTGAGATGCATTGAAAGTGAATAATAAAGTTAATGCTTATACAAATAACCCAGGTGTGTTTTCCTGGGATATCCAGGACAAAACTTTCCATCTGTTCATGTATAAAATGAGCCTTACAACCTCACTGTCCTATCTAGGTATAATTTTTGTGCCTAGCTCACAAAGGTGAATCAGCTGATAGTAGATCTCTAATGACTGCCCAGGCCAGCAACTGGAGTAGGACTGTGAAGGAGGGAGGAGCAAACATTAAAACCTTCTATATTCTGTGAGTGAAATACTTGATATCCACAAAACACATTAACAGACTTCAAGGAAGGAAATTAGAACACGAACCCATTCCTCCTTAGGAGTTTCTAACCTCCTATTTGCCCTCTGTGCTGGCGTGTTTTCCAACAAAGCCATCTCAAGATTAATTTTCTTACATTTAATTTTTGCTATTGCCAGCAAAAATAATTGCACCTTTTAGCTGGCTGGATATTGCTTAACACATTGTTTTCCATATTGTCTCTTTCTATTTATTCTCATGAATAGATATGCCTGTGAATGTATGCAGAATATAGAATTTATACATCAGATTGCAGTGGAATCTGCGGCAAGAAACATGAACACTATGAAGTCAATAGCATTCATTAAAAAAAATTGTTAGCAAAAGTTATTTCTACACCTCTGGCAAACCTAAAGCATTGAGTCAGAAATATCCTTTTGTGTCACATTCTGCAAATACCAAGGTAAAGAGTCAATGCAGAATAAAATGTTCATTGCTCTACTAGAAGCTAGCTAGGAACTAGGTGTAAGCCCCAGTACAGCCAGCAGAGACTCACTCAACTGGGGTTTTGGAGCACAATTCAGCTGAATCAAGGATATTCTTTTTTTCCAAATTTTGTTCATGTACTTGGTTACATATTTAAATACAACTTCCATTAGGTATCTGATTTTTAAAAACTTCTATTAAGAGTTTTGTGAAGTTTATTAAATTTTCTTGAGATCTTTGGTCAAATGTTATGTTAAAATGTTACTGAAACTTTTAATATCATTCAAGTCAGACAAGAAGCTGCTTTTTTTCTTTTAAAATCAAAAAGAATATTGTAGATTAGATTATGAGCTTATTTAATTTTTCTTTTTGGGCACTCATCACTCTGCCAAGGATTTTAGTGTGATCTGGAAAGGCTGGCACCTCTAGAGCCATGATAACATTCCTGCTCAGAAGCAGCACACAGCTGGAACTGGGGAGGAGTTAAACAGGAGAGGCTGCTGGATCCAAATAATTTCCAGAGGTTTTAATGTAATGTGAAATGCTGTCTGGACACTCTGACCCATTCCATTTGCTTGTGCACTGGATGTGACAGTCCTGTTGGACAACTGGAAAATGCCCTCAGCTTCGTGGTTGTTCGATGTACCTCCAAGCTGCTCGTCTGGTGAACTTGTCAGTCACATTCCCCATTGGAAATGCAGGGACAGAAGGACGGGGTGGCAGTGCCAGGGTGGCAGTGTCCTTTCAGTTTCAGGTGCAGACACAGTACCCATGGGGAGAGTGCTCTGATACATCTTACACCAGCTTCAAGCCTTCTGCCCAAGTGCCCGTGGCTTTCCACACTCTTCTGCCTTTTCCCAGCAGGTGCTCTGCGTGTGCCTGCAGGTGCTCCATGGAAATGGGGTGGCAGAGAGATGTGCTCTCTTACACATCTTGCGTGGATCCTGCAGCAAAGTCCTTTCAGCCTTTCCTCAGGAAACCTCTATACCCAGTGTAGCAAGCCCTGCTTGTCAGACCCCATCAGTGTGGGGATTTCATGTCCACAGACAGTAGTTGTTTGTTTATTTCATGCCTGCATTCAAGGCAATGGCTTTGTGCACATGTATACTCCTTCAAATATGCACACTCACATTCTTGCACCCTTGGGTCATTGTACATTTAGCTGGAAAAAACACATGTATGGGTAATACACTGCTAATATTTAATCAAACCCTATTAAGATTTCCACCAAATGAATATTCAGAAAACTCGACAGATTTAAAAAAAAAAGGGCAACTGTCATTATTTTTTAAAGTCTCAGGTGAAGTAGGTTTATATAGTATTATGTATGATGGATAAAATACTGTACAGAAGATAATCATGTATCTACATTTTCAGAATTGACAAATGGAAGAGCTGTGGGGGCTTTGTACTGCAGATATGGTTCCCATGCTGTTTTATATTGTTAAACAATATGTGCTTGGATGAGTTAGTGTCCCTTCATAAATTAAAGCCTTCAAGCAAATTCCAACAAATCCTACACAGAATTTAATTACATTAGGAGGAAGAAACAAAGGTATTTATTAGACAAAGAGTTTGCAGAGAAATGTAAGTTCCATCCCTCCTTGGGCTAGCTTAATGGAATGTACTGACTGCAGCCAGCTTGAACCAAGTACTTGAATTGTCAATGGGATTTTTATCCCAGGTCTATTGCTGAAAAAGTTACTTTTCTTGCCGTTATGATTGAACTGTGAATTAACATTGCAAAAGACTGTCTATAGTCTTTGGTTCCTGACTGTACAGCTCCTGTTTGCACAAAGTCTCCTCTGAACTGTGGAAGAGCAGGTTGAATCTGTCCCACACCTGGATTAAAAAAAAAAAAAAAAAAAGCTATTTTTAATTTTGTGTGAACAAACACTTCAAAGCACTTTATTAAAGCTGATAAAAATGAAAGGAGATTTTCTCATGTAGACAAGTTTACATGTCACATAAGTGACCACATTGACAGAACTTAAAATTTCCACTTTCTTAGCCTCATCTTCAGTCTCTCAGGCCACTGATTTCTTCAGACTACAAAGTCTCAGCCATGGAGCTGTGCTCAATGCCCAAGTTAATCTTCTGCATTTGTCAATGCTCTCTGGAGAGAGATGAGTTTGTTCTGTCTCCAGCTTCCCAGGAAGTGAGGTGGTCTCTGTTGGGGTCACACCACTGGTGCTGTTCTCAGCCTGCTGCTTGGCTCAGGGGCTCTGCACAGCATGCCCTTTCCCTGAAAAAGGTCTGGCAGAGAGATGGGTCCATCCCTGGCACATCTTCAGGGCACCACGACATTTCTTGACTGTTAACAAGGAGGGTGGGCTGTGCCCAAGTTCCTCCTGATGGGAAACTGCCTAGACAAGCACATTTATCCTTTCTCAGAAATGTCTTTCTCAGAAAGACATTTACCATATAGTTCCTCTGCACCCTAATGACCATACTTCTTATTCCCTGCTGCTATGCCCCACAATGCTCTATGCTCTAATGGCTAAAACAGATCATTGCAATGCTGGTCTTAGTGTGTTTGTACTTCAGATTAAAGGATGTGGTTTTGACAAGACATCTGCTGAGCAAACCACTTTTTCCTTAATCAGCATGCTCTGCCCTTATCTGCTTAATCTCTTCTAAATCTCATGACAGAAATAATTGAGCCCACAATCTCAGAAGCATGAGCTCTCAGGAGATTGTTTATGGCACTGACTAATTTGGGATTTATTTCTTAGAGGGATGCTGTGTCTGGAAATCTAGGCACCCCTAATTTTCCTTCCTTTAAAACTTTTATTACACTGTCAGGAACTTTCTCTTTTCCATTTTTTACCAGTAATTACGTTGTCAGATAAATCAGTAAATCCTTTAGATTAGATATTTCGCAACTGGACTATTTCTATTTGGAATCTTCTGTGGTCCATAAAAGGTGGATTTTCCTACAATGGAAGTACTTTTGACATCTTTCTTTTACATGACTATCAATTTTTGCAGCAATTGCAAAGACCTTATATGTCAGTTGTCTTCCCTTCTGTGTGTGGTGGTGTTGAGCAGGTTCAAAGACAGCAGGCAAGCTGGAGTCAGGCAGATACTGTGTGAATACTTATTTGGTTCTCTAGAACCAAGGTAAAATCTTATTGTCCCTGTTCCATTATGACTGTACTTGTTAGCTACTTTGTCCATAGATTTGATCCATGTGATTTTGATTTGGAGATGCCTTGCAAAGCTCCTTATGTAAATGGAACTCTGCATGATGCAGGAGCACTCAAATAACTGAGTGCCAGGTGAATGTGAGAAACCTGACAATCTCTCTGCACCACGCTCTGCAGGGGAGGGACATGGTCATGAAGGGAGCATGAATAAACAAGCTTATTCATGAAATACACAGACATCTTTCATCAGTTAGTGTGACTTTAAAGCACCAGATTTGGAGCTGGTTTCTGAAACTGGCTCCACTGCTGAGTCACTGTGTGTTGGTGGCAGAGGATGGTATAAATAAGCCCCAGCTCATGTGTCCTGCTCCAGAGGTGTCAGACCTCAGTGCAGTTATTTGCTGTCTCAATGTTGTAGTCTTCCCACATCTGAAAAAGGAGATGTGATAATGAACCCACCTTTTCTGGTGCCTGTACACCAAGGAAGAGCCCTATGTAAATGCAAGTTAGGAATAATTTTTCTTCCCCAATGTCCTGATCAGCCTGTCTCTTATGGGAAGTGCTGAAACTTTTTATTCTCTTGGTGATTTTTTTGGAGCTACAGGGATTGTTATCCCAGGGGTTGTTAATGATAGACAATGTGTGATGTTGTCTGTGTGTTGTTAATGACATCACACAGACAAACAAAATTAAAGGTAACTTTTCCTGTTTGTTGCTGCAGTGAGCAAATATTCACATGCTGAACTAACTTTAGGTCTGAGATGAGGAGGAGGTAGCTGGTATTTTGTGAATCTCTGGGAGGAGAGAGGAAGATGGAGGGTCAAAAACCAGCAGGAATTGAAATCTCTGCCTTTGATATGTGTTATTAGTTGTGGAGACAGGAAGAAACTGCAATGGTGCCAGGAGCATGGTTGCTGTCTTTAATGACATATTTTTGGAGGAATTGCTGCATTCCTGATTCATTTCAGAAAAGTATGTCTCCCTGACCTGCTGTGCATACCCTCTGAGTGAGGGGCAGAGCACACCCAGCTCATGCCTGTGGCACCAGCTGTCTCAGAAGACTCTTGTCATGATGCCCTCTGCTTTTGCTTTCTTCTTCCCAGCTATTTTCATTAAACACATTTCACCTCTGGGCAATGTTGCACTGGATGAAGCCTGCTCTCCATCTTGGCCATGCAAAGGTGCAGTCATGCTGGTCCTGGCTCGCTCATCGGTGCCTTTGTGACTGCTCAGTTTGTGGTGTAACTCTGTACAGGTGAATCGGTGCTGCAGGCACGATGGCAGTGTTTGGCTTCACCTGTTTTCCTGGCTCTGAGGAGAGCCTATCACCTTCCCCGGAGTGGGAAGGTGAATTATGTTCCTTGCCACTTTCAATGTTCGATAGAATAATTATTTCTTGTGAAAGGGAGGAAAAAAATATTTCTCTGCTTCTGAAGTGCTCTTAGCTCTCAATAATATGCTCATGAAATACTCTAAATGAAAAGCTTTTGTCTACTTATTTTATCATTTAGGCAGAAGTGCCACTGTTGTGGAGAGGCTTCATTTATTACTTTGCTTAAGTGTCAAGTCCTCATTTCTGGTTTAATCTGAAGACTATTTCAGACTTGAGCTCTTTGGGGAAAGGAAATGGAAGTGGGCTCAAGAGTCCTTTGTTTCTGAGCCCCTGGTTACCACTCAGGAAAATGCTTTTATGCTACAAATGGATAAAAACTACAAGGGTTCATTCAGGAATGTAACATCCATTTAATTGATCCATTCACAATCCCAAAATTAAAGACAGGATTTATTAGGCTTTGACATATGGATTGAGTATGCTCCTTTTGTTCTAGATGACGTTTTCCTCCTCTCAAATTTAGCTAAAAATGTAATAGCCCCTCAGTTCAACAGATTCACAAACCTCCTTTGTCTCTTTTTGGTCGACCATTGACTCTTTGTAAAGCCCAACAAGGAATCACAGTCTCAATGGACTGTCCCACTGTGCTGTGGAGTAAGAAAACCAAGAAGGACTGTCATGAATTACTTAAGTTCACTGAGATGCAGCCACTGACAAAAAAAGTAATGACTAGTTTCTTGGCTTAACTCTTCTGGGATTTTCTTTTTCCTTCATGAAAGAAGGATTTTCTTTTTCCTTCATTACTGAGCCACAAAGGTGTAAATGGGCTGACAGACTTTCCTGCATTCATGGAGTGATGGAAAATCTAACAAGTACTGTGGGACGTGGACATTTTTCATGGCATCATGTTTGTCTTTTAAGCTCAGAAATACCAGCTTCTTCAGATAAACCTACAGTCTCCCTCAAACATGAAAGATACCTCCTGCCTTCTTCTTGACTGTGCAAGTCACAGCTGCTGGGCCTGTTTGGAATCCACCAGGAGCAGGTTAATCAGACCCCATCACAATTTCAGCATTAAGAGGAGAAACACTAACTAGATTGCTTGGATTGTGTGTGTGAGGTAGAAGGAAATGTGGGCTGAGGTAGGCATAGACATGCTTTTCGAATCTGTGCAGTGCTAGGGGCTGAAGCAGTGAGCAGCCCTGAATAGAGCATAACTAGATTTCTGAAATACCCTGCTTACTGTCACCTCTGTCACTTGGACCCTGCTACAGAGCCACAAGGACTGTTACTGCAATGTCACGAGCTGCTAACAGCCATAAACTACATCAGCCAAACCATGCAACACAAACAGAAACATTATTCATTTATTTAAGTTCAACCAGACACAAAAAATCCCACAGGTTCACTACCTTAAATATGTTGGATTTTCTTGCACATCTTTCAAGATAGCTGAGTCCCCTCAGACTAAGTTGCTTATCATAGCCCAAACCTCTCGGCTATGATGCTGATGAACCCTCTGAAAAATGTCCTCCCACTCTGCCAAAGAGCTCTTGGAAAGGGCTTGAGGTGTTTCTCACCAGTTCTGCCCTCACCCCACAACAACTCCAGCTCCCCTAGCAGGTTTCCCTCACCTCACGGTGAGATTGTCACACATAACTACATCAAAGTCTCATCAAAGCTGCAGGGGCAGTAAGTGCTACTGGTGGGCAATATAAATCCTTTTGTAGTTAAAACTGAAAAACTCATTTCCTAATCTCACTTTCATGTTTGCATGGCCCTTCCATTGTTTTGTACAGAATAGCACTGATAAAGTGCATTTTGTGGACAGCACTTTGTCAATTGCATCCTATAACATGCTGGGGGTACAAGAGGCCTCCGCTCCACAGGTGAGAAGCTGTAGCCATTTCACAGGCATGCTGATTCCCAAAGTTACCATCTCAGTTTCTGGTGGCCTCCTGGACAGCAGAGAAGCGCTTTACTCATCAGTCAGGGACAGCTCTCACCCTCCTTCCTATTACCTGTGCCTCTTGCCATTGGTACAAAAATGGTACATTCTCTGGCTGAAACCTCACTGTTTTGAATGCTGTTTGCAACAGAGCTATGCCAGGGCGCTTCTACTTCTTGCTTTATTTAATGCCCAGCCCTAAAGTTTTGTTTAATTAACAGTGTATCTTTTAGAAGCAGGAGTAATCCTTGAGGGCAGATACCCTGATTTCAAAGGCTCCATGTATATCACCTTTTAAAGGAGGGGCTTTGCCTAGGCAGCTGAAATAATTTGCCAAGGCAAAACCAGATTTTTCAATGCCTTGCAGCATTATAGATAGCAACTTTTAATGAAAGGGGCAAACTTTGTATTGTAACTTTGAAGTTATTTAACTTCTCCCCACTTTGCCATCTGATTCTCTTAATTTAATATGGCTTGCAATTAGCTTCTGCAGGCTTCATTCAAAGGAGCTTGTTCAAAAACCCTTACCAAAAACAATCCTTTGGCACCATAACAGGGATATGCTTGAAGGTCTGCAAATCCCCCACAAACAGATAAGGAGGGTGAATTTTTTTTCTACAGCGTGTGCTTGTTTCTTGTGCTAAAAATGAAGCCAGTTTTTGCCACATTTATTTCAGAGGAGATACATATCCTTATCCTAGAATAAGTAAGGTAGGTGTGGTGCATGTGGGGTTTCCTTTAGATGATGGTTTTTTAAGCTGTGTCTGAGGTGACACCAGGATTTCCTTCTTAGCACTTTGCAGGACTGAATTCTGTAGACTCTGAAGTCTACAACCCTTTCTTTTCAGATGTTGTTGGAGCAATATAAAGCATTTTAAAATACATCCATTTTCTTTACAGTTTGTGTTAAATTACAGATGCCAGGTTAAAAGTATCTTTGTCTACTGTGGGACTCATGCTGAGGTTCTCTTAGTTGCTGGGCAATAGAAAGTGTAGCTAGAGCTTTCTATGTGAATTACATATATATGTGAACCCTCAGATGTAGGCAATTTAGAGGGACATTTGCTGCCTCCAGAATGTATTCAAATTGCTTGTTTACCCAGCTATCTTGGTTATAAACAGTTTTCACACTGGTTTTGTTTTCTCATTTCTTTGCTTTTTAGCAATATTGAACGTGATGGAGAAACACATTTGTTCTCTTTTTTTAATGATTATTGTCTATGCTGATGACTTTTCCCCAGTGAAATGTAGGACAATTGATTAATGTTATGAAAAGTAATTTGTGTTGTTTTGTAAAGCTTGCAACTATTTCTGTGTTGCTTTTATGTTAGGCTGCAGACTGTAAGCCTGATTTTAGGAGCAAATCATTAGTGGAATGAATATATGTTACTGTGAGAAAAGAGTGGGAATTAAAAAGCTGTGATAGACAGTCCAATGGTGCTTTCCTCCTGCCTCTATTTTCAGGTTAATAGCTGGTCTCTCTAAGTGACAGGTCTCTCATTCTTCCCAGGCTTTCTTGTGAATGTCTTCTTCCCAAATCATATCAAGCTGTGGAGTCCCTCTAAAGTAGTCATAGTAATAAAGAAACATACTCTGAACATTTTTACTATCTAGTCTGAAATGTAGTCCAAACAGAGGTTGAATTTTTGTTGCCAAAACAAAAAGTGTGAGACTATTGTAGCAAATAAACAACAGTATAAATAATAACTAAATAAATATCCATTTAGATGATACACCATAGAAATTGGTCTAAACAATTCTCCATTAATCTGTTTATATCACTTTCTCTCACACTTCTCATCCTAAAGCTTTTAAATCTGACGTTGTGCATAATATCAAATGAATGCTGACCAATTCTTCCTTGACAACATAATGTGGAGTTAATACTTTACACATCTAACCCAGTATATATAAATATAGTAGCATATGGCACAAAATTAAACTGCTGGCTCCTGTTCCACTGAACTAAAAGGCTCTTTCAGTCAGAAATGGATCACAATTGTGGGTTTTCCTATGTCCAAATCTTAATACAGTGACAGATAACAGTGAATCTAGGGTAGTTACCCCTATGGTACATAAGGAGATGCTAGGGCTGTAAAGCCACATCTAGATTAGAGTATTAAAAGTATTAAGGTTTGTTTACTGGTAAAGAGATCAAGAGGCATGATCTACCCTGCCCATGTAAATAGGCTGTAAAACAATAGGGTGGGATGCACTGCCTGCTGGGAATGGTCCTCAAGGAGTTCACCTCTGTAGGTGTCCTTGGGGGTGGCCTGTGAGAACACTGGCTCATATGGCCAGGGACCAGCCTGATCATGTGAACAGTGTCCTGCAACACAGAATTTATCATTTTCCCTGTAATAGTCCCTGGCACTGTTTAATGCAAACCTACACGTTCAGCATGATCTTTGTGCTGGTTTCATATCAGTTCTTGCTGTTCACCTACAGACTTGGTTCACCACATCCAAATTCATCATGTCAGACCCATTTGTGGTTTGAAGGATTGGAGCTGCCACTTTGCCCAGTAGAGTATGGAGGGGAAGGATGACTGCACAGCAGAGGAGTCAAAGCTGAACACTGAGAGAGGCCTGGGAGCACTTTGTCACTTAAACAGATCAGGAAACACTAGAATGCTGAAGTACCACTTGTAGTATGTACAGTCAACAAACAATCATCCAGTTACACAGTCTGGAAATACAATGTAGAGAAAACAGTAAAGGGAATAATGAAATAGGCCAGAACAGGGGATTATGTGGGATAGACAAGCTCCTGCTGCCTCCATGCTTTGTCTGCCTTTCATCCTGACTTCAGCTGTTTGCTTTTTGGTTGTTTTTTTTTCACTGTTTTGATTTTATTTATTTGCAGTTCATTGTTAGGCATTTACAATCTCTCACCTATTTAATCAGAAACTCCAGGATAGCTACATGTGATACTGAGAAATGGACAAAAGGCTTTTTCTGAAACCAGTGTTTAATGGAGATTGAATTTTAAAAATCTACAAAATTGTTATTTTCTTCTGACAAATGGAAATAACACAGACAAGAATGATTTTCAGTGGGCTTTATTTTCGGCTGATTCTAAGCAGATTAAACTAAACGCTCACCCTTCCTCACAAAACCAAACTAAAAACCTCTGCCAAGGCAGTTTGTAGTATTACTGTGCATATGTTAATATGAAATTGTATTTTGGAGTTAAAGACTACAATCCAAGGTGACCAACAGCAACAATCAAAAAAAATCACAATCATAAGTTCCAAGTAATTTTTCTAGGGCCGTCTTTTTTTGACCATGTCAGATAGCATACTGTATGCTGTTTGGACTTGGTACTTCGAAGATACCTCTTAATTGTACTCTGGAAGTTTATTTGTTATTAATTAAGTATAGGACCTATATGCTGGATGTGAACAGAACCTAAACAGACCAGAAACTGAGGAATTTACTGACAGTGAAGAATAATTATGCTTCTGGCCAGCAAAACATCTAGTATGTTTTGGAGGGGAAACAAAACCTCAGGGGGGAAGGAAAGGCAGCTAGTTGCCATCAGCAAATAAGTGGCAGGAAGTCATACTTCACATCGAACTAGAATAACACAAATGACACAGTGAAGCACAAGCTAATAACTGCAGCCATTTTGCTGGGGGCAAGTAATTGAGAGACATGGGAAGCAGTTTTAGGAATGCCAAAAAAATACATCATTATTGGCCATTTGATGGGACATGTCAAAAAGGCACAGTCAGCTGAATATTAAGACACATTTGAATAGACATATCTGTAACAGCTCAGACAATCTTCTACAGATGGAGAGCTAATGCTCAGGAATGACATAAGCAAGGAAGACATTAAGGTATTTACACTCCACTTTAGCTCTGCTGTATCCATAATCTGTGAACAGCCCTCCAAGCCCCAGTGAGACAATGTGGTGCACTATGTGGCCTGTGCAGATTGCTGGGTCGTCTCCTTTTATTGCAAATCCATAATGGCCAGTGTGAGGACTGCAAAGGAGACAAAAGTTCTTATGGTCTCATAATAACTCCATTCACTGCACTAGACTGTATTGTATGTTGACTTTCATGTCAGCTTACAGATAATAGCTGAGGAGGAGAAACAGCTATGGATATGGAATTATTCCATGTAGGTGTTTATGGCAGTGAAAATAGGAAATAAAACTTCCTTTTTGCAGACCATTTTTTCATTCTTATTATGAAACAGAAATATAACACATGCTTCTACAATTTTAATTTTTGCAACTTCCCTTGTTTGGTACTACTTTAAAATCAGTCTTGCTTGGCTTTGGCTATATACTGCTTATTTTACTTCTGTGATTAGCCTCATTGAGACAATGACAGTAACTCATGGAAACTATATCCACACGCTTACCCAGGAACAGCAGCATTGGCCTGCTAATTGCCAGTACCGGGGCCATAGTGCTGGTTTTGCACTGGGAAGACTGCAATGGGGTGATTTCTGGGAAGGCAGAATGACTGCAACCTGGTTTGATTGTGCTGCTCTTGAGGAGCTGGTGTCCTTTCCTTCTCACAGACTCGACTGACAGGGATATTTCTTTGTGATGGGAAACGTTCCCTTCTTAGGGTTATTTGGCTTTGCTAATTTTTCACTAAGATAATTCCATGCAGGTTTAAGCAAATAGAACTTTGGCAACGTCTTTCATATATTTTGGTTTCTTTCTGAGGAACAACACAATTTTCTAAAGGGGTTGATTTTATGTACTGGGAGGGTGTTTTTTGTGTAGGATGCTGGTACTGGATGACTCAGAGGGGTAAGAAGGGGTGCAGTGACCCAGAGTCCTTGGAGCCACTGAGATAGTGCAGACTCTCATTAGCCTTATCTTCTTTTGGCAGAGTAAAAAACACTTTTAACGGTGAGTCAAACATTAGTGGTGTTTCATACTGATTACTAAGTGTAAAGGGCAGTTTGAATTGCATCTGGAACACTCAAATGCCACCCTTGAGCTGGCTGGGGAGGGAAGGGTTGGCCCCCCATTTGTGATCTGCAGCCCATGTGCTTCTCTGAGTGCCATTAAAAAGGGAATTAGAGGATGTATGATTTATAGAAAAGAGCATGCCTGCTCTGTCACTTTCTTCCTTGCAAATATATATTGATTTGCACATGCAGGGCCATCTTAATTTGAGGTGCCAGGGCAGCAGGACACCAAGTTTCTCAAAGCAAGTGGCCAACTCTAGAAATTCTACTAGACAGCAAAGAAACCAGTTTCATCTTTATTTCATCAACCATATAGTTTACTTTAGCCCATAAGCTAATACAGTAAAAAAACCATGAAAATATTAGCCCCATAAAAATTAAGTCAGGCACCCTCTAATAGTGATCGGTCTTGAAACGGGGTCCTGCAGCCTACATTAATTCTGCAACTTACCTTAACAGGTCCTTAAAATAACTTCACAGAGCAACATTTGACATCCTTTACTGCAGTATTTTTGTCAGCCTCTGTAGTCACCAGTATAGGGTCTTAAGACAGTGCTGCATGTCTCCAAAAATGAGCAAATATGTATGATAATGTTACACAATTTTTTTTATGCAGATAGGCTACCTTTTGAAAGATTTTGCTGGCAAATACTATTGGTGGCGTATTTGTTACTAGTTTTAATTGGGGCAAAATAAAAATACATGTATGAAATTATCTTTAGAAATGAAAACTGCTGCCACTGGACAACATTTAAAAGAGAGAATGGAGATATCATAATCTACCAGTATTATATAAATTGTATTTATGCTGTATTATTCTGTTTTGCCTTAGAAAAATTACTAAGACCCTAATGAAAGTATGTAAAAAAAACTAAAAAAGGGGCAAGTCTGTTTGGTATTGTCTGGTTGTCTTTTTTAAGGCACAGAAGAGGCTAAGTTATGCAGGACTGGACTTTTTCATCACTGAAATCAGTAACAATGAAAGATTTTGACATAAGTATTAAGAAGAGAAGAGGCTGCCTTACAATCTGTTTGCATTGTTGAGGCTGGTTTTCAGACTTCATGTTTTAAACTTTGGTTATTCTTTTCTCCTAAAACAAGACAGTGAGCATATGTTCATCCTGCTTATTAATCTCCAGCCAGCACCATTCAGCTTGGAACCAAAACCATCTTGCATACAAGCAGTGTGAGCTGAAAATTAAAAGTGCTAAGCAGCTGGGCTTTTATTAGTCTCATCTTCATCAAGCATACTCAGTTAAATTTGTACAGTCAGTGTTTTGGTTTAAATTGTCTGAAACATTTTTTGTTCAGCTTTCTTCTACTGTGTTTCAAGCCAGAGCTGTGTTTTCCACAGCTCTGTGCTCTTCTGTTCAGCACCTAAGTTTTATATATGTGGTGCAACTTCCACTACACAGCTCTGGGATCAGCACAGATATGTGATCATTTTGTGCCCATGGGGTGCATTTCACCCAAGGACTTCCAAGTCTCCCAATGGATGGCAATCAGGTGCAGAAAAATATCTGTTTTATTTATATTGAATTACCAGTTGTGGGGATTAAGATCCCAGACTTCGGTTTCTGCCGACTATGTCAGTGCTGGATTTAAACCACTTGAGAATAATCATGAATAAAATGAGAAGTTGTGAAATGATCAGGTGATAAAATGAGAATTGCCCTCTCTTCCCACTGGAGATTCACATATAACTTGCAACTGTAATTTTGTAACAAAGAGAAGGAAATTGCCCAGAAGAGATGCAGCCTAAGAAATTCGTTTAAAAAAATGTCAAGTATCAAAATCACCTAAGGTAATGCAAGAGATTTCACTGCTAGTGATGGGATACTAGTAGATGGGATGTCTAACCCAGGAAACGGAGAATCTTATGTCTTGGAAGTCTGATCTTCAGGATTTTTGGACTCAGACTGTGCTAGCATGCCAGGACACCTCAGGCTCTGTTTCATGAACATGTGTTCCCAGCTGTGCATGGATGTACGAAGTTGCTATTTTTCATTTATAAAAAGTGAAATTAAGAACATTGTTACATTCCCTGGGAATTCAAAAGATACACACACACAAATAAATGAAAAAAAAAAAGAAATCATAGTGTAAAAATTGGTTTTATCTGCTTGAGTTTTCACGCAGATAAATGTTCTTAACTCTTTGTCACGCATTTTAAAATTCGATTGGTGCAGACAAGTGTCCATTAGAGTTCGTGTCCATCAAGTGAGTTTAAATGGAGCACAGTGGTATATAAATGGCAGAGAGAGTTGAATAACTGGAGTTCACCTATGTAATGTGACATTTAAAGAGGGACAATGACAAAGATTTTTTTTTCTACAAATGTTAAAATTTTCTGGATATATTAATTTCCTCCACCTCTTACCTACACATATATGAGTCAGAGTAGATTTGAGACATTTTCATTAGTATTTATTAATGATAATTTTCCCTTTTTTTTTTGTTTGTTGGCTATTGTGAATTTTAATTCAATATCAGCTTGTTTGCTCTGTAGTCATTAAGGATTTCTGTTAAGGAATTCTCACTTTCTAGGTTTCTAGGGCTCAGATTCCAGCTGTGTTTAAGCTAGAGGTGTGCTCCCTTGACATGCTCGTACCTTTGCAGTTAAGAAAGATGATGCTTGCCAGTGACTTTTAGATGAATGACAGAGCTCTTTAGAAATAAATTACTTCTGAGTTCCTTCTTTTCGCATATTCATTTCCTGGCCAGACAACCCCAGATCACATGAAGACACGTTTGCATTAGTCATGCTGTCCTGTTTCAATTGTGGACCAAGCAATACCACACATACTTCTGTATTGCTATTAGCTCTAAATAGGAATTGCCAAAACACTTTTTGTTGTCTCATTTGTAAAGTGGTTCTGCTGTTTAATTTCCCCTCAGAAGTGCTGTGAAAAAGAAGACAAACTGGAAACACTTGCAATTAATTTTAAACTGGTAAAGGGCTTCTAAACATATAAGTACCATTTAATTAAGCTACCACTTTATTCAGATGTAGATTTGAAGTATAACAAACATAATAATGACAATAAAAATATGAGAAATATGGTTTGAACCAATTTTTTAACAATCAGCTGCCAAACCTAACTCTTCTCTGTTGGTGGACACTAAAGAACTGATTGTACTTTTTTTCTTTTTCCTTTTTTAACTAAGGGAGCATTCAGAGTGCTGATGCTTTGAATGAATTCCAGCATGAGTAATTACATCCTACCATATTTAAATATCAATTCGATTTGGGTTTTTTTAGATTCATTTCCTGTTTCACACTGGTGGATAAGGTTGCTGAGCCCTGCTGAACAGTAGTCACATTCACCCTAAAGTTGGCAGTGTTTCTGTGGCAGACAAAGTGATATCTTTATGTCTTGAGGATGATTCTCTGAATACTTCCACTCACACCAGTTTTACTCTGGGACAACTTCGGTAGTGTCTGCTCTGACTTACAGCAGCATAAGTGTGTATGGGAATTATGATACAATAACAAGTATATAAATACCAAATCATCAACAGTATTTGATACTACAGGAAGCTGATTGATCAATATAAAAAAAATCTGTCTTAGAATTAGTATTTAGCCTCTTGTTTTTTTCCTCAGTTAATCAGGAGGAATTGTGAATATGGACTTTGCACTTCAACTTATTTACAGGAACATTAGGCCCCTGGTATTTATACTGTGTACAGTAGTGTGGTACCTGATTTATACTCAATGGTTGCATCAAGTACTATTCAATAACTCTTTTCATTGACTATTATGCCAAATTTCTTTGAGAGGAAAAATATATGATTCCATGACCAAAAACCCCCATATTTATTTCTGAGGGATATGGATGAGAGCCCATTAGTGGTGAGAAAATGGAAATATTTTAATTTATTTGCAAGTCAACTTCATGCAATGCAGAAAGAAAAGCAGATGAAGACTACTTTGGTTTGGCTTTGATGGTATTGTGAGATACTGAGTCCTCTAAACTCCAGTCCAAAGAGAAATCTAAGATAACTTTGCATGTAACCTTGAAGTGTCATGCCCTCTATTTGCCAAAATATAGGCTCTGATACTACAGTACTGTCAAAAATAAGGAGGTTTCCAGATGGCTCTAAAAGAAGCTGGATGTGATACTTAAGTGTCTTGCAGTCTTGCTTTATCTGGACTTTGGTCCTTAAGAGTAATTTCTGAATATTAATCATAGGTTTGGGTTTCCACTGATGAGTATCTGCTCAGTAGGTTTCAGATGGTGCATTTGTAGAATGGGGCTGATCTCAATACCTTTAGCATGACAGAAAATCTCTTAATTAAGGTGAGACTGGCCTTAGCTTTCAAGTTAAATTGGGTGTTATATTTGTGCAGACATTTGGTCTCTCCTGGTTGCAGTGAGTAACTGAGGTGGCCTGCAGTGGAATATTAGAGCCTTGTTTTGTAGAATTGCAGTTTTGAAGTAAAGCTTTATGTGTGTGAAACCAGATAAAGAGTCACTGCTCAACTGGCTCTGTAGAAATGGAAGATTTCTCAGCTTAGACATCACCAAACTATCCCGAAAGATAGAACCAGATCCAACAACAAATTAGGGTTACTGCTGAAAGCTGTGCTGTGTGCCAAGCAGCAAGACAAGCCTTGATCTTTTTTCTCAGTACTCTCTTAATGGGCAGAAGAAATGTTGTCTCTTTTCCCCTCAGGCAATTTACATCCAAGATTCAAAAGAGGGAGTAGTGACTGGGTGACCTTGACTTGCAAAGAACAAGGCTTCAAACAGAGTTAAACTATTCCTAGTGAGCCTGGCTGGTTTTTTGACTATACTCTTGTATTGCTTTGGGTTACTCAGAGTCCACAGGCACAGATTTATTCTGCACTCTAATTGCAAATGCCTACATAAGGTGGCAATCTGAGAGATTTATAACCAATTGCAATGATTGAAGTGTTAATTCTGAAATATCTCACTAACATATACCTTTTTCATGTTTCTATCTACGAAGCAAAATAAATCTGTGAACAGGAGCTTCAGTGCACATCAGTCTTGCTGACTAAAGATCATGTATTGAGAGTTTGTTATTATGTGAAGAAAATTACTTATTAAAATAATGGTTTTGAAGTTGCAGGGCTGGCATCATTTGGATTAAGGTATTCCTTTCATATAAATTAAAACAGAGTTTCATATTATGGACCCAGGGCTAGATGAACTAATGGGGACAATCTGTACATGCAATCCACAGAGGCCCCTAATTTTGGACACCAAGAAGAGATGTGCCTGACAGTTGTGAATGAATGCTTGTACATAGCCTGTACATGTATAATATTTCTGCTCACCTAATCCACACATGGGCATGTTTGAAAATAAACCCATGCATAATTTTCCTTCATTTAGCAGAACTAGAGTGACTTTCATTCAAATGCCACTGAAGCCCAATTGCACTGGAAGACAGATCAGTATTCAAGCAGTCAGCAAAGAAGACTGATGTTGGTCATAAGTCCTATTATCTGACAGCCCTGATGTGGGCTTGGGTTGAGATACAGCTGTGATCAATGCGACTTAACTGTACCCTTACCTGATGGCTCATCTACACATGGTAGAACACAGACCAAATTATGCTGAAAAGCCCTTATAGATGGGGTTGCTGCCTGTGATGTGACACTGACAAACAAAGCAGTGTCTGGATGACACATTTTTTAGGTATACTTTAGTACAGCACCCAGTGCAGCTGTAGCAGTGCAGCAATGATTGTGCCAGGGCTTGGAACTGCACATACTGCACAATACTAATAAAGAGGTAGCTGTGAAATACACCTTCTAACATTGCCTCTCATCCCAGCAATTCTAGTTGATTATTGAGATACTGACATTTTATTAGATGGTTGTGCATCACCTCCACACAAGCACCCTCTAAGGTTTTGTATCCCAGTTTCTAAGCTAATTGTTTTCTCGTGAGTTACTGCTGTTGAGAGGAGGTGTTACAGCTGGCTGGCTCATATATTCCCATGGTATGTGAAGATCTGAGCTTGTACTTCCTGAATATTTTTCACGCTGTAATGAAAACAAAGTCTTTGAAATAGGCAAGAGACACATGCATGTGCTCTAAGCTGCCAGAAGGGGCGTCTTCCCACGGGGCTGTTGGGGACCCCAGTTTTGCATGTGCTTTACCTTACATGGAGCAGAATCCCAGCCTCCATGTGAGTATCCTCATTCTCATAATAGATCAATCCACCTTAACTCTGATTATAATGGAGAATTCATTTCTTCCCTGTCTTCTTTGGACTGGACAGCAGCATCCCTCAAGAGGCTATTACATATTGCTATGATACAGCATATCGGGAGGATGTTGACATAAAAATGAGCTTGTGAATGTCCTACTGCTAAAATGTCTTATTTTGGCTTTATTCTGAAAAGAAGTATTAAATATGACCATTATGACAAAAATGAATGAATCTAAATTCTCTTTGTCTAGCTTTCTACTTAAAAACTTCATTACCTGCTGGGGGTTTTTTGTTGGTTTTTTATCAGATTGTGATTCTAAGGCTAAAGCATGTTAGATGCCTGGAAGCATTTCTGTTTTCAGTGAGAACCTCTGTTAACATGATTCAATCATTTGTAAATGCAGACATGCACTCCGCAAATTTGATAAGCTCTGAGATGAATTTAGATGCACAAAAATGGTGAAACAGCCTAATCCTTCCTACAGATGATAATGTTTAAACAAATTTACTTCATTCAATGAAACACCTGGGCAAGCTTATTTAATATAGTCTTTGCATTTAATTATCCCCTCTGATGGGGCCCTTGCCATATTTCAAAATATGATTATTTTGTTTGGTATTAATTATTTTAAGAGCCTCAAAGGAAACCAGGAGAAAAATAAAAAAGGAGGTCTTAATTAACCTGAGCCACCAAAAGTCATCTTTCTGGAATAGAGAAGTTGGGATATGGAACTGAAAATAAATAGTGCTTTAAAAATCATGAATAATGAAGAATAGCTCTTAAAATCTGCGAAGAGTTCTGTATGAAGGAGTGGTTGCTAGGCATTAATATCAGAAAGGCACACTTCCACATAAAACTGTCTTACAGAGGAAAGACAGTAATGGAAAAAATATTTCTGTGAAGAAATCAATATGCACAAAATTATTGGAAGAAGTCAAGGAAGTGCAAAATTATGATATACCCAGAGAGCAAAAGAGCCCAGAGTCAATGTCTTCAGTTCTTCTCTCATTTTGTTCTTGTGGTGATGGCATAAAGGAAACCACTCCTTCTGGGAAGGATTTATTCCACAATATATTTCTGGCAAGTAGTTTCACTAAAAGTGGTATCACTGCATAATCCTATTACTCCTGTCCTTGCAAGAAGGAATACTGCATGTGAAAACAGGAGACCCTGTTCTCCTCATCACAACTGGAACTGCGATAGGAATGGGGTTTAGATGTTCTTGTTCTAGACAGCAAATCTGTCTATGGCAACTTGTGCATGAGTAATTAAGTCACTGGGGCTTTTTGTTTCTCCATTACTACTTGAAAGGATATTTTCTATGTGGGTTTGCACAGGACAAATGTAATTGTATGTATGTATGTATGCTCTAAATGTTGCTTTGGTTGCCTAGGCACAAGCAAGAGGGAATTGGGCATGTTTTAGGCAATTATTCAGTGTTGCACTTTTAGGTTACTCCTGTTTAATCATTTAATGGTATTTTGCTACTTGCTGCTGTCTAAATGCAGTCTTGCAAAGATAATGTTATATGTGCCTTAACCTTTGCAGGAAGCCAGACAGCACCTCATGCTACTGGCAATGGATTAGCCTTGTATTCTACTCCTGCTATGAGCTGTATGTTCCACGCTCTGTAGGTGTGAAAAGGGATTAAAACCAGTTTTACAACAGAAATATCTTTGATTTTTATTCTGTCAATTACAAGGTAATTGCACAAATTTTAATTTCCAGTCTAAGTGAAAGCAGTTATCAAATCATATTCCTGCTTCATCTAGAAAACAAATCAAGCTCTTTTATGCCACTTGCAAAAGTAATTCAAAGTCAGCTCTCACAATTGAAAACAATATTTAGTTTTTCCTTAGTTTTTCAAAAGGCATGAGGTTTATTTCACTTTGCTGTATACACTTTGTGTAGGTGCTTATAATCTCTCTTTTTCACTACTCATCCTTCCAACTCATCTGAAAATGCTTTGTTGGGCTGAGTCTTGGTGTTGAAAGTGTGTGTTTTCGCTGGGCAACTTTTGAAATTGTAGGAAATGTTTGTGAAATATTGTAAATAATGAGAGAAAAAATGTTTTCTGATCATCTTTGTGTTCTTTGCAACAGAAATATTTTCATGATCAAATTGAAATATATTGCTATTTTGTCACAGAATTGTACTCAAGCCATTCCCAGAGATAGCATGGCAAGGAGCAAGTCCAGAGAAGAGCAGTCAATATGCTCAGAGTGCTGGGGTACCTATTCTATAAAGCCAGGCTGAGAGCTGTGGCTAATCATCCTGAAGAAAAGAATGTTCTGGGAAGAATTTAGAGCACCTTCCAGTACTAAAGGGCCCTCAGGAGAGCTGGAGAGGAACTTTAGACAAGAGCATGGAGTGACAAGATATGGGAAAATGTCTTCAAAATGAAAAAAAGTAAATTTAAATCAGATATAAAAAAGAAGTTCTTTACTGTGAGGGTGGTGAGGCACTAACACAAGTTGCCCAGAGAGGCTGTGGATGTCACATCCCTGGAAGTGTTCAAGGCCAGGCTGGAAAAGGCTTTGAAGGAAGATGTGCCTGTTCATGGCAGGGGTGTTGGAACCAGATGATTTTTAAGGCCCCTTCCAAACAAAGATATTCTATGTTTCTATGAGACCTGCATTCCTCTCTGTCAGGTGGCAGTGAGTTCAGTCCATCAGTCCTCTCTCTGAAATCATCCTTTGAATATCATGTCACGATATTCACATATGGCACCTTAAAGATAGAAGTGTACAGAAATCAGAGTCTGTAGGGTCTCAAAGGGGGCAGGAATTCAGAGCTGTACTGTCCTGGAAGCGGTTGCAGGGCCAGCAGATATTGGACGTGCCAGCAGGTTGGGTGCTAAGGTGGGCTCCTTGTCCAACACACTGTGTGACTCCCTGGCGGCTGGTCCTCTGCTGTCAGAGGCCTCTGTACCTGCAGGTAAAATTACAGGATCAGTCAGGGTGGAAAACACCTCTGAGCAGACTAAATCCAATCTATGACCGAACCACACCTAAGTCACAATGTGCCACATCCCATCTTTCCTTAAACACCCTGAGGGATGATGACTCCACCACCTCCCTGGGCAGCCCGTTCCAATGTCTAGAAACCCTTTCTGTGAAGAAATTCCTCCTAATATCCAACCTCAACCTCCCCTGGTGCAGTTTGAGGGTATGCTCTCGTCTCCTGTCGCTGGTTGCCTGGGAGAAGAGGCCGATCCCCCTACCTGGCTCCAACCTCCTTTCAGGGAGTAGTGGAGGGTGGTGAGGTCACCCCTGAGACTTCTTTTCCCGGCACTCCGGCCCTGCCGCCGCTCGAGGGGGCTCCCACCCGCTGTGACACGGCTCGGGGGCGGCGGGGCGGGGGCGGCCGGCGTGAGGAGGAGGAGGAGGAGTGGGAACGGACTGAGGGGGTAAAAGCGAGAGGAGCGTGAAGGAGCGGAGCTGAGCGGGGAGCGAGCGGAGAGGAGGCGGGAGCGGAGCGGGACGAGGTGTCCGAGCCCCGGGCTGCCCTGCGGGGTCATGGAGCGGCGGCACGGCGGCGGGACGGGGCTGCGGCTGCTGCTGTGGCTGTGGCTGTGCGCGCTGTGCCCCGGCCCCGCCGCCGCCTGCAGCCCGCGCTGCCGGCACGGCGGGCTCTGCCTCGCCGACGGCTCCTGCCTCTGCTCCAAGGGCTACGAGGGCGAGCGCTGCCAGCACGGTAATGGGGGCGGGATGCGCCGGCTCCCGGGGCGCCTCCGAGCGCCGGCAGGGATGGACACGAGCGCCGCGTTCGCTCTCGCTCATGCCAGCCCTCCGGCGAGTAATCCCTCCGGGAAGGTCTGGGGAGCTCGGGTTTGGATCTGGTGTGAGAGGCGGGGGGTGAGGTGCCGGGGAGGACCTAAAGAAGGCGAGCTGGAACAAGAGAGTTAAGTCACCCTTTGGTAAGGTGAGGCAGTGATAGCGAACTGATGGAGCACAGCCAAGAGCCAGCGCGAAGACGCCGCGTTAGTAAGCAGACCCCGCGGTTGGAAATGGCCGTGGGTCCATATAAATAGAGCTTTTTGCCACTTGGATGTTGGGTAAGAGGCGACTTGCTGGACAGGCTTTGGTGTTTTATTCCTCCTACTGCTTTAACTGCATGCTTAAATACTTCCCTGGAAGTATTTAAGGAATCACAGAATGAGTCAGGTTGGAAGGGACCAGAAGATCATCTGGTCCAACATCCCTGCCCAAGCAGGGTCATCACAGAGCGCAGTGCACAGGATTGCATCCAGATGGTTCTTGAATGCTTTTAGAGTCTTGACAGCATTCTAAGCCACAGCAACACTTAACTAGTATCTCTAGGTGCAATTAGTCAGGACTAGTCACCAACAAAAACATCAAAAGAGTGTGTAGAAAGCAGGTTATTTTCTGGGTTTCTTTTTATTTAGAATACGTTGTGTTTGTAAAAGTACTGTCGTTTACTTCCTGCATATTACCTGACACATAGTCATTTGTACATCCCATTTCCATCGTAGGAGGCGTAAAGCTAAGATGCAGTCTGTTTCTGTTGGTTCCCATGGAGAGACACAGTATTTTTGAAAATGGCACCTAATATGCAAAAGCAAACAACATTAAGAAGAGTTTTATTTTAAACCCTGTTCAGTGTAACATGTTGGATTTCTAATTTTCTAATTTTCTTGTTTAAAAGTTTAACTGTAGAGCTTGTGTCTATTAAATGCTAAAAAAAAAATATTCAGTGGCAGGAGTTCCTTTGCTTTGCATTTCCTATGTGAAGAGGTGATAAAATTGTACAATATTTGTTCTAATATTCAATGTTCTCCATTTAAAACATGATTTTTTTTTTTAAACTCTGAAATCAGATGCTGGAAACTTCATTCAGCACCATAATAATTCATGGAGTGTTGTTTCATTTTGAGGCTGAGGCTAGCAGGTGGTAACCAATGGTGTATAGCTAATGTGCCATGTAGTGGAGATTAAAAATGCTGTATGAACTGTTCTTCCTAGACATCTTGGGGTTTGGGGGAGAGGTGAAGTGTTGGTGGAGAGGCAGATTGGTTCTTGAACTAGAGAGGTGAACTGTCTGGAAATGTTAAGGAAACTGAATCCTTGTGCTCACAAAGTCATCAATGTAGAAGAAAAAAAGAAAATTGGATAAATGAAGCTTCATCCCTTGTTCTGTCAAGAAAACCCAACCGAAAACTGTGTGAAATAACACAGAAACAGAATTTTTCTTAAATTGGGAGCTCTTGCATGACACTTCCAAGGACATGAGAGCATCTGGTAAAAGTTATGGAGAGCTGAGCACTGGCTGTTTGTTTTCATACATATCTATCCTTTCTTTGCTTGCTAACACTCATTCTGCAGGTACTAAGGTGAAAAGTCCTCTATTCTTCAATTTCCTTTCTTGATAGTGCAATAAGTACACGAGGACAAAATCAGGATGGTGTTACTCATTGTTCATCTTTTTCATACTTTTCACCTATCCAGTCAAGTAGAGACCTCATCTCACACCAGCAGCTAACTCAGATGTGACTCGCTGAAACAGATGGGTTTCTAAAACCTGTGTGTGAATAAACAAATGTTTTCTCAGATAGCAGGCCTGATTAAGAGATGATTATGACTAGCAAAGAGTCTATGTGATAGGTAATTTATTTGCAATCTGACTGGATTTATCCAGAATTTTGCAAAATTAAGACTTTTATTTGTACCTTATCAAACTTGTCCAAGCTGTCAGCAATGAAAAAGTTGCAGGATTTGTGATGATCATAGATGCTTTTCTCCCAACAGATGATTAGAGTTATGAGAAAAGTTATGTTTATCTTGGATGCTTGCTAAACAAACACTGTACGTTTCAGAAAGGTTTCTGAAAAGCCAGCTGAAACNAAAAAAAAAAAAAAAAAAAAGGGAAAAAAGAGCATGGGGGAGAAAGAAATCCGGACTTACTTCTGGAGACATTTTAGAGAAGAGGTATAAGGAACAGAGCCTGAAGTTTTTCTGAAGAGGAACATAGGAAACCAGTAAAGAGTAAAAAGTCTGATATTTCCTCTTAAGAGTCACATGATGCCTCTCAAGTTGCAACACCTTTTATTGAATAATTTCTTGTTATCACTATTTTCTTACCTGTTATTTCTCCACTTCAGTTTTCAAAAGCTTTTTTGGCAGTTCAGCTGTGTTCCTTTTTAATATGGGTCTTTCTTCTGCCTGTTCCGTCCAGGCCCAAAACATTCCTTAGTTTTGAGTGCTTAAAAGCTTAGTATGGTGGAGTGCTCCCTGCGCAGGGAAATGATTTCACCTTATCAGCAATGTAAGAGGACATGGCAAATATATCTTAGAAAATGTGAAGAGAAACTGATGAAAATATTATAATGTGCAAATTTCTTATGTATTTAAGTAGTAACTTTAGTAAGATTCACCAGTATTTATCCAACCTCTCTTTGTTGTCTGTCTTACAGCTACGTGTTATCCAAAATGCAAAAATGGGGGAGAGTGCCTCCGACCTGGAAAATGCAGATGTCCACCTGGGTATGGGGGTAGATACTGTCATAAAGGTAAGACCCAAGGAAGCAGTAACTTGGGAAGACAAGGAGTTTGAAAACAGACTAAATCAATCTGGGATACTTCAAGTCCTGGATGTAATGCACTTTGAAATAATGACCTTAATTATGTAAATCTCTGACCTTACTATCAAGGCATGCGTGGCCTAGAGGATGGGATGAACTACACACACTGAAATGTGTTGTGAGAATCTGAGCAAGTTTTTTTGCTTTGGAAAATACCCTTTTTATGTGCTACATAAATATTCCATTTAGCTCTATAACAGATTCTCTCTAAATAATTTATTGAGATAGCTTGTATAGATACATATTTCTGCATTAAGTGGTTGAAACTTTTATGTAGTGTCTGCAAGATGGTAACATTGAGCACCAGTCACTGAGGATATGTGTGCCAATGTATTGTTGAGAGCTAAAAGGAGATGACAGAGAAGGAGTAGCAAAGACCAATTTTTATGGTTTTGTGAAGCCTATTGAACATATGCATGTATTGGAAAAGGCAATCCAAGAAATCACTGTTGTACATGTACAAACTTGTGGTGTGGGGCAATGTGCTATTATGGAATCTCTCACAAAATCACAGGCTGGGCAAGGTTCTAAGGGACCTCTGGAGGTCATGATTTCCAAGCTCCCTGCTCAAGCAGGGCTACCTAGAGCCAGCTGCTGATGGCCATGTCTTCATGGCTTTGGATGTATCCAAGGACAGAGACTCCACAATTCCCAGGGCAATCTGCACCAGCATTTGGTCACCCTCACTGTGAAGGCCTGCTGATGATTTTCGTGTCCTTAATGTGGCTGGAAATGGTTTCCAGAGTCAGTTCTTGTATTACCCCACCAGGGACTGAGGTGAGGCAAACCAGCCTGTAGTTCCCTGGGTCCTTCTTGCCCTTCTAGAAGACTGGAGTAATATTTGCTTTCACCCAGGCCTCATGCACTTTTCTCTGTCACTATGATTGATCAAATACAATCAAAATTAAATACAATAACTTACACTTTGTGACAGAGCAATATGCAAACAAACACTGAAGAGCTTTTCCAGCTGTGTTGGATTTCACTTGCATGTCCTTGCATTTTCAGTATTTGTGCCAAAAATCTGTTAGCTGAAATCATGCTCAATACTTGTGGTTGAACAAGACATTGGGATATTTTATCTACAAATTATCAAGCAGACATCCAAACTGTCCATCTTTATAATGAAGGATGGTTGTTTCTCTTCAATACAGTGAAGGTGGTATATAATATACATTCATACTTGTGAAAGGGAGCATTTGATTGTACAGAACAGTGATTGTGCTCTCCACAGTTGATACCAATCATATGACTGGCATAAATAACGTTTCATTAATGAAGCCTTCAGGGCTTTGATGTGCAGAACAATCCTGAAATGAGGAGGCTAACTCAAGTATTTGGCCTCTGGGAAGGCACTGCTTAACTTGACTATAGTCATAGTTTCATTTGTTAAAGTAATATCCTCTTCTCTTCCTCTTGTTACATGTAGGTCCTGCCAGGTAAGGAAATACATGAATCCTTAACCACATGTTATTGGCTTACAAGCTGTGATTTGGCAAGTTTGATAGGAAAATGCATGTTAGTAATTGCTATGGTGTAGCTGATGAACAGTGATGTTACTGCTGAGAAGTAGAACAGTGCCTCGCTCTGAACAGTCGAAACTTCAGTTTTTGCAGATGTGGTAAAACAAGCAGTTGATGCCAGATGAGCTGTTTAAAGACAGTTATTTGAAGTCCTGTGTTGTTTCTGAAATGCCTGGTGTATGCTGTCTTCCACAGTCAGCTGTGAAGGAGGCTGTCAGAATGGGGGGGAATGCGTCTCTGTCAATGGAGTCGTGAAGTGCCTTTGTGCTTCTGGATGGACAGGATCAAGATGCCAGGAAGGTGCGTGTCTACATTGATGCAACTATTGATACTAATTCTAAAATTGCAGTAAAAAAACATTTTAAATATATTAAGGGGCTAATAAGTATGGAAGTATCATTGGATTGCTACAGAAATGAGTGACCTACATTACAGGTACACACAAAGATGAAAGAGTGTAAAATATACATTAAGAAGTTTGCATTAAGGAGTACAACTGCTCACATTTTAACAAAGATTCATAACACAGCACCTATTTTTATTTTTTTTTCTCATTTCCGTAGTCCTGGAAATGCTTTTGGAGTTATACCAGTTGAATATCTGGCCTAGAAGAAAATGTGTTTTGCCATTTTGACTTGTATCATCCTGAATCTTTCATTCTGTCAGGATTTTTTTACATCAGTTTTACAAATCCTGCTGACTTACCCATTCTTTTTCTTGTAGCAATTTGTCCTCAAGGTTGTCGCAATAATGGAGCTTGTGTGGCTCCTGGGATTTGTAGCTGTCCAGCTGGATGGGTCGGTAGAGCATGTCACTTAGGTAAATGACTTCTGACATTTTTCATTTATCCTTTCCTCTGCTTGTTTGATTTACCAATCAAAGTGTTCAAATCTTCAGGGCCTAACAAAGCTTCCAGGGAAAGTATCTTAGAATAGTAACTGCGAGCTGCTTCCGCATACTGGGGCTCTTACAAGTATGCACAGGGAGTAGATGGCTGTTCAATTTGGTCAGAAACACAGAACTTTTCCACTTTGAAAGAGATTCAGATTTTGATTGTCACCAAATTAATTACCTTTAATGTTTTGTTGGTATTTCTGAAATATTGTCTGTAAACTGAGACCCCAGTATAAGGAACTGAAATTTACAGAAGTACTACTGCTACTGGTGTGGGTTAAAAGCTTCATTAAATTTTATAGACATGTAAAATTGAAACTTGCTTCTTACTTCGAGGATAAGTTGATAGAATCAACTCCATGTGTTCTTAGAACTCTGAAAGCTGCCTGTAATCAGGATTAGTACTGACACTCTTGCTGAAAAACCACTTCTATTTTCACAACCTTGCTTCACAAAAGCAGGTGATTGTGATTATAGAGTCTTTAATCTATGCTTCTTGGGCCTTTTATGCTTGTAACAGCCCTGCCCTGATGCTAAAGGCAATAATCCTGACACTACAAAATGAAAGGTTTTTTGTTTGCTCTCTGGGGGGCTGGAAAAACCCTCATGCAAAGATTGGTTTTGAATTGGATATTGTGGGTGCAGGGTCTCCAGATTAAGTCCTCTGCATCTGATATTTTCACATGGCTGTGGCCATGGCTGTGGCACTAGATCAGCTAGTGTTAGTTCTTCTGCAATATATATGGTCAAACAACCATTCACAAGTAATACTTCGATATTCTCATTGACCACCAAAATTCTTATCCTTTATATTCATCAGTGTATTGAGATAGAGGGTGATATTAAAAGCCAAGTGCGGGAGTTGCAGAGAACTTACAGAATCTTAGCTCCCTGCAGCTGCAGTAATGGCAGAAATGTTCAGGTTCTTAATGTCAAAATAATCACTGCTCCCAAAAACTAACCAGATCTGCATCAAGTCTGACTTTTTTCGGTGTATGTGCTCATAACCAAACTGCAGCCCCTGGCTTGTCAGCTGAACTGGTGTGTAGCAGAGGATAGCTGAAGCTGTGCCCACTCAGCCCTCCTCTGCTCTTGTGGGGGAAGAGGAGGGCAGTGTGTGAGATACTGCTAGGATGAGGCGACTGTTTCCTCATGGGTGTGGATCCAAGCACTGGCTTGAATAAGTTTCAGCAGGAATTGTTATTGTTCTCTCACTTTTATGGGGGCATCCATCTCAAAAAAAGCCTGTGCCTTAAAGAACAGAAATTATAGTATTTTAAAAGGGAAATGGAGCATGAATAAGACTAGAAGTACTGTGCCTGTATTCCAGTGAAGGCCACAATGCCATAAATTGAGAGACATTGCTTTTCAGTTCTTCCATTATGCTTTTATTTATACTGTCCCAGTGCAGTCACCGGGGAACAATAGTGCTACTGCAGTGAGACAAAAAGAAATATGATCCTGTGTTGTGCTGAAGACATGCTGTGTATCTGGTGTCTCATTTCAGCTGTATGTAAACTGCCCTGCCAGCATGGAGGGAAATGCATCGCTCCAAACGTGTGTAGGTGTCGACTGCCATACTCTGGGCCACAGTGCACAAAGAAAAGGAAGGAATGAAGCAACTTCAGCCACGATGAGCTGCATTTTTCTTCATGTAACTATACAGACAGGAAGTCTGTAGCAGTGGGGGACCTTAAAATAAACACGGTAACTTGATTTCAGACAGTTTTTTGTCCTCACTATATTAGGTACATGCTTTTCTATGTGAAAGGAAGGTACTGCTGATTGTAGGAAAGTTGTTACAAATATCCAACTGTGTGCAGTGTATGACATGTTTTCTCCCCTTCTTTTCGTCATAAGCAGAAATATTATGCCTTGGTTGATACAGCTGACCTTGAAATAAAATTTTCTTTAAATCAGTTACTTCAGAATAGATCTATGCTCTTCTTCTTGATTTTTCTCCCCTTTGACTATACTTGTGATAATTACATTTTTTAAAAGCACATGAAGCAAAAAGCCCTCAATTCAGATCATCAGAAGTGAATGTTACTTCAAATATAATTTGCCTTGAGATTAAACGGTTGCAAGAAGAAACTTGCAGAATTTGCATCTTTCTGGAACATTCCCAAACTGCAAAGCATCTTATTTAAATCATGGTTATCGCTTTATGTCTGCTTCCTGTCCCTCCCCCTCCAATCTGATCTGGATCTCAATCAGCTGAACAGTTATTTTTTTAAAAAAACCAACAACTAACAGTCCCCCACCAATACGTGTTCAGACAATTCTGTTATTTCCTAAAAGCTTAATCCATGCTGATACTCTTAAGAGTCCTTAACTTCTTCTACAGTCATATTTTCTGATCATCTCTCAGCTTCCAATTATTTGTTTTCCTTATCCCAGTGAGACAGGGAAATGTATTTTTCTTCTGGAGACATTGATAATTCTGTGTATTCCAGACTGTGTTGTTACAGGAGCAGTATAACGGGAGGCTGCAGACTAGCAGTGCCTGTGCCTGTCACAAATCACGTGTGGGGGGTTGCTGACACTTGTCTTCTGGAGACGTTCCTGTTTGGCTTCATCTAGGTTTTGCAGCCTTTTGTATGGGCTGCAGAATGGACTGAGTCTCCTATGTTCATTGTTCCTTGTCTCATTTGTGCTGTTTCTTGAATGGTTCTGTTGAGGAAGGTTTTGCCAAAACATGCAAACTGAATCAGTCCACTTCCCGAATGATGCTCAAATCGATTTTTATTTTCTTGAGAGATTGATTTTCATTGTCTTCTAGATAAAACTGGAATATTTTTTTGGGGGGGGAGAATTTTAGCTATGCATTACTTCAGTCCATTTGTTGGAACAACATTTTAACCGTGCTTAACTACCAGAACATGTAGCTCTCATGGGCAGTGACTTATATGGAGCTGTTTCTCCCGGGATTACAAGCCACTGAGCAAAGAGGCAAAGGTGACAGGGTCTTCTCAGTTACAAATCTTCTCTACAAGACACTGCCCAAGCATGCAGAGGGCAATTGAAAGGCAATGGTTTAGTTCCTGAGACTCCTGTCTCCTGTTATGAGCAATTGCTGCGTGGTGCAGTTGAGCTTTCTCCTGTGCTTGCTCTGGAGACTCTCAGAGGAAACCTGCTGCAGAGATGTTGTGAAGGATTTCCAGCAAGGACAGGGCACAACGTAAGAGGAATGCACATTTTTTGTGTTGTTTTTGCTGGGATACACTGGCTATTTCACACCTGCTGGTGAAAATGTGATTCTCATGTGTGGAACAAGATGATTTCATCAATGGTTCTGAAGTTTTATAATGATAATGTTGATGATGATGATGGTGTTATAATTCTGTGTCACAACCCACTGCATCATGCCATAATTTAGAAATTCAGGAGTTAGATTAACACATTAGGTGACATACTGTTGGCAGGGGAATGAATGGGAAAAAAATTACTTGCACCAGACCCAAAATTTAGAATAAATAATCACTACTATGTAAATACAAAGAGGCATAACACAGCAATATTATTCCCAAAAAGACTGACTTCTATGAATAAAGACAAAAGTGACAGTAATAGTGACTAGAAGCTGGAAGAGATATTGGCCTTGTCAGGAGCAAGAGACCAGGAGCCATCATTGAGAGACCTGTAATTGGTGTTTCTGAACAGGCCAAAACAAATGCTAATTTACTTTCCTGTTTAGAAATGACTGAAGTAAGCAATAATTTGATGCCACACAGAATGCAATGGCGTATTTCAGAAATACTACTTGAACGTAGCACCATCTACTGGCTACAGTGTTCTTTGTGTGTGAGGTTTTTTTTTGTTTTGATTTTAAGAAATACTTCTTATCATTCAATCAAAGTGAGTTTAAAAGTGATTTTTCTAGAGTTGAACAATCTTAGAATGTATTATTAATGACAGTCTGTGTCCCCAGATTCTTACTTCCACAGTTAAACATACTAAAAAGGCTAAAAGGACTGTCAGTAATTCTTGTCTTTTGTTTGTTTTCTGTTCACTGGAGGGTTGAACATACTAGTTACAGCATGTAATTTTTGGATAGTTATGTCTTCCTGTGGGAAGATAAGTCAAGCATGCAGTTGAGAAAATGTTGAGAAAGCAACACAGAACATGCTAGCTCCCTTATTCATTGGAGCTAACTGTAACACCCTATACAGATATTCTGGTTTGCACTAAAACAACTGTAAAAATTTTAGGAGCATTGCAGTGGTTGCATTTTTTTGCAGGATTGCATTTTTGATACTCTGTCTTTCTAGACACAGAAAGGTGAGGTGTTTTACTTTGCTTACATGCACATTTTTATTTATGTTTTCTCTTCTGCTCTAAGTGCTTCTGGCAAGAATGGATTTACATGGTCCAGCTGTAAAATATAATTTGCTAGCTAAACTGAACTGTGGGCAGAAGTTGGGTAAAATGACCTGATACCAGTATGTGACACCTTTAAATGACAGAAACTGCATAAACAACTTTAGTTATCAACAAAACTTTCTAACTTCTACATTTGGGTTTGTATATGTACCCCAATGTTATGAGAATTTAAATTTTGGGGGTTTCTATTTGGACAAATAATGGAGTGGGTATAGCCAATTTGTCAAGTAGCTTCAGTTTTTACACCTCTTTACTTTAGGGCTTGTGCTGACACTTCCTTGTGAGTGTGCTTTTGGTAAATGGAAATGTTAACTTGCTTTCCCTTTTCAGCAATGAAAATATATAATTAACTTTTGTAAAAAGAAAGAGCCTTTCCCATAGGGCCCACATGTGGTTTTATTTTTAACTCATAGCCAACATGACTATCTGTGGTATTTTCTGTGAAGCCCTTCCTTCAGACAACATTCACTGCACTGCATTTTAAAATATCTTTTAAAGAGCAGGGGCAAAAATCAATGTGCACTTGGGAGAATTTCTGCTGGCCTGCAGAGCAACTGTAGTACAACCAGGTAATAAATGGATGATGTACATAGGAACCTTCCAGCACTCTTTAGTGTCTAAAGAAATCATGCAAGAAAACTCAACACAGATACTGGTGCTGTGCATGATGTGGCAAGGATCACTTCAAATTCTTCAGTTTGATACAAGTTGCCATTCATCCCTTCAGAGTGGAACTGTGTCAACTCCAACCCTTCTCCCCACTCCCACATGCCTGTAACTCTTTTGGGCAGGTTACAGTTTTAGCAGTTCTGTTAACCTCTATACACAAGCCCTCTATATAAATCTGCATCTTGTTACACTGAACAATTTTATTGTATTGTTGCCATGTGCTTTCTAATTACAGTGAATTCTGTTTCATGTGTATGATGGACAATGTAGTAACAAAACAGTTTTAACTAATCACATAATTGCTGGGCAGTTTTGAAGTAGCTGCCTGGCATTTTGCATGTACTAATAATTTTTCTGCACCATATGCTTGCTGGAAAATAGCAAAAACAGCACAGCTTAGCACTGAGAATTTTTAGCTACTGTAGCAAAACTCTGGCTGTGCTTTTGTTCACACATCTTGCATTTGGAAAATGTAAAATAAATAATTTCTGCTTTTAAAACCATTGAAAATAAACAGCAAACACTAACTATTATAATAAAACCCCCTTTATTATGCCTGAATTCCTAGAAATGCACATACATGGATTGATTAAGTTTTGTGAGTGAAGGATTGCACAAACTCATTAACCAAAGTACTATTAGCAGTGCTCCAGGCAGACATTATCTTTCTTTTTTGCACAGCACCTCTGTAACTGACACATGGAACAGCAGTGATTACAATAAGAGATTATATGATACTGGTGTGTTTGTACTCTAAAAACTTTTTCAGTACCTTGTGTATCCAAAACAGTTCCAGGAGCTAGTCAGATTTTGTTCATCAACATCTTTGTGAGATGTGTGAAAGGAAATGGTTCAAGAGGAGTAGGTTTTAAATAATGTAATGCTTCCCAGCCCATCAGGCTATCAGCCACGTGGATGCTCGATTGAAAGAAACTACGGAAATGCTGAAATTTAAAATGCAAGTGGGAAATTGGACATTTTTTAAATACACCAGTCAGGCACTTGGAAATCCATGAGGTGTCATTCTGGAATGATGCTAAGCTCTCAAAATACCAGCTTACTTTCCAAGATGACTTAAGAACACTATCAAAAGGTGAGGACAAATCTAGGCACAGAGCTGCTAACAGCTATGATTTGGTAATCAGCATCCCAGGATGGCAGTAAATGGCAAAATTACCTCTATTTTCTTCCTGTTCAAAATTAGGGTATATAAACTGAATATTGCTCAGGAGAACAGGAAGTCATGATGTTTATCTTTGGCTTAAAAAACCAAAGCAGTGAACTTCAATGGCTTAGCTAAAAGGATGTTTGTGTCTATTGCCAGAGCTGACTTTGTTATGGCAGCAACTGAAATGTCTTTCACGGCTCTAGGAGAAGATAGCAGTCCTCTGTAGGAAACTTCAGAAAAACTGGAATTTTATTTTTTCAAAAACTATCTGGCAGCTGGTAGGTGCTAACAGTTCATTGGAGCGGTTGGTGATGGAAAAAAATCCTCTGTGAAGTCTTCACAAATACTTTCTGACATGATGAGTATGGATGGCATGATGTACAACAAATTTCTCCTCTTATTAGTTCCTGTTTTAACATTCAGGATTACTGAAAGGATTGTTCAATTTCTCTAAGAGTCTTGAGAACAAAATTTCCTCATATTACTGACTGCCATCTCAGACAGGGGCATAAAAATCTTACAGACACAGGAATAATTCAGTAGCTGGCTCTTCAAATTCATGACTGTAAGCAATGAAGTCAAAACAGAAAAGTTGGGATCTGGCTTCTGGCTGCAAAGGCTTGTCATAGGTAAATCAGTCATTCTGCACCTAGCTGACTGTTAACAGAACAGGAGGCCAGCCCAGTCCCAGTTCTGGTTTCCTCTCCTCCCCTGCTCCTGGCTTGTCATTACAACAAGATCGATGTAAATACAAAACAAGAAAAGCCAGTTCTTCTTTTTCTTCCATTCACAGCCAAATAATATGTATGTAAACAGTGTTTGTAAACAGGAGGTACCATTCACAAGTGCACAAGTGCTGCCTTCCTTGCTAGAGTCACCCAACAGCTGCTACAGTCCTGTTCCCTCAACAGAAATTTCGTAGTCCAGTTGACTACATGAATAAACTGCAGAATTTTGGGCTCAGTAAACAGATCTGGAAACTCATTTAAGACATCAGAAGCTGTGGGGTTTGTACATGAGGTAGCAAAAAAGTCACAGTTATATACATATGTTTTAGTGACTACAAGATTGTTGTATTGAAGCTCACCAACATTTGTGATTAATATGAATCTTTTAAAAGATTAATATGAATCTTTAAAATATCTTCTGAATATTCCTTTCATTTAAATGAACTCTGTAATTGCCTTCAACCCTTTTGCTATATTCAAGTCTCATACATCCATGCAGCATTGCAACTCAATTGCCACACTTCTTCAACCATTACGTCTTTGTGCCTTGAAGAAAGAAAACAAATATTAAAACCAGACTTTAATGAGGCAACCTATTTTTATGATAAAGTTTATGAAACAATTTTAATGAATCTCTGCTTGCCTGATATACAGAATCAAAACATTAACTTAAACTTGTGCTTATAGTCTTTTTGTTTCATTGAGAAAATGTGCAATTTTGATCGATGTATGATACAGCACTCACTGACTGACCAACAATATATATATATATTTTCTAGACTAAAAATAGACTAACTCTATGCAGGACATACTTATGAAAGCGTTTAAACCAAAATTATTTCTCTCTTTGGGTCACATTTTGGAAATCCACATTACAAATATTACAGTCTCATTGATATAGGATATGCAGTTGCATACTTTCACAATATGTATGAGCATTTCTTTGTTTCAATTTCTTACACACTTCTACCCCATCTCTCAATTCTGCTGGCAGCACAAGTGTGCCTAAATACACTGAAATTAAAAGAAAAGAAACACTATAGATGTAAGAACAGCAGAATGCTTTTCATCATGTCACTTCAGACATCACAAAAGAGTTGTAACAAAATGTTTAATCAAATTACTTCAGTGAGTGACCATCAGCACCCAAGCAAGGGAATTCAACAGAAATTTGCATGATAAAACAGAGAAATGGTCATCACTCCCTCTGTTACAAAAAAATAAAGTTATTCCAAAGGTACACTTGATGAACTGACGGACAATATTGTTAGTGGGGAAAAGATCAGGGCTTGACTTGATGCAAGCTAAGAAGGTCATCAGTAGGACACTCTTCCCTAAAATGAGGCCAGGTGCTGGAAAAGAAAGTAGTGGTGGTTGTGAAGAGGACAGTTATCCATTCCTACTGCATGACAAGAAACAATTAGCTTAATTTGAAACAAAGGAAGTTTACATTTGGTGCTGAGAACAATTCTGTAAGTATTAGAACCTAAAAATTACTGAAAAAACTCTTAGGAATTCCATTAATTTTCTCATGCTGCAGAGTGAAAAGTAGGAATGAGGCAAAATACACATTTGGTGTATATCATGCTGCTTTGCTGGATACAGGTGGACTAGTTAATTAACTCCCAAATCACTGTATTGTGATGGTGTCTTCAGACATTTACCTGAATTTTCTTCCCACAGAGGACTCCAGTATAGCCTGGACGACAAGAGCACACGTTGGGCAATACACACTTGCCTCCAAACAGACACTTCTGGTTGCACACAGCTAAAACAAAAGAGGCACATATGAGGCTTTATTCATGGACACATCTTGCTGAAGGGAAAGTGGATGCTATCTCTAGATACTTATTCTGTTTGTTATAGGAACCAAAACCTTGGAAGGTATTTTCACAGAGAAACATCCCTTAGTATAAGGAGACTCAAAGGTCACATGGAGCCAAGAGTGCTCTTGTATCTATCCCATCCCCCTTTGGCTTTGATGCAGATTTCACGTGAGAACACACTGAGGGCATGAACAAGACTGAGCAAAGAACATGAGTAAGGGGTTTTTTAGCACATCTTGCTATTTCAAGCTATCACAATGGCCTCTCCGGGCTTATGCAGCAGCATATAGCACTGGAGCAAACCAACACATACTGCCATTGTCCCAGAGTGCCATCAGATTCTAGAGGGCTTCAGAAGGGCTAGAGCAATCTCTACTCTTTATCCTGCCATTGACACGGGTGTGGATAACCTACATCCAAGGTATACGAGGACTTCTCGGCACTGGGCATGGCTGAAGCATTCTGAACTGTGCAGAAGCAAGAGGTATCAGGTTGCATCATTCTTACGTGTTTGACACTGGATTCCTTCCCACTGTGGAGGACAATGACAGGTACTCGGTCCAACACACTCCCCACCATTCTTACATTCCTGAAGACAGACTGCTGCACAAACATCATCACAAAGTATGGTTATATCCCAAGTGGTTACACTGAGTTGTTATTCAGATTTCAGGATGCTCACAAGAGGTGGAGTGCTTTTCATACACAAGAGTCACATCATCTTCACTCAAATCTGTGTCTAAGACCAACAGGATATTAAAGAAGAGAGGCAACTAGAAACAAAAAGCCCTACAACCAAACCCCACATTCGGAGGTTCTGCTATGTCAGAGATTGCTTCAAAAGCCTGAAATACTGAATTCAGGGAGCATCATTAAACAGCTTTATTTTTTCCAAATTTACCTTTCTAAAGCACACACCTTGGCAAGAGATGATTTGTCTGTCATTCAACTGAACACCCAGACAATCAGCTCAAGAATATTTGATCCAAAGTTATTTTCTATGACCCATTTGTCTGCACATTTGTGCCTGCTTATTAAGCCATGATCTAACACACTATTTCCCTTCATTCATAGCTGACTATTTGATAATCAAATCTCTTTTCCACAATGTCCAAGAATATCTCACCCCTGTAGATACTGATAGTATTTTTTTAAAAAATAATCCCTTTTCAATAATTACGAAAAGTAATACAGGAAAATCTGTTTTTCCTACGTGCCATTAGAGAGCTTATTGCCCACATCAGTTCTCAAGCCTCGGGTGGGTACTCTGACAGACACTAATTCTTTAGTTATGGGATTTCTCTTACTCATCCTCATGCTGATTTTCGTGCAGACTGTGCTTTTATCCATGCTGACACAATTTATTTATGCACCATCAATATCTCCATTAATACACAATGTGACCCACAGATGTGCAACCATCACAGTCCTATTTCTACCTGTCCTAAAGAGCTTATGCCCACTGCATCATTCATTCACAACACGTCCAACTGTTTCCACAGTTTTCCAGTATTTCACTGAACTTCTTTTTCTATTATATCTGGTTTTATGTCCTACAGCACAAACTAGATTTCATTCATTTTTTGGACTCATCTCTTTGCAGAAATGCAGATGCTTTTATTTAGACAAGAATCCAAAAATAAACAAATAATATTTGCTATACAAGAATTTCACAGGTATTTCAGTGATTAGCCATGATTTAGCCTAAGAACTGCATGGTGTTAGTTCTCTATCCTAATTTTGCTGCCAAGTTATAGACAACTGTTTTTGCAACGTATATATATCCTTAAGTTCTTTGGCACTAACCTTGTATTACTTGCATGGGCAGAGTTGCCCTGAGTCTCATATGACTTTTAAGGTGTGGTTCCCCTGGTAACTACAAGGTACTTACGAGTGTTACATCTTTTTCCTCTCCATCCTGAAGGACAAGAGCAAATGTTTGGGCCTACACATCTTCCTCCATTCATACACCTTGGCTCACAGACACCTTAAAATCAAAAGCATCTGCTGTTTAATACATTTAACTGATTACAGAATAATTGATTGGTTATTTTTGGATCATAGGAAGATTTTAACACTGGCTTACTTTTTTCACATCTTCTGCCTGTGTACCCATCAGGACAAGTACAGACATTATTTCTCATGCAATGACCACCGTTCTTACAAGGAGGGCTGCAGACAGCTAAAACATACAAACAGGAGGAAAAGGCTGTAGTTTGCATTTTAACTTAGTGACATACTTTTGGAAAACAAGAGTGCAGCACTAAGATTCTGACAGCTGCTATGGACATTCAGCACTATCAGGCCTGCCTTGTAGAAATTGTATTAGTGTGGTTTGGTGTAAAAAACAATAGTAAAGACAAAATTCGATAAAAAGGAGTCAATGTTGGCAACTGTATGTGTACAAAAGTAACCAGACTACACATAACCCACAATGGAACTGGATGAAAGCTGCTTAAACATTGAGTGGAATACAAGACTAATTTTGAGTCTTCATTCTCCTTAGAGAGTTGTGGAATCAGTCATAAAATCTAAAAAATAATGCAATGGTTTTACACCATTTCTCAGATACATGACTTGATTGTTACTTTTGTGTCTTAAATGTTTTCTCACAGATTTCCTCATAATGGCAACTAAGGAGTGGGGAGAAGAAAAAAAAGAAAATATTACCATTCTGACATTGGGCACCAAAGAATCCATGTGGACACAGGCAAACATCTGGCTTAGTACAGGAACCACCATTGAGACATACAGGATTACACATTGCTGCAGAAACAGGGTCAGGAAGAGTGGGAAGTATGACATCCAAACAAAGTCTATAAAACATCTGTGTCTGTTTCAGGAACAGGAATTAAATAGCTAAGATAACTGCAGGTAACATCATTCCCGTAGAATTAATGTTTGGTGTTAATTCCTGACATTTAATTCCCTATGTTTAGTTTTACCCGAAATTAAAGGATCAGCATAACATTTCCCAGAGGTGCTGCTGGCAGCAGAGCTAACATGCAGAGACACAAGGGAGTGTGGGAGCTCTGCAGTAGAGAGCATTTTGCTGCCCATTGCTGCCACGTGAGCCATGCAGTTCCAAATTTCAAACCATGGAAGGTCCTATGGATACTCTCCCAGGAACATGGAAGCTGCAGGGGTGTTACCTGTGCTGCAGGTAGGTCCGTACCAGCCAGGTTTACACTGGCAGGTGTCTGGAGTGAGACATTCACCACCATTTTCACAGTGTCTGTTGCAAACCACTACCATCCAAGAAGGTGGGCAAAAATATAAGAGAAGGCAAGGGAGGAGACAGGGGTGGGAGGACAAGAAAGAGATACATTACAAATTATCCTTGATTCATTTTTCAGTTCTTTCCCAAAAATTAACACTGGAATTAACATACAATTTCTAGCTGAAGAGGAATTGCTAAACAGAGTAATCTAGTCTCAAATCCATAACAGCAAGCACAGATGACAAAGGTAAATAAAATGTCTTTCCATGCAAATATGCATGGTCTGGTTATATTTAGTGTTAAAAATGTAGAAGTTTAAATAAAAACTCTAAACCAAATGAGAAATGCAATAAACACTAAGAAGCAAATGGACTGTGTTACATGATGCAAGTGCAGCTGCAAGCACACAGGAACATGAGACTGACAAGCAAAGACATTAAAATATCACGGCTGGGGAAAACCATGATTCACTTTTTCAGGAAAACATCTCATTCTCTTTAGTACTCCTTCACAAATAACAGGTTTTTTTTTTTGTTGATTATCGAAATTAGAACAAGAAAAACTGAAAACCAAAAGTCCTGGGATTTGAGGAGGAGACAAAGGATTTTCTGAATTCAGGGTCAATAATGCAATGGTACATTCAGGTGAACCATATATATAAACAGCATATCTAAATTTGGATTCTCTGAAATCCATATAAAATCTACCCAAAATCTGGAGTTGCCAAATTGCAGAATATATGATTTGATACATAAAAGACAATTTATGTGACAGAATCTTTCAGCTATGATCACAGGAAATTTTTTAACTTTCAGACCAGGTAAAAGGAAAGAAGACACCATCATATGGTTCTGAATTCAGTTTTCCTGTATCCCAGTCTTTCTGACACACCATTCACTGACACCACCTTCTGAATGTACCCCAGTATCTAATCAATTTGAGCTGACAGAAGTTAGAAAGCTTCAGGACATGTGAAACATCTGTGTGTTTGTCTACAGGTAGTATCATATACACAGTGTACTCAATTTTTCCATGCTTGTGAATCATAAAATATAAATTATTTTCTGCTTTTATAGTGCATTATGTTTTCATAGTTATGTGCAAATATTACCCAATGTTCAAACAGTCCAGGTATGGGAACCTTCAAAGAGGCACAGCTATTATGTCATTTGCTAGCATTAGACTGAAGGCATAAAAAATTAAAACCATAATTTGCTTTCTTGCTCCTGAGTAACAGGAAAAAGGTTGTGTATTTTTCTCTTATTCTCTTTTGCTTACTTGTTTCACATCTCGGTCCCACAAAACCGTATGGGCAGGTGCAGAGATTTCTGGCCAAGCATGTGCCTCCATTTTGACACGGTGGTTTACAATGTGCTGCAGATAAAGAATTATGTTCAAGAAATCGCCTCTAGAAAGATGCACGGATTGGTTACGCTTTATAAAAAACCAAATGTTAATAACTGTCAGCGAGCAAAAAACTGGAAATAAAATAAGGAGATATATGCAATGCCTTTGGACAAGAGCAAGTAACAAGAACAACTTCACTTCAATAGTACAGAGTCCCAACAGTGGTGGCCACCCTGAAGAAAAGCAAGCTGACACAATTTCCAGACAGTGCTTCCCACTCTTCAGGAGTGTTTAGCTTAGAGGCAACTACACTCACTGGTGAACTGCTCTACTTAATGTGAAAGCTAAATTTAGGAATATCCAATCATAAGCAACACTTACAGTGTATATCAAGAAAATCAGGACATATACCAAAATGTCAAGAGTTCTGTTGAAGTGACAGTAAAATGAACACATCTTCAAGCTGTCAGAATGAACAGCCATGGGAGATGCTCACAGCATCCTTTGGGTAGTTATGGATTTAAAAGCAAAACCTGCTATATTTACCTTCCTCACAAGTGGAGCCACTGTATCCAGGTAAACATTCACAGACGTTGGGCTTAATGCACTTCCCATGGTTTTTGCAATCAGGCCTGCAGAGAGCTGTTTAAAAAAAAAAAAATGAACAGCATTCTGCAAATCATTAATTTGTATATTAGAGTTACCACATGCAAAATTAACATGCCATACTCACCAGCCTGACAGTTATAACCAGCATAACCAGGCCTGCATTTACAAATATTGGGTGCCACACATTCCATATTTTTGCCACAGGGTTGTCTACATCTTGCTGAAAGGCAAAGAAGAAAATGAAGAAAGGAATAAGGAAAATGGAAGTGGCATTTCAGCACATTGTGTCTTGCCTAATGTAGTGAACTCATCACAGAGAATCCATTAAGTCACTGCCCATAAACACAGAGTCTAAGATGGATCAGGAAAGTATTTTTAAGGGCATCCATACAACTAAAAGCCTGTAGGCCATGCCAATATTAATAATGAAACTGAGAAAATGCAATACACCACACTTTCCACTGATAATATAGTAACAATATACTTTCAAGTTATAAAAACACCTCAAGATTCTTTTCTTCAAAGCATTTAAGTGCAATAGTTTGTAATACCTCTGCAAGTGAAGCCATCTCCGTAATAACCATAAGGACAATGACCGCACTTGACACTTCCATCCTGACTTGGCTCACAGGGTACACCAGGAAAACAGGGTAAATCAGAACAGGTCACTGCTTTAGGAATCACTGTTTCACTCAATTCTTCAGAAAGCATTTTTGGTGGGACAGTGACTTCAACAAGGGTAGAAGATAAATGACTTGCTTTATGCTTAGCTAATCGGTGCAGAACTCTCTGAGCATTTCCACCCTTGAATGCTTTGCTTGGCAAAGGATGTCCTCTGCTAATACTTGCTCTGCTGCTAGGGGAAGTCTTCCTGCTGCTCTCAAAATAGGTGAAGGCCTCAACTTGTGCCCTTGTTTTCTTCTCAGGTGATGCAGCATGGCTGCTTGAAGATGCAGCCTTTACAGTTTGTATTGAAGAACTGTTCTCAGCATCAGCAAGGTGACCACTGATGGTGCCTAGAGCATGAACAATTCCAGTAACCACAGGTTGTACAGAAGCATTTTTCTGAGAATCAGGTGTCTTCCAGGTAGTGGTTGTTCTTACTGAGGAGGCTGGTGGCATGCTGCTACTGACCATTTCTGTAGAAATAAATCTCTTAGGAACATCTGTAGAACTGGGAATATAGCTTGACACGCTTAAAACCTTCTCAGAGGATGATGGTTGAAAACCTAGAGTATCTTAGAAGGAAAGGGGAGAGAAGTAAATGAATACCATCAGATTTTTTTTCCCTTTGAGCGTGGGGAATGTTTTGTGAACAGATAAACATAAATTCTGTGCTTCAGGAAACCTCTCCTTGTGCTATGTCAGAATGTAAGTATGCAGTAGAAGCTAATTGGGAGAATTAGAGAAGATCAAGGTATTCTGATTACAACCTCTCCTGCCCTCACCATGCCTCTCCTTGGCTGAAGATAAAAACAAAGCACGTTTTATAAGAGGCACGATTTATAGGAGCAGAGATTTTCCCATATTAGGTCAATAAACAGATTTACTGTCAGCAGATTATCAGCTGCATATATTGCTTTTAACTAGGTAACAGGAAGAATTTAAAGAAAAGATATTGCATAGGGTTCATCAGTGTGTCCAAGCACTAGAAGCAGAGATAAAACCACATGTATGTAGATGCTTATACATACTGATGCACCATGGACAGTATTCTAGGGGAATAAGCCACCAACTTGTAGCACACCACGTTTTATTCTTCAAACTTTTTAATCAACTTTCTTAAACTTTCTGTATAGGTTTTAGTAGTGAGATGTTTCTACTGTTTAATAAACATCAGAGACTGACTCAGTCGCCTCATTCAAGAGAGCGCAAAATGAATGATAAATTCCTCATATTCTGCCCAGGGAAAGTGTGTGGTTTGTGGAAAGAAATACAGCACTGTAATGCCAGACTGATACAATACTGTATATGGAGTTTTAGCATTATGGGGCAATGGAGGAATGAAACCCTAACCTATTTATAACTGGAAGATGGTTTGCAAAAGGTTAAACTTTACTGAATCGTAACAAAGTGTGGTCTCCCACTGCTGAAAAGCAAACCATTTTGCAGCTGATGAAGAATTATCCAGCACTGGCAGAGCAGTGAGAGAGTCTTCCTTCCCCCCAACAACAATTCAGAGATAAAGGGAAAAGACATATGAGACTTTCCTACAAAGAAACCCCCAGCAGGCACAGACCTGGAAATGCCAGGAACAGCATTTAGAGAGTTTTGGAATAAAGACATTCACTTGCCATATCCTTCACATCTCCTTTGAGTTAAAGCAGGAAAATGGCATTCAACATAATGCCATAAACTTTTGTTTATCTCATATAACAGATGTCCCTATCCCCATGTTACCTATTTTATGTCAGTGGTTGGTCACTAAAACAAAAGGCAACTGTAAGAGTGTCATACATCACACTGTTAATAAAATCGCCTGACTGACCCAAGGGATTTGTTGGTATTGACATTTCAGTCTCATTTTTCAGATCAGAATGCAACCCCAGTAATTAATAAATTCTGTCAAACTGAAAAAAAAAAAAGTGAATAGCATAAAACTGACTAGAACCCTTATTTGCCAGCCATATTCTTATCAGTATGGGAATCAGAAATTCCATTTTCTTTAGGAAAAAAATCACCTTTATTCCCTCCAAGTTTTCCCGTGGAATCCTTCCTTTCAACATCAGTGTCGTCAGAGCTTTCTGAAAAGATGTGAAGGCACATTAGTAGTGCACAGAAGTAGCTACATTTGTTTAAATTGAAATAAATTATAAACAGAGTTAAAATTTTATTACATAAAAACCTCAAAATTCATAAAGGAGATAAAAGTTTAAAAATGTTTCTTAAAAGTTTTTTAACAGAGAATTGTAAAAATACAAGTTATTCAGTAATTGCATATAAATAAATGTTTGACAGCTGCCTTGACTTGGGTAAACAGTCCTATGTTAATCAATCTAATAGAAATATATATTTTCAATAATTTATTTAGAATTTATCATATTATGAAAATAACGAAGAAAAAATGCCAAAAATATTCCACTCTATAATTCCACTCTGATGTAAAAGAATGAGGTTGTGTTTTGTATCTGCCTTTTTCTACACTAGAGAACGTCTTTTACACTTTCAGTACAGTCTAATATTGCCATCAGCAGACACAGGTCTGCTTTTCTGACTACTGAAAAGAGTTTTAAGTTATTGTTAGAAACACGAAGCACAAACAAAGATACTTTATCTGAATGCCAATAACACAATGACACTCTTCTGAAAATCAAGTAATTTTACCATGACATGACTTCCCATCTCCTTGCAGATTATTTGGGCATGGACCACAATAGTAAGAACCAAAAGTATTGAAGCAAAATACTCCAGGGAAGCAAGGACTGGATGCACATTCATCTACATCCTCTTGACAATTTTTACCTGTATTGAAATACAGATTTAATTTTTTTTACAAGATTGTGTCACTAGATTTGATGGTGTGTTTATAAAAGTAAAATGTATGCAGGTGCTGAGAAAAAAAACAAGTGCAACCAGTCATTTCAGTACATCTAACAAGAACAGCTGATAAGGTTTGCTATTCACATTTTTTCATCTCATATCAAGTATTTTGCTTATTGTAGAATAGGGAGAAGCTGGGCTGCAGGGACTACATGCTTATCTGCAGGAGGAATCTCCTGTATTTCCCTGTGTTGATGAATTTGCCTTTGCAGAGGAAAACAATGCAAATTAGCTTTCATAATGAACTAAAATAAACAACTATTATAGTCATGCAAAAAAACCCTTGAAGTATATCATATATCTGTACCACAAGACCATAAAGGTTCTTCATAATACAACAGTAAGTTATTCACAGTGAAAAATTAAAAAAAGAAAATTGTTGACATAAAATTAAAAACTCCTGTTTATCACTAAACATGATAAATGCATGGAAATAAAATAGCAATTTACCTTGAAGTTCATGTGGACATTCACAGTAATAGTCGTTTATTCCATCCACACATGTGCCAATACCACACTGGTTAAGTTTACAGTCATCAGTATTCACTTGACAGAGATCACCTTCAAATCCAGCCACACACAAACAATGATATCTTCCACTTCCAGGTGGGAAATTAATGTTTGTCACACATGAGCCATTATTTAGGCAATCACATGATTTTACACTGACCTACAAGACACGCCCAATGAGACAGTTTTCTTTTTTTTAATGAACCAGCAATGAGTTCTGTAAATAGGTAACTTAGATATCTTATTAGTAAGTGTCATTCTACTGTAATATTCATTACCTCTATTTCTACCTTAGTCGTTGCATTGCAGTCATCTGTCAAAGAAAATGTTAATTTATGGACATTCATTGCCACAGCTTTCCACAAAAGGAGACCTGATGGGGAAAGACTGGCACCTTCTGGACCAGAATCCAATGTGAAATGAACAGCAGAGCCCTCTGGATCTGAAGCCAAAAACTGATATAAAAAATCTTCTCCATAAAATGTCTGTAGCATACCCTGAAAAGTTTCAAGCACTGGAGGCTGGTTACCTGTAACAAAGGAGATATTTTCCTCTTCTAAGGAAAAGTTGCAATACTCTTATAAAAATTAAACGGAACATATCTTTCTACCAAAGAAACCCCATTTACTTATTTCTCTTAAATTCCAATGTCACGTGAATGGCACAAGAAAAACACTTGATATTTTCAATACTAGCGAGTGACTGCTGCAAACAAGAATCCACCAGCTGTGGCGAAACTTCCATGAAGGAAGAAGGTGGCATAATCAGTGCCTCAGCTGCTAAACTTGCTCATTTCTAACATCATCCTCCTTGCAAAAGAGGCGCTCCTTAGGCTTGGAGCGTTGCCTCTGGTTTACATTTTTCTCTCATTTCTAACTTTGGCTGTATTGAATTCGTCCATAACATGACTATAACATGGAAATCCCTTGACTCCCTGTCTGCTGGATGAGTTTCATTTCATTCCTTCCATTCACATCTCATCCCTTTAGAATAGTTATAACTATCTTGGCTTTCAATACCATTTGAACTGGGACAAGATTTACCACGATGAGCACCAAAAGTCCCATTTAGACAGGACCTTTCATAATCAAGGCAGAGTCTTGATTTCATGAGTCTTTCACTCATGAAGACACTGACAGGATGCCTGTATTTGCAATACTATAGACTTGGGCTGGCAGGGCAGGCTGGATGGCTAACATGAAAGCTCCAAGAAACATTCCATTTGGTGAAGGGATCAAGGTGATGTGTTTATCCAAAGACTAAAATCTGCACCAAAAGAGGTACAACTTCTATGCTGGAACTTTGTACTACAGAGAAGGAAAATGAAAAATTCAGACTTAAGGTTTCCCTTCATTGTGTGGTTTCTAACTGGACTGGAGTACAACAGCCTTGGATGTACTTTCAGGTATTCAGGCCATGTATCTATACCATCAATGTAAATGATGCCCAGATACCAAGTGCCTAATAAATAAGACATGTAATTTAATTTAATTTGTGATCTCCATTTGTTTGTAATCAAAATAATTTCTTGAAAAATATCTGTTACACCTATACGTTGAAGATAAACATATGTGGATGTAGCTGTGCTAAACAGTAAGACTCCTAAGACAAGTGCTAATTAGACTGAAAGTTGTTAATTTTCATTAGTTATGTGTAATGGCTACAGCAGGAGAATCAGGGAAAGTAAATCAAAATATTACATATATAGTCTGGAAATGATAATATAATTTTCAGAAACTAATAGAAATGCCAAAACAGTTACCTAGTTAAACTTAAACCATCACTATTACCATAAATTTAAAAACTTTGCAGACTTTCAACTATTTGGTATTAAAAAAGAACTATTTAGAACTTACTTTCAACAACTGACCAAGTTAACTTTGATAAGTCAGGTCTGCACAGTAAGCAAGGGCTGGTTGGATTTGTGTCTCCTTCACCATAACAGAGTCCATCTATGTTGCATGTTTTCTCCTTTTAGAGAAATGAAAATGTGATTCATTAATGGTTTTGGTTATAAAACTGGTTATGAATTTATAATTATCAAATAAAATCTAATCATTCTGCACTTCTATAAAACAACTAAGCTTATTTTTATATCTAAACAACTGATAGGAAGTTTGGTTTTACTTGGTAATTATATGAATAGCTTTTGGTTTGATTTTTTACATTTAAAATTGCCTCATCTCAGCTTCTCTTTCTGTGCATTCAAAACCACTGTTGGGAACAAGAACAGGGTATGTCCTGCTAATTTTTCTAGATTTTTTTTCATTAAAAAAGCATATTTTCATAATAGAGAGTAGTGAAACACATACCTTTAATGTACATAGCCCAGACTCTGGTGGTTCACATGTCTGACAGGCTCCATCATATAATATCATTGTTTTAGAGTTGCTATAAACAAATCCATCATTAGAAATCTGAAAGGTGAGCAGTAAGAATGAATTAACTGTTACAAGTATTGATACATCACCCATATGGTCTGCTAGCATGAGCTTCTACTCATTGATAGACCCATCAGGTGTCTAAACTCTCACAACAGTCATCAGAAATCTAATCAAACCTGCCAAGGAGTCTAGGCAGATTTTGACCAACCACACATCGACTTTAAGGTAAATTAAATCATGTGTAGGCTCTATTGACCTTATTGACTCCATCTGTATGAGAGCTTGGATACCTGCTCACAGGGATTTATACATGGGCCTGAGCTCAACTCAGCTCTACCATAGATGGATCCAAGGTCATTTGAAATACTCGGGTAACTACTCGGCCCTTAAGAACGTGTGCTCTTGAAGAATGTGTGTCTCTGCAGGACCTAGGTTGCATCTACCAGTCCCCTTGCAGGAGAACACTGTCAAGCGATACTTGACACTTAAGCTTAGGTGAGGCAACTGAGGCCCCAAGCCAAACAAGTTGACTTGATGTATTTTCATCTTAATAGAAATACTTGTAAGTGAATATTTGAAATTTCTGAGAGTACCTTTATTTGCCATCTGGAAATGGGTTTGTCATCAACCACATCCATCACATCAGACTGCTGGCCATCATTTGGTAATTGACAGTCGACAGTCCTGGCATTTTGGAAGGCAGCTGGCACAGCTAGAGGTTTTCCAAGAATCCAATGTCTATCTCTGTACTGAATGTTAAGACAGAATATTTGTTTTTCACTGAAATACATCATGAAAGCATTCTACCAGAGAAAAAGTCCCCATGTGTTGCACAGTGTTTAAACAAGTCTAAGCAGTGGTAAATATTAGATGACAGTATTTGCACACACAGATTTTAACCCAAGCCTGCTACTGTGGAGGAACAGGCAGAGAAGCCTTTCCTGATGCATGGCCCTTTGGCACTGCATTGCCAAGGACAAACAGCCCTCCAGCTGGAAGGTGATAGGAGGGTGAAGCAGTGGGTGATCCTCAAACACCTCTGATCTGACGTTCAGGTGCCTCTGTTCCACTCCATCTCCACTCCCATGAGAGACCAGGCTTTAGTCAAAGGAACAATGAGGGTTTTGGCAGGGCTCAGGAATCATTCTGGGTGCAGGGGCAGTACTGGCAGTTGGCCATTTAGCCCTTGCACAAGCCTTGTACATAGGTTGTTCAATAGAACAAGACACCATTGATCCACAAATCTTTCTCCTAAACTGCTGTGAGGACAGGGTATCCAAAGATCCACCTTGAGAGTTCAAGATAACGAAGAAGGATGATAATGCTGTTTGACTGAAACATTGATATGGAAGTAGGGATAAGCATATGGAAAATAAATAAAATGAGATTAAGAATCCAGGCAAGCTACGAATCAAGAGAACAGCAAGTAAAAAGCATTTTGAGCTTGAGTATTTTTCCCTGAGCTGGCATTTTTTTATAGTTACTGGAGCCAATCAAAACATTTATTCAATCCCAATCCTCACATTAAGAGTCATCTGCTGTATAGCCCTTGCTTTTTTTTTTAAAACAGAAAAAGAATCACTTTTGCTAAAAAGACATATGTGCTACTTCTGTTCCAACCACACATTTTTTTCTTTCACCCTATACTCATTTAAGGAATTTACAGCAAAGGTAAGTATAAAAGCTAAATATTTCTAAATATGTAATTTTGAGTGCATTTAATACTGTAACCTTTGAAATGTGATACAGTCTACTTCTTCAGAAACCTTCTGTTACTAGCTGGAGGCAAGTTCAGATAATTTTTTCTGAAAGTTTAACCTTTCAAAAACCAATTAAAAAGCCTTCAGATCTGTAAGCATTCCAGCTCATAAGGTTCATAGAAATTGGAGTTCAATGTAAAACAGAAGGAAATAAAACTGTATTTTTGTTTTGCAGAGATTAAACACACTCTCATCCTTTACCTTTAAATTCTCTACCTCTGTAATCACAGGATCCTGGCAATTTCCTACCCAAACCTCTATCAAGTATCTACACCAAATTGGGTAAGACAGCCCATAAGCAATAGATTTGATTTAATATTTCAAATGTGAAAATAATGAAAAAAAAGAAGAAGTTTTAAATTCTGTCAACATGCTTCTTCTACAAAATTTTGATCATTTAAGTTCAATCTCAAAATATATGCAGTTCTATACTGTTGCAAGTCCATTGACATTTCTTTAAATTCACTACTTCTCCAGCCTGAAAAACTAAATAAAACAAAACAAAAAAAACCCCCAGTACCCAAAGCTTCCTTTCTTTTGTATTCTCAAGGAAAAAAATTGCAGTTTTCTCCTCAACTGCAGTTAACAGCAGTAAAATGGCTCTTGTCAGCGAGAAGATCATCATTGAAAGTGACTAACTAGTTTTGTGTTGGCAGCCAAATACAGCACCACTAAAAGAGATTTCAAAACATCTCTCCATGAGTTAAAACTGAGACATTTCAAACTTTGATAAGTGAACTCCCAATAATTGTCTTACCGCGAGCTTGGTCTAAAAGTCTTTTAATAAAAGGGGAGCATAAACTTACTCTCGACAATCATTTCCAGCCAACTTGAGTGGACACATATTGAGTTTAAGAAAAATCTATAGCCAGCATTGCCTGATTTGTCAAAATAATTTCAGCATCTGCTGGAAATAGCTAAGGAGGACTACTGTCTCGGGAACAAAATTTCCCATTGAATGGTTCCCCTTTTGCCAGCTCTCATCCCCTCCATCATCACACCAATAAAATACAGTTTTACTTTTAGCTTTTTTTGTTCTCATGTCTAACATGGCATATAAAGTTGTAATTGCTTACCATTTATTCCAGGCTATAACTTGTAAATTGCTTATATATTTGCCTTGAATTTTTTTTTTTTTAAGAATGAGCAACAACAGTCTCTCTACACAAATTCCCCTTAAGTTTACAGTGAAACATTTTTTAATCTCCTGTTCAAACCTGACATATACCATTAAATAGCCATGGTATTCTACCTTTGGGAAATGGACAACATATCAAAAACACCTTTATCTTTTCGTAACAGATTTATTATGTTTATAAAAGGCTATTTCAAGCATTAAATTTGAGACAGCAATCTAGTAACAACTTTAACCTTGCTGTCCTTTTTCAAAGAAGCAGTACTTCAATTCCTCTTCATAAGCACTTAAAAATACAACGATGTACTGGTTGTTACTAATAGGGCTGCCCTTGCCCTTTTCTGAAGGATAGCTGCCATATGCTCTTATCTCCCCCCCGGCTGCTGAACATTCCCATTATGTCTTGTATTTTTCTTATCATGGAGGAAATGGCAATCTTGCAAAGTCTTGAGTGTTTGCTGCAAAGTGCTGAGTGCCTTTGCTTTTAGCTTGCACTAAAGCATTGGGTTGTGCCCACATCAATGAATAATATGTTTGACATTTTGTCCCTTGTTCTCTAAGAAGTTTAAAATGTAATTGTCACTATTCAGGGAGACCTACTTGCAATTTGATGATTTCACATTTCAGGTTCAATGAGTCCCTGAAGCCATGTCCAAACACTCTCACTGATGTGCACTCATACTGTCGAATATCACACAGCCCACCATTCTCCAGCTCTGTAATTTCTGGAGCCTGGTCTTGGAAGGAGAGATTAGACAATAAATGCTAGAGAACTCATTCATATGCTTTTACATTATGCAATATGTTTATTTTTCTATCCAACCATGAAAACTATGTTCACAAGAAAATCTGGACCCAGCTGAAGGAAAGCATAAACAGAAAGACTTTACATTGTTAAACTGAAACTTTAAATTTAAAGCTAGGCTTCTGTCTTCTCTTGGAACCTCAGTATTTGAAGCAGAGAAATTTCAAATGATAACAAACGCTTGTGAATACATGTCTTTCTCAACTATGGCTCTTTACATCAGACTTCCAGAATAAAACTGAAATGAAACTAAGGCCTTCAAAATAGGAACCGGAAAGGAGACAGTTATGTAATAATTAATATAGGGATTATTTTTTGTTAAAAACTAAAAAAAAATCTCACATGGAAGCTATTTCAAGAAATAAATCGACAGATCAGAACACTCAACAGTTTTTACGGGGTAAAACTAGCCTATTTTATTCCTCTTGAAGTGAAATATTTCTTATTATTCTATTCCCTCTTTCTCTATTTGCTTTTAAGTTATTAAAACAAAAACATCATTGCAAAACAAAACATTAACAGGTATTATTTTAAAGAGTTTTGACTTTGGTAGTAGTATTCATGTTTTTCCAGTGTAATTGTTCAACCGAATTTTTACTGAATATCTTACCTACTAAAAATGAAAAAAACCCCTGCCCACCACTATTTGCTTTAACTCTTTTTTCTTCACCACCAATTCTGCTCCCATCCCATCTAACAGTTAGCTTACAGAGATGTAACATCACCAAAGACAAAAACATCCCAGTTAGAGTTAATAAACAGGATCACATAAACTATACATATCTAGGCGAGGGATGAATGTGGCATATTTTCCCTGAAGGAGACAGCATGTGGAAACATTGCCAGTCTCTTGGGGCTGCACTCTGCATTGCAAACTGACTTTTTTAATCTGACCTATTAGAAACTAAGCTCATGTTTTGTCCTTGGAAACAAGGCTGAATGCAAAATAATTATAGCTGTAGTAGACGGTAACTAAATAATTGAGAACCCTTGTCCGTGTACAAAAGCAGGAGAGAAAGGCAGCAAAACAAATGCACTTTGCACTGAGAACATTATTGAAGTAAATCTCATTTTCCCCCCACTTACCAGACAGTATGCTGCAGTCATATGAGCTGTAGCCTTGAAAACATGCACAGCCCCATTCTGTACATTCCCCATTATCACTGCAGAGACTGGGACACTTTAAAGCAGTAAGTAGGCTCTCAACTGACTCTTCAAGTTCCTGTGGGTTGTAATTTATTTCTTCTAAAATTCTTTTTTCACATTCATTCTCCAGCAGAGCTAAGGAAGCTTCTGCCCAAGCGAGGTCATCTTTCAGCAGCAAATCTTTAACACACATATCGATGGCATCTCCTGTTCGCCGGCCAAGGAGGGCACCACAGGATCTTCCTATGCTGGAATTAGCTACTGCCTGCTGGCACAGGAACAAAGCACTAGATTCAGTGAGGCCTGAAGGTGTGGGCCAAGAAGGAAGGAGCTTTTCATCTGTGTCAGTGGCATGGTCCTCTGGGAAAAAATAACTATATTCCTCTAAATCTGTTTGGCTGAGACTTTGGAAGACGAATACTGGATGGTATTCATAATAATTCTGGCGCTTCCCTCTACTTGTAGCAGATGGACTTTTTTGAAAATGACTGCTATAATGGTGAGCATTTCTCCTAATGTCTAAGTTTGAAGTTCCCTCTCTTTCTGTACCTATATTTCCTACTGAGGTGGCAGAGAGATGTGAGTTTACTAGTGAAGTTTTGTGAAGTTTGGTTTGATTATTCTGCCTCTGCTGAAGCGCAGATGAATCCATTTTATGTGTAGATGACCGTTTCCTTATGCCCCTGACAAGATCAGTAGGACCAAGATACTCAGCAGTGACATCCAGTCCTGGTATCAAAGAAAGAAATCTACCATTTTCACTTTCTTTACAAGACAGAGGAGGTTCTGACTGAGTAACTGTCTCCAGTTTGTTTGCTGGTTGATATAATACAGCATCTTCAAGTGTACAGTCACAGAAGAAAACTTTTCTAGAGGATGCTAATGAAGCAGGTGTCTTGTCAAACAAGCTCTCTCCTGGTAAAATTCTAGTGAGGAAAGGAAAAGGTGAAACTGTATCATCTGAACTATTTTCTTTGTGCTAGTAAAGTATTAACTTTTTTTGTTCTTTGTTGTTTCATACTTCTACAGCATAAGTCTGCAGTACACAGCTATATTTAAACACTAGTTAAAACACAAAATCTCCAGAGTAACTTATAAAAGAATTGAGATGAGTGGATATTTTCTGTATACTTTGGTATATTGTTCCAAACCTAACTAACCTCACATCACAGTGCTTAAATACTTATTTGGCAATTCAGTTTCAATTTTCTCCTTAATTAATTATGGAACATAATTATGACATTATAATACAAACTTGAAAACTTAAGAGTTTTTTTATTATTTTGACAAAATTGTGAAGGAAAGGTAGAACCAAAAATTATGACATTTGATTTATCAACAGAAGCATTTCTTACCTCCATTCCTTAATAAAAAAAAAAGGAACATCGGCATGGTTTGAGATTTCCATGCCACTTGCAGTGTGAAAGTCATTCTCTGCATTTCCATCAAAGGTGCCACAGAGTCCCACTGTATGTCTGTAATCTGAACTGGGGGCCCTAAGAGTTATGCTCATTCCCCATTCACTCACATCAGCACGAACAAAAGCTCCAGAAGAAAACAAAACCTAAAAAGAGATTGAAGACAGCTTCATGAGAAACATGATTTTTTATTTTACCTATTCTGTAAGCAATTATTTACCACTTACTGTTACTTTTCTTCCTAGGTAGGATTCAGTGATTCTGACATTGCTTCCTCTTGTGTCTCTGTTTATTACAGATAAGTGTGGCTGTGATTCATGGAGCTGACCACTGCACATGTCAAATGCAATTATATCACCTCCTTCCTTTGCAACAAAGCCACAGTTGCAGGATGCTGGGTAGTGAAGACTTCCACAGTCCCACTGGCGAACATGAACTTCAAAATCTCGTGATGTACTCTTATAAAGAACAAATGTTCCTGTTTTAAAATTGTCATAGACTCTGGAATCAAAAGAATAGCATGTGATATCACTTTGGTTGTGAAATAACTCTATCGCTACATGTCAGCAGCTTTATTTTCAAGTAGATTTCTAATATTTGGTCAACATTGACATTGAAACTCATGTTCCAAGTCAGAAAGAACAGTACAGCCCACAGAGCAAAACACAGCTTTATCCTGAGCAAACGCCATCATATCTTCCTCTGAGCAGCTCTAAATTAAAAAAAAAAAAAACAACAAAAAAACCCACCTTATTTTACAGCAGAAAAGAAGGATCATGAGTAGAATGTATGTAGACAATGGCTGTGAATGGAAAAATAAGCATGAAGCTACTGCCATTCTTTGATTTTAACAGTGCATATGGAGGGTACTTCTCAACCTTTGTGTTTCTACAATGGTACACCTATGCAGCAAGAGCAATAAGATGCATAGCAGCGTGCACGTGGGGGCAGCTGCTGAAAACTGCACAAGTACCCTTGACAAAATGATTTAGAAAGTCACATCCTTTTAAAAAGGTCTGCTTTATTAAGATGGAGATGGGGAATGCTTATTCCCAATGATCATTTAAGATGAAAACCATAAATAGCAACTTGCTTTTTTTCCTTAGGGTTAGCCATCTGTCCCCTGAAGCAAGGTTAAAATAGCCAATTTAATGATTCAGCAGCAAGAAAAAAAAATAGAAAGAAATAGAAAGAAAACTCCCAAACTTTTGCTGTGAGTTGAACAGCCTCTTGGCTATAAATGGCATTTGACAGTTGATTGTAGACTGCCAGTTTGCTTTGTGTATAATGGGCCAGCAGACAAACTGCAGATGGCTGCACTACTGGGATTGCATTGGATTGTCCATAATTCAGTAGGCAATTTGTTTCCTCAGTTTGTAAATAAAGTAGCAATGTAATTTATCCTTAAAAAGAAAGTTCTTTCTCTGCAGCATCATGCTTCCAGACAGATCACATTTCAGTAAAACACTGCTTCATGAGCAAGCTTGATCACAATGCATCCATGGTTACAATGCCCAGTTAAGACATCCCTAAATCTTCCACTGAAGGAGAAACTGCATGATCAGGATAAGCCCACTGACTTTATTAGTAGCAATAGTCAAAGTTCCACCAGAGAACCAATCACAACTTTTATTTCCCCATCTGTTATCATGTGTGGGCTGAACATCCTTTTTTGGAGGCAACATATCCTCTTCTTCTCACTCTGCCACTTGAAATGTGCTTCTGCTGAACAAAGAATATAAAATTCCCAGGTGTAGAGCCTGTATTTGTTCAGACATCCTTTGTGAATCAGAAATACCAAAACCAGCTGTGGCTAAGAAAGCTGTTTTCAATTCAAAATTCTGTTTGGCCGGTGATGTCCAAGTGACAGTAGCTAGTTGTTTTCAGTGCCACTAATAACCACAGCAAAATGCTACCCAGACACCAAACAGCTTCCCATAATTTGATCCTTATGAGGATTCAGACACTGACACACAGAAATGAGGAAACTCTGATTTTGTTCGGAAACACCTTTGCATTAAAAGTTTTGTTTACTCAATCATTTTATCATGGTTCATATTTAATACATGAACATTTCTATTTTTTGCAGTCAACAGACTCCACAGCTACCACTCCTCTTGTCCATTTGCTTCATTCTCTTGCCACAATCTCAAAACTTGCCTTGAGAAATGCAAATATTACAAACCTCATCATGACTGGAAAGCTTTTACCAACTAAAGCACATTTATCCTTATTGTCATAAAAATTGTAGAACACTCAGTGCAACTGCAGAAAACTGCAGCTTACTTGTATCATCAGCACAGATTTAGAATAAATGTAGAAATAATTAAAGAAATAAAACACACTCCCCAAAACCCACCCAAAAAGACCCCCCAACATACTTAAAAGTAAGAGCAGCAAACCAGTAATTACCTTCCATCAAAAGTAATTATATGAGGGTCAGTAAATGAGTAACAGTAGGCAGTGGGTAGATCCTTAACTGCAATCTTCAAAAGGAAGAAAAAAATTATAAAACATGCCAGGTTAGGAAATAAATGCACTCAACTACATTATTTATCTTATGATAGTAGTTTACATTCTAAAAAGTATAGTATTTTATACTTATAATCAATCTTAGTAGTTACTTCAGTATTAAACTGTAAAACAAAAAATTCAAATGAAAACACAGAACTTCAAAAAAAATAAAGATATTAAAATCAACCACTTAGAAATCTTGGTGCGAATCAGCCAGTCACAACTGAAATAAAAGCTCCACTAACACCAGCCACTTTTCTGGACAGTTTACAGATCTTAACACAAAGATTTGCAACCTGTGTGCTTTCTGGAACATAGCCATTCCACAGGAAATTCTCACTGGATATAGGTTCAACTGCAATTGTGGTAATCCTGTCTCCATCCCGCATGAAGTCTGTCACAGCAGTGAAATAAATTACAGCTTGACTACAGATTCCATTACTGCAGGACTTCTGGAGAAGATCCACGTGACAAGAAGAAAGAGCCAAGTTTAGACCTAACTGCTCTTTACCTGTTTTAAAGAAAATACATCATTAGTGAGCTCCTCCTCTAAATAAGCAACATTCTCCATATTACTGTTAATATACATATCAAATTATTTACACACACTTTCATAAATTAAAATAATTATGCATTTTTCTTAGGCTTGGTTTAGTCATGCAAAAAATCTCTTCTCTACCTCTTCTTATGCACACGCAAGACAATGTTTTTGCATTCCCCAGTTTGAGAGACAAATGGAAATCACAATAGGCTGAATAATGTGAAAAAAGATGGTTGTCTGCACAGGCAAGTCTCCTTCTGGTTCACAGGATTTGTGCTTGAGAAAATATTACAGAAAATGGCCATAAGTAAAAAATGATGACTTTGTGACTGCATATATAATACTTGCAATGCAACAGGTAAACAAAATTACCTGAATTATAAACTTTACAAGTATTAGAATATTCTGTGTATTCAAGTTCAAGAATGTGGCTCTGATACCAATGTCTACCAAAACACTTGCAAGCTTCAACATGCAATTCTTTCATGTTTTCAGCAGCATCATACAGACTCTGAATACTTTGTTTTAACATTCTAGACAGTATTTTACAATGTAATGACTTCTCTGAAGAAGGAAAACCGCACAGTATTTATAAAAATACACAAAAATATAATTAAACATACAAAATGTAACAAAATCAGGGTAACACTTACCTTCATCAATACTGTTTAATGTTAGTGAGATTTTGCAGTCACTTTTTAGCTGGCTTAATTCAGGACAAGGAATGGGAATGCTACTTTCTATTGTCAGTCTGTATTCCTTCCCATCTTCTGATATTTCATATGTTTCTGGACGTATCTAGAACAGAAGAAATTGTACTTAAAATGCTATCTTTGTGAGTAAACTGCAGCACTGCTTTCTAATCAGCTAGGAGTGCCTATTTACATGGGCTGAGGAGCAGCAGCATATTGAGAAGATGCAGACATAGCAGCCATAGTCTTGAGGAGGTGCGTAAAGGAGCAAGGACAAGGAAAAGGCAAGAAAAAGGGTTAGCTCAGAAGGAGGGAATTAGCAAACCGCATTTTCAGCACAAAAATGAGAAACCCTTGGAAGCTAAGATACAAACAGCTTTGTGTACTGTCTGGGTGCAAGGAAGGAAGTGGGAAGGTAACAACTCCAAAAGAATTTGGAAGCACCCTATTTCTCCTGGGACTCCTCTATGAAAGCTTACAATATAGATCATCAAAAATGTATAATCAAAAACTGAATTAGAGATCATTAACAGCTGAGCTTGGTAGGCTGGGTTGAGTGCTGAATGCAGGCTCACAGGGAAACAGAGAACCACATCTCCTCTTTGCAGAGTACGCTGCAGAACTGCACTTCCATGAGAGATCTGGGCCGCAATCCTACAGAACCAAGCTCAGGCTAAGTCAGCAGGCCTATACTCAATATGTCATTAATGACATGCAGTCTGTCTTTCTGGGACTGGGGTCCCATTCTTGGCTAGCAAATGGGTCCCTATAGCTCTACCCACAGTTGGAACTAAAACTAATTTGGTGGTTGGCCTCTGACCAAGCAGCACAGCACAGCCCACCCCACAGCCACCCCTCTTCAAACCCCAGAGCAGGTTGGCTCCGGGCTGTGCCCTCAAACTTTATGAGGACAGCACCAGTTGGCACCAGCTGCTGAAAACCAAGGCCTGCACTGTGTGCAAGCTGTCAGTTCAGCTTTCCTGCACCTTGAGTACATGGGGAACACATAAACCACTGTGACTCTCCTGCTTTTGGACAAATTTAAGTCCATCTCAGCTGACAACAGGCTCTATTAATTCACAGTTTATACATTTTAAGTGCCTTCCAGTCAGAGGACTGACTGCAGTAGCAATACTCAAAAAATCCTACATTATGCTTTTACATAATGTTTTTTAAGTTACCTTAATCCCAGCAAAAAATTCCTTGCTCTCAACTGAAGAGCTTTGTGTATCTGGCTTCTCCATGAAAAAAGAAGAACTGCTACAGTAGACCTGTAGGGTAAAACCAGAGTAAGAGAATACATTTTTAGTATGAAGTGGTCACATGAAGACAAAACTCGGCCACCATGGCCAGTTCAATGATTCATCACTGCCAGTCCTCTGGTTGCACCAGAAGGTAACAGATGCCACTGGTAATTGATAAATACAGCTAAAGAAAAATAAATAGAAACAGACTGAGCATCCTAGGACCTTTTCCTAGCATATTCTACCAGGGGAGCAGAGACTTCTTCAACTAATGACTGCATAAAAATCATATTTAATGAACACTTAAAAAATCTTCTCTAGAGCATTTCTGCAACCAATGGTATCTATGAAAATGTATTTTATACTTGTTTACATGTTATTTATTACTTTTTTTTCCATTTCCTAATTTTTCCCTTTTATTTTTGTTTAGTGACGATCAGCTCTTAGATTATGATTTTCCTGATGTTATAGACCTGGATAATCTTTTTCAAGATGAGGAATTCAGTGTGATTTCCCTCCACTGAACCAGTTTCATGCTACTAGACACTGTGGTTTTGCTTTGGTTTGGTGTTTGTTCTGGCATTTTTTTTTAGTTTGCTGTATCCGTTTTGAGATGTGTTAACCACACATGCAGCATTTCTGATCCTGAAAAAAAAAAGTGATTCATAACGGCAGGGGGTAGGTTATGACTGTGCCTTTCCTTTTGACTGTCACCAAGCCAACACTGTCAGGCAAGTCTCCACAAAGTCCCCAAATGATTTTTGGGGAGTAACAACTGCTATGGCTGACCATAAGCCATCCAGGCAGCCTGGCTTTGGCTTGAACATATATATGCACACCAACCATGGATTTTTGTTTTCTGTTTTCTCCAGGAAAAATTAACCTATATTTTGGTGTATATATATATGTGAAAGATGTATTGATTTTCCAATGCTTAAGCTTCTCAAAGCTACCATGAGAGCCTAAGTCTTCATTCTGGTATAATCAAAGTTAAGGCATCCCACTGCTTTTGATGGCAGAGATTAAAACATAAATCCTAGAGACAAAACCAGTAAGCAGCAGCTAGCTCATCCAGAGAAAAAATATCTATCTAATGAATCAACAACACAGCATTTCACACCCTCTGGTTCTTACAGCCTCTCACTGAGATGCAGTTGCATCCAGAAATCCTAATTTAAAAAAATGACCTCCTGGATGCACACTGCACTGTATTGAGACAACCAGTCTCAAAACCTCAGAGGCAGTGGTAGTTATATTTCTGTGATATTTAAACATTCATATGGGCAGTTGGGGTAAATAAGTAGAGGCAGTAGGCTTCTGCCAAGAAAAATTATACAGCAAGGTGCCGGACCTCTCTCTAAAAACTGTTGGTGTCTACTAAGCCATATTTACAAATATACAAAGAAATCACAAAGTTTTAACATACTCTGTCTCCAAGCCTGACGTTTATCCCATCTAGTTCTAGCAGTGAGAAGGCATGAACTGCTGTTTCACGTGCAAGTTCTTCTTTGACACCTTCAGGAGAAAGTCTTGACCAAGTTACGACGAATCCAACAGAGCTGTTTGCAAAAGGAATGCCAAAGGTACATCTTAGGTAGATGCTGCCTTTGATCATCTCTGCTACAACTTCAGGAACAGATGGAAGTGGTGGTGACACAGATGCAGATGATGTAGGAGCCAGGTTACCTAGCCAAACAGAAGTGTGGTCTGTGCTTTTTATTCTGTTCAAAATCAGCATTAGATACAATGAACGTTGACATATCTTTTGCCAATTATTACACTAACAATATTTAGTTTTTTGATATATGGAAATATTACCTAATTTCTTAAGAGAATCAAAGAAAAATGTGTATCTTCCTTCTAATAATTATTAAATGGAGAAAAAACTCGTTATATTCTAGACAATAGGTAGGTGCTAAAGAGGGGGAAAAAACAATCCAAGCAAATCTAAACCAAGAACATAAACAAGAGAATAAAATTCAATTAACTATTTTACCAGACAGGAGAGAGCAACATACAAAGGAATCTGCCTTACAGAAGAATAATTTCACTATTTATGAAGAAAGTGGGGAAAAGAAAAAAGCAAAAAGAAAAAGTCTGTTTAGAAAGGAACAGAATAAGCAACAATATGATTTATAGAATCCTCTTATATTTTACTCCTGAAGAATCAAAGTAAACTGTCATTCAGCATCATTACAGTTGCTTTTTCACATTTTGATGACTACTCAAAATATTCTGAGAAATAACTTTGTAATTTAAGTTTGTCTGAAATTACCTCCAAACTGCTCATTTTGCAACAAACCAAGCAATAGTGTTGATAACAGAAACATGTTTTCATTCAAGTCAGAATATCACTAAATGTTGACATTATTGGGTCACAGATGCACAGAAAACCTTGAAAATCAAAACAAAACACTCACTGCTACAGACGCCTTCATTTTCCATTCCCTCAGGATCACAGGTCTGTGGCCTTGCATTTGAAGCATTTATAAAGAGTTTATATATTGTATATTCACATACAGAGTACGAACACCAGTGCTCTTAGATTATAGACCAAATGTCACAAAACACTAATTGAAGTGCAAATTTTCAGAATAGAAGAAATCTTGTAATCTGATCCATGTACAGCTATGACAGCAGTGAGCACAATGCTTTGTCCTGGAAATCACCTAGGAGGAAGGGTACAGGACATGCTACCACCTCTACAACTTTTACTGCTGATGTGCTCAGCCAATACTTAGATATGTTGCTAGTGAACAAAAAGGAATTATATTATTCTCTTAAATATATACTTTGCCTCCACATCTGAATGCTTATTCTTTAACTGTAGCTCTGGACAGCGAAATTCAGTGCAGACCTGCTTTGAAAAAAAATCACCTGCTACAGAAGCCTAAGAAAAAGTGCTTGTGCACTGCTACTGTTTTGTATTTTGAATCCCATAGAAAAATAAGTGGAACTTGACTTAAATGTGAAAATGCCAGTTAGTCACTCTACTTATACTATATCAGAAGGGCAGCAACAACACCGGAAATCCTATTCACTAAAAAGAATGAAGAGCAGACTTTGCTGTTTCACATTTCAGTGGTATAATGTCTGAATTCCTTAGCATATAGAGGACAGATTGAAAATTTGCATCAGGTATTTACAGCTGTCAAGTGTTAAAGAGAAAACACAGTACACATGGCAACCCAGATACAAAAAGAAGTACAACAGTACAGTCTACTTCACATGACAACATCATCTTAAATATGTGCATTTAAACTCAAGATGTGTTTCAGATTTACAGTGTTCAGTAGAGGCAAATAAGAGTTATGATTTTTTTGCCTGCTTTGTTTTGAGGTAGTAAAAATTTGCTAGCTCGTTGTCCAGATATGGTTTTGTATCTTCTTTCCTCCTCGTGTACCAGGATCCAAAGTAAATGCAAGTCCTGTTGTGCAGTTCTTCATTGTTTCACGCACACGCTTGCTGAACCCTTGGAGAACATCTTAACAATCGGATCTAAAGGTATAATGATGGGCCAGCAAGGCACCAGAAAGCCTACTGATAGATTTGCTACTAAGCTTTTGAAAGTAGTCAGTAACAGAGAATATGACTCCAAGCAATACAGCATATGATGCATGAAACTACTGCTAGCATTTTCACAATGGTGTTATATGAGATTTATATGAGCTAACGAGAATTTCCTACTACAGTAATCTGTCACTGTTTCACAGTAATTATAACTGTAAGGATTTAACCCTGACTTGCTTATCTGAAAAATCTGTCATGAATAATGAAATACTGAAGTTTTGAGCTGCGAACACCAACATACTTTTGTGGCACAAGCACCCAAGGCAATAGGAGACATTGCAAATGGTCTCCTTTCTTATAGCACTAATAAAATGTGTATCAGCAGAGCATTTCTGTGTTGACTTTTCTTCTAACAACATGTATACGCTTCAGAAAGATGCTAATAATTGCAACAACAAAAATATTCCTAACAGCGATAAATAATAATTGATATAAACACAGTTTACTCAGGTTCTTAATTCATAGAATTATGATACATAATTCTATGCAGGTTCAGTAATGGCTATTTGGACAGTGTAATTCCGTCATGAATTACACTGAATTTCGGTACACTGAATTTTGACTTCCAGATATGTCTAATAGCCCCACCTCATTATATGGAAAATTTCAATTCTTAAGTTTTTGGTCTTTGAAAATTAGTTAAAGGCTATATGTAAGTTAAAGAGGGGTGAAGTGAACCCACCTCACCATTTCAGATCATTTCTTCTATCAGATCAGTATTAAAAGTAAGGATTGCAAGAAATCTAGCAAAAACTATTTCCTGACATTTCTATTCCACCAAATATCAGACACATATACATCGGAAAAACACTTACTTAAAAACACACACTTATCTGAGTTAGAGCAGGCATTTTCTCACCTTCTGCACAGTACCCCATGCATCCTTGGGTGGGCTGCAGTAAGTAAACAAAGAAATCTCCACAGTTCCTCACTCTGACAGGGATTCGGAAAAGACAGCAGTCTTTTGAAGTGCTGAAGAAAAACTGCCATGTAGCACAAGCTGTTAACTGCTTGATCTCACCAGGGCCAGGCATGGATTCTGACTCCCTCAGAGACAACCAGATAGGGGCTTGAGTCCCACAGTGATTCATCTTCAGCACCAGAGAAAAACATCAGGAAATGGTTAATGGCACATCAAACTGCTGCTTTAATGAGAGGTACGTAATTAATTTCTCACATGAGCTTTTAGCAAAGTTCAGCCAGTGTAACAGAGGGATTGCTGGCTTTCCTCCACAAGGTTGGATACAGATGCACACAAAGGACTTAAGTCCTTTATTGAACCTAGTGAATTTCTGTTTGTTTCTAAAGACAGGCTATAATTTAGTGCCTGAAGAACTTAACTGGAAGCCAGATCTGAGTGCTTTGCTCAGAAAAGCTCACAGCTGTGTTACGGCTTAGGGAGCTACTTTGCACCATTAACTACATTAAGTGATGTGGATGCTATCAAAGCACAGCAAACACAGTGCAGAGCAGAAATACACTGAGTATCAACTAAAGGTGTTAAAGCTGTCACCTTTTATCTGCCCTTCACCATCAACTGAAGGCTCAACTAACCTGGATTTCTTCTAAGAGATACGGGCAGCAGATGCATTAGTACGTTTGAACTGTTTTGTGTTCATTTAAAAGCACTTAATTGAGGGGATTTTAGCTTATTTTTTAAGAGACTGTGACGAGGAAATTTCAATTCATTAGAAAAATCAAGGCTACAATATTGTAATGACATTTTTAGGGTTTTTAAGGAGGAAAATGTTTTAAAAGGGGGACACTAAAAAGATATATCTCCTTAGAATATAATGGAGCTTCAAAATAAAACTACAAATAAGCTCTGAAATAAAGAACTAGACATCTGAAGTATTAAATATTTCAAGTAATTCTTGAGTCTTTGGAGGCTTGCAGATGGAAACTAATATTCAATTAACTCTGTTAGTTCAAGTTACTTTAGGAGGTATTTCTTTTCTGTGACATGATGACTTTAAAAGCTCCACAATTACTGGTTTCATGTAGCAGCAAGCCTTTATACTGCTCTCAGATGGCCTTCTCAACACACCAACCATCACACAGTTCCAGCTTTATAACATGATAGCCTTGCTATGCTGCCACTGGGAAAATTTCTTTAGCACTGAGTGGAAATTACAGTTTTCGAGTGCTATAAAAGGGATTTAATTTATCATCCTCTGCTATTGCCCATTCAGTGTAAAATTTTCAATGCTTGACTTAATTTTCCAGTTCACACATTTTAATGTAATCAAGTATTTAGAGAACAGAGAAACTTCATATTGTTTCACATCAGTCCCCAAAATCATACTCTTTTTTATACCTAGCCTACTGAAAAACTCTTCACCAAAATATCTATTTCTCAGAATGAAATCATTTGTAACAATACCTCCACGCACTTGGTTGGCATCTCAGCAGGCTTATCAAAAATCATGAAGCGATACCATCCTGGGGTTAGGGAATGGTCACAGATTAAATCCTGGATAGCCGATTGCTGGAGGTGGGATGAATCAAAATCCACGCTTCGGTAAGGGTTCTGCAGGATCTGATGTCCACCAGGAGAGCATTCAAGAACTGTGGAGCAACAGTATTTTGAGTATCGAGATGAAATGCCTAACAAGTACTTTAGAAAAGATATTAAGCATTTTTAAAGGAAAATAAGGATATGTTGCAATATCATGCAAAACAAATTTTATGGAAGAATATATTGAAGTCTTAGTAACAACAGCTTTGAATGTTAGCACATTGAAATTTAATAGAGTTCATTATGGCATAACTTTCCTTCTTTTAGTGACAATAAATGCATTGATAACCACACAAGCATTTACCCTGGATGCAAAACCAGTGAGAAGGAATACATTCTGCCTGGATTTTGGTTTTCTAGTTCCACTGGTATTTATGAAACCTGAATACTAAATGGGGTGTCATATATACAAGAATATAAAAAATCTACCTCAGGAGGAGCAAGGTTTATTCAAAGGTCTTTACAGGATAGATTACCACTTTACAGAATTCCTCTGCATGAAATTAATAATACCCTCAAATAGATGTGAGATAGTTGGATAGTTGCATGCAGTTTGTATGTATACATGCAGAGCATAGCAAAAGTGTGTATTAAAATGGGTAGATACTTGACTACACATTTTAAGTCAATTTACAGGAATGACATACTAAATTATCATAAAGAAAATACCTATTTTTTGACATCTTTATATGACCGAACATATTTTTTGACATCTAAGTGACCTTGTGGTCTCAAAAAAATCTCTCAAATTTTCTGATAGATAAAATGAAGGATCAGAATCTGAAGAAGTCTATCACAGTTGTCTTTTTTTATTATTTTTGTAATGCAAACTCATTTAGAAATAAAGCAGAATGCCAGAATTTCTGAGTCTGACCTGGCAGGTGAGTTGACTTCTGTCGAAGACAGTGATAACAAAAGTTCTGGGTAATGGCATATTTACATGCAACATACTGAATAGTCATTCTTGTTCAGGAATGTGCTTGGGAAGTGAAAGAAAGGAAAAATAAAGTAAGGGAATGTTTATGTATAAATGACATTAAAAGTATACCTATCTATTCACCTTGCTTTTAAAATGGATAACTGATGCTAACTGTGAACAGAATTTTGCATTATACTGAATGATACAGTGAATCTTAATTTTTGCCTTTATTATGCTACAATTGAATTTAAAGATGCAGCTGTAAGCAAGGCTGTCTAATGTTACATTTTGAATATGAATGCTCTGATCTCCAGCTTTTGGTCCCAGGTTTGTCTGTATTTGTCGCATATTTTGCATGCTATAATTGTGTCACTGATTAAAAACGTTTTGGTTTATTAACATAAGATAGTTTAATATCTTCCACATTTTTCATGTCATTCTAGATAAACACAAATATAAAACAGTTTCAAAATCAGGTAATTCCCCACCTTTAAATGGAGAAGATGCCCTAGTGAAAGAATAGACTTTATCTCTTTCTGCACAGTATGAGATTCCTACAGTCTTTCAAAGACTGCAGATTTAATCTGATCCGGCTTTAGGCTACCCGGGCAGGTAACAATGGCTTTATCTTCTATCCTCTAAGGGCAGCTGGAAGTCAGTGTGATTGACTGTGCCACCACTGTGTTTCTGAGTTTCTTACAGTAGCCTGTAGGCTATTCCTGTCCATACAATTTGACCTTACAGGGAACTTACCCTTCACTGGAATTTAAAGAAAAGCCCTTGAAGAATCACAGGTCAGTCATGTGTGTTATCGAAATGTTTTCCAAGCAAGCCACAGCACAAGCAGTTTACGAACCATGATGAAAGTTTCTTCCAGTCCTCTATTTTTTACTGGAATTCTCCCTTTCATACAGTACCCTCATTAGTTTTCTTTCCTGTAACTGAATCACTCCTGAAACAATTAATATCTGTTACCTTCTCCATTAATAAATCAGGCTAGACATGAGACAAGTCTTTATTTTCTTTTCCTCCACAGTTTAATTAGATCATCATTTGATAGATCTTTAAAACAGCTGACTGTAGTCACTTGTAATAGGGTTATAAATCCTACTAAAGATCAAATTATAAGTTTCTTATTATTATGCATATCACTTTAAAAGGCCATCCAGCTCTTTATGAATCCAGTGTATCCTTTTCTCCTTTCTACAAGTATGCTAATATTTCCATAGTTTTTACTTGGAAATCTTATGTTGTGTAACACTGGTTTATTTTTTTTTTCTTTTTTCTTTCTCCTTCTGCAAAACAACTGAAAATAACTGTCATCATCAATAACACAAATAAAAACAACTTTTTTACACACCCGAGTGTAACTGAAGTACTGTCTAACTTCAGCAACAGCAGAAACAAATAAATTATCATATTTATGGACAGATACACAAAAAATTGATGTCATGTTCTCTGCAAAAATGTTACCCCTGTAGACTAGACCTGTTCCAACCAGAAGCATTTAAGAGGGAGTTGGCTACATATTCCACTGAAATAATGATTTCCTTATTCAAGATACCTTAAATAAAAATAGATTTTGATATAAGCATTCTTTCAAATATTATTCTCAGAATGATGAATATTAACTTTGGTGAAATGCTCCAGAAAAGCTTGGTCTGTGTCTAACACCCAGCAATTTTACAGAATTTTAGAGTGGTTTGGGTTGGGAGGGACTTCAAAGATCATATAGTTCCAACTTCCATGACAGAAGCAGGGACACCTTTCACTGCCAGGTTGCTCAGAGCTCTGTTCAAGCTGACCTTGAACACTTCCACGGATGGGGCAGCCACAGCTTCTCTGGGCAACCTGTTCCAGTGCCTCACCACTCTCACAGTAAAGAATATTTTTCTAATATCTAATTTAAACCTACTCTCTTTCAGTCTGAAATCATCACCACTTGCCCTGTCACTACATGCCCTTGCAAATAGTGTTTATCCATCTTGCAAGCTTCCCAATGATTCAAATATGACAAAATTATAAGGAACTGAAAACAGGTTCTGATAGCTTTGAAGTGCTAAGGAAGATTACCTACAGAGCAGTCTTATCCACTAGCTCTGTACAGGATGTGAGGAACATTAAATTAGGGAAAGAATTCTGTGCTACTGGTGACTTGACTTCATCTACAATCATAAAATACCTTAACATGTCCTGACACATAACAGAAAACTCTTGTAAGTACTAACAAAATTTAGCATGCACTCATGATTGTTCTTAATGAAAACTTTTCCCTATATATGGCAATACTCTTTTAAATTATTTTATGGGCCTTTAAATGTATTAGTGATTTCATAACCTTCATTTTAAATATTTGCAATAGAATAGTGACATTCCAATTATAAAATACACAAACGAATACTTGAGAAATGAAACCAGGATATCCAGTCTCCTTTGTAGATTGTGCACCTTAAACCAGAAGAGATGCATGCAAAAGGTTATCAATAGGTTATTAGGAGAGACTTGTTTCTAGAAAGTTGTAACTCTCCCATTCTGTTTGGAGATCCAGATCCTACACACTGTCTGCCGAAAAAACCCAGTCCATCGCAGCTATTTCCACAGCATTTGACTTTACATATCATATTCTTTGCTTCTTTCCACAAACACCCTATATACACTGCACATGGCCCTCTACTGTTCTTCAACTTGTGTCTCTGCACACCAGGAAGAATTTGATTCCATATTTGCTTTTTCCTGACTATCTTCAGGACTAGGGCAGTGAGCTTTGCTTTGATCCATCCCAGACTTCCTTGGTCCTGATGGATACTGAGAAATGTGACCCAACATCTAAAACACACGGATAGCCTTGTGCTAGAGGATGAGCCTTTTGGGAGAGATACAGATGAAATCCCTGAAAATACATTGGGGTTTCTACCATGGCTGGTCTAACATAATAGGTCCTCTGAACACCGTAACCAAAAGTCAAAGAGGTTTCTGAAGTCAACACAGGAGCTCATTTGCCAGGAAGAGATACAAAGTGGCTCCTGATGACTATCTCTGAGGCACTCAAGTGGAAAATGAGTTCCACAAAGGAAGGGCTTTTCAACTTCCTGTTCACATCTCTATTCCATCCATGCGCAAAGAGGGGTCAATGATTTTCCACCTGTCCAGAATGTTTTCAACCCAATGGAACAGTTAGGAACTGAAGACTGGTGGGTACAAACTGGAGTAGAGAAGGGAAAAGGAGTCAGAGCAGAGTACAGACAGGCAAGGGCAGCGTGGCAGCACAGGCAATCCAGTTCCTAAGGTACAAATAGCTTATGAGTGTCTATGTCCTGCAGCCTAAAGGCTGAGGTCTGGCAAATGACCACTGATAAACTATCAGTGTCTTAATGAGTTCCCACTGTGAGTGTGAATATGCTTTTTCTTCCATCTACTGACTGCAAAGGATGCAGCATACCAACATCCCAAGGCAGAAATTAGAACTGTGACTGAATTTAACAAAAGTATTTGTGGATCCAAACTCTTCCAAAATAATGAAATAGAAAAAAAGTTCACTTTTTGGAAGAAGTTATCCTGGAGCAACTTTTTAGAATAATACTTTCAAAGGATAATATAAAAATTACTGTAACTACCTAAAAAATACCATTTTCTTTCATGAGACCTATAAAAGAACGTGAGCAAAAGTGCTGTAGCAATGACAGCATTGCAATCCCATGGAACAGGAACATGGTGACTGACTCCTAGGCATGGACCAATGAAGAAAATCAAATCAACACAAATTATTACATCTTTACAAATAACCTTGTTAGATGGGGTGTTAAAACACTTTTCAGCCACTTCTGTTCACACCCTACGAGGTGCTTTGCAAAGGCAGTAAATAATCGCATAACCTTTGCGAAAGTGTAAAATATCTGTTTATTGAACGTTTTCTAGTAGTTCTCATTGTTATGGTATCTACACTTGATTTAGATTTTCTATCCGAAATTTGAAACTACACAGGTACGGGTTTAGCAGAGGTCCCATGCAAGGATGTGCCAAGGCACTGCCTGTGCTCCAACACGCAGGAGAAGAGAGCCAGGAAGAGAGGGTGACAGACTCAGCACACCTGGTCTTGGAGTTCCCCCCGGCAGGTTTTCCTTGCAAGTGCGCTGTGACAAGGACAGTCGCTACGTTCGCAGGTATGAAGTTCCGCCTGTTCCAGTGAAACCTGTGGCACGCAGCCTCTGCCCGGCCGGCAGGCGATGCGCGGGCCCGGGGGAGCGCCCGGCGCTGTCCCTGCCCCGCCGCAGCCGCCCGGCCCCGTCCCTCCGGCTCCTCCACCTGCGGCCGGCGGTGCCCGGCCCGCCCCTGTGCCCGGGGTCCTTACCTCGCCGGCGGGCCCCGGCCGCCGCCAGCCAGCCCAGCACGGCGGCGCCGAGCCAGAGGCGCGGGGCTGCGGGGGCGGCCCCCGGCATGGCCCCGCTCCGCTCCCCGCGCTCCCAGCTGCGCTCGCTGCCGTCCCGGCTCGCTCCCCGCGCCTGCGGCCGCTCCGGGCGCCCACCCCGCTCCTCCGCGCAGCCCCTCCCTCGGGGGCCTCGGCCCGCCCCCCGGCCCGGCCCGGCCCGGCCCCGCCGGGGTGGCCGAGGGGTGTCCGTGCCCCGGAGCTGGGGCCGCCACAGTTGGGGATTTGTACCTGGGCCGCTGTGGCGTCCCCTGCCCGCGGCTCCCTCGTGGGGATTCTCTGCAAGAAAATGAAACAGTCCTTGGTTCATGTCGAGGGCTCTGTGAAGATGCTTGTCCATATCCCAAAGAGACAAAGCAGACCCAAAACAGGTTGGCATCGTGAGCAAAGTCCTACTGCTCTCCAACCCAGAACTGTATTTATTTTCTTATGTGCAGTAAAATGCTGAAGAAGAGCCAGTTTCAAAGTGGTCCTTCAACAGATCACCAAGAGTGTGTTATATTTCTTTTACCTTTATTATATGTATTCTTCATTACCATTAATGCAGAACTGAATTTAGCAAATATTTAACAGTTCCAAGAGCCCAAGCTTCAAGATTTGCTAAAAGATGCACCTCCTCAGAGAGCATCCTGTCAAAGAACAGGACAAATCCCAACATTTAAGATTTGTCAGTGCTGGTATTTTCTACTGCAGGCCTGAGGTTGTGCAGTCATTGAACTACTTTACACAGACCAAAGCAGTACAGCAGTCCGCAGAAATGTTTCACATTCTCTGCAGCATATGTAGGCCTAAGTCTAAAAAATAAAAATTGATGACTCTAAAACACACCTTACTGCCATCCACTGGACATCTGCCAGGCTACAATGGTCAGCGAAGGCTGCTCCCATGGGGTACTGACCTGGATGGCTCTTGGCAGAGCAGCTTTCCCTGCAGGACGAGGTATCAGGGCTTGGAGTCAAGGCAGAGGCAGAGCAGCATTGTTGGGGTAGCCTCAGTCCTCTTTTGCTCACATACCCTGACCTTCTTCATTGCAAAAAACTGTTCAGCTCTATGATGGCAGTGAATTTTTAAAAGGAATCACTGGCACAGCCTGAGGACTGAATCCAGTGTCTTGGATTCCTGTCAGCTGTCTAAGGCAGATTCTTTTGTCCTAAAGATTCGGGGAAATTTTAACAGTAAGTTTTCTTCATTTTTTACTCAACTCTCTCTGGTTATTTGTCAGCAGGTATGACAAACTTTTTTATATTTCATATTATGAAATAGTGCATAGGTCTGAAATTAGTTTGGGTTTTATTTCTCTTTTTTTTTNTTTTTTTTTTTTTTTTTTTTTTTTTTTTTGCAAACCACATGTTTGAGGAAAGAAAGAGATATTTTACAAAACAAGTTACAAAGTCAAAACCTAGTAAGAGAGAAGCTTTGACAAAATTTAAACATTGAGCTACTTCTTTGACCCCCTGCTAGTCATGATGGAGTGGTATTTACAGGAGGATTAACACCTTTTGTCATGGATCATTCAGGGGATAGAAAGAGGTGGCAGTAATGGCTGCTGGAGTACAGGCACCTTTCATTTTTTCTAGACTGGTTTTCTTCTGCCAGCTCCCTCTGCTACTATCAGCCTTGTAGCCTCTTACTGTGACAGAACAGAAAAAGCATATTTTGGTTAAAAGAGCTGACAACTTGCCAAAAGTAGTACTTGGCACTCATGGTAACAGAGTTGTGTTGGTGACAGTGAATTTATGGAAAACGAAAGTAATTCTAGGGCAGTTCCATTATAATATGAAAATATGGCTTTTCCAGTAGGTTAAATTTCAGATAGTTTCTGTCAGTAATTTTCCATAGTTTCAATTAAGTAAATCATAGGCTAGGTAAAACTGTGTTGCCTTACTGAAAACACCTCTTTCATTTACAATGGAATGTGAAGCCAAACTGCAATTTTGTATGTGTATATTATTAAATAGCAGGATGTTTGGGAGGAAAACCAAGAGTGTTGAATGAAGAACTTAAGATACTGTCATGGTTATGTAGTCCAAGTCATTACTTACTATTTCACTGAAAACATGGCACAAGGAGTGATGATATAAATTCTAGGGGGCATTTAGATGCTGCAGCACAAAGCAGCATTTCCCAGAGTGGATTTTATGATTAACAATGACGAAAGAGAGATTTAAGCTGGGTTTTGAAAATTATTCCAAAGATAACTTAGAGTTTAGTAATCTCAGCCTGTTCAGTAAAGCTTTTGAATATATATTTATTTTAAGGTGGATTCTGAAGTCTTGTCTATGAATAAATTAAATTAATTATTTGAACAAAGCCTGAGCAGAAGTACTTTTGCTGACTCATGACTGTCTCATAAGGCAGGGAAGAGAGCAAAGTGATAAATCAAAGATAAAGGGCAAGTTGGATGACAAGAAACACAACTTGGGCAATGGTGAAAATAGAGTTAAAACATTCAGATAACAAAGAAGGCAGCTCTGCTGATGCTAAGTTCTTGGATCTGCAACTAGATTGTTCTGGTTTAAGGGTTATCTGCGTGAGTTCATGACTGTGCAGCTCCAGCATGTGTGTATGAGTAACAGGAATCCCAGAAAAAACGTCCAAGGGAAAAAAGGGAATTTTCTCATAAACATGGCCAACATAGCAACTTTGTCATCTGACACTTCTATTGCTAACATGCCAGTGGGATGTTTGTAGCAGTACACCTTAGATCAGTAACTTAATGTAAACAAAGTACATGTCTATACATTATTTAACAAGATGTCATTATCTCACGTTGCATTTGGGGAAACAGTCCAGAATGAGCACCAGCCAAGTGGATGGCAGGTTGATTAAAGACTATTTTAGGTAACTGAGTTGAGCAGAACAATCAGCAGTATTTGCCAAAATGTGTGCCAATAGGTGTGTGTAGCTGCTCAGGCTTAAACTGGAAACGAAAAATCACCTTGAGTTTTAAAAGTTGTCTCTAGACAAAAACACAAATTTTTTTTTCTAGTTGTATCCAAACCCTCAACTTGAAGGTGAATAAGGGGATCACCTACAAGAAAGGCAGTAGGCTGCTTGGAATAACAAGTCATTAGTGTGAATGGTAGGGCACAAGAGGGGAAGCAGAGGTTGAGAGCTGAAGGCAGCTGGGTAGGTGGATACTGTCCTGAACAATGAGTCTACAGCTCTGACACTTAGGGATTTGCTCACTCTGACACTCAGAAGTTTCCTAGCCAGGTTTTGTAAATTCAGGTAAATATTTAGAGAAGAATCTGATTAAGCTCAAGCTAAAATTGCCCACTATATCTAATTAATTATAAATTAGATTTATTGCCAACCTTTCTTTCCAACTGTATAGCTAAGAGCACAAATGGAAGTCCTGCTTAAATGAATCATTCGTGCTGTACCATTAAGCTTGTCTGTAGTGTAAGGCAAGGTAAATCTGAATAAGCCCTTTAAATCTATGTTGCTGTATTTGTTATCTGTGCAGAGATAGAGTGTGGATGATAACTCCAAATAAAGCTGTGAGCAGAACTTGGAAGCTGGGACAAATTTCCCTGCAAAGCTTCAAAGTGTTTTTGCAGTATTGCCAGGTGCCGAATGTTTGGAAAGAGTTGCCTTTAGCAGATAACACCTCTCCTGTAAGGAGCAGATGCCTGAGAGATAGCCTGCAGCCCTGGGCAGATCCAAAAGTATCAGAGAGGGATGACTTCTCTTGCATTTGCCTCTTAATGTTTTTAGTTCTTTCTTTGTGTAAAAATAATTTCTTTTTGCTTGTGCCAGTTCATATGTGTGAATGGTAGGTGAACTCATCCTTTCCAAAGCAATAAATTGTTAACATTCTTTGTCTCATCAATTCTGCCCTTAAAGTCAAATTCCAGCCTTCCCTTCAAATTGTAGGTTGTGTGACTTTTAACTTAGCTAAGGTTCATTTGATTTAAAAACATGGTTTAACAGCTCTGAAACTAATGTCCTGAAGCATCACTAAAACATAGGGAGACACACTAAGACACATTACGAGTTCCAGTTCAGAATGAGATACTTGATTCTATCCCCCTTCCTATCTTCGACACCAAAAAAATAGAAACAGAGAATAGGTAATGGTCATGTGCATTTATTAATTTTGGTCATTCTGTGGCTAATATTGCAGCATCACAAGAGGTTAACTTCACTCAAGTTTATCTGCTGGTGGCTTTTTCAGAAAACTGAGGGGCTTTTGAGTGACATTTGTTTTCCAAAATGCTTTTAAAATTTGTAGAGGGTATTTTTTAAACTGCCATGTAAATGTACTCAGCATTGACAGTCTGTTTAACTTTCAGAAGTAATGACATCTTTCGTATGTTTTAATCCCTAATTCTCTTTTATATTTGACCTCTTGTATATACTATATTTGACTTATGCAGTAAAGGACTTCAGTTTAAAGATCTTATGTAATTTGGCTTTGATAAGCAATATAAGAGTTAATGTAAATGATGGGAGATCTGTGTCCAGGAGTTATTAAGAGTCAAATAAAATCACTGTTAGTCTTTCTATGATCAACCACTTACTCTTTTATTTTTCTCAAGTATTTTTATACTCTTAGTTCATGGTCCATCCGCTGTATTTACTCAGAATGTGCCAGAATATTTTGAAGTCTGGGAAGTCCCTTGGATAGTGGAATATTAATGGAATAATCTTTGTTTTATGCATACTCAAATGTAGCACTGACATGTTATGACCGTGCTAAGCTGAGTATGATACAGTTCTCAACTTCTATTTCATCTCTTTCTGTCTCCCTTGTAGTTTGTCTTTGTGTGTGTACAGCTCACTTAGTAGCAATTTTTAAAAAGTAGGACACCATAGAATTAATTCTTTACCCTATATAGAATAAATGCTACTTGAGTAAGGTGCAAAACATTGATCTTATAGGTAATGGTGTACTTCATACTCAGCCTTACTGGCTTTTCAATCTATTTGTATTTGCACCACTATTTCTAATATTTGTGAAATAAAAATTAACATTACTGCGTAAAAGTCTTGACGATGTTATGTGGTCTTCTAAAACGCAGATGCAGAGAAAAAAATATTCATAAATATGTAACCTACGCAGATGAGAAAAATAGAATATTTTTCTCAAATTCTCAGATTTTGTTAGTACCAAAAGCTTTGATCATGTAGACACTAAAATGTGTTTTAGTAGATGTGTTTGAATGTGTTAGGTGTGCTAAAATGTGTTTTAGTAAAATCCCACAAGAAGGGGGATTAAAAATCTCCCAATTCTCATAGCCTAATGCTAAAAGCTCTGTTCCTTCTTTCTGGGCCTATAATTTCTCCTCCTTAATTTTACTTTATATGTGGGAACAGCTTCCTGGGTAGTGAGCCAGTAAGGTCACTGAGCAGCCACCTCTGGCTCTGTCCAAATACACCCGTGGCACCCCTGATAAGGGGCACATCCTACACACAATCCATGACTATTTGATAACCCTGAATATGAAAACAAATAACCTGTGGCTGCCCTGGTAAGAGGAAAAAGATGCATTCACCAAAGGTGGTTTCTGTGCTCTCTGAAGGAAGGAGTTCACAGTTGAGGATCATAAAAGGAAGCAAGCACATGCAGAGGGGTTCCTCAGCTTTAACTACTACACTGAGCAAGGCTATGACTTTCTGTGAGCCTTTCCCTGCGCTGTAGACAAAGACAATTATTTATTGACTTAATATAGGAAGGGACAGTAAGAACAGATGCATTCTAAAGGAGCAGAAGCACAGATCATCAGTTAGCTTTATTGCATGAAATTCTCCTGGTTTTTGCTGTGTATTTCACCCAATATGCCTGTTTTCATGTGTATCTTTATACAGTAAGAAAAACCAGAAGTGTCCTCACAGAGACAAGCAGATGTGATTTTTTCCCCCTCCCACTGGGCTTTGTTGAGGCTTTAAATAAGTATTTTGAGGAAAACAGATTCCCCTGCCTTACTCTAATGGAAAATATGTTTCCTGTCTCTTCCCCTGATAAAATGAAGTCTTTTTCTTGGACAGGAGTAAGATAACTCACTACAGATAGAATTTTCTTGGCACAGAAAATTATGAAAATGGTTTTTATCATCTGTAGTTTGAAGAAACTGGAAGGACAATCTGTGCCTGGTGCCTGAGGGTGTTAACTTCCCTGTCTGATGGTTTGGCCATCTCAGTTTTTAGGTTAACACCATTGGTTTTTATGGTGCTTAAAAAAGTAGAGCATGACTTGATTTGACAGAAGTCTATTGCCACAGGAAGAAAGCACAGACCTGGTTTTAAAGAAGTGAACAAAATGTTCAAAAACTGTTTTACAAATTCATGTGAAGTAGTGTTGCTAATTTGATTACTAAAAAACAAGAAAAAAAACCCCACTAAAATATTAATTCAGTAGTATACCAGATTTAAAAGGCTGATGCAAAATTAATTCCACTGAATTGAAGGCTATTAATCTGATGAAGTGTTAGACCTGAAGAAGTGTTAAATACAGCTACTGGGTCTGGCTCAGGAAAACCAAAGCATCAGATCAGACAAAAGTGAGAACAGAACAAGGAATTATTTCACTTGTGTGTTCTGTTTTCTCTCAGCAGAATGATATTGGTCCCTCTCAGGCACTGATATTGACTAATACATGGATTGATTTTTGTTATGCTCTTAATCTTTAGTAAAGAGTAGAAATGCAAAAAAAGGGTTGCATAAAATTACAAGGTAGACAGCTACCTAACCATTGCCAGATCTAAATGGGGAACCTTAGCTGGCCTGTGAATCTATACCTCAGGTTCTTATGCTAACAATAGAAAAGAACAGAAATTTTGTCAAAGGAAAGCTATGCTGAGAGATACAGAAATAAAATTATATCAGTTGAAAATATTAATTCTCATTTTATTGGCAGTATAACTATGGTATATGCTATGTAATTTTTTTTAATTGTATGTCTTTCTGGCAACTCTCTCAATGTTACTGTAACATGAAGAGTCTGTTTCACCACCTTTCTTTCTCTATAGTTAGGAATTTTGATATGAACTGTATTAAATGTAATGTTATCCTGGCACCCAGATAAGACTGGAAGGAGCCTGGTAATTAAATGGCTTATGGAGACAGAGTTTTTTGTAAGGATAAAAGAATTAACTTCTGTATTGTGACATTTAATATTGTTAATCACCTCAGTTTTGCCATTTTAGCAATAGATCATAAGTAGATCTGAGAATGAAAGCCAGATGGTCAGTGGGGGGACAGATAAATCCTTATGGCTTCTTTTTTTTAGTTTATGATACAAGTTTTGTTCCAATGACTACACAGGACAAGAATGAATAAAACAATAATTTCATCAACAAAATCTAGACTGAGATATTACCACTACTTAAAAAACCCTACAAACCAGCTACTTCATTTCTCCAGTTAGCACAAGGCTGTAGTGAATCTGCTTACCCCAACTTGTGTCTCCTACAAAACCTATGTGTAGATATTTGTCTTTGCTTAATCCTTCCCCAAACCCTACGCCCATAACATAATTTCTTGGAGTTTTTTTTCCAGTTAAAAGTGCATCCTTTCTGTACCATACTTGTCTGGCTTCAGAGCTGCTATGGTTACATCTGTGGTCCTGACAAAGGGAAGTCATGGCTGACTTTACATTTGGTAGAGTGTTGTTTGTGTTTGAGAAAACACATAAGCAGCTGAGTTAAGAGTGAACTCCTTCTTTATGTTCCTTAAGCAAAGATTTTCTCCAGCCTGTTGGACAACTTATTTCCCTTGCTGTAAGAACAATAATATTCTTAACTTGAGTTCATAGGTGTTGCATAATTACTAATGTCAAGGCATCATATACGTAGTATCATACAACACTCCTTCAAACTTGAAAATATTCAGAAGATGTCAGCAGCTTGTGCTCTTTCTGATGAGGAAATGTGATTTTGACAAATACCTGAAGGTTTTGAGAGGTGACTAGAGCAAAGCCATAAACTCTTATGTCTCTTCTGTCAGCAGTGGAAAGGCTAACACTGCTAAAACACAGACCTATTTCCTGCCATATCTCAGTTTAAAGTTAAGTAAAATTCATCACGTAGAAGAGCTTGGAGCTGCAGTGCTTTAAGGAGTGACAGATTTACTGTTACTGTAGCATCTTACTGCTATTAGTATTCTAAGTCTTCATCTTTGTGGTCCTGAGCTATGAAAATAAAAAATTAAATACATGTGCCTTATTAAAAATAATCTCCCGTTAGGCCAATTGCTCTATAATACCATTCAGGTTTCAGCTCCTTTTCTGTATGGCTCAGAGACCACCCAGGGGCTTGGAGAACACTTTCAGCATGTCATTGCTGAAACTATCACATGAAATCAACATAAAAGACACCAGAAAAAAACTGTAAAAGTCAAAGCCAAATTATACTGTTAAACTACATCAATTTCTGATTGCAAGTTGAGGGAGAAATGTTGAAAAGATTGGAAAATATTGGTTGTTGTAATAGTCCCTGTTACACTGGTGGGCCCCACGGAACTACATGACTTTGTGCTGAAAAAATTTGGCTGCTGGATTTATCTCATTTTTATGCAGTTTCCAGTAATTAGGAAAAGAATTTGCATTAAGTGGGATTTCTTTCAGTCCTCCTTGTGTGTTTCTAGCTCTCCACTGCATATAATGCTTTCACGGAATTCGCTATCATGAATTTAAAATACAGTCTTCAAATATAAAAACAAAAAACAGGGTAATGAAAAGCACTGTGTAATAAAAGTTCCCATATCTTCAACAGCCCTCAAACACCTTTTAAAAATTTGTTTTGTAACCTGCACTGAAATGTGATGAAAATTAATGCTTATGACTCCTTTGTGAAAACGTAAAATATCACAGTTTAAAGCTTCACGTACAGATTGATAAATAAAATGTATCTCAAACACATCTACTGTGTCCCACCAGGACTATTCCAAGCTCATGCCATTCCAATGAAAAGAATAATTACCCTGGCCAATGCTATTCTTTAACTGTTGTAAAGTAAATGTGATTTGTTTAGTTACTAGCCTAACGTGATTATCACTCAGAAGTGAAGATGTTTAGAAGTAAAAGCAATTAATACAATTAAATATTTCTTTTTATTCAGCTGTATTTAGACTGGTCTAGGCTTACATCTATTATGAAGGAACAGGGTTTAAAATGTGTCCATTTTTCTTTCCTTGTTCACAGAAAAAAGGCCTGTCAGTCAAGAAGAAGAAATATAATGTAGTGGAGGCTAAAAGACTGCTATTTGCCTTGCATAGAGTAACAGTCTTAGAACTAAAAACGTATTTTTTAAGCAAATGTCCTCTGTAACCGTTTCTTTCCCACCCAGTCCTTAATAATCTCCTTGGCTTCTCTTTTCAGAATACTGCTGCATATGTAGAAGCCAGCTCATCTGTATTTTGAGGATGAAGGGTCATTTTAAAGTTCACAAGCCATTAACAGCATGTTTAATGAAGTTAAAACATTCAGTCTTAAAGCCCTCTCTGCAAAGGCAATCTAATCAGTAAGACCCTACTCACATCTTTCCTCTTTGATGACACAGACTTAATCTAGAGCTTTTGCATTTGCTGATTTGCAAAACTAGGAATTCCCCTTCTACAGATCTGTGACTCTTTGTGATGTTCTTACCTCCTTGTCGACTGGAGTCTTAGCATTGTGTATTTGAAGATAATCCCTAGACCACCAGCATTTTTTCAGCATCTGTGAGCATAAAGGTTATGACAGTTGCCCCTTCTGACTGTAATCTTTGGTTTTACAAGAATTCTACTAAAAGATTTTCAAGCTGTGATTATCTCTTCCTGCTTTGTATGGTATTGCTAAGAAAAAAAAAGAGAGAAGTTTTAAAAGCAATACATTCTGCCGTGCTTTAAAACCTTCAATTTGCAACTAAATTATGTACTTAGCTTTACACACTTGACTTCTTCAGACTATTTAACAGCTTACACTGCAGCACATGTTGAAGTGTTTGCAGGATCAAGATCCACATCCTCTCTGCACCATTAAATGTTTTGCAGTTGAAGAGTGGGTAGATTCCCCAAGGGATTGTCTTTTATGTATAAATGGAGAATATCCATGGCTTGTATCTGGGATTTATCATCTTGTTCGAGTGACCTAATCTCAGTGTGTATGTGTGTACTCATGCACTTACATATGTAGACATGGTAATGACAGGAATAAGATTGCTGGGCAAAAAAAGCAAGCAGAGAAAGGAATTGCCAAATATTCCTTAGAACATTGCCCCCCATTTTGTGAAGATTTTAAAACATTTTGTTTTCTGTCCAGCTCTATAAGCTATCTATAAACTACTGCTTCCTTCTATTCTGTTCTGCCTAGCAAAGCTTCAGGCAATTTTCAATATTCCAGACCATTGACTAGGATTTAGTTTACAAATTAGAAAACAGTTAAACCCACCAAATATTCCCTTTCCTTTTTTTCTTCTCATCTTAAATTCCATCTCTACATCTCTGCCTCCATTCAGTACTGGTGTGGAGTAGTTCATCATAACTTACATGTGTGTGCATGTATTTATAAGTTCATATAAAGAATATACTCGTGTGTGTCTGTGTAAATGCATACACATGTACCTCTCACATATAAAACATGCCTAATGATATTGATGGATATAATAGGTTTGTTGTTTTGTCCTATGGTTTAACTGTAAATTTGCCTAAAGCAACTATGCACAATTTTTACTGCATGACGCCATAGTTTTGTGTTCAATGCAAGTCACATAACACACAATAAATTTTAATATATACGAAGTGGTTCTTTGCATTCATGACCTGATATTACCAATTCTCTGCTAAGATCTTTTAAATCTTTTATAAGAAAATTGCTGAGGTTTGTTTTCTTAGTGTAGCCTTTAAGAATAACAAAAAGGTTACGTGGATAACTCTGGAAAGTATTGTCCAGTCTTATCACAGAACAGATGAAGGACCATGGAAACAGTCCAATCTTCATCTCCTTGTACATGGCACAGGGGTTAGAACTAGATGATCTGTAAGGTCAGTTCCAACCCAGGCCATTCTACAATTCTATAATTCTAAGATTAAAACCTACTGACATATTCCTTTGGAACGTGAAGGCTAGCCTGGTTAAGTACCTTGTCTGAGAGATTCCATTTCAGGATTGATTAATTCAAATATATTTATGCCTTTTACATATAGATGTAATGTTAGATTGGTAGAAGCCCTAGACAAAAGTTAAAACCTGCCCTCTCTTCCTTCTAACCACTGCAGACTTCTTAAACAATGCTGTCCAGTTGTTCCTAAGGACATTCTCTTCCCTGTCTCTTGTAATGTGGTATCTTGCTTCTAAATTCAACCTCAGCTTTTGGATATAAAGAAAATATGATTGTGGTTTGTCACTGAGCTGGAATTTGGTAGAGTCAAGAGGGAAACATTGATGAATCTGTTACTGAAGCCTGCACAATTGTAGAGCTGGGCAACTTGAGAGCTTTGAACATAGGAATTGTAGACAGCAAATCATCACAGATGGAAGAGGTGTAGTGCCACTTTATCTTCTCTGTGCCAATAGGCTCTTTGGATTCTGGAAATTCTGGTATGTGCCATACAAGTTTCAGTAAGAGATTCAGCTGTACACACAGACACTACTTTCTTCTTTCCCTGCTCTTTGGTGTGTATATGAGAAATTTAAACCCTAATGCACAGCACTTTCCATAGAAAATAAACATGACATTAAATTACACAGTAGTGAAGGAGGCATTTCTGCATAATATGTTTCTTTCCTCCTCATTGAACCACATAAACTGTACTGGCATCTATGACTACTACACTAGAAAGCTTAAAATACTCTTATAAAACTTGAAGTAGGCAGTTATGTTTCCACTTAAAAGAATCAAGGATTAATTTTATTTCCTTGAGGAGAATAACTCTGATAATCTTTACAGTAGCAGAATAGCTGTTTTGTTCATCAGGTGTGGGGTCTGAGGGATCAAAATTAATGTATTATATTGCTTATTTTTGTGATAGCACTTGTTTAAGTCTCCTCCTTATGTGATACTTTTTCTGTCAAGGTTAGCTCACATATTAATAATTATACTTTTTAATAAAGTTACATTTTTAACTGTGTCATCAATCAATTCTGAGAAATGTAATTTTCTGTAAGAATGGCTTTAGGAAAGTGGTACCATCTACAGAGTATCCATTAGCATATGTAAATGGAAAAACATGGTAAAGAAGATGATACCTGTCTGTGAGCTCTGAAATGATCAATCTCTGAGACAAGATAAAAGAACAGCTCTCCTGTGGGAGACAATGACTTAGTTCTTCATGATAGTTATTTAATGTCAATGTACTTTATTCAGATAATAAATAAGAGGACTTCCCCTGAGCCTGATTGCTTGTATAATGTGTCCTCATATATAATTATAAAGAGAATTAAAAGGCAAGCTGGTGTGTGAGGCAGCAAACTAACTTTACCACCCACCAGTTCTTCCCACATCATTGGCTGCTCACCTGGCAATTTAACTGTAGCTGACACAGAACTTTTTATCTGAAGGCTATACTTGTGACACTTTTATGACACATTTGTGAACTTTATTTCTTTAACAAAATAGTCTTTAATAACACAAACCATCAATCTTTTTCTTATAGAAAATGTTACCAGTACATAGAAGGTACATTGTGCAATAGCCCTTAATTCAGGAAAGTAAAAGAACCCTTAAGGACTGACCCTTACAGGAGAATTAACTACAAATTAGATAGCCACCACTGCCTTCACCAGATTTCAAGTGGGATTAATTCAGCTTTAAGATAAGAAAACAATAATCTTAACATCCCAAATCTGAAAGCCACATGATGCCAGATGTTTAAGACATACAAAAATAAATAAGATGCTAAAGTCCCCAGAAGCTGTTTGACTTCCAGTGAAGAGCTAGGTATTTATATTTAGCTAGGGATTCATAATTTTAAGAGTCTGACCCACAGTCCCCACTGTATGAAAGCCAGTACAAAGCCAGTGCATCACTTAAGTCCTATTAAACCATGATACAAAAGCCTCATGTTGACTTTTGCAGAAATTACTCATGCTGTGTTCCTTCCCATTCCACACTACCAAGTTATGCAGGAACACACTGAATATGTGTGCTGGTTTTGCACGGCCTGGTTTTTGGTAGCAGGTTGGGCCACAGAGGTGGCTTCTGTGAGAAGCTGCCAGAAGCTTCCACCATGTCCAGCAGAGCCAATCCCTGATGCCTCTGAAGATGGACATGCTGCTGGCCAAATCTGGGACAATTAGAGATGTTGGTAATGCCTCTGGGATAACATATTTAAGAAAAAAATCAAAACAAGGTGGGTACAGTTTTTGCTAGCCAGAAAAGAAGAGGAGGTGAGAACATGTGAGGGAAACAATGTGGACACACCGAGATCAGTGCAGAAGGAGGGGCAGGAGGTGCTCCAGGCACTGGAGCTGAGATTCCTCTGCAGGCCGTGGTGAGACAATGGTGAAGCAGCTGTGCCCCTGCAGCCCATGGGGATCCATGGAGCAGGCAGAAAATAGCAAATAGCATACAACATCTAAATGTAAAAGCTGTAAGTATAGGAATGTTTTCTTAACTTCTCTCTTCTTTGGCAAACATGCATGAGAAGAAGAGGTTATAACTAAGAAAAAAGTAATTTGTAAATATGAAGCCATCACTGTTTTTAAGCAGTTACCACTCCTTGTGAAAAGCGGGCAGATTAGCAAAAGTGTTTTTATGTAACATCCTAGTAATTTTCTAGGAATTTAGGATGTTAGCAAAACCACTCTGTCTCCCTTAGAAAACAATTATAATTGAAATGGCATAGGTTTTGTGTAATTCAAGGCCAAACACTCATTCAAAAATCTTAATGTACAGGGTCTCATTGGGTGGAGTTAATTTTCTTTATAGCAGCCCATACAGAGCTGTGTTTTAGATTTGTGACAAAAACAGAGTTGGGGGCACATCAGTGTTTTGGCTGCTGTTGAGCAGCATTTGCACAGTGTCAAGGCTCTCTTTCCAGCTACGTCACCAAAGGCCAGTAGGCTGGGGATGGGCAAAAGGTTGTGAGGGAACACATCTGGGACAGCTCTCTCCAGCTGGCCAGAGAGTCCATATAATGTTATATTCAGCAATAAAGCTTGGTGGGAGTTTTTCCAAAGTAGCCTTTGCTCAGAGACTGAGCATCAGTCAGCTAGTAGTGAGTAATTGCTTTTCCATCACTTGCTTTTTCTCCCGCTCTTCCCCCTTCTCCTATAAATCTATCTCTACTGTCAAATTTTCTTATTTCTGTTTTCTGATTCTCTCCCTCATCCTACTAGGGAGGGGCTTATCTGCCATCTGGAGTAAAGCCTCTACACTTAGCTGAAAGAGTTCTGTACTTCTAGCTTCACTGTTTAATTGTTTGAGATTCTTAGCCTCAGAATAAATCACGATGAAGCTGTTAGCAAGGACAGACTTAGGACACCTGGTTTCCTAAGCAGCCTACCTGACAACAAACCAGATTATTGCTTCGCTGAAATTTCACAGGAATTAAGGTATTTTTCATCAGGGAAAATGGTTTTGTTGGAAGTTTTGCTGACCTGTTCTAATTTGGACTAAATTTTTCTTGTTCCATGCATTCGCAGACCTCCTAGGTAGGAAATGGAAGGAGTTGAAAACAGACACAGTTGGGGACCTAATTACAACATAATTACAGACCTGTCCATGTTGATATTTTGGGAAACCTTAGAATGAATCCAACATAGTTATCTCTACCTCACTGGAATTTTATGTCACTGGACTTTAATGTTGTTCCCTGAGAATATTTTATCTGGCTTTATGGCCAATAAAATTCTGAGCCTACTGCCATCCCACCCACGCCAGATAAGAAGGCGCATGCAGTGATGTCCTGTGGTCTGACTTTTCCCCTCCCACCCATTTCTGGATATGAAAGGCAATAATCCTTCTAACAAAGGAGACATTACATATTATGTCTCTCCTCATGAATCACATGCAGCAACAATTAATGGAGCTCATTTTCAAACAGAACTGTACATGATAAATATGCATTCATTACTAATGAATATGACAACAGATGCATGTTTAAGATGACCGAGTGGAATTGAAATATGTGTATCTAAAGCTGAGGTCAGGAGTAAAACCAAAAGATTTCATAGACAGAGAAGTATACAGCTATCTACAGAGGTACAAATGGAGTTTCCATAAAGATATTTTATTTTGCCACAGAACTCAAAACCAGAGAAGCTTGAGTGAGTAGTGGCTACAGAAAACTTCATAGTTTTTTCTAGCCCTTCAGCTATTTCTAGTTTCACTCCTTAGCCATTTTTTTTTTTTGCATGTATAAGATAGGTGAAGAGTATTTTGTACAACTTTGCCTTTTTTTACATCTATGTGTTTTTGTGCTTTTGCCTCATATATGCATATATAGGTAAAAGATATTCTTAGACTAACAAAACAGATTAAAAACTTGACTTGTCCATCGATATTTCTAAGGTTATATTTGCTGCGAAATTCAAATTAAGCCTATCATGTCCTTTAATGAAACAACAGAAAAAAAAGTTATCTTTTTAAAGGACCTCATAAAATGAAGAGGCAAAGATCACTACAACATATAGAATCTGTTTACAAGGGCACCAGATGCTGAACAAATTTTTCTCCCCAGTAAATTCAGTTGCTGCTGGCATTATCATAACAAGCAGTGACTAGGAAATGGAATTCCTTTTGAGTAGTAAGAGTTGAATGGCAAGATAAACTGTGAAGTAACACATTGCTTCATTCAGCAAGCAGGTTTGCCCATTTTTTGAGCCCTGTGTTACAATTCTCCATCAGCACACTGTTTTTCATCAGTCCTGGAAATAAACTGCCCTTTAATCTGATTGTACTCTCATGGCCAAAAAAAGAGATGGTCAGAAAAACATGTACCCTGGAGCAACATTCTGCATTTGAATCGGTTAAGAAAACAAGCCAGTTTCAAAGCCATCATTACTGTCTAAAGATCATCATTAAAGTTGTTTTATAAATTGCATCCTTCACAAATAGCTACTTGTGCTCCAAATCCTCGAAGTATTCCTCATGCTTCCTGCATTTCTACTTAGTCCTATTTAGAAGGAACTTTTGAGATACGTAAGAAGTTGTCAGAAAAAGTGATTTTTTTTAAGAATAAGGTTCTCGAATAGTTAAATACTGAGCTGTATGCAAAAAAAAAAACCCACCAAAAAAATCCCAAACCTATAATATCTAAGGAATGGTTTTCACATCTACCAAGTATGCAGAATTTTATTAGAGTCATTTCCAATTAGAGTAATTATGGTTTTGCTTTCGAGGAAAAGGAAATAATTGCATGGGATTACCTCTATGTTCAGTCATTGCTGTTACTTAGGTCTAGTTTAGAAAGTCACACAAAATAGAGCGATTCCTACACATATAATAAAAGAAGTCTTGTGTGAAAAACTTGTCTTTAAGCTGAGTCACAAGATAAAAAAAAAGTCTTACATATTTCATGCAAGATTTTTATTTAATATTATTTTTAGTCTGCAAGATTCTTTCAAATATCCCATTTCTTAAATTATGGTAATTAACTCCATAATTGTTTACAGTGAAATAATCAAAATACTGAGGGTGTGTGTGTGAAACCTGTTGATACTCTTCCAGGTTTGTGGCAGCTCTTAAAGAGCTTGGGGATTCCCTGGGAGATAGCACATAGAAAGGAGAAAGAATGTTTTCATGGCAAGATGTTGCTGCAGCTCTGTACAGCTTTATGTGAATTGGAACGTTTGTAATCAAAATGTTTTTTCTTACATTGTTGTAGAAATCTGGCCTAAAGCACTCTATGTACTTGAGAAAACATGACACAATTGTCCTCATGATATTTTGGTTGCAAATACTTCTAGAGACAACTAACCTTTCTGACAAAGGTTTTTTTTATCTCCAACATTTTTTACAGAAAAATATACACAACAGAGAAACATTTTTAAAGGGAAAAAATGCTCTCTTACCAATAACGAAAATGTAGCTTTTATTTCATTAATGTACTGCTATGAGAAATGGAAGATATCGAGGTTTTTTGGTTCCTATTTTTTTGTTATGTTTTCCTGAAGCATATGCTTGAGAAACCTGTGATAGCAGAGCTTTTAAAGAAATAAACAGATGTTTTTATTTTCTAGTGCAAATGAGCCTCAGTGGCTTACAGCTATCTCATCTAAGTTTTCTTGAATGTTTATTCAGTAAGCTTTTATGGAACTCTTTTTTTACTGAAAACTGCCTTCAGCCAGCACTGAAATAACAACGAGCACGCACCCAGGCACGCAGCCCTCCCTGCCTGCAGAGTTATGGCGTGGGACATCTCCACTCACAGCCACAGTGCCAAATGGTTGTGCTGCAGAGAGCACGGTGAACACGCAGCCAAGGTCAGCAAGCACGTCTTCGTGCTGAACTGCTGACAGAACGTGCTGCTCCCAGGCAGCTGAGAAATGTTTTTCTACACAGTTTTGATGCTATCTATTAATCCCTTGACCCCTCTAGATCCCAGGGACTACAGTTACAAAAAATTAATGAGAAGGTAAAACAATATAGTCTATGCACATAGGTTAGTGAGGACCTGTAAAACTTACCTACAGATTTATAATCAGCTTATTTCAGTACAAGCACTTTGCATGTATATTCTAGTACCTCATTTTCTTCCATGAAGATCTGCCTAGACAGTTATAGCTGTTCTTCAAGATTTAAGAAAAATCAAATTTATACAAATTGTTAAAACTAACTTACACTTTTACATTTAGCTCACAGAAAACCATAAGCAATTCCTTGTTTTTATTGAAAGATGTGAATTTTTCCATAGAATGAGACACAAAGTGTCATACATGAAACTTGATTATTGAATTTACACATAGCAATGTTTTTCAAAAATTTAAGTCACTATTGTGCACTATTAGACTGGCAATATCTCGTTAAATACATTTTGTTTTTACTTAGATAAATTTTCACAGATCAGAAAAGTAATCTTAATATTTACTGTACAGAGAATACATCCAATGTGAAATCACAGCTGAAAGAAAAAGACTCTGAATCAATAGGTTTAATGCTTTTGTTTCAGCAGCATTGCAAATGCAGTGTTTGAAATTTTGAATATTTTTGTAGAAACCTGAAAGTTTTGGTAGAAGATTAGTAAGATTACTTTGCAACAACTGATAATGCTTTACTCAAGTTACTGTAAGGTCCAGAAATGAAGAAAGTACTGAAGATGCTGAATTTTTGAAATCTAACAAATAAAGCTGATTGAAGCATTCAAAATGAACTCTCTTTGGTAACAGGAAGATGAGGTTAGGGAACATCTAAACAAACTGGACATAAATTTTTGGGACTGTGTGGAAAGCAGCCAGATGTGCTGCGGGAGCTGGCCAATGTCTCAATTATCTTTGAAATGTCATGGCCCTCAGGAGAAGTTCCTGAGGTTGGGAAGAAATCAAATATCTCCCCTGTGTCCAAGAAGTACAGAGAGGAGGATCCAGAAGCTGTAGGCTGATCAGCTTCATCTTGAACTTCGGGAAGGTGGTGAAACCAACCATCCTGGCAATCATTTCCAAAAACAGTAAGAACAAGAAGGTGGCCAAACACAGGCAGCAAGGATTTTCTCAGCAGTTTTTCTGGAGCAACCTGAGGCAACTAAAGTCCCAGCACTTCAGTGAATGACAAATTTCCTTTTGTCTCTGCTGAGGTATGGACATGTCTAAGAGTAATTTCTGCCTGCTGTAGTTTTTGCCTTGATGCAGCACTTTGGATTTCAATAATAAACTATTGTTCATTCAAACTTAGGTTCAGTCAGAGTGAGCCTAACAAAGTAATGACTACAAAATTCCTCCCATCTAGTCTGATCTAAATTGAGAGTGAATGTCACAGTACATTGCCAATTAAAGGAGGAAGGAAACTCAGGCGGAGCCCACCGAGTTACTCATATTCCCAGAATGCTGGGTGTCAACAGGTAAAATTTGGCCTAGGAACTTAGGGCACTGTCTTTCTTGGTTATTCCTTTCTCTTTGTCAGTGGCTTATGAGCAGTAGCAGAAGGGACATCCAGAGTTTTAAAAATAGTTATTCATAAAGGCATTTCTGTATTGTTTTCTTCAAAAAAATTTTAAACGTGTGTCAAAAGCCCAAAGATTTGACAGTGCAGGAGAACAAGTGGCTTTGTTCAAAGAGATTGGGTCAAGGTACTTGACAAAATGAGTTAAAATTGTTCTTTCTCCACCATAATATACCCTATTTTAGGAAAAAAGCACAATGCAAATGAAAGTACACAAGACAGTTTTACATCAGCACGCTAGTGTGTGTATTCAGAAGTTTATACTCTGTTACAGTCTGGATTTTGTCATACCAATCAGATAAGCATTTGAATGTGCAACAAATATTTTCTCAGACATAAAAAGCAAAAATGGCCAAGAACTTGGTTATGCCAGAGTTGGGCTGTGTATTTGATAGCAGCACTGAAAACTGTGAAAATTATGGCTCTTTTCTCTGTTCAGCAGAATTTCCCCTTCTGGTGATGTTGATACAATTAAAGTTGAGTGCTGTCACTAAAAGAAGTTTAATCCTTTTGCTGCATTGCAGTCATATGGTAAATTTTTATAGCTATAACTACTCCTGCTTTATCTGTTATCCCAGCAGGGCATGGCTGAGATACTACAATATTGCACAGCAGGGCTGTCTCTTTTCACAAAACATTTCACTGAGGCTTTTGCACTATCTCCTTCTAATCAGATTTCTCACCGAGGTGCCCACCCACCCAAATCAAGTGTGGTCAGTGGAGCTGGCAGGTTACCACTTTCCAAACAGTTTAATGAATATCTACCCATTTGTGTTTGCTTAAGAAAAAACAGCGGGGTGGCTTCATAGGGTGGGATTATTGCCTCTGCATCCTGATGTTCTTGACTGTAAATTTAATTCCTGCTTGTGCAATGAATTGGTAATTGTAATCTGAGATGGTGTATTTGATCTTGCTGCTCCTGGCAATGGAATCCTATTGAGTCAACCATTCCAAAATCATGTGCAGAGGTTTCTTATAAACTTAAATGTTGCCTGGCATAAAATAGCCCATCTATCTGCAGAGCAACAGCTGGCACGCTGAGGATATATTCATTCTCACCCTTCTGCACTGCCTCAAGCAGATAGTTCTGTACATTAAAAGAATTGGAAAATGACATTAAAAATATTATTTGTAGAGATGGTACTTGTTTCCACAGATGTTTTCAGTCCTCTTTTCTTGTTCATAGCATTCTGCACTTTTCTTCTTGTTCTTGTTCCTCCAGTAGTACCTGTGATGCCATTTTAAAACTTTCATAAACAACATTTGTTGCAGAATCTTCCATGTAGAACTGTAATTTCCATTATAACTGTTCGAGGATAGATCATTAGTTACTTTTTCAGCGTATTATCAGAAAGCTCTCCTATCAGAAGTAGTAAGAAATTAAACCAAAAACATACGAAAAATGAATAGTAGATAACTTGGATAGGTTCTGAAATATCAATTATTTTGCTGCCTGGTTTATTCCTTGCACAGTACAAGGCAGTGCAGAATTCAGTCTCATCTCTGTATATAATTGCAATTATTTTTGATAGTTGTGCTCCAACTTTATCATTAAGGACATATTCTGCAATTGCTTCTGAACAGATTTCCCACTTAAGTCCCTGAACATGCATTCATATTACAGAAAAAGTCTGAAATATGATTGCAAATACACAATGGTTTGCTAAAAGAGTCATACAAAAGAGGGAAGTTAGCCTACAGGTTTTCATCTGATCACAGGTTGCTGTAATACAATAAAAATCATGCAGCTTACTTGCCTGCTTGCTTGCTTTTTTTCCCCCTAGTCTATAAGGTCCAATTACATTTATCTCTGCTCTGTCTCTTATTGTGGAATTTGCAGAACATTAGAGGCACAGCTTAGAGGCATTCCTTAGCACACTGTCTCATGGAGAAAGAGTTAGTAATTAAATGAGTATATTACATTTTTCAATGTGACTATCCTGAAACAGTGTGTTGGACTTTTCAGAGTGGAAGAGTGACTAAACAGTGTCAAAAAATAGAAGAAAGTGTTGACGGGATACTGTTTTAGAAACATCAGAACTGCACTAAACTTTTTAACTGGCACAAGCAGCCCTAGAGCCCTGATGGCAGAAACACTGAAACTGCATGGAGAAGAAATCTGTCTTCTACACACTGGTAAGATCTGCCTGAACTCCTTCTGCAGGCTAAACAGTCCCAGCTCTCAGCCTCTTCTCTTTGGGTTGGACTTGATCTTGAAGGTCTCTTCCAACCCAGTGATTCTGTGATTCTCACTGGATGCTCCAGTCCCTTAATCATCTCCATGGCCCTTGACTGAACTTGCTCCAGTGTGTCCATGACTCTTCTGTATGGAGGAGCTGATAAGTAGACACTGGGCAGGCTGTTACACCACTAATAATTCGAAGGTATGTAGGAAGGAAAATGCAACAGAAGCTCCAAAGCAACTTTTCAAAATGATGACGTGTCACCACCAAAATCAGTATACCAGAGCTGTTGATTCAAGGGCTGAAAAACTTAAACACAAGTAACTCTTAGAAAATGTGAAATAACTGTGGGTGTTTTAGGAGAAATCAATGCAAACCAGAAATCTCTATTGGATGTTATGGATATTTTTGAAACAGAAAGGTTTAGAAATAATATTATACTGCTGTGGTGCTGCAAAAAAGATTTTAATAAATCGTTTTATTTAGCAATTTCCCTTTTCCATATGCAGTGGTTGAGAGGTGAAGACAATAGATAACCTACTGTACACCAGGAAGCAAAACCTGAGAGAGGAATAAGATTTAACTAGTTCATGAATATGCTGAAAGAGTCTGTCTTTTCATACTGCTTATAATTTTTCAAAAATATATTAATTTATTTTGATATAACTAACTGAATGAATGATTAATTAATGGAATAGGAAAACCACAACACTATTGCATTGGTAAAAGGAAACCCCAGATCTCAAGAGGAATTGGAAAAGAGAAATCTTCATATTTTTCATAAAGAAATTCTTTTCTAAATTCCTAAAGCCCATGTTGAAAAGCATAAAGTAATACATTCAATTTCCTGGCTTTCAGTAGTTGGCTGTGAAAGACCATCATTAGATATATTTCCTGTTCATGCAAATTCTGAACTTCTAGAATAAATCAAAAATATTTTTGCTTTCCTTCCAGGACGATTTTCAAAGGACTAGTGAGAGATGCTGTCAAATTTTTGTTTGCTTTCCCAGAATTTAAAAATTAAACTCTTTATAACTGCCTATATCATCAGGGAAGTAAAAATAATGAGTACCAAGGGTTTTTTTGTTTCTCTTGCTTATGAAGTCAGATTGAATCTTCCATAGTCCAGAAGATTTCTAGCTTTCCCCTGAATGCTCTGTTCAGCATCAAGGCAAATCCCAAGTTAAGCTATCAGAGACAAAAACAACAGTGCCTTATCTAAAACTTTCCTTCAGAGGATTCAAAAAACATTCAGTAAACATTAACAAGTTTAAGCAATTCTCTGCAAAGGAGATAGTCAGAATTTTCAAAAGTCTGTAAGTGCCAGGAAATCCATTAACTCTCTGTTATCAAAGGGCATCATCCCTCAGTAAGCCAGTGAAAAATTGAGTATGTTAGAAGAAAGTCACTCACAGATTACACAGATTCTTGCTGTCAAAAGAGTATAACTTGAGAAAAAGCTGATGTATGCAGTAAGTTTCTTTCCTTTTAGATTCTGATTAAATGCTCATTAGTGTTGATAAAAATTCTCTTATTCATTTTCAAGGGACTGGACTCCCATACCCAGAAAGATTTCTGAAGTATGGTCTAAAATTATGAAAAAAAATCTGAAATTGTGGCATTTTTTAAATCTAGAACTGAATTCTCACCCTTGGTCATGTACAGTGGAGTGACTGAGGCAGACCCCTTCCAAAATTTGGAGATTTCTGGGTCATGTGGGAAGCCTCTGATGAACTCTCATCTTTACAGTATGATCAGACACTGATTAAGAGAAATTCAATGATCAAACACCCATCAAATCTCCCGATTTATATAAAATCAATAAATGTCTTTTTAGCCTGGAGACTGAACTAAGTCTGAAGTCTTATTGCTCTTTCTCCATGCTTCCTCGGTGGGTGGCTGCTTAAGTTCAGCATCTGGAATCTTCTGGCACAGCATAAATAACCTCTCCAGTGAGCTGTCATTAGACATATTGGTTTTACTCCCTGCTATACCTGGTTGGAAAAAAATAACACCATCAATCTTGTAAAAAGGACTTCTTGTTTTACTCCTCCAGCCCAGTTACCACTGCTGTCTCTCTGTAAGTCATGAATACTCCTAGCACAGCAGGAACACATTAATGATTTATTTTTTCTGAGGAACACCCTTATTACAAATGATTTTGTTACCTTGCCGGGTACTCTCACTGCAGGACATTGTTGCTAATAGATCCCCTTGAGCATTTGCAGCCTACATTCCTCATTTAACTGGATCCCAAACGCTGTGCATGTTAAATATCTCATCTATTATCTCTTTAAGCATGAGATTTCTGACACAGCCTCTTTTGTTGACTAGGCAGTTTCTCACGGAAGTAAAAACAGTGAAAGGCTTTTCTAAAATTAAAGAAGTTACTATTTGTAGTTATTCTCAGTAGTAGGCAGTGATAGGCTCATATTTAGGGAGAACATCAGTTCCAGTACCCCTTATCTTGGCCACTCTTTAGGACTTTCTAGTTTTCTGAAACAGTGGATCACTTCAGACCGTTCCTGCTATTTTCTTTTAGGTCTCTCAAATTGTGATAAGAGAAATTTGGGCACATTAACATTCAGGCAAGTTATACCACAGACTGCATCAGGGACCAGAGTGAGTGTCAGGACGAATTGCTTTTAGAAATTCCTAAGATTTTGCCTTTTGCAAAATTTTTTTCATAGATCCCTACTAAAAGATTGATGAAGTCCTTAATTAGCTGCAGTGAACATTTCGGAGGTAAAAAACCAGAAAAGTTCTGGATGGGTGGTAGGTTTGCCATTGGCACAGACCTACAAGTAGTGGAGTGCCCTGGATTATGCAAGGTGGTGACTGTCTGTGTGGTACTGAAAAATGAAAAAACAGTAAAATGTCATTGGGCTTGGGACTGAAGAATGGCTCTGTGCCATAAGAGAGGTTGGTGCCTGCCTGGTGAATTGGAGGTTGTTGTGTCTTTTGTGGGGTTGCATAGCAGGTGTGCACAGTATGTAGCTGCTGGGGAAGTGGTATATAGAGCATGCAAGCCTTTTGGATTATATCTCAGGTGGATTGCACACCTTGAGCAACCTGGTCTAATGGAAGGTGCCCATGCCCATGGGAGGGAGGTTGGAATCTTTAAGGTCCCTTGCAACTCAAATCATTCTATGATTCTATAATTCTATCAATCTTAAGGACAGTAATGTGAAAGGCCTATGCTTCATGTCATCATGTTTTATTTTTGGAGATGCTCAAGGACTTACTTTATAATTTTTCCCAAGGTATTTTTTTTATTGTCTGTTTTCTTCCATGCTTTTGCACATCCTTCTTCATAACTGTGATTGTAGATGATGCTTCTGTGTGATTGGTCAGACACAAAGAACCAATTTCTACCAATTTTTAATGTACATTCATCCAAAATAAAATATTAATAAATCTAAGTAAAAGTGTTGGAGCATGGCTCTGTGCTGCTGGATATGTGCAATGCCTTCACATTTTCTTCCTGTTTACAAGGAATCAGAAAATATAAGACTAATTCTTAGAAGGTATGGGAGGGTATGAAAATGAAGAAACATATATTATATTGGCACTATTTATAAACAGAAACTGAATTATAGGCTTTACATTTTTTCAAGCAGATGTTAACTCAAATGTCCTATTCTAGTGTTTTAACTGTGGTAACACCTCTGTTCGCATATGGAGAATAAAACCTAAGATACTATATTTCATTTACAGTATAAACAAGAAATTGTGAAGAAGACACCTCAGCTTCACAGTTACCACTGAGAAATTGCTTTCAAAGTTTTCTGGGCACTTTAGTCTATTTCTGAAGTCCTTATACTTTTACAGGTTTCGTCTTGCAAAGAGACAGGGTAAAAAAAAAATACAAACAAAACCCCAAAATCACAGGGATTTTGGAACTATGGAGAAAGGAAGGAAGGAAAGAAGCCTAGGAGGAAGTCTTCTTGTTTGTATGCATAGTTTGCAGTTTGTACACATTCCTTTAGAATATATCTGTAGGGTACATGGCAGATAGCCCTCATGTGCCCTGCTGAGCATTTTCTCTCCCTTACCACTCTCAGCAGGAACACCTAAGCTAGAATAATTTCCTTTATGGTTGGATTTCTGTAACTGTAATTGGCCACCTTTCTTTTCCAACAGAAAGTATTTTTCTATATTTGCTAATACACAGTTTCTGAAATGCATCATAATCACATGTCATCACAAACTGTAATTACAAAGAAGCTATAATGGCATTTATGCACCATCTTTACAAACAATGAGATACCTCATGGAACTCACTTCCTCTCACTGGGACCCAAAGTCTTGGTAAGTATCCTGAAAGCAAGACAGCAGGCAAAAGAGATATACTGGTTTCCTCCTGGACTCATAGCACCCAATCTTTAAATCTTTGTTGTTTTGGTACCGATCACTAAATTCTCTAGATAGAGCATCTACCATATTTGTCATTTTTCTCATATGCAAGAAAAGCTGATCCACAAATTGTATATATTATGTACAAGTTGAAAAGTTCTGATAGTGCCTCAGGTATACAGCACAGTTTGGCTCCCCAACTCCACCCATTTAGTTGGAAGAGTTGTACCAAACTGGGGTGCAGAATAAGTTCCTTTTCTGAGATGCCAAATACACTGGCTTTATTGAAAATGTTTCTGCAATTCTGCATTTATCCTAAAGAAGCGATATCTTTATTTAGTGAAAACAGACATTGACACCAATGGCAGGAAGGAACTTGATAGAGCAAGAATGTTTAGTTTGGATTAAGGTGTTTTTTTCCTTTTGTAGAACCTCTTTCCCAAAGAAAAGGCTCATTGAATGAGTGTTTGCTGGGATAGAGTCATTGTCTTTGGTTGAAGATGAAAGAATGAGGGATTAACAAAGTAGGTGGACCCCACGGTTTTCAGATAATGGGTTTGTTTCACCAGAACACTTTGCAAGAGTCTACATCTTGTTAGACAGTGTTTGTTCCACTGAATCAGGCTCATCCAATGCAAAATGTAAACATTTGAAATGGAAATTAGATTTTTAAAATATTTTTGGTAACATTTAATAAAAAACAGCCCCTTGAAACTCTGACAATCTCTATTCCTCATCACTTCAGTATTGGTTTCATGTTTCATTTAGTATGATGCCAGTGGGAGAGCAGAAATATCTCTGCTTCCATCAAAAACGTTTCCCTTTCTTAATGGAATACAGGTAGAAGGTATAGGCTTAACTGCTGGAAATCAAGAGAGTAACAGGAAGGCAACCCTGGAGTGCTGCTGAATGCTGTTACAGTGCTGGCTGTGGCACTGTGCCTGACATGTCTAAAAGCAAAAAACACATGTAGAGTCTTCTGCTTAGGAGACATGCATTGAGCTTAGAGACACTGAGAAACACGGAAAACAAGACTTGGCCTGAAAAAACTATGGTTCTAGGGATTAGGTGCAAGCCTGGGTTTCCAGCTGATATTTGTGGGAGCACTCACTTGAAAGCACCTGGCCCTTGCCCTGGACTTTGCATTACTTTTTGTCCCATGACAGGACTCTACTGCTTGGAAACGAAGTGACTCAGTTGAGGAACAGAGTAGGGATTTATCAAAATTGAGTGGGGTGAAGAAAACAAAAAGGAAAAAATTCTCAGGAAACAAGGACTAGATGGCATTTGTTAAAAAAATCAAGTTTCCAGTTAAATAAAAAATAATTTTAAAAAGAGGTCGTTTTTCCAAGCTGTATAATTAAATATAATTAAAACAAATATTTGGCCTATCAGACTTTTAAATAGTTCAAAAAATGAATTGTAGGAATTTGGCAAAGAAAGTAATCTCAGCACCATTAGAGAGAGAGATTTGAAAGACATCTGCTGCACTCAATGTTAGAACTGACAAAACTAGGAGGATATACCAAGGAAAGTGTCAGTTTAAACTCATCTCTTTTTTGTTTTTATGCAACTTATTACTCCTGCTAGAAACAAGAGTTTTTCTGCATATATTCCTGATTTTCCTGAAAGCTTTAGACCTCACCTAAATGTATGCTTCCACTTACATTACCTGACAAAGACATTCTGTGTCACAAATATCTTTAAATAAAATGCAGGCAGCTACACCCTGACTTTGAGGTGCTTAGTTACAATAAGATGTAAGACAGTCAGACACTACAGGTGGAAACACCAAAGTGAATGAACAACCCCACAAGGCTGCTGTTACAATTTTATGCTAACAGGGATCCAGACTTCCCTTGAGATGAGCATCAGTGAAAAAGTGAAGATTTTAGTCTCAATGACATTTGATAGTAGATTTCTTGCTGAGACATTACAAATGTCCGTGTGTTGAAATATTAGAGACAACTGAAAACCAGTGAGTCTAGTTCTGGTAACCCTGTAGTGGCATTATTCCAATACCTGCTCAATCTAAATTACTTGTGCTATATGTCAACCTGTGCTCCCTCTACATTTCCTCATAAAAGCAAACAGCTGTTTTTAATTTGGAAATGAAATTTAACATTCTCATTTTTGTCTCAGACTTGTGCCATGATATTGTTTTAATCCTATATGCATTTTATTTATTTTATGTACTCCATTTGTAAAGGAGGATGCTTCTTTTTCTTAAGACAGCTCACCATATAGCAAACCCAAAAATTCTCTAACAGAAAATTACAAGCAGTATAAAATAATTTTATTAATCCTTTGCTTGAACAGGTAGCAATAAAAAGGGTTCTTGAGACCTATTTATGTAAGAGGTCAAATCAAAATCGATTTTCCTTGCATTACAATACATGCATGGTTCAATTTTGTAAACCAAGTTGGAAAAATGTCATTAGAAAAAGCAAACTATATTGTTACACTACATAATTAGACTTGCATTAGGGATATATCAAAGACTATCTTTCAGTATATCACGAATTCTTTTATACAAAACTAAATATTGTTGGTTTATGTACTGAACTGTGTTTTTCTTGGAATACTTTATGTCCATAACTTAGCTAACAAGACAAAAAGTGGCCTCAGGAAGTTGAAAATGCAGATCTCAGATAAATCATTATTGAAATTAACTTCTCTTTTAACAGGTGTCTGACATCACACCAGGCATTGCTGTGGGTTACTGAGGACTGATTTTTAAAGTGTCCTTTGCCATGGAACAGTAAAAAAGCCTTTTCTGATGTTCACAAGGCTTACTTATGTGGATTTCAGCTGTACACACAGATAGGCAAGAACAGGAATTTTTCGACTGTGAACTGAATTTAGTTTTCAACCAGTGACCTGTCATAAATCTTTTAACAAAATTAATTGATTTTAAGGCCTTTGACATAGGGAAGGTTTGACTATTCCAATGATCATGATACAAGAAAATTTTCTAACTTTGAAAGGAATGGAGAGTTGCCTATTTCAAAATTATGCAATTCACATAATGTAAAGCATGTGGTGCATTTTAAAGGAACATAAAGCTTCTGTGGTGATTTCCAGATATATTTTTCAGGACCTGTGTTTTGCCACAGAACTGAAAACCATAATCCTACCAGCTCTATGTATGCAACTTGTCCTTAAGAGTATTAAACTGAAATACATAGTGTGAAATTCTGGATTTATTGGTCAATAGAAAGGAAGCTGCAAGACCTCTGTGACAGGAAACAAGTTGTGCTCTTTTTTTGAGTAAGCCTATTAATTCCTGACATGGTAAACCATAATTTCATAATAGGTTGGCTTAAGAGGCTCTTGTCTATTCAGTTGTGTCGAGACAGCTGTTTGTGGGATCTGGAAGACTATCTTGTTTGATTCCTGTCTATCACTGAGTAACACATGGAAATCATATTTGGCTTAGATACAACACAAATTCTGAAGATGTGGACTGGGAATAAATTAATTTTGCTTGAGCACAAACCTATAAAGACCTTTCAGTCTTCAGACCTAACCAACCCATGTTCTTTTTACTGGACTTGCAAGCCTGGTTGGGGCAGACATGACAGGAAGAGCACAAGGGAAGTTGTGGCCTCTAATGAGGGTGAGTAATGGGAACAGGAAACAGATCACTACAATGACTCATATGGAGACACAGCCTCCATAAGGGGACCCAAAATTCCATCTTCCAGAACAACGACCTCTGCTGAGTGATGGAGTCAGCCCATTAGTTTTTCATTCTCTTATTCTTGGTTCTTCCAGGAAGGATGATTTTTTGGTGGTTGTGCTTCACTAGAAGTAATGAAGAGCTCTTCTGCTGCCTTCCTTTGCAGCACTTCTCTAAGAATTAGGAACTACAGCTTTAGGTCTGCCCTTCTTTCCTCCTTTCCACATGGTGAGGATGCACAACAAGTCCTTGGCCTCTGCTCTGTACATGTAAGTCAGTACCACATCTGCAACTGCACTCGTGTCGTGAGCTGTACCTGGCACAGAGCCAGGTATGAATGAGATGAATTAAGCAAGTTAAAGGTTCTGACCTTTCCAGAGGCTTAACCAAAGTGTTACAATCCTCTTCACATATCAATAAAATATCTCATCATATCAATAAAATATGTCTCCAGACCTGGGCATCCTGCAACATACATGAGGTGGCGAAGTGAAAGAATTCCCTTACCCCAAAGGGACGTATAACTTGCTTGAATCTGTTGACTTTTTTCAGTTTTGTTAGAGGTCAGAATTACATTCTGAGACTAGACACCAAAGCTGGAAATTGGACTTGAAGCAGGTATTTTACTATCAACAAACAGACTGAAATGAGAAGGCTACAAGGCTTTTCTTGTGTCTCTTTTGAAATGGTAACATCTGATTTAGAAACTCCGTCCATATCTAGCTTGTTTTTCAGTATTTACAGATTAGGAAGAAAATCTCTGTTGTTCTCTGTAAGACCAGCAGTAAGCCTCGGTGGCAGCTGGAGACAGAAGGATACCATTCAGGTCAAAGTCTGTCTCAGTCTGAAGTAGATCCTCAGGAATACTACATTGACCAAAAAATAAAAGGGATTTTCTGAGGTGGAAATATAATCTATCTATCTGTCTCAACATCCTTAAATTAAGTCAATATCAGTCTGTCAGGAAATTAATTTATTGTCATTAGGAGTTATGATTGTGATTAGGAGTGGGCTTAGGAGGCAAAAAAGATTTTCCTGTAACTTTAGCCTGGCTTTCCTGAGGTATTGGAATTTTTCAACCATGACCTCATCATGGCAGACAATTTAGGCAGAATATTTCTTACGAATGTTTATATTATATCTATGCTGTCCAAAATTATAATCCAAAAGAATTTTGGATCTTTTTGCATCCTTCAGACCGGAGATATGTAACCTACCCATGTATTTATTGTTTTCCATGAATACTGCTAATTTCTAACTCTCTGGTGTCTCTACTTCTGTGTCAATTCCCCTTGATTATGCAATTTATTTTTCCTCCCAGAAACCAAATATCATTATTTCTGGAAAAGTGGACTAACAATAAAAATGAGTTTTCAGGTATTAATATTCATTCCAGCAACAACACTTTCCTACACAGTTGTAGTCACAGCTCTTTTCAGCCTCTTTTTTAGGTTTTTCTGCAGGCATACTATGCAGATGAAGAGTAGTTCATCCAGGTGAGGAGACCTCAGCCCAGAAGCACATAAAAGAGCACTTTCACCTTTGCCAACTTCCGTTTTCTCTTTTACTTTATGTCAATGTTTGTGTTTCCAGTCCATTTCAAGATGGAAGGGTCTAGCTGTTTTTCTTCAAAGCTCTGTTAATAGCTTATTCATCTCTACATTCAACTGTCCTGATCCAAGCAATTTGAACTCAGAGAGGCTTTTGGTTTTCTGCCACACCAATCACTGTTACAGAAGCTCTGTATAAAGCCTATTATGAACTTCCAGATGATTAATGATATGTAGTAACTTCACTCATTGCTAGTAATTTCATTCATTGCTAACATTCATTGCTAGCATTCATTGGTACCACCTATTTTTTCAAGATACAGCACTTGGAAAATATTCCAGAATATCTCTAACCGGGGCACATCATTTGAAGCCTCCCAGAACATGTATTGCTTGTCTTTTAAAAGTGAGGGATATTTGGAGCTGATCTCTTGCTTAAAGAACAGCAGCTCAAATTATGTCTAGTGAGGGATATGCACCCGGATAAGCCTTGCCTGACAGATGACACATCCCAGTCTGGATTTAGGGGTTACTCTCTTGTGGTTTCATTCATAAGCTTCCACTGAACTTTGCTTCACTGCCCTAGCTTTTATTGTCTAACCCTCTGCATCAGTCCTTACTAAAGGGAGTTTGTCCGTCAGCCAACCAAACAAGATCCATAGCTTCTTGTTACAACAGAAACTTGGTTTTTATTTGCTGTCTAGTAACTTGAGCATGTATCATAATTTGGTTTGAAGTGGAAATTTTTAACTTTACTTTTTTGACTGAAAATATGCAGTATTGTGAGTGCCAAAGATGGTGCCCTGTTTTATTTTTATACAGATAGCATTCATAAAGTCATAGAAATAAAGATGCTCAGTGGATAGCTCTTCCTTCTGAAATTTTCACTACCTTTTTGTCAAGACAACTGAGAGTCAAACTCAAACAGTATATGTTGTTGCACTTGCATTACAAGAGTTGCATTTGGAACCAGAGCACGTACACAGATACCAGGTACAGAATGCTGTTATCAGATTTGGCACAGCAAGTACTGGGCAGATTTCAATCACCTGTCACACAGGTTCGTGTTTTAGGACAAGTACCTCAATTCAGTAAGACCCTTCTCTGTGTAATTAAACCTATATTTATTCAGAGAATCTCTTAAGTACATGGTTGCATTTCACCAAGCAATGGGGTTGACATTCTCAAATTAGTAGCTAATTGCTGGATGAGCTGTAAGATAAAACACTAGATAATAACAAAATTTTTTGAGTGTGTTGCTGTTATAATCAAATTGCAGATCACTCTAACAAGTGGTACCTCCTTTCAGTGAGAACCATGCAGCTAATGTGAGACATTTGGTAGAGAAAAGTTAGGAAGATACAAGGTGAAGCTGTAGTAGATGCAGTTTCATGTACAGAGTAGTGTGTACCAGCTCCATGTGGCATCAACATCTCTGAAAAAAACTCCATTTGATAGGAAGAAGTACAAATGTGTTATGAAGAACAACTTCTTGCTCTCCCTTCCTGCATCTGCAACAGTCCCTGTATAATGGGCCATGAGACATGAATTCTGGAGCAGTTCACTAAAAAATGCTGCACATCTAATATCTCAATATTCAGCTTAGTCACGAGAAAAGGTGTCCAACCTCTGCAGAGCCACCAACAGATGTTGTGTCATCCTACCACCCCTGTCGTGGGACAGAATAAAGTAAAAGAAGACAAAACCCAAGGAACTAAAACAGAGACAAAAGGAGAAATAAAACTGTAAAGAATTATTAGAGGAACATGTTAAAGTTGGCATTTGAGCAAAGGGTGGTAAAGGCTATGTCTGTTCATGGTTCTGTCACAGGGGAACTCTAATACAAAGGTTTAGTTCATAAGTGAGAGGATGCTTTTACCATCAGCTTCAACAACAAGAAAAATTTGGCAGAGGGATATTTTAAGAGAATAAAAGTATCATCTGGGTGTTGTTAGATAAGTATTTTCTTTTGAAATTTATTTTACTGCTAAATAAATAAAAGCCTGGGTTTTTTATGCACTGATCTGCTCACATCCATCTGACTCATTATTGTTTTCCATTTATTTTTGGAGGCTAAGCATATTGAATAATGAAAACAAACTCCATCCACCTTGATGTGAATATATAGCAGGTTTGACAATGTGACATATTAACATAATATAGTGGTTGAATTAATGATTTCCATTTATAAATTAATCTGATTTAGAGCTGTGCATATACACAATTTATTTAAGTTTCTATTCAGCCTCAGTGTATATTTATTAACACCTTTGCTGTAATGCAAATTATACTTGATTTGGCTTCTGAAACACTGAACACTTAAAGACTCTTTTAACCCTTATTGTGCAGTTTTCAAATTAGTGTGTTGGAAAATTATTAGTCAATTTACCTGAAAGAGTCCTGGCTGTTATATCTAACCTCTAATGGTAAAATTTTCTGTTTATACTATAAAGCATTTGAGATTGCAGATCTTCATTACAAAGACAGTGTTCATTTGGTTGTTTCATAAAACTATGCTTAGCTAAAGGACTTTCATGACATAAAGTTATTCAGCAGAGCCAATATAGTTATTTGCATCTATTAGAGAAAGATGGATAATACTGGAAAAATAATTTGTAAGAGGAAATGACTCATATAATTAAAGAATTAACTTCATTAAGAAATTATTGAATTCTAGTAAAAGAAAACTTTGTCTGTTTAAGAAATTAGTTTCCTACTAGTAAAAATATCCTGCAATTTGTTTTTAGCAAATTACAACAAAATAATGACTGAAACCGTCTTTCAAAGACAATTGCACAGAACATTTATTAGGTCCCCACTTATTCACAGTGGACAGAACCAGTAGGTATTCTCTTGTTCACTGTCTGCAAGTCTGAAGGTAGAGCTAATCAAGACTGGTCTCAGTTCCTCCTCCCATATCATGTCTATGCCTATGATGCTCTCTGGGTTGCGGATGCTCTCTCTTGCTTTTCTTGCAACTCACTCTCTCCTCTGTCCAGTTTACAGCCTGTTAAAGATAGTGGTGTGTGAAGAATCACCAGGATGTGACTATTCAGAATCAACAGAATATTTTAGGAGCTTTACTGCATATTGCTGTAATGCCTTCAGGTTAGGAGCCTGGCTATAGAAGTGATTCATGTTACTGAGACAGAGCATATTGAATAGGGACAGTTGGACTCTCAGGATTCAATTTGCAACAATACAGTGGGCTGTAGGAGCACCTAAATCAAGACATAGGATTTCTTCTGCTCTCCTGTTTCCTGTTTTAAAAAGAAATATCTTTCTTGGCTATATTTCCATGAGATTATTTTGTTACGCATTGCTCTTATTTTGTAGAAGTTGGTCTGAGGCATAAATATCGGATACAGATAGGCACTTCTGTGAAGTTTAAAGAAGAAAAGAGAAAAAGAGAGGTTAAACCTCTCTGGAAAGAGAGGTTAAATCCTTGTTTTCCCAGGTATTTACAGATATTTCCCACCCCCTCCCCTACTTATTTTGACGGATGGGAATGACCCTGTCATTTTGACTACTGTAAAACTCTTACAGACTGGCAACTTTCAGAACATTTATTACATTTTATACATAGTTCATAGCCTGTGCTTAAACTCATTAAACTCTCTGTTGTGTACAAATGTGAGGCACTTGAACAGGCAGCCCAGAGTAGCTGTGGATGTCCCATCTATCAAATTATTTAACCAAATAAAAATAATCTATATATTTTGAATCACTGTGCTTATCTGTTATAGTGCCTAGCTTTTTAATAATTCAAAATCCAGAGAATCCAATCCCATTGAACTCCAACTCAGAAAAGAGAACATTTCATCAGCAACTAATGCAATGACTCAAATTCACAGCAATGTAGATTCCCTGTTTTGGTTTTGTCAGCAATTTTAAATTAAATCCCATTTGTGAGGGATTTAGTACGTTGTGATAAAGGCCATAACTTGGCTTAGACTGAGATTATGGGGCGATAATTGTTTCAAGGTGTAAGAACACTAAATATATTCTGGTGATAGCTATTTTAAGCTATAGAAATACCAAATATATACAATCTGATTTTATACACATACACAATTATATTTGTGGCTCTTACTGGAGAAGAGAAGTGTAAGGGGGAGAAAATTGCTGTCCAGTTTAATTTAGCTGTAGAAGGACAATACTGTTCATATGAGAATTTTTTGCTATTTTTTGCTATTTCTACTGCTGACTTATTATGTGCTTATTTTTCAGTTCTGTGTCATTTGGAAAGAGCAGAATGAAAGTCTGCTATCAGAATGGACTAGAAAAACAAAATATTTTTTCTTATGATTTTAATGAGTCACTTTCTAAATTTTCCATTAAAAATAATTTTGTGGTAATTCTCACAGTCAAACCTGATGAGACTTTTATTTTTGTGCCATAAAATGTCTTACAGTAAACTATAATGAAGATGTTTGAAGGCATACCCAGATAAAAGGAGAAACTCAAATTGGATGAATGTTGATATTAGTTTTACGGTTTCAGGGTTTTTCTATTGTTTGGTTCATTATTCTAGGTATCCTAGCTGTTTTTCATGTTTATTTCATATTCAAGAAACAGGAATTTCCCTTCCCAAGACTATGAGACTGTTTTATTTTTCCTTCATCTCTGTGAAAGGAATGATTATAAGGAATTATCCTCACAACTCCTTGTGCAGTGCAGAAGAGCCTAAAACAGCTCTGAGCTGGCTTGCATTTCTCAACTCCATCACTGAAATGCAAAAGAGCTATGTTGGCATCACACTGAACATGAAGATTAATTAGCAACAATGGATGTGTCACCTTGACCTGGACCTGTAGGCATTGGTCCTGGAGTCAGCTGGGATATTTCAGAGTTGCATTCCCTGGCTTTATGAGCAACTATTCAGAGTGAGGGAAATGAAACAGTTATTTTAGTGTAAACCAGGATTTATTCTCCTCAGTCTCTAATAAGATTTGAGAAGTAAGAAGTGGATTTACGAAATCTGTAGGCTTGTTCCTTACTTAAATGAGTTATAGCAAGGGAACACTAAGCCCCCATTTACCCTCAAACATATCCTAGTTAAGGAATAATGAAATAATATCCTGTTATCACATACTGGTCAGCATTTTATACAAAATGCAAACTGCTGTAATGTAATATTTCTTCCTGTTGCTCCAGCAGTGGTTTTCAGTAATTAATACTGATTCACACTGACTTTTTTACTCTGACTTCAGTGGATATACTCAGATTCTGCATGAGTGCAAGGACCTGATCAGAAACACCAAGTGTCTTCTTTCTGATTTTTTGACCATTGCTAGGATATATCCTAAACAAATCCTGAATTTTTTTGTCTGAGGTGACACAGAAATACAGGAAAAAAAGTAGGTCACTACCCCAAGAAAGCTGAGAGCCTAAAGGAAAGAAAAGATTCCATTTCTAACACAGGCTGGAAAGCAGTGATAAGAATTACCTGTTTCCAAAATCAAAAGTAAACTTCCTTTTTTCTTTATTTTTTTCTCTTTTTGTTATTGTTGTTGATTCTTTGGAAGCAATACAGCATAGAACAATTAAAGTTTAAAAAACCCTAAAAAATCAAAGAACATAACATGCTCTAAAGGTCATGTTTATGGTCCTTTCAAGGGATGTGTTTTTCTTGTAGTCTTGGTTTGACTGATAATGTGATTGAAAAAAATATATTTCATCCCTTTTTCTTTCACCATTTAGAAATAATGAATGGGAAGATTTTACTTTCTTTTATTCTCTTTCCTTCTGGATTTTTTTATCTCTTTTTTTCCCCTGAAATACCTTCTCTCAAGGTAAAAAGTACAGATCCTGTTGGCTATAGCTCCAGTTTTCAAGGTTAAATCTGGGTATGATATTCCATCTGTGCTTGCTTGTCCCTAAGACGATTCTGCAGCTCAGACTAGGATCCTGACTAGCTTTACTGCTTTTTCCAGCTTGAACTCTTAAGATCTCCTTAATCTTATTTAAGTCTACAAACAGATTATATTTAGCTGAAAAGATGAGGTGGTTTTGTGTAGGAAAATGTCAAGCCCTCTTGCTATTCTATGGTAGAGCGAAAAGGCTTACACTTTGGCTTTCCTGGGTTTTAAACGCCTTTATTTTGCAAAGTAAGTAACATGCTGCCATCTGTTGGCAATGAGAAATCATTTCTTCAAGCGATTTAATATTTTCTCTTCAGTAAAACTGTAGGTATCTGAGCAGCATAAACTTGCAAATGACCATTCAATTATATCTTATAATTTACTTCAGGATCCCTGTGAAATCCTTCTTATTTGAACCAATCAAAGTCCTATCACAAAGCTCAACGACAACCTCCAAATCCAGTTTTAGCTAAAAGCCTGAAAAAAATCTAAATTTCATTAAAGACAGAGAAAAAGGTGTACCCTCTCAAAGAATTTTGAATGTTCTTTAAAACCAACCAAACAAAAACGTATTTTCCCAGATAGTATTTTGCTCCTGACTCTGAAAAATTTAAAAATATAAATGCTGAAAGACCTCCATGGAAATGCTCTATACTTAGAAATATTTAAGGATGAAAGCTTTTGTTCTTTTCTTTGTTTTTGAAATAGTATATTTTATAAGAAGAAAAACAAGAGAACAAATGTGATGACTGTTGGGTGGCTCTAGGTGATTTGTACTTCTGAATTTAGCTCCCTTCTTCATTTCCAGTTAAATCCATTATGTGCACAGCCATATCATCTGAAGAACATCTCTTTATAATTTCATGATTGAACATCAAAAAGGAAAAAAAACCCAAGTGAGCTCTGTTTAATCAGCTGAGAACCATAACTCAGTTCAAACTTGGCCTTCCCTGCTGGAGTGCTGGCCAGTGTTTCAGTAGTGTAGTGACATTCTGCAACCAGAGAGAACAGGTTTCACAATGAAATATCTGGTTGAACCAGTGTAATTTCCAACAGCACATAATGACCATTTGTTAAGGTGAAAGGGTGCATAATGTATTTTTGATTTATAATTTATACTTCACTCGTACATAAGCAAATAGAGGAAACAGTCTGTGTATGTGGCTAAGTAATCACACCCAATTATACAATACAGGCCATTTCAAGTGACCATTTCAAGGTGTGTGTAGCAACTATTAAACTGTTTTGTTGGCAGGATGCTTGAAAACTGAAATTCAAATGGAACAAGATGAATATTTAGGAAGTACTGGGGTAAATGAAATGCTGGTGCTTCTTTCTATTCAGTTTTTTTAGTAAATATGAACCTGCTCGAAGCACAGGGCAGCATCAGATCTTACAGGTCATAAAAGTATATTTAGTAAAACATAGTTCCATCCATTAGGATAATTGGTGATAGAACACCAGTGTTTTGTTTTCAAATTACAATTTCTTTTCCTCAGTCATATATTTTCCTTCTAAAACCCTTGTTTTCTAGCATGTAAGAGAAGCATATTGAACTTGTGGCCTTGTTGCTAGGTTTCAAGCTGCATTTATGCAGTCTACTGAGACATTCTTCTCATTTTTGAATTCTGAATCAAGTCCCAAGGCAACAGTGCCCTGTTTCTTAGCAACACAGATGGGTAGACTGTATATTCCAGCTCTTTTGTACAATGGAAGAATAAACAATTCCCTGAGTAAGTGTGTGCTGCAAGTCCATTGCTTCAGTTAATTTCTTAGAGAAGAGAGGAAAGGGAATGTACAGAAGATGAACTTTGTCTGGAAGTCCCTGTCTTTGCAGAGTGGTGAGTCATATCTCTATTTTTTCTGTTCTCTGCATCTCTCTGGGGTCTTTATTCACCACTGTGCATATGGATCTGTAGGTACTTTGGATCAGTGAGTTTCAGGTTCTAAGATATAAATATAGGCACGGAAAATCAACAGTAACAAAGCTGGCAGAGGTGGGATGTGTGAAAGCATACAGACTTTTTGCTCTGATGAAATTAATGGAGAGTCATAGAATTGTGCAGCTTTAGGAACTCTGGGTGCAAACCCTTGATTTTAGGAAGGAACCTAGGGCTGAAGGACATAGGTAGAGGATTGAGAGGTAAGGAGGAGATGTGTATTCATGCAACTAACACATTAGTGGTCTGTTACCTGTGTTTGAAATGGAGAAAAGATATCTTTTTAACACAATCTCTGCAAAGTGTTGTGCAGTTTTGAATCTTTTTGGAAACACAGGCAAATTCTGAACTTTGCTGCCTCCAAACTGTGGGACTAACATTGCTATGCAGAGGGAGGAGTACAGGGAGAGGAAAAGGGGCAGAGAAGGACACACAGCTCTGCAGAGCTGAACGTTTCTGCTCCTGATGCCTGTTCAGGTGCAGGTCCATATATGATCTTTTCATGATAGCAACAGCAGCAATGCAAAGTCTCAGATTGTACAATTTTGGCACGGAGTAGAAGAACAGAAGCACTTGTGCTATTCATCCCACTGACCTGCTTGTACCTGTTTTACCTGCACCTAAAGCTGGTCTAGTCAGTCTGCCAGTTTAGCTGCAAAACAAGAGAAGGCTGCTTTACATGTATAAAGTATCAACTATCATTTTTTTTCCAAAATTTATTAAATCACGAGTAAACACAGCAGCTGGCTATGGTGGGACAGCTGGTTTGCCTGTAGACTGCCCACACACACTTGATGGGAAGCCTGGACCACCTTAGAACACAGAAGCAAAGTGCCCACTCAAGCCTACTCACCTCCTACAACCTCCACCAGGTTGTCCTTCAGTGTTTGGATAGCCTGAGTATAATCTGTGAAGCAAAGACTGAGTTTTGGCCCCTTCCCAAAGGTTGTCCTGCAGCAGGGATCTACTGCAGCTGGAAGTGTTCCAGCCGTGTGGTCCTGGGCTGGAAGGAACCTGTCTTGGCAGCACAGCACAGCATGGCCTGGGAACTAAAGTCACCTGAAAAAAAGAGCAGATATATGACCTTCCAGAAGTAATTTGTGGGTACTTGATTTATCTCCAGTAAGTTGCTCATCCAAATCCTCGTTCAGAAACACAGCCTATTACAGAAATACTGCCTATTTAGGGTGTTAATGCTGCCCCAATGGTCTTTCTTCCTGCCCAGAGATATCCTTGGGTGTAGGAAAGGGCCTTCCTCTACCTCTGGGCAAAAAGATGAAGCTCATGGCACTGGTTGATGAGATAGCCCATGGCAGGTCATAACACCTGGGCACATATGAGGATAGCAATGGGGTAGCTCTAACTAACATTGTGTCCTGGGTGTGCCCAGGAATGCAGAGAAAGACAAAAATGCATCAGGATGAATGGAGAGCAGAATTTCAACATTTCCCTGTTTTGAGGTTCTTTTTGTCACTTCTACTTGTACAAAGTGAGACCAGTGTGCAGCCAGTTGTGCCTCACTATAACCCCAAGCCCCTGCTGTGCTGCCCTGCACGTGCACAGGTTTAGTCTCCTGCCAGGGATGTATTGCTTAAAGAGACAAGAATTAAAATATGAAAAAAAGGGTGTATTTGTGTTGTTACATAGTGATGAGTATTTCAGGTAAAATAAAATATAGAGTTCCTGTTCCTACAGGCAGGTATGAATGAGTAAATTCCTAACATCCCTGCTTTTGACTTCACATGGACTTTCTCTAGGCTCAGGAGTTTTCTTCATCAGGTTACTTTGCAGAAGTGAAAGACAGAACCAAAATGCAATACTTCTTCCTCTAAGCACAGGTACAAAATAATTTTAAAGTAAAACCACATATTTATCTTCAGTGACTGCACTGGGTTGTGCAAACAAGTCTAGTCAGAGTGAAAGTAGTGATTAGCAATAATTGTACTGTTGTATATCTATGTGTGTGTATTGGGGTTTTTTTCTTTTTGCCAGGGATTGCAATATTTGAGAAGACAAAATTAATCATCAGGCCATTATGTTCATCCTCCACTAAGAAGAGAGAAAAATTTTATTTGAAACTCAAGGAAAAATTTCTGCAAGCCTTGGCCTTTCTCACAACAACAAACTGCAGTGCAGCAATCCAAAGCCAACACAGATTTATGGCTGAAACAACCTCCTGATTTTAGATACCAGCTCTATAAGTCATCCAGCCTTTCTCAGAAGCCACATGAGAGCGAAAAGGGGAACCGAAGCCAAAAAGGACCTCTTAGGCCACAGTCATGCCAGAACTACTCCTAGGGTTAGGCTTACACTTCATGGTTAGGGTTGAGAAAATCACAAGGGTTTCAGGGACAATGACTACACAAAAGGCATGCCAAGGGGGGCAGAGCACTGCCCCAACATTGCTCCCTCCACACCATTTTCCTTGGCAACACCCGTGCGTTTGGCATCTCGGCCCCAGCCATCGGCAGCTTTTACTGTTCTGCTGAGGGGTAGGGCTCAGAAAAGCACAAAGCCCAGAGCCCCAGGGACACTGACACTACAGGAGGCACACCAAGGGGAGCATGGCACTGCCCCAACATTGCTCCCTCCACACCTTGCTCCTTGGTACCACCCATGTATGGAGGGACTACCCTGATTTTTATTTATGCCTCAACATATGTTATACATGATGTAAAAACCTTCTTTAGGTGCTGTACTGACATGATAGGAAGCCCAGTCTTCGAGTGACTTTGTTTGACAGACAATGAGAGGAGAAAAACTTCCATGATTTGGCTTCAAGGGACTCCCCCTTGCAGGTGGGGTAGAACACTGGCTTCCCAGGAGAAAATGCCAGGTAAATTGGGCTTTTTTGAGGAGCCTTAATACATAAAAGCAGTTACCAGCGCCATACTCCTGGAGCTGCCATTTTCTGTTCTTCTTGGACGAAGCCGGGGCTCGCCTGGACCATCAGCTCTGCCCCCTCCTTGTTGCCTTGAGTTTTCTGTCTTTTGTCTTTCTGTAGAACTTTCACATGCAGCCTTGATGTAAATAATGTCTATTCTTAAAATGTTTACATACTTCTCCTGCAAGAGAAGAAATGATTGATGGTGATGTCCACCATCCAGGTTGAAGGAGTGGCGACCTATGTAGCCAATCTCTTGACCTCTGTACATATCTATAAATACTAGAGTCAAAATAAAATTGAGAGAGAGTTTTTCTACAACAGCCGTATCCTGAGCCTCTCTCAAGTGTTCCTAAATTGGGACACGCCCAGCTTCGCCCCACGACACCTCCTCGCCTTTTTCTCCCTGCAGGGCTGCTTCTTCCTTGGCTGTCTGTCCTGTCTGCACAGTTCCTCTCCTGCTTCACTGCTTTCCCGAGGTAGTTGGTCGTCGCGACATCCCCGTGCTCCGTTATTTGGCCGCTGGGGCAGCTGCGGCCTGCACAGAACCCATCGCCGCCGCAGTGTTTCCCGCGCTGCCTTCGACGGGCGGCCCTCAGCGGGCGGCCCTCAGTGGGCGGCCCTCAGTGGGCAGTCCATGTTGGCCAACACCCGGGCCAGGCTGCTCGCCGCCGCTCGGGAGTCGTGCCCAGCTGGTGACAAGAGCCACACAGGGTGCTGGCTGCCCACTGCAGCCACGATCCATCTGCCAAACAGACACCTGTGTCTGCACCCGAGGTGCAGCGGTAATGTCCTTGTCTTCTATCTTCGTGTCTTGTTTTCCTTCTCTGAGCCCTGTTCTATACCTCTTCAGTAGGAACTTGTGTCTTTTTTTATCAATAAACATCGTTCCACCTCATGTCATCCGATTCCATTTCATTGGTTTCATCGGTTTCACTCCAATTAAATTTTTTTTTAATGGCATTTCATTTCTTCAATTTCTTCTCCTGTCCCTTCGTTTCACTTGGTTTCCTGATTTCGAGATTTCAATGAGTATAATTTTGGCAAGTTTCAGTCCTTGGAACTGGACCTGATGTCATCCCAGTCCATTTCCTCATTTGCTTTTTTTCATATCTCCTTTACAGAATGTTTGTTACACTTTGTTCTCTGATTTCAAGATATCATTTCCTTTGATGAAATGAAGAATTTCAATCTTGTGATTTCAGCGAAGATCAATTCGACAAGGCTTGGTCCATCTCCCTGCATTTCATGTTATCCCAATCCATTTCATTGTATTCACTCCACTTCCATATTTCCTTTTTTTTTTTTTTAATTGCATTTGACTCTTTATTCTCTGACTTCAAGGTGCAATTTTCTTTCATTTCATGAAAGGAAATGAAAGCTTGCAATTTCAATGAGTTTGAATTTGACAAGGATCGGTCCATTTCCCAGTACTTCATGTCACCCCTTTCCATTTTATTGTTTTCACTTGTTTCAATTTTTTTTGCTTCAATTTTTTTTTTAATGGTGTTTCATTTCTTCAATTTCTTTTCTTTTTCAATGGTCTTGGTTCTAGGCATGGTGGCTTTTCTGATGTTAACATGTATTTTCCTTTCCAAATGCAGTATGAAGCTAATTTGCCAAATTCTGTGACAGGTTACCCCAGAGATCCTTTCAACCTGAAGTTAAAACCACAGCATTTTAACATGAGTGAGTCCTTCACAACATGCACATTTATTGTGTTAGAGAATTTAGGAACATTACTTCAACATTAGGGAGCAGGAATAAGAGCACAGAACCCTCAAATCTATCTTAAGTGGCCTCAGGTGAAACTTGAAGACCAAGGAGTAGTTTTTCCCCTAAGTTTCAATATCAGAGAAATTCCATTTCTAAGCTCTAAATAACAGGCTCGGATCACAGAAAATACACTAGTTCACTCATGCAAAGACACTTAGATTTAAGGACACCTGATAAACAAGCAGGATTAGTAGCTGAAAACTCCTTGTAAATGTTGATTTTCTGATAAGACTGCAATTTCAGCCTTGTAATGGGGGTTATTCCTAGGCAACTGATTCAAGTCCAATGTCTGCTGTACTCATTGTAGATACAATAGTCCATATCTGCATTCCTCTTGTGGTGGATGGTCCAGGAAGGGGTGCCTGCCCTTTAGTGTTTCTATAGCTTCACCTCCTATAAGGACAGCTTCTTTGAAAATAATTAACTATACATAAATTAAAGTACACACACATATATACCATGCAGCACAAAACATTACTTTCTCTGTAGGCAAAGGCAAGGTTTTGTTTACAGGAAGGCCATGGACAGGATATTTTTTGCTTATAATGCTTACTATATGTCTGAATGCTCTTTCCAGACAGTTTTTCCTATAGCTTATAAATATTGTTTGCTTAATATTTTCAGATCCTGAACTTGAACCACTGAAAGGAAAGCAAAAGGACTCTGACAGGAGATTTCTTTCATACAAGCCTCATGAAAGCAAGTGGGATCCACAGTTGCTACTGTCAAAGAGCCCCTGGCCACCTAAATCTGCTTTATTACTGGTTAGTCAAATTAAAAGACAACTTTTTTGCCTTTCTCTGCATCAAAATATTTTGAAATAACAACAATAATAGTTATATTAATTTCAGAATATTTTGAATCACCCAGTCTTGAGAAGATATCTGGCATATCCTAAGGGAAATGTCACTCTACTGGAGATCTAGGGACATGGACCATTCATTTCCTTTAGCTTTTCAAGAGTATGATTCTTTCTCTAGCTCTTTTCGAGAGCTTTGATGGAGTTGAAAAGACAGTCTGTTGTAGAACATTTTCTTATTTCAGCCTTTAGCCGAAAATTACACAGTATTGCATGTGGTATTTAATTTTTAAGAATCCAGATGTCCATATTAGACTGTTCAAAGACACAGACTACTTCAGAATAAGCAGATGCTGGATGGATGTTTCTATGGTTTATATATACACACCAAACTCTTAAATGTAGACATCTCCAAACTAGAATGCCTTTGCTTATGAAACAGCTCCCATTGACATCACTGAAGATAACAAATAGAGCATTGAGGGTAAAATAACATATATATGACTGTAAATATCAGCATGGAGCAGAAACACACGAAATGTCCTTTAGTATTTGAGTATTT
>VZDJ01000782.1:24329745-24348802 GCA_008694505.1 Cyanoderma ruficeps | reverse complement strand
AGTATTTGAGTATTTGTGAATATTTGACCTCTTTCCCTTAGGCCCCAATTTCTGAAATAGCATGGAAATCAATATAATTACATCTTTCTACTTAACAAATTCCCCTTTAATTCCCCTCACTATTGCTAAAAATTGCTTACCAACACTTCCAAATCACTAAACAGCCCCTGAATTATGTGGAGATAAAAGAAAGGGCATAGCCCATCAAGCTCCTGGTAACTACAGATGCTGAGTGCCATCATGAGCTTACTTTGGAAACTGCCTGTCCTCTGCATCCAAGAGCTGGGGATCAGCAGACTGTGCCAAAATAAACCCTCATACATTCCCTCTTCCTTCAATAGACACATCTGCTTTGCTCTTGACTCTGATTACTAGGAATGGACTACTGAAATCTCCACACAGTCAGGTACTTTCAATTCCTTTTCTAAGCAGTGTGTGTGGATGTTGAGTGCTGCAACAGGGGGAAGCACTTTTTAGTCATAGTCTTCACTGCTGGGGGCTTTGGAGGTGCATCCAGAGCCATATTTGGACATAAATCTCTAGACTTAAACTGTGTGTAAGCTGCATGGTAAATGCATCCCAGGAAGTGATTTAGCATAGAAAATTGCATATTGAATCATTTTGCCTTTTCCAAAGACAGTGAGCCATATACCGCTATGGGACACTAGTAAGGATCCTGTATGTGAGGATCTTCTGTCTCTGTCTGCACTGTTGTGGAGGTGGGCATTTCTCCAGGATTTCCCAGATGAAGCACTTGAAAATAAAAATTGCAAGATGTTGACAATAAAAAAGTGCATATATTTTGTTCAAGAGAGCTTCCTGTCAATTGCAACAAATCTCCAGACATTGTTTGAAATTTACAGTTCCCCAAATTTCAGTTTGGAAAGGATAAAATCCCCAGTCTGCTTGTAAATGACTCACTTCCTGAATGCCACGCAAACCCAGACCAGTAAAAGGTGCTTTCTCTGTGCATGGCAAATGAAAGGCTCAGGACTAATTAAATGTTAGGATCTGGAGCTCTTGTTAGAGCTTGGTAGACATAATCATAAGGTAATAGCATTATATCTATACTAATTGTGGATTATGATAAAGTTTTAGCTGGACCTCCTCATAGTAATAGGAGTGACAGTATAATCAAGTGACACACGTGCAAGTTGTTCAAAGGAATGATACTGACTTGGTCTTTTGACAGATGGAGAAAAGGACACACAGAGCAGGTAAATTAATTGCCCCAAGAGCCTGAGGGAAGTCAATTTCAGACAAATTCTTGCAATAAATTTGATCTCTTGTAACACATGTGAAGGCATTTCTTGTAGCACATGTGAAGTGCTCCTGAGGAAAAGGGGAATGAACTTGTCTTTAATCTCTGTGCATGACACCTCATCTTTAAAAATGAGGGTGTCTTCATTATGGCCAACAAGATGGAGGTAGCCCCTTGTGCTAGTCTTCAGTGGAGAGTGAGACACATGGACATGTTACAGACACTCATTTCCTGGCTTAGGCAACTTTACTCTTTCACTTAGAAGAGTCAGGAAAAAACCACAGATCTGCTCTGCAGTGAAGAGAGTGCAATTGCTGGTGACCTTGGGGTACAAAGGTTGTTAAGGAAACAAAGGTATCTACAGTAAATCTATGCATGGATAATCCTCTTTACTCCCATATATACAATAAGAAATATCCTAAGAATATAAACTGAGAGTTTTTTGAAAATGCTGGCTTATTTTGTTTACCTGCTTTGTTTATGCTAAATACCTTTACCATATGTGATATATATAGGTAAGAAAAGCCCAACTATTCCTGTTAAGAACACTGTGAAGAAATATAAAGTTTTCTTCCAACAGCACATCCTTGCAAAAAAGCAGCTTTAAGAGTGTTGCTGCTACTTGCAGGACAGATATCTTGCTTCCAAATTCCTACAAGGGTGTGACACTCAGCTTTAGGTGTTGTGAAAGGCAGTTGTAGTGCCTCTATCCAGCTGTGCAGACAGAAGCCCCCATTACCCACCCAGGCTTACCAACACAGTAAGTGGCTTGATCTGAAAATCAAGATGATGCTGCTTTACAACATGGAGATTGAGAGGCTCTCCAGAGAGCAGTTCTGCTTGCACTGCAGTGTTGGCTTGGTGCAGGGCAGCCACATCCAGCAGAGCCCAGCAGGAGAGCAGTGTCACTGGCATTCTGCTGTGTCTCTGCATCGTTGCCCATTGCACTGTTTTAGAGGTACACATGGAAGAAGTGCAGCACCCAAGCAGAGTGCTCTGACAACTCTTCATGTTGACTTAAGATTTGCATCAACTTGTGCCCCTGTTGCACACTCAAATTCAGAATCCAAAGGGGCCTGAGACTGCCCTGCAGAGTTGTTTGCTATTCAGGCTGATCTACATCTCTTCTGACACACTTTGCAAAGCTCAAACCTCAGAGGAAGCAGAGTGTGGTTTTTATATCACAAGGGCTGGCTGAAGTGATGTTCTCATGCCTCAGCAGTTAGGGATACAGGCAAAATCTCTTCATTCTTTTTCCTTTTGCATGCTCATTGTGGGGGTGAAAATGCACTGTAAATGCTGCTGACAGCTATGTCAGCCTTTGGGCACACAGTCAACTTCAGTGTGAACACCTCTTAGCCCAGTATATGAGTAATGCACAGTAGCCATTAACAAAAACGTCCCTGATCTTGAATCTGCTCCAGTCAGTTGGTATTTTTCCATTAACTTCACTGTACTTTGAAACAGGCTTAATGAAGGTGAATTCTTTCATTTTCAGCAGCACTGTGAGATTGTTCCTTTAGAAACTGCTTTATGAAAACCTCTACAGCTTATATAGATGCAGAGAGCATGTGGATACTTTCTGAAATCCTAAAAGGAAGAAGCAGATTTACAGGTTAACTGTAAATACTGTGATTTCATAAATGACCAGAAGGAGCAAGTGTTACACAACAGTTCAGATCTGCCACCCACACATACCGACTGACTCTATAAAGACAAATCAGGAGATTCTGTAAGTTATTAATATTAGTATTTTGCATATGTGTAGAACTTACCCTGTATATCTTTATTATAAAACAAATTTTATAGTAAAAAAAAAAAAATCCTGATCTCTGCTCAGGACATCCTCTGCCATCCCCCATATACTTCAAATTCAATGTTATCTCTAAAACTGTTGTACTTCGGGTTAGATTAGCCATGTCCACTGGGATTTCTGGAACTCATGAATGATTATCATGCAGGTTAAAGTCCGTGTTTGAATTACACACAAGACTTTAAGAAAAGACTGGATGGTCTCACTTAGGGCCATGGTCTAGTTTACATGGTGGTGTTGTCATAGCTTGGACTCGATGATCTCTAAGTTCTTTTCCAGCCTAGTTGATTCTGTGGTCCTGTGATTCCTAATTCTAATCCAAGATCTGTCAATATTTTTATAACTTTGATTACATTCTTTGCCATGAGTTTATGCCCAAGTTCAACTAAAAGACGCTTTTCCATATCCTTCCTCCATGACAAACCCATACATTTGAAAATGTTAGCACACACCCCCAGAGTATTCAGGTGGTCATTAAGTACTGTTGAAAGTGTTAATATCTTTGTCACAGTGAGCCTTTGAAATACCAAATTTTATGCCTTTCCTGTGGAAAAAAATCATAAAAAGACATGAAATAATCAAGTTAACAATGTACTAAAAATCTGACATTTAAAGAATTATTTATTAAAATCTTTCTGAGACCTGATTTACAAAAGATGGTAAAGATAGTGGGTTGGCTCGCAATTAAAAAAATATCTTGTATTGACCGCAATTAAAATTAATATAGTGGAAAAAATGGAAAAAATCATTTTCTGCTGAATACTTCTCTGCTCCATTGAATATTGCTTTGAGCACTGCATTATACCTTATCATATTGTGCTGATAGCAGTGGGGTAATTTTATTACCTTAATAACACAATGGCAGTTAGCTAACACTGCCCTATTTAGTTCATATAAGGAAGAAAAATATTAATTTGTTTTAAATAAGAGACTGTCTTTAATAAGGCACTAACTACATCCCAAAAGACACATAGAGACTTGTGCAATGCTAAGTAAAGGAGTGAAGCCAAATTAATATTGTGGGATTCTTCCTTTCACTTAGATGAAAATAATACCCTCTTTTTCTTTGACACTAAGCACTGTAACAGCTCGGGAAGTGCTGGGACTGTTCTGGCTGAATTTTGTACACACTATGGTGAAGGACAAGCAGGGATGAGACTGGGAAAAGAAGAGGGAGCTGTGGAGTCGTGAGGAGAGGGTAAAGGCAGTGGGATGTGCATAGCTGGAAAGGCAGCTGTGGCGTGGTTCTTTTCATAAGGAGCTAGTTTAGTTTTAGTACCCTGGGATTTCCTCAAGTTACAAACCAACAGACAGTGTGTGAAACACAGAAACTCTATTCTGTAACTATTAAAACATGAAGCTTTATGACATTGAAGTGCTACTTTTTCTCCACAGAGGCCTTTTCTTAGCTGGAAAAAGTAAATCAAGGAAGTGTCTGTCATTCGGTTTGTATCAAAATTATGCTTTGGAAAATAAATTTATCTGTAATAATGTGTTCTTCAACTGACTTTTTGCCTATCATTTTTTACTTCATAAAGAGAAACTGGTTATTTTCTCTTGCTTCTTACGTGCTTATTTGAAGAAAATGGTAGTCAAGCGGTGATGGTTATTTCTTGAATGTTCATCTCAAGGGATGGATAGGAAAACAACAATCGCCTGACAGCCAGTGGAATGTCAAAACACAGAGCCATAAAAAGAGGCTGTGTTCCTGTATGTTTTTCCTGTGAGTGTACTTGTTGATGGTTATGTACTTTTGAAAGTAAATAACAAAATGTTACTAGTGAAAATAACTAAAACCAGAGAAAGTCAAAGCATAGCAAAGGGATTTTTCTGTTCCCAGCAGAGGAAATTTTCTGACCTTGTAGAAAAGGCAAGGAAGGAAAGGGGATGTAATGGCCTGTACTGGAACAAATGTTACAATATGCACTGGTCCTTCTGATCGTGTCCCTCTGATTATGTATTTAAAAGCTGGCTGGCATGGCCTGTGCAAAAGGCCATGCAGGAGCTGTGTAAGTGCGTCATGTTGGCTTCCTTGGATTAAGCAAGGAAAATACTTCTCTCAAAACCTGGAAGGACAAACCCTCAAGTGCCTTCCATATCCATAATTTCAAGCAGACTGTCCATGCACATAGTTTTCTGTTGCATTGTCACTGAACAAAAAAGAGCCCAAAATTTATAAATTTATTTATTGACTTTATTGTGTTGGGGTTTGGGGCATTTCTGTTTGTTTGTTGGTATGGTTTGTTTTCTTTTTTTTCTAGCATCACACAATATATCACATTTTCACAACATTGTAGGTCTTGTAAGACTGGGCATCACCCATCCTTTTGTGCTACTGTTTAGGATTTTATTTTTAGAAATAGAAATTGGAGAAATGTACTCTAAGGAGTCATATAGGAAGGGGGAATAGTTGGGATACAGATAACATTTATGTTTGGCTTCTAGCAGGTCTAGTCAAGAAGGCTTGGAAACATGGGACAGGAAAATGTCAGAGACCTCAGAGCATTGCACAGAGGGGGTGGGATGGGATTTAAGTTAGCAGGATAAACTGAAGACCCTTGGTATCTGTTCAACAGTTTTATTCTGGAAGTAGTGAATGCTGTAGATCTGTTTGGGAGCATGTGTATATACAGTATTTGTTACAACCTGCCCCAGAAGGGGAGGGTAAGCCAGGTACTTGATGATAGATCCCTTGGGGTATGTTAGAGTGAAACAACACTGAACGACCAATCTTTATAAATATATATATCTGTAGAATTTATTTTAGAGCAATTTGGTTGCAATGGAAAGCACTACGTAGACATTTTGGTTATTATATATAATAACAAAAAAGCATAAAAATAACATTTAAGAAAATATATAAGAGAAAAGAAAGAAAGAACATGAGTAGAAAGGTATAGAGTTACCATCTGTGGGTCCAGCAGCAAGACTTGGTTGCAGTTTTGATGAGTGATGGTGGCAGTCCTCATGCATTGGGAGTGGAGAAAGCTCACAAAATACAAAGTTGAATGGGTTAACATACTCTCAGGTTTTGTGGGAATGCCCAAGTACCTCCTCTTGGGGTGAGGAGTTTTATACTGTATGATGCAACCCTGTGGATCATGGAGCACTTTGGGGGTCTTTGATGGCTTATGACCCCTTCTAAGACATTACAGCTGCCTCCAGTCAGCCTAGCTGAGTGAATTATGGCCTATGTGTGAATGTTCCCATACTTCCCTAGAGAGGAGTTTTCACATCTGAGCCAATTATCTAAGAGAGAACATTGGCATGATAAAAAGCACTATCTCACCCTGCAGGATCTGCTTGTTATTGACCTCTTCCTTTAACTGGCTCAAACCCCAGCTTGCAGCCTCCGTGGTGGACGTGCACCCCGTCTGCACACAGTGGTTACTTTGCCCAAGGTCAGCAGAGCACTCTGTGGCTTTTGCAAATGGCCAATTGTTTTGAGTCATTACCATTAACATTCCAGTCTCTCACCTCACATATTGCTAACGTGAAGGAAATAAGGGGATGACAAATATCAGAGACATTAGGTTTTAAGTCTTTTTTTAGTGAGAAAATTAATTTATTCTGGGAGTTATACCTAATGCTAGCTAGGATTGAAAATGTGTAAATAAACTGCACATTTCACTGTTTCAAATCAGTTACGCATTTTTTATTTTACCCTATGTTTTATTTTATTTGGTATCTGCCCTTTGCCAGTGGACAATCAAACAGGAAGAGGAATCAGGAGAACAGTATTTGCAAAGCTAATGCACTGTGTCCCTGAGGATATGCCTCCTCTGGGATAATAGGCTCCTTAAAACAAGCCACTAAGAAGGTGTATTGACTAATAACATTAACTTTTGCATTGGTATCTAAGGCTGAGGGACATGTATGATTTACTAATCAGACTTCAGTTGATAGGAAATGTGTGTTCTTCAGACTTTCTCTCTTGTTGCTGATGAGTGGCAAAAAAGCCTAACAATATATTCCTCCATGCCTTTCCTTGTCACTTAGACTTATGAAAGCAACTTCAAAGTAAATGTTGTGTTGGCAGGTCAGCATTTAGTGTTAAGGCACCTCCATGCTTTCTTGGTATAGTGCTAATCAGAAAACAAAGAGGTTGGGTCCTTTTCCAGTAAGTATGTCTCAGACTCTTGAAACAGGAATTTGATTTAAAATAGATCTTTCTGTAGACCTCTTGAGCAATATCAAGATCCCATCTTGAACATGGGCTACCAAGAGATAATTATTTTAGAAACTGTCTTCAGCAGGATTGCAAATGTCAGCAGCTTTTTGGTAAATTAGTATACTTTCAATACCTCAGAGAAAAGGAAGAAGTTAATTTTATAAATCTGGTGCCCCTGATGTAGAAACAGATGTATGGATGCCTTTGTTCTTCAGAGAACTTGGTTTCAGTTCTATTAAATTCAATGGGCTGATCCCCAATAAATATCGGTGGTCTTCAAAACTAATTAAATTGGGGAAGGTTGATCAAGGAAGCTTTGCTGCCCTGTTGAAACTGAAGCAGTGCTGACACTATTTACTCTAAAATGCTGTGACAGGACTTTTTTAGTGATCTTAGTGTTGTGTTGGCAACGTGGCCAATACATAAATGCTGACACACAGTGACAAAGTTCATAATTCTCAGATGTGTTATTCTTGAAGAGTTTAAAACCACTTTCATTAATGAAAGTATAACAATACTCTTGTGCTTAAAAAAATAAATGTGAGACATAAACACTTTCCTATATGAGCTTGATAGGAACTGGATATTTTGAACAGTCCAGAAAATGTTTATTTTTTCAAGCTGGTGTACTAAATTCAAGAAACCTTCAAGCAGACTTTCTTCACAAAATCACAAAGGAGAAAGTCTTCCTCTCTTCCTCCCCTTCTTTTCTGCTTCAGATATTTTAGTGACTTAGATAAGTGTTCATGGTCAGTGAATTAAAAACTGATGGAAACTTTTAGACTTTGTTTCAAATTTTATGTGAATGTCAATGAATGTTTTGAAAAAATTACTTTCAATACATGGTTTCCAAATCCAGGATAAGTTTATGTGTGAGATTTGATGAAAATGAGGAGCTACTCTGTATTTAGAAAACAGCCATAACATTGCAGTGAACTGTGTTATTCTGAAAATTTAAAAAGCTTAAAGAAGTTTATATCCTATTTTTATTCATGGTTAAATAATCTTACAACTATTTTGCCTGGAATAGAGAATCTGGCCTATTCCATGGATATCTACCACTGAAATCAGCTACAATGAATGAGCTTATTCCTTCTGTGAGAATTCAGAGGCACTACTTGCCAAATGGGGGTAGAAGATGCACATGCCGTGAGTACTCTGCTTTTCACACCCAGCACCTTTAAATGCATAAAGGCATTGACATAGTCTTCATGAAAGAGAAAAAGCTATCTCAGAAAAAACTTTATTTCAAAACACATCTGTAATTAGAAACTTATGAAAAAATATCCTTTCCTGAGGATATTAGTTTAACATTGCACAATGATTGTTCCTTTCTATATTAATTTCAGTAACCTCAGACAAGTTAGTATCAAGGAAATAGAGGGAAACATCTACTATTTAAGAATGCAGTGAAATAAATTAAACTGAAGTCTTCCCTTAGTTTAGATAATTACCAGCAGTTTTGCTTATTACCACTTTTCTATCAATTTGCTTGTTACCCCTTCCCCCTTTGTGAGCAGACGTCTAGAAGAGCCACTAGTTTATACAGATAGAGAAAATTGTTTTCCCTGTGCTCTCTGCACTCTCCATACTGCCATATCCAATATTTCAGGCACTCTTCCAACAGATTTAAGGACCTCTTGCTGGAGAGTTGGACCTTAGTGGATGTTGCATATTTAATAAATGAGTCCAGAAGATGGCTGTGCTTTCTTCAAATTGTTCTTGAATTTTTGTTTCTGAGTAAAACTCTCTTCCTCTTTTCTCTTCCTCAGTTGTACTTAGATGCTTTTAACTTTAATTACTGATGGTAAATGGAATTGTGACTGTTTCCTTGTCCCTCTTCTCCAAGTATTCAGAAATAACTTAAGCCATCATCAGAACCTGTAGCTGCAATATAGAAATAAGAAGCTTCCATTATCACTTCTTAGCACACAAAATATCATTAGGAAATTATAGTCAGACCAAATTTACAGTATTTTCAAATTAAAAATGGATAATCATACCCTTTGACACTTACAGAATATCAGTCTACAAAGACAAATTCTGTAACTACCTTACAGTAGCCCTCTTTAGGCTATGTATTTGAACTTTTCTAAACAATTAAATACAGAAATACAGAAAACAGGGTTGAATTCCCATCCATCCTTTGCAATATTTTCTTTACAAAGCAGTGTTCACCTAAGTCCCAGCAATACTGTGGAAATGGATAAAAGCATGTGAAAAAGGCTTTGTAGCAATAATCAAAGGTATCACTTGATATAAAATAGTCCTGTCTTAATTAGACTTTCTGACTAATACCTTCTGGTCAGTATTTCTGAATATTTCTCAATAAAAAATGGTCTTTCCATTTTTCTGGTTTAAACAAACATACACTGATTCACTAAAATTTGAACTTTTTGAAAAAGACTGGATATTTTCCCCATGAAAGTTGAGACCACTATATCTAAATATAAGAACGCAAAATTAAGGATCAGTGGTATGGTCTTGGTGAAACTTACTGGAACACAGAGACAACAGCAAGATTTATTCCTTTGGTAGACCAAATGAGCATGTAATGTGGACAGGATGATTAATCATTGATGGAATCATGGCAACATTTCTCTTTCTAGATAGTCAAGATGGGTAAAATGATGAGCCTGAGAATATGTTTTTGTAAATCTTATCTAATCTCATGATCATCACATGAAATGTCATGTCACAGGGACATAAAGGAGACTTTCTGTCTTTTGGAAGATAGTTGATTTTTGAAGGAGTGTTTCAATTCCCTCTCTCTGACTTCTTGAAATAATATATAATGCTATAATACTGTGGCTTGAGATGGACATAAAATCAGAATTTCTTGATTAAACATTTATGCTGCTCATTGAATATTTCAAGAGAAGAACATAAGAAAAATTCAGGGAGCTATAACATACTTCATAATCAGCACTTCATTTCTCACTATCCCAGTGTCAAAAATGTTTGCCTAGATTCTCTGACTGAAGTCAACACTCAGATTGCTTTCTCTACGTGCCATTCTTAGTCCCATTGCTGAAGGATGAATTTGGAGAGTCAGAGCTTCTCAGCTGCTGGTGTCCTTGCCTGCACAGGTGAGAGTGTTGGGTGCTACTGAAGAATCCCTCATGGCCTGTCCAGGCAGCACAGGGACTGCCACAGGGAGTGACAGCGCTCACTAAGGTAGGAGCCAGCCAGTTGCCAGGTGGTGCACACGGTGTAGCTGTGATCCTTCCCTCACTATGCCTCAGACACCTGCCTCAAAGCTACACACTAAGACCCTTTATTTGCTCTGGACTTGAAGGTAAAGACAGGAATCATAACTTTATGCCAGGTTTTTCATACCTGTCATCTGGCATCCTCACAACTCAAACCTTGCCAGTAAGGAGGAAAATTAGGTTTCAGTCTTTCTTCCGCATGTTCTCTCCAGTTCAAGTTGAGTTACCACACAGGAAGGAAGGATGATGACAGCATGGAGAGAATTAGCAGGTGGAAACGTGATTCTACAGCTTGTTTTGATAACTTGGCTTTTAAAGTTGTATGGTCAGTGTCAGTAATCATTATTTTTAGATGAATATTGGAATAACAATTTTAGCTCAGATCTTCAAACTGACACTGTGTTTAGGCTAAATTTGAAAAAACTATTGATCTATAATTCAGCAACAGAATAGATGAGAACAGAGGTTCTGTGACTGGACAAGAGTGTGCTTTTGACACACACTCTGTGTACAGAAAACTTTGTCATGTGATACTAGAGGCAAAACTAAACATTTGTAATCCCCTTGTTTAGGTAAGGTTAGAGAGTTCAGGAAGACATTTGCCAATTGTGGTGAAGAAGAAATAAGCTTTGTAGAAGGAAACACGAGACATTTGAAATTATTCTCTCCCCTTTCATTCCTTCCACTGTTAGCTCCCGGAACTGTAAGTCAGGCTTTGTAGAGGGACCCAAACCTTAGACTTTGTATAAGCTGAAAGTTATTTCTGCTGGGAAAGATGCTGGGGTTAACTTCTGGGAGCCCTTTTAGGTCTCTTGTGTATGTCACCTGGAAACATCACCTTGTTTTTTTGTGAACCTTTCCCCTGGCTGGGGCAAAAATTGGAATTTGGGACATTGCATTCTGGTATTATGGTGTATGCACACATGCTCTGCATATATGCAGTATATGACAACAATACTTTGAGGGAAAAAGATCCTTTATTCAATATAACAAAATACTTAGGAAATAAGTGAGCAAAGTTAAATGGCAAAGTTTTTCATAAATCCTTGAATTCTCTGAGTCATACCAAAGCTTTAAATTCAATACATTTGAATCTGCTTTTTCATGGACTAGATGAGGAGTATGAACATCTTCTAACACTCCTGCATGATCTATCAGGACATGGGAAAAATACAGGCATTTAAAGATGGCCATACCTCAAACAGTGCAGCTGAGCAGGCAGAAAGCTGCATCTTTACCCCATAACTGTGTTCCTGGGCTGTGACAGCAGCCAACTGCTACATCAGGCCTTCCCCCTGAGGAAAAGGTTTGATGCAAAATTATTTCTCCTTGCTACTACAAAGCTAAAACAGTGTTAGGCCTTTGCCATCCTTCTTGAGAAAGCCATAGTTTATCAGCAAGATATAATCTTTAGTAAATTAGAAAAAAATTCTTCTAAGTCTTAAGGTAGTCTAAAATTCCATTACAGTGCAATTTCTAGTAAGTGTAGTAATTACTGTTTCACCAAGGACTTCTGAGTCACAAAAACAATGTTATTTGTTGTTCCCTCCAATTACTATGTCAAAGGACATGCAAAGGCACATAAAAAGTAATTATAAATATTCTTTCAGAATGTGCAACTTTTAAGATACTCCAAAATTTCACTTTTGATTAACCATATTAGAAAGTTCTTGTTTATTCAAAAATTTATGAAATTCTGTCATGTTAACAATGTTAGTTCTTTTGCTACAAAAAAAGTATGGATCAAGACAGAAGACAGTACAATTTTCATTAGAAATGAGATTGCAAAAGCAAGATTTGCAAACATCAAAAATTCCCGTTGAAGAGTACAAACAATTATCCTGGCACTTAGGATACAAACTTCAATCCAAGTTTTTCTTTGCCAGCAGCCAGTAAGTGATTACATAATCCTAGTAAAACAAACTCAGGCATGAGAAAAACTCTGCTGTCAGTATTAACATCCTTTGTGTCTGAGTAGTGCCACAGACACTGAAACAAAGCAATTAAACTGTTCTTGTGTCTTTAACCTTTGTCCATTGGTGTGTGACACTGGGGATGGTCAATGCTAAACAAACACCATGCAGCTCATGCCAGCAAGAGGCATTCCGCTTAAGAGTATTTAATCTGTAGATTTAAAATTTAAAGCTGTAATAAGGAGATATAGATTTAACCAACATATTTTGTGCAATCTGTGCATGAAGAATTTTTTCTTAGCAAGACAAGTAGAACATGTAGGAGATGTGAAGCTGCATAACACAGGGCTGGTTTGAGCTCCTGTGTGGGCAAAACAGCACAGTTGCAAAGCGAGTTCACCTGGACAACTTCAGAAGAAATAGTAAACCCATACAATTATAGAGTATGTGGTAAGTTCTGCCCTCGCTGTTGTGCTTTTTGCACAACAATGCAAAAAGGCATGCAATGCTTAGTGTAATTAAGTAAAAATGAACAGAAGAACAATTGGCATAATTGTGAGGACAGCTTTGTGGAGTCACTTTTGAATATTTCAAAATATTTCTGATACCACATTGAAACTGGAACTGCTGGAATTTTTTGGCTACTCTTCCTTATTTTTTTTTCTTCTTCTTCACATGATGAACATCTTGAGAAAGGCATTTTATTGGGGAATTACACTGTTTATCAAGCAGGCGTACTGCAGCCCTGGCAGAATGAAGGATAAAATCCTTGGCCATGAACTTGTGAAGGTGAGCTACACCATGTTCAGCTGGACCTTAGACAAAACAGAGCACAGAGTTTGCTTTTCTAAACAGCGAGGATAAAACTGAGGGTGCCTGTGCACCTGTTTGGCAAACAGATGACAGAGTGCCCACCAAAGTGGGAGATGATAGTGGGTGCACACAGTGTAAGGTCCTCTTTTGCCTCAAAACAGTATAAAGAGAAGATGAGAAGGTAATTACACAAATTTATGAGTTGTGGTGTGCTTTTTAAAACTTTTTGTTTTGCCAGCAAAGATGCTCTCCAGCTGCTTTGTTGCTTTAAGCAGCGCCTCTCCCACTTGCTGAGGGAGCCCTGATCTGCCTGCAGGTAGATGTAGCTGCCTTACAGTCTTCTTCTATTAACTCAATAAAGCAACCCAGTGGGGAAATCACGAGCTTCAAAACTCATCCAGATGGATAAGATGATGAAGCTAAACAAAATGCTTTTATGAAATGTATCTACCCTCTTATGAAATGTGTCTTGATATACTGACAGCTTGCACTGCGTCTGCTTATATTGTACCCAGACTGATCTGCCTATCAATATTAGATGGAAAACAGTGATTTGCTGTAATTTTTATATTGCAGTGGAAACTGCAATTGTCATGTTGATGTACCAAACATTTATAAAGGAGACAGACAAGTAGGAAGTGGGTTTTAAACCTTTTGGGTTGCTGCACAGTTCTGGAAAAACACCAGCAGAACTCTTTAAATTTTCTGAGAAAGGGAAATTTATATAAATTCTGGGCTTCATCTGGAATCCCAGATGAAAGAATTTCCCCCCTAGAAAGATTCCTATCAGTATTGAACAAAAGAAATGAGATTACTGGGTGAATGAGAGCTGTGCTCTGCCATTCCAGCCGGGAATGAAAAAGTGCTCCGCCGCAAGTGTAAGCTATAGAAACTCTTTGTGTTCTGGTATGAGCAGTTCATACAAGGCAGATGTGATAATTACAGAAGCAAACAGCACAATGCTACAACAGCGGCAGACACTGGATTAGCCAATTTGTACTTTTCTTTCTCGTCTTTTCTGGGGTTTTCTCCTATTATTTTAGAATAGAGAAACGTTTTCTGTTTGCAGTGAGGGTGGCTGATTTTTTTAAACCATCCCTGCTACGGGGCTGGGCACAGAAGCAAAAGGGATTCCGGGAGAGTTTGTTTTGCAGGCGTGTTAAAAACGAGTAACAGCCAAAGGACAGCTCAGCCGGCCCCGGGCGCCGCTGGAAGGGGTGGGACGGGCGCATCCACGGGGAGCGCGCTCCGCACCCGCCCCGGGCCGGCCCCGCCCGCCCCGCGCTATAAACGGGCGGTGCGGAGGCTCCCCGAGCTCTCCGCTTCTCGCCATGGCACCCGAGCGACCCTCGCCGGCGTTCGCCGAGGCCGGGCAGCAGAGTGGGCTGCAGGTGTGGCGCGTTGAGCGGCTGGAGCTGGTCCCGGTGCCACCGAGCTGCCACGGCGACTTCTTCGTTGGGGACGCGTACCTGGTGCTGCGCACGGAGCGCCGCGGGACCAACGTCGCCTACCGCCTGCACTACTGGCTCGGTAGGAGCGTGGGGGAGAGCCCACAGTGCCCACCCTGCTGCCGAAGGGCTCGCCGGGCTCCAGGGCGTCGCGGGCCGGGTGTTCCTCACCCTTCTCAGTAAAGCTGCGGGTGCGAGGCTTCCAAGAGGGGTACTCGAGGTGGAGGCAGAAGTGGGGCTGCCACCAAGGATCAGGGTGGTGCCAAGCGTCATCCCTTCCGATGCTGAGGGGCTAAGTGGTGGGACAGTGGGGCGTGGCAGAAAGGTGAACGCTTACTCACTTTGTGGTGTTGGTTTGGAAAAGTACTGGAGTGTTAAAGTCAAATCTTGGCTGTGGTCGACAGAGGTTCTGGAGTGAAATCCTTCCTTCACTCACAGGAAGAGTGTTCTTGCGTTTGTTTCTATCTGGATGAAAATGTCCTCTTGGCCATCTCCTTGTGGTGTTGTTGCCCTGGTTAGTTGTTGCCCTGGGTGTGCCTTTTCCAGCTAGATTAATTTTGCTTTCTTATGGTACAGAGATCACGTGCAAAGACACCAGGTTTCCTTTAAAACCTTGTTAATATCAGTCTGTCAGCCTACTGGGATTAGAACCAGGCTGATGTCTTTTGCCTTTCACCTTGACTAGCCCACTTTACATCAAAGTTGAAGTCTGACATAAGGCTGTGTTTTACGTGACTTTCTCGTCTCCTGGAGGTTTCATGTGACTTCCCCATCTGGCCACAGAGTCTGCCACAGTGATCGCTGTTTAGCTGCCTGAAACTTCCTACATTTTTCTTGTCTCACCAACAAGTTTGTGTTTGTAGGCAATCATCTCAATGAATGCACATAAAGATAGTTGTATTAACATTAATGTGCTTGAGTTGCTGCAGTTCTCATTGTACCTTTGCATGCATTGAAAAATAATTGCAGATAAACTGGGATTGTTTCTGCGTAAATGTTTGAGCATTGAGGTTTGCATGTCTTCGGAGTTTTCCAGCTGGCAAGCAGGATAGTGGCTGTCTCTGGTAATAATCATAGATGGCAGTGTGAATGAATTTCTGGCAGAGACTTTTCTGTCAGCAGTGCTGCTAATTAGTAGCAGGGTTTGGCTGTGTAGACCTTTCTTAATGGAGCTGGAACTACTCGTGTCTTAGTGAAGGTCTAGCAGACACATCCCAGGGAGTGATGTAAGGACTGTTTGCAGCTCTTGGAGAGGGAAGGTAGAACAGTGACTGACATTTGAAGCAATTAAAACCTCATTGCTGATGGCGAAAGAGCTTTAGTTGTACACATTGATGCACATGTTGTGCCCATGTGGTGCTATCTAGGTTTCCTAAATGGCTTCAGGTGATCTGGGCATCCACTGTTGTGCAGCTGACAGGGAGGCTGACTGCTGGCAAATCCCTTTGGGCTTGCAAGATACTTCAGCAGCAGGGTGGAAAAATCTCAAACACTGCTGCACACTTAATAGCAACAGGAGACCACGACTTTGAACAAGCTGTATTGGAAAGGCCAGTCACACTCAGAGCAAGAACCATAAAATCATTTTGGTATTTTTAACTGATTCACGCAGCTGTTATGTACACCAAACTTTTCCCTTGTAAGCAAAGACTGTATAACCTGTGGGTCAGGAAGATCATGACAGGGTTTTTCTGAAGACTTCCCAAAAGTGTCTCTGGATAGCTGTGGCAGTCACTATCACTCAGACTTTGGGATGTAAAGAAAGAATTCTTGTGATGGAGGAAACGGTGCAGACTTTGGCCTTAGGTACTTACAAGGGCCTTGCCATTTGGTGACACAGTCCTACTCCTGCTTGTCGTCTGTGGTCTGTTATTGTGGCAGCCACGTATGGTGACTGGGACTGTGAACAGATTCTAACCAGTGAAAAACACCCCCAACATTTCCTATTACATAGTGGCAAAAGTCCTCCTAATTCTTTGCTTAGGCACCCCCCAGGGGTTAAAAGAAGGTCTAGAACATGGGAGGATGCTCTGTGACCTCAGTGTGCTGACAGTCTTCAACTGTGACTGGCCTCTTACGGGTAAAGTGGCCCCATAGTTGTTCTGCCACGCTGAAGCCTCCTATGGGGAAAGCCACTGTTTTCCCAAGGATCTCACATACACTGAGATGCTGTTGAGGTTGGATAATTTCTGGGCAAGCTCACCTGAGTGTATCAACGTTGTTGGCACGGCCAAGCAATCGATGTGGATCTGTTTTGCTGCAGCTGTAAGCATTTTTAATGTTGCTCAGACATCCTGACTCAGTTGTCTCTACTGGCACTTGAGAGATGCCTTAGCAGCTGTACTAATCCTAAGGGTGCTGTCTGGGCTTGAAACTATCATTAATGGAAACAGCATGCACTGTGCCAGTATGAAACTACTTGTGTGAGTGAGATTTGCTATACCCCACTTAGTGTCTTTAATCAAATCATGCATGGTGGTTTTAAACTATTTTTTAACCCTTGTTCCCAGAGATAAAGTCATAAAATATGTCCATGTGAACCAGGATCTGTTTGATAAAAACTTGGGTTTTTTGATTATGCTCTGGCTTATTTGTAGCTGTTTTTGCCTTAGACTGTAAGGTAAATCGTGTTTTCATACAAGCTTGAGTAACTTATGCTTGGACTGATGATCACTTGTTTTTTGGTTTTTTTTAATGGTGTTTCACTTAGTATTTTATTGCCTAACAGCTATGAAACCAAGTCTGGTAGTAGTTCTTATCTCTGACTCTGTTCAAAAACCATTTTTCTTTAACCCTGAACCCTGTTATGTAATTGCAGGTAATAATTTAGAAGAATCTAGCCTTAATGGATATGATTGCCCCTATTTAGAAAAAGAAACAGAGCATCCCTAAAACCTCCAAAACTTTACCACCAACTTTAAAGTGGTACCCAGGTCTGAAAAGGCATATTGGAACATAGCAGGTTCTGTCATGGAGTGATTGGGAGCCAAATGGAAGACTTCACCTTTCCTTTTTCTTCTATAGTTACTGAGAAGCCTAGTTTTTTTAGACTTGATTCTATTTGTGCTTTTCTTGAAACAATTCAAACGGCTGAAAATGTTCATCAAAAATGCATGGGTGCACATTGAAATCTTTGGTTTAATATACAACCCGTTTTTAGCATGTAAGGCATCAGCACACTAGGTCAAGAGGCTATTTTACCACAGTCTTGAGAACAGGCTAATCTCTGTAAGGTACAAAACAAAGTGTGACCTCATGAAACAAATATCTGAGCCCCAAAGCTGCTTCTCTTTCTCCCAAATGTACTAGGCAAGATATCTTGCTTGCATTATGGTATCAAGAGGACTGCTTTTAAATTATTTTGGCTTTATGGCTTGGTGAGTTGTTCGTAGAATAAATACATGTTTTACTATCCAGACAGTCTGTTCACATGACCTTTCTTGCTTTGAATTTCTGCTAGAAGTCCAAAAATCATTACAGCTGACACTTGTCATGCTAAACTCAATTAAATTATTATTTTGTTTGAAGATTCTAAGAGAAGATGAACTTTACTATTTTTCACTCTTATTTCCTCATAAATGCAGTTCTACAAGTAGTCAAGAAATGGTCTGGAAGATCATGGTATTTGGTGGTGAACAAGATTGTGATTCACTGCTTTGTTTCCACATAAACATGGGTTATACAACCTGCTGAAGGCAGTGAGTGCCCAATTGTTGCAAAATAATTTCTCCACCTGAATTCAAAATTATATTTATGCCTTATTGACATATTTCCTCTTATTTCAGGGAAAGAGTGCACCCAGGATGAAAGCACAGCTGCAGCTATCTTTGCTGTTCAAATGGATGACCATCTAGGAGGAAAGCCTGTGCAGAGCAGAGAAATTCAAGGATATGAGTCTACTGAGTTTGTGGGTTACTTCAAAGGAGGAATTAAATACAGGGTAAAGAGTCTTTCAAAATACATTCTGAAATTGGATGTAACATTTTTCCCTACATAAAAATAAAGTGTTTTTCTTTGTAAATGGAGATTTTAAAACTTTGTGGGTTTAGATCTGAACTACCCATCATAAACTGTAGGAGTCCCAGTGTTTGTACAGAAAGCAGCAGCTTGTTTGTCAGTGCCTCTTCTGATATGTGAAAACCTTTCCTAATTTTTTTTTTTCCAAATGAAACTGTCCTGAAATTTCATACTTGTGTGTCTGAGAGAGCTCACAGTGGGGACTCTGTGTCTGGGAGGTGTTAAATCTCACAGAAATGATTTGTCTTGCAGACCAAATATTTTTGTTCAAACGCAAAACTCAGTGTGCTCAAGAAGTTAGAAACATGGATAGAGTGGAAAAGATCAGAACTTCACTTGAATCTAAAAATTATGCTTTATGAATCTAAAAATTATGCAGTCCTGCTGCAGCTGGTTTTTTTTTTTTTTT
>VZDJ01000782.1:24260240-24321900 GCA_008694505.1 Cyanoderma ruficeps | reverse complement strand
AAACCCTGTACTCTTGTTTTAGGGCTCTCTGTTTTATTTCCAAAAACTTAGTGTTTGAAATACAAATACCAATGTAATATGTCATTGTTCTACAAATACTTAGAATCAAAGCCATTAGAAATGTTTCTGTTGTTTGCAGCTCAAACTTTTTTCCAAATTTATTTCTATTTTGTATTATCCTTTCTTCGTTAAGCATGTTGAGTTTAATTACAGGACTAGACCTTTAACAAGCTAAAAGGAGCTCGTGCCTTATCAGAGCAGCTGTTCACTAATGACTGTGAAGAGTCTCAGCTGAGTGCCTGCCCATTATTTTGATAGCAGCATGATAAGATGTGTATAAAGCTTTGCCAATATTCATCCATCTGCCTCTAGCATTGCTGGGGGGTTTTTTTCCCCACTTCCTTCATGAGGTGAGTACTAGGTGTGCTGGCTCTTTTGGGGACTCCTACATCACAGCTCTTCTCCTCCTGACCCACCCATCCTGAAAAAGCCTTATCAGCCTTCCTTCTATGTGCTGTGACACCACTAAGGTGGCTTTCTGGGATGTGCTTATTTGCCCAAGCTCTGATCTGCTTCTGAAGAGCAGCAGCAGCTGAATCAAAGAGAAGAGAGGAATTAAGGCAATTATAACTTTACAAATATTCTTTTCATGCTTTCAGCCCTTTAGTGAGTTGTGGGGGTAAAGAGAATGTAGTATGGTGTTTCAGAGGAGTGAGCAGATTTAGCTGAAGAGTCTTCTATTGAGTCCCTACCTCTGCTGCATCAAATGTTGGACTTTAGGGGAATGGTACACATCCTGACTGACAGACATTGAGTTAGCATAAGCACTTTTTCATCATGACAATATGAAAATGTCCACACCACAGATTTTAGCTGTCTCTCAGCTAAGAGTGGTACTTTTTTTTCCTTTCCCCTTAATTGAGGTGCTATTACATTCTGAGAACCTGTTCTGGGGTATATGTGGGCAAAGGTAGATAGACAGTTTTAAGGGCTATCAGGGCCTTCAAACAAAGAATAGAGGCATATCAGCTTGTGATGCTTGGCATAAATTCTTTCCTTAATTAAAGTTTGAAGTTTATTTCAGTATTTTAAGGTTAATGGGACTTAAACATTTCACTGTTATTTTCTACCTAAATGGAAGTTTCGCCACAAATGTGTTTCAAATTAGAGCTTTGAAACCTATTTAATTTGTTTAGCTTTTTAATATCTCTTCATGTAAGAGAATGAAATGAGCAATTACAGTAGAGGCCTGGAAATTAGTAGATTTTTCAGTAGACATATAGATTGGAAACACCTGCACGTTTAGGGCATGTTTAACTACAGAAAAACAACTTCATGGACTTAAGCTTTTGGCTTTTCCTGTTGTTGTCCTGGCTAAGATCCACAGAAATGACCACAAAAGATCCAGAAAAGATATTTTCATTTGCCTCCAGACTAAGGAGGCTGCCAGTTGAGTACAGAGGTGGCTATGTGTTGGAAGGGAAAAAATTGGTTTTTATGTCACTTCTGAAATAAGTGGGGTTTTTTGTTTTGTTTGTTTTTCCTTCTCTTGCTCTGCATGCCATTTGGGGCTGGAGCAGGAAGCAGGAGGTGTACTTTCACAGTCTCCCTCCATACAGGGAAAAGTGCCAAGGTGCTCTTGCTCAGGGTTACACATGAGCCATGTATAATCATCTTGATGCACAGCTTCTGTATAGAAGCTAAACATTGGGTCATTTTTAATGTGCTGTAGAAATCTCATGTGACTTGCACGAGGTCACTCTGCAGGCCAGAAGCTATTATTAGGAGTCAGAGCAGTGAATTCTGATCTCTATGGGTGGAAGACAAAACTGTGTCCCCCAAATGTGCAGTTGAGGGAAGAGCTCATTCTGACCACAGTGTGCATAGCACGGACCCAGCTTGCCTTCCCAAACTCACTCAGGAGCTCTAGGGTGGTCATTGTTGTTCATGACATTTTTCTTTATAACTTTTCATTTTAAAGTTTTCTTGCCCTCAACTGTTAATTGTCCCAGTGTGAGCTGACAACTATATTGGTATCAACAGACATTAATATAGGGTATCTCTCTCAGAATTCTGTTTAAGTGGTTTAAAAAATAAATACTGCTAGTGCAAACTTCTGAAAATAAACTGGGCTTGGCACAGGAATTACTGATGAATGAAGCCCTTTTATTTTGAGGGGAGTGAACACTTGAAGTCTGTTTTCATTTTAATGGAAACATTTCTTGTCAACCTACCAATTCCAAATAAAGTTAGCAAAACATACCTAAAAATAGTGAAGGTGTAGTACAGCTAGGAAACTGTGAAAGTAGTGAGTGAGCTAAAGCTAAGTATCATATTTTGCCCATAGTTGACAGCTTCATATGTGTAAAAAAATAAATACATGAATAATGAAATATGACCCAAAAGCTCAATGATTTGTTGGATATGGTTAGATAACTAACTGACTGTGTTTCAGGTAAATTCAGATCTAAACATTAGCCTTCTCTAGAAGTGGCTTTAACTACTAAAACTTTTTCTGGTTTTAAATTGTTGAAAACTGAATCTGCCTAGAGGTTGAAATGGATAAGTTACATCAGGAAGGCAAACTTGTAGATACTCAGCTTCTCTACTCTGAGGCCTCAAAATTAGATACATTGAAAATGAGATTATTTTAGTTCAGAAGAGAAAATTAATTAAATCCAGGCTCCTGAAAGCTTCTAGCACTGAATGATTAAGATATTTTAATGACCATAGTAAATACATTACAGTATTATATACTTTGGGACATTTTCATGACTTGTGGCTGCTCACATCCTTCTATTTGATTATACAGTACATGAAGTTTAACTTTCAGGCTTTTAATAAAGAACAGTGTCTTTATTCTCTAGTGCTAAAAAGAAGCATATTCTTGTTTCTCTAGCTTTTAAAATCAGTATTTTCAAATAACCATGTAAGATGGATCTCGTGAATCTCCAGATCAAGAATGTTTTCAGACATTGCTTGTTGATTCAAGTGGTACTTTGTGCAGTAGAAGAAAACCTGGAACATGGGCGCCATAAGGAAAATAATGAAACTTACAAATTTAAAAATCTGAAATCCATTACTGTAGATTTTTAAAGGTCCTTCTCCTTTCTCAGGCTTGTTTGAAGCCTAAAGCCTGTGGACTGTAGGAGACCTCAGTTTCTTCAGTCACTTGCTGACTGAAGGCCGACAGGGAAAATAAACCATGAATGTGGAGTAACTTGCGTGCAAGTTGGCCCTTAGGAGATGGTAAGAAAAGAAAATGTGAATTTATTGTCCAAGAAGTAAAAGTCCTTGTGATCTGCAGTGGCAGTTTAAGTCTCACAATACCCTTTGTGGTCAGTACAGCAAAAATATTCATTTTGTAGATGCAACTACTTGTTTGAGGTTCCATCTCCAGTTACCAAAAGCCAAGAGAAGGTCAGTGGGTACAACTGAAGCTGCACTTCCAACCTTTCTGAATGAGCAATCTCCACCAATTGCCACATCAACACTGAGATGAGGCAATAACTGCCTTACCTCTTTCCCTAGTTCTCTGTTGTGTGACTTCTTACTCTTCCTTATTGCTTCTACAGACTGTGGGAAATAAAGAATTCCTGTTTATTGCTGCAGTATCTCTAGTGACTCCTGGTTTCTCACATAATTGCAAATAAGCTCAATTAGTAGGATGTAGGCCAAGGTGAGAAGCATGTTAAGGAGTCTGTGTTGTGGAAAGTCTCCATGAAGTTGGTAGAAAAAGGCTGAAGCAATGCCTGGCAATAACAAATGTATTAAAAAATCTGCTCAGATTGGAACATTTTAATTTCTACACATTCAGTTCTTTAGAAAATTATTTCCCTAAGTATGAACAGACATTTTGTTTTCCTGGGGAAATGTAGAAAGTTGGATTTAAGATAAGGTTCAGCCCTAACACCAGCTGTGTCTCCAGATACTGGATATTTGGTAAACGGACAGTATTTAAACTAGAAGGAATTTGTTTTATTTAAGCCAAAGTCAAGTTGTTAAAAGCAAGCCGAAAACCTCACAGCTTTCATTGCATAATATCTGCAAGTTGAAAGGGATACAGTTCTGTGAATCTGTGGTGTAATCCTGACAAAGCTTAAAACTTTGTCTTTGAAGAGATGCTTTTGAAGGGGAGATGGGAGATTGGAAGGGAACAGGGAGATCACTGAGATCTCCCTGTGGGGTTGTTTTGTGTCCAAACTGGTGAAAAGTAACTGTTGGAAATTACTAGTACCCTTTTGCATGCAGATGCCATCAGTATTAGCTGTCTTCTAAAAATTTGCATCTGCTAGCACTGAGAAACTGTGCTTCATCCCTCACTTGTGTCAAACCACCTTTTCAAGTAGTGTTAAAGACCAACAGTGGTCAGCAGAAATAACTTTTTTTTTAATGAAACAGATTTTTACCTCAAATCTAAGTTTTATACAGTTGTATATACAACAAAAAACTAAACCCAAGTAATTTATTCAGTGAGGCCTCTGATTAAAATTTGCAATGCAGATGAACACAAACCAGTTGAACCTTTTTAAAACTGAAAATGACTGTGTATCTTTACTACTGTGCTATTTGAGCTATTTGACAGACTCATGTGAAGAATCAAATTACCTTCTTCCAGTAGAAGGTGGGGAAAGCAACCAGTCAAGATGAGTAATTTCCTTGGACTGCTCCTTCCAGCTCAGCCTCTAGCATCCCTGCAATTTATGTCATACCTTTTTTTAGTAATTTTCATCAAGACTGAAATCTAAAGTCTTTATTCTGAAATGTTTCAACTTCTGGATGAATAATAGGAATTGACAAAACTGGGGATCCTTGGTCTGTGTGGCTAATCAGGTGACCTGCCTTAGGCTGGTTCTGGTGTCTCCCTTTCCTGAGAGGTGCTCTGGGAACATGCTGCGTTCTGGAAAAGATCAACCAATAAAAACTGGATTGGAAGATCTAACTGTACTTTAGTAACACATACAGTCAGGATCTTCCTTGAGATTTTGAAATTAATTAGTTTCTTGACACAGGTGACTACCAGCACTGCTAAAGTACCATACAAGAGGAGCTGGCATATATAAAATTTGCAGTAGCAGATTTAGGAGTTTCTGGTTCATTAATTAGCTGAAGCTCTATATGTAATTGGGATAAAACTCAGTCAAACCAAAACTCTGACTATTCTGAGCTCAAGTGATATCCTAATACGTGGAAGCTAAATTATATTATGTAAATATCTTGCATATTACAACATCACATGATGCTGAGTGAAATAGGTTGGAAAAGATCTCTGAGATCACCAAGTTCAGCCTTTGGCTGAGCACCACTTGGTCAACCAGACCACAGCACTGAGTGCCACATCCAGTGTTTTCTTAAACACCTCCAGGGGTGTGACTCCACCACCTTCCTGGGCAGCCCATTCCAATGTTGATTCACCCTTTCTGTGAAGAAATTTCTCCTCGTATCCAACCTAAATCTCTCCTGATGCAGTTTGAGATTATGACATAGATACTGCAAATACGTGATTGAGCAACTCTCTTCTCTTCTAGAAAGTACTTCTGAAAGATGTAGATTCACTTATGTTCTGGTGGTTTAGATTCAGTAGGATAATGATTAATAAAATAAATTAATAATTTTCCTGTGTTGAATCCGATTGCTAATGTGTGTGTTGTTCTGATTATTTCAGGAAATCTATCAGTGGTGTGGCTCATCATGCAATAAATACGAGCGGCTGAAGGCTACACAGGTTGCTGTTGGCATTCGGGACAACGAACGAAATGGAAGGTCTAAATTAATTACTGTGGAAGAAGGCAGTGAGCCAGACCGGCTCATAGAGGTATTGTAATGTGCTAACTTGTTGCTGACATGGCTCTGAATAAAAGTTTTTGCACCTCGGGAGCTAAATCAGATTGGGCTGATGCTAGGAAGACAGATAAAGGGTATAGTAGGCCAGTTTATACCTTTTCCTTCCTTCCTTATCCAAGCAGTGTTAAATTAATTGGGCATTACAGTCTGAGATAATTAATCATCTGAGAATACTTTTACAAGAACAAATATTTGCTTTATTGAGTTAGGTGTACAGTGACTGAATTAACAGCATGGCTCACACCGAAGCACACTGTCAGCTCTGTGTGAGGAAGGAGCGTCCATCTGGGACAGAACCAAACAAAGAAAGGCACAGAATTACTGTGTGGAGAAAGTAAAAAAATAGAGCAAATTGCATATTGATGCAGGGGGCCAAGCACACCGCTTTGCATACTTCTGCTTCTACTTCAAGATCATATGCACCTAAGCCTCTGGTAACCCCAGTGAGCCCTTTCTTCATATGTTTAGAAAGTTTAACTATTTACTTAAAATCCCAGGTTTCAGATATCATAAGTGAGCTGATCAAAGTAGAGTGGAAAAAAAATTCCCAATTTATGGATTTTTTCAGATCTCAAAAAATTAACAAACACTCATGTGTTGTTGCAGCCGACATACTAATAAAATCATTGGCACTTGGCATTTGTGTCCTAAATTAAGCTTCTTCCATTCATTCTCTAGAAAGAAAGAAGAGGGAAGTAGGGTCACAAAGCAGTCCTTCAATAAAATGGAATATGTACAGCTAGGATACTGTCTTGTGCTCCAGATTAAGTTCAGGAAGTAAAGCCAATGGTGCATGCAGGAGTGCAATTATTTTTTGTGGTGCTTTCATTCAGTGTGGTCATACGCAGCATAACTAGTTACTGCCTGAGCAGAAAAACAGGTGCTGAGCCACGTGGCCGTGCTGGCTGTGGGGACCCTTTGTGTGGACTGTCCGTATGCTTGCAAAGACCTTTTTTCCTCTGGGTGTGAGTGCAGATGTGGCTGTGTTCAGAAGTAGGGGAGGTAGCGCCCAGTGTACTGGAGGTTTTGAAGAGGGGAAAAAACCCAAGCAGACAATCCTCTGTGTGTTTTTTTACTTCCTTGTATGGACTTTCCACACTGGCTGTGATGTGGCATGTATTTTACATGTATAACTCTCTTGAAAAGAGCACAGAGAGACAGATTCCTGATTTGAATCACAGCATTGGGTTGCATCCTGCTGCAGCTGTGGCTGGGTGGCCCTGGGACCCTGCCTCTGGCCACAGCTGCTGCTGCCAAGCCCATCCTGGGGTTACTCCTGGAGGCTCTGAACAGAGGTGAGTTGGGAGCAGTGATTGGAGCCCTTTGCTCCTCTTAATCTGGCTAAGGTGCAGGTGCAGGTAAATTGGACTTATATTCTACCCCAGAGAGGGCATGGGCCAGCTGCAGGTTGCTTCCCTGCCATCCCCCTCCCGAGGCTCTGAGGGGAAGGGATATGCTTGCCCTTTCCCCTGCATCTCTTTGCCAGACTTTCATTTGTGTGCAACTGTTGTTTTGTAGCAATCTTGACACATGATTAAGGGCAGGAAAACACCAAGGTTGCCTTTTGATCCTGTAGTGCACTGTTATTGTATCAGGGAATAAATTTTTTCTTCATTTGCACAGCAGTGTATGAAGAAGTTTCTGCTTTTCTTTGAGGATTCTGAAGATAGAGGGAACAGAAATGGGTAGTTCAATGCAATTAGATTAATTGCTTTTATTGCTGCCACTGTGATGAGCTCTGTTTGAAGTGAGTGTGTCTGCAGTTAGGGTTTATCTCCTAGTCTGCATTGTTCTAGCCTTGCTTATGTAAGTGCTGCTTCCATAACAGGGTCTGCAGCTCAGTGATGGCTGTCCCAGTCCGCTCTGAAATGTACTAATAAGTCAGGAGGGTAGTTAACCTCACAAACATATAAAAATGATTAATCCTTATTCCTGCTTGAATTGTTTCCAGTTCCTGGTACTCTTTGCTTCCACAAAATTGTCTCTTAACTTGCTGTTACAGTCTCCCAGGCTAACTGCTGTTGAGCTGACATAGTGTTTATTTCTTCCCTCCACATCAGGAAGGGTGGATTTTTGGCATCTCCAGCTTTCTTAGAAAAAGTTTGATTTATTTTCTAGGGAAAAGAATTGCATACTTTAAATATTCATTTTGTCATCCAGTATGCCACTGAAATCAGAAAGAGATTTCCTAAAATTATCTCCTCTGACAAATGTCAGGAATGATTCCCCTTCCTGTGAGCTAGAAACCTGCTTCCATATCAGTGGCCAAAGTTGCTCATGCAGTGCCAGAAGGAGCTTCAGAGAGGGGCTGGCATACCCACCATGAGTACCAGCAGAAAGAGCCAATACTGATCTTATTCCTGCTCCACAAGCACATAGTTGACTCCCTACCTGAAAAGCAAGACTTCTGTGCCTGCACCCCACCATGGAGGCAAGACACAGGCTGACTGAGCTAATCCTGCCACTCTTCTGTCCTGCTGTAGGATTGGCACAGGCAGCAGTGCTGTGGTGAGGTGGTGTTTCCTGGCCATCCCACTGTTCTGCTGGGAGCTGTGGTGCTGTGGGTGAGGTGAAGTTGTGTGATAAGGGCAGAAGCTGCTCCCAGCTACCATTTTTAGCAGTGGGAACAGGCTGCACTGCTTGAATTTGCCCATGGGAGAGAACTGTCTGGAGCTGCTGTAGGACTGGGTGAATTGCTGTGGCAGACCAGCAAGGTTCAGCTTGCTCACCCTGGGAAAGGAGAATTAATAGAAGCTGGATATGTGAGTAGTTTTACAGCAGCAAGCCCTTTTTCATCTGCAACCACAGATGAAAAACTTGGGAACACGCAGTTCCACCCTGTGCTTGCACTCTGGAAACACAGCGTGTCTGGAAAGCTCAGACTTGCAGCAGGTGCACAGAAGTTCTCGTAAGATGCTTCAGGGATCACTAGAACTCTGACTGTGAAGACAAGGCAGAAGTTTTTTGTGCAAGCACATCAAAGATATTTATGTATCTGGCTTCACCTCCATGTTTGTACTTGAGGTGAGGTAGTGAGTGGCAGGTTTAAAGAAGCAGTGCTGTATAGGGTTGATACCTTGGAAAATTAAAAGAGAAACAGACCACCTTGGACAAATTGCTGCTGTTGCTGTGACTGGTCACCAGTCTCAACAGAACCTTAAAAAAATCACCAGATGCCAACTCTGCTCTTATTTTCACATGTAAACAGCTGAATAGTTACTCATTCTGCTGAATCTTATACTTGAATGTTCGAATTTTGTTACAGGAATTTTTTGACCTTCACAGGACCAATGTAAAAACAGGTCTTAGCAATGCTTGACTCAGTTTGGTAGTTGCAGAGTGACCATGTTAGGATTAGACCTACACTTTTTTTTTTTTTTTAAGGAGGAAGACTCAATATCAACAATAACCTAAGACCAAAATCCTCTAGTGTCTGTTGCTAGCCCTATCTGCCCCCTTGGGCCCATCGTGCTGACACTGATACTCATCCTTCTCACTGCTTGCAGTGGTAAGCAGAGATCTCACAGCACTGCTTTTAGTTGCCCAGGAGATCACTGCGGACTGAGAGCAGCCAAAGTAATAGGCAGCTGCAAAGTAATGCTCAGGACAGGCAATTTTCTTACTCTAGTTGAAATTTCTGTTTTAATTTTGAAGAGAGGACAAAATTGGAGAAGCTGTATTCTAAAAAGAGTTTCTCATAATCTCATTATTTAATATTGTGGAGTAATGGCAAACTGGAGAAACAAGGAGTCAGAAATTACTGTATTTGTGAAGATTTCTAGTCAGCCAGCAAGCTGAAGGTGCTTGCAGTAATGCAGGAAGCATAGAAATACTCAGTTCTGAGTCACTCAAGGGAAGGCAAAGCATCCAATCCTCCATTCATTCTGCAGCAATCCCTTAATCTGGTCTCATAACTCCAGAGATGAAGTAGAGGGGAGGAGAAAGTCTTAGTATATTTGTTTTCCTCTATGTAATTTAAAATATTAGACATGCTAAATATGTTTTATGTTGATAGTACTTTCTGTCTACATGGACTCATCTCCCTATGAAGCAGTTCAAGTATGCCGGCAGCTCTGTCAGTCCGTAGGGTACGAGAGCCAATGAAAAAGTAGGATAGATTGAGTTTTACCTAAACTGTTAAGCCTGTAAGCGTCTGCCCCCTCTACTTAATCATGTCATGTTCAGCTAACACTTTTCAAGATGCTTCTGTTTTCTCTGAGCCTGTCTGATTCTGCTTTATTGTTCCCCTACAAATTACTCCCTTAAAACTGCAACTCTTGGTACTATATGATTGCTGCAGGTTTTACTGCTAAACTTCTTGTTGTAGTTTTGTAAAAGTTTTTGATTTTCATGATTGAAAACAATGAAGCCTGAGAAATGTGACAGCTGAGGTCCAAAACCACAAGAAAATGAATCATCTTGTTAGTATGCACCTTTGGAATCACTCCTCTGCATTTAAACATAAAGCTCCACCACTTCTATTTACTCAGCATTTGCAGCTGTCACGTGCCTGTTTTTATGAGCATTCTAGAGCCCTTACAACAGATGAGTCCAAACCTCTCATAAAATACTTGAGTAAAGATTCAGCTAGTGTAAATATCGAGCAACAGGAGAAACTTCTTCCTCTTTGCTGGTAAAGCAGCCTTTCTCCTCCCTGCTTTTTTTTTAAGCCCCTAAGCAATGCTTAATCATGAGAATTCCTGAATGCCATTGTATTCAGTGACAATTGTTTTTGCCTATGGTATGAATAAATACTACACCTGAGTGGTCTGATCATATTACAGCCAGTCACACCTTTCTGCCTTTGTAGCTGGAAAGGGACTGGCAGCACTGCCCAGTGCTAACTCAGCCCTGTGAATAAAATCCCAAGAGCACCGACACTAAAGAGATCTCGTTGCAAATGCAAGTTACAGAGGCTCTAGAGAACCAAATAATGCAAACATGTTGAAAACATGAAGCTCCAGTAATCCTTTAACTAACTGGATAGATGTCTGCCCATATGGATAGAAGAGCAGGATCGGTCCTTCCTTTGTTATTAATTTCAAGCCCTTAAAAAATATTTTTTACAAACCAAAGATAATTTCCAAGGACATCATAAAGCACAGTGAGGTAGCTGGGAAAAAGTGAGGCTTGCCATGGCATGTAAGTGGGTGTGAGAGTGCAAGGATTTGTTGCTCTGAAAGAGCTGTGCAGGTTCCTGCGGTCTCTGGCCCGGTCACATGGATCATTACATAAGGCAGGAAGAGCAGCTTGTGCCCCACTGGCGAAGGGACTGGTTTGGTCCCTGTTCCTTTCCCAGAACCAGCAAGAGCGGAATCTGTCATCACAACTCTGCAAAAGCAAAAACTGCTCTTGCTACTCTCAACATTTATGTTTCTTCTTGTTCCCTTGCTTTTGGTTGTATTACTAACTCAAGTCATGCTAAGGGGAGGTTTGTTTGTTTTGTATGCAGAGGAGCGGAGGAATGGTGATGCAAGAGGAGGGAGAGGGGTAGCTTCTTAGAGTAATATTTTTTTGTGGACTACAAACTCCAGGCATTTGTTTGGGATTAAACAGTTGTTTAATCGTGTAGCCTGAATGCAGTTTTACTCAAATGCTATATGTTCATAAGCTCTGAATTGCATGCAACTGTCAGAGTCCAGCCTGACCTGTTCCTGACCAAAAAAATGCCCAAAAGTAATGAAGTCCTTTCTATGGCTTTGGAAATATGTAAATAAAAGTAGTGTCTTTTATTATCGAAATTGAGCCAGCTAGAAAAAATAGACATAATTCCAAGGAATTTTGTGAAATAAATACTGGAAATGAATTTCAGTCCCAGGGTAGAGGCAGTATTGAACAGTTATGTACAAAGGAAAGTGAATGCATTGAGAGAGGAGTGAGGACAATGAAAGTCGCACCAGTGCAAAGACTCAGTAGCACGGGCACACAGAGAAGTCAACTACATTTTCATAAGAATGTGAAGATTTAAGAAAGCTAATGCACAGGAAATAGCAGAACTACTAGCTGTAGTTTCTATTAGTAGTTGCATTGGCTACTCAAATGAACAGAGAGCTTTCTCAGGCCGCTTTGAAACTGTGGGTCAAATTTACTCCTCAGGAAGACGAAAATGGTTCTTCACGGGAGTGATTTTGGGTATACGCAGGTGCCAGCAAGAATTTGGGTCCTGTCATTTTGAGCAGTAAGAGTTTATTGGATACAACCCAAAATAGTCCAAGGGAATAAACCTACAGAGGTAAAAATCGTACATGTGACTGTGCACCTTTCACAGCAACACCTGTTCAGTCTGAGGAGTGGCAGTTTACCAAACATTCCAATGTTTAATTAAGCTTTATGATGGGCTGTGAATGCGGCTACAAAGTGCAAACCCCTTGCCCTTCAGGGTGCCAGTTTCAAGCTGTCAAAACCAGGAATCCTGTACTCTTTGCAGCGATGGAGCCTATCCTCCTTCATTAAGGAAAGTCCCTTTTCTTGATGCAAATTTACATTTAAATGACTAAGTTACACAACTCAGACAAAACTTGCATGGCCTGGATTCTGGTACAGTTTAGCTGCTTTGCACCAGCTGAGCATTTGGCCCAGCGTTTTCCCCAGACCCATGTAGAAGATCAGGAGGGGTTTGGCCAGAGAATGGCAGAGGCTGGTAAGGAGGAGTCTTCCTAAACCTTGGGAGTTGCCCATAATATTCTTCAAGCTGCAGTTTTCAGTCTTGGCTGCCCGAAGCCAGGTACTTGACGGGGAACTGAATAGGAGCTGCAGGTGGCAAACACATCTGAAAGCCAGGCTTCTAATTAAGTCTCTAAATACGAATTTCAATGCCTGCTTTAGAAATTTAATTTCAGAAAAGAAAATGTTCAGGTGTATCATACTGCATGGCATGAGCTAAATGCTTTATGAGCCGCTCTACTAGCAGATGGTTGAAAACCTTATTTCTAATATTAGGAAAGTTGCTCCTAAACTAGGTATTCTAGTGAATTTCTAGGATCCTAATGATTTTCTGGAAGTGCTTTTGATCAAATTATAACATGTCTTGTTTGCATTCTTGGTTGTGAGAAAGCCACTCATCTTTGTTATGTTTCCTTCTTTAGCACTGGAGTGCCTGCAGGGCTACCACATAAGTCAATTATAATCTTATAATTACATGTTAGAATATGAATAGAGTTTGTAGTGGCTTTTTTCCTTTCTGTGCTATATTATCAAGAAATCTATTGGTGAAAAAATACTATAATTTTCAGTTTTTAAAGGAGCATAATTAAGAGAAGGCCAAAGACAAGAGATGTTAGCACTTATCTCCACATGGGGTTGTTAGCTCTTATTTCAAGGTACTTTCTTACAACAGGAAAATTTCATGGAGAAGACCTGAAAGGGTAGATTTTCTTTGCTGTATAAAAAGTTCTGAGATAGCCTCTTCCTGGAATCCTGCATTTCCCTAACATAAATGCACCTTGAAGGGATATTTTTTTTCCTTTTTTTTTTTTCTGCAGGTTTGCCTCCTTCCAGCTCCTTGCAACTGGCCAACTGGCATCTGTGTGCAAGGTTGCTTTTGAATTTTCCTTAGTGAAAGTTCTGTAGTTAAGAAGGGCTCAGGGAGGAAAAACTTTGTAGATTGTTTTGTTGGTTTTTTTAAAAAGGACTCTGCATGTGCACAGATTGCTGTTCCCTGTCCAGGCCATGTAGAACTGGATTAAGAATCCTCTCACGTTTGGGCCAGAGTGAATCACGGCTGTATGGAAGAAAGCATTCCATGTGTTGGGAGATCAGTTCAATATTTTCACCACCACAGTGTGTAATGCTGAAGAAATCTGTAAATATAATTATTGCAGGTACTGCAGAGCAGGCTCTTAGGGCCAGGTCTTCTGCTTATATAACTGCATATGACTTTGATACTATCTGGCTTTACCTTTAGAAATAAAAGGTAGGTAAATTAAGATGGATTTAAATACTGCAGTAATGAGTGCTGCAGCTTCTAACTCTGAAGAACTGTAAATCATAGTTGAGCATTTTGGGTCCTTTACACAAAATTTTAAGTTGTGTAGGAACTTAAAGACATAAAACAGTTAGTGAAGGGCACCTAAACCAGAAGGAGGAAATTATTTTCAAAGAGCTAAGCAGGATATATCTCCTAGACAACCAGGTGAAAGGAACATTCTTGCTCTCAGTGCTAATAAATATTTAATTTATTTCAAGCTTCAGCAAGGGTTGTTAGAGAATATCTGTCAAAATACTCTCTGAATTGCTTTCTTAAAACATTAGAGTCCAATCTATGCTGTGTCTTTGATTGCAGAGTTTGGTGTCATACCAGAGAGGATCCCCTGGCATATCTGGTCTGTTTGCTGTATGGGACTGGAAATGCTGAGCTTATGAATACAGTCAGCGTCGCACTGCAAAAATATTCCAATGCCTTGAGTAGCTTTTTTCCACCTTCCCCTCTCATGGTCTAAGTGCTGAAACATCTTGCTGCAGCTCCTCTGCTCACCCTGATGCTGCTGTGTATCACAGCTGCCTGCTGCTCTTTCAGCTGCTGTGCATCCCCTGGGAAGACTGATTTTCTAACAGGGTCTCTGGCTGCCAATTGTGGGCTGCTGCCTCCAGCTTTATGGAGTGTTTGCCATGCTCCTCTTTTCACTCCCTTATTGGTATGGTCCAGCCACAGCCTTGGGACCAGCTGCAAAACTGGAGGCACTTAAGGAATGAAAAGCTGAGAGTGTTGTGGATTTTATCAGATAAATATTCTTTATGTCTGAGGCTCCCTGTTGGCATTAGTTACTGATTTATTTCATTATTATCCAACACATAAGCATGCACTGTCACGCAGCACATAAGATATTTTATCCACAAGGCCTTCAAACAGAGATCTGCAAAGCTGCAAAGGCTTCAGTGTGTGCCTCAATTTATGTTCCAATAAAGCAGAAAAAATGGGCATCTCAAGTACATGTGCAAGTCTCTGCAGGCTTTGGATCCCATATTTAATACTACTGGTATCAGAGGACGATGTTAACAAAAGAGTGAGATTAAAAATTTAGGTAGAAAGAATTAGTATAAATGCAAAAAAGATGTGGCAGTGATTGAGAACTTCATTTTTAATTGTGCTGCAGGTAGACAGGTGCTGAACAGCTCAATTCTCCCATGTTCATTCAGCAGTAGTAATGGTTAGAAAAAGACTGCTGCATTTCATAGTTGCTGCCATTCACCCTCCTGGTTTCTTTAGCATGGGATCACTCTTCATCTTGGAGGCATCCTAAAAGCCAGACATTTGAAGTTAATGTAGGCTGGGGATTTCCTCATTTCATGCACACCCAGTTTCCAAGTAAATAACTGGGTTAGATACTGCCAGCTGTGCAGTCCCAGCAGGACAAAAAGCTGCCTGTTTTACTTTGGAGCCAAACTATCAAAAAAATCAAATTTGTACTCTCAAGAACTCATCTAGACACTTTTTGGTGAGCATGTTATCCATGGCTAGTTTCACAGAACAGACAATTAATGTTAGAATATTGTTATCATGTCAGTAAAGTCTATATATTCAAATTATCCCAGACAGATATGCAAAGTTGCAAATATTTTATTAAGAGCTACCAAAGCCTAATGCCCTATTTTTAGGCAGTTAAGCACAGAGGTTTGAAAAAATTATGATTTGCATTTGAAATTCCTGAGACAACAGAAACTGGCTAAAAACGTAGGCCATAATTTATGCATCAAAAGTGCCATGAGCAGCTGATGTGCTTTGCTGTTTTGTAGCAATCTGAATTCATACAGCTCAGATTTAGACCTTAATGCCAGAAAGTCCTTTTGATAAATTACATGGTAAACACCCAGAAATTAACAGCATGCTGGAACTATTTGTTAACATAAACCAACCTTTTGCCCACTTTTCAGTGCATTGTGGCTGTTTCCATCTTATTTTCAATCTGTGTTCAGGGGGATAGGAGGTTGTCTGCTCAAGGTGAGCACGTAATGAGATCTATTGTTGCTGGAATTGCTAGTGAGAGGCCATTTTAGGCAGAAACCCTATGAGCAATTCAGTGAAAGGACAAGTTTTTTCCTGTTGGGACTGTAATTTTTTCTAAGACAATGAATATTTGTTCAAATTGATGGGAAGAGTTCCAGGTTGCAATAACCAGTAAAATAAGCCTGTTTGGTTATTCATGATTGGACAAATGTCAAAAGTTATTTTTGTCTGGCCCAGAATATCCTCAGCAGTGGTTGTGCTCTGTCAGAGGAACCAGTAACCCCAAACAATTACCCATTAAACTGTGGCTAGTTACTTTAGCAGCAAAGCCCTAAAGCCACCTTTGCCTGATGATCCTCTGTGTAGGTGCCCAGGGTCAGCCAGGTGGTTACCGGCCTGCATCATGTTCATCCCTTCCTTTCTCTGATGGATTTTTTTCCTGCTCAAGTACATATTTGAGAGAATACTTATTTCAGAGAGATGTTCCTTGTGATATTGTTCTCTGCTTTGAAGGTTAATAAAAATCTAAGCCTTTATCTACCAATGAGGTCACGCTGTGTCTGTTGTTCAGACTGTAGTCCTGCACAGTGGCTTTATTCTCTGTCACAACGTACATGTCTACCTTGAATTTGTGGAGCAGGATATACTTGCTTGTGTTAAAGCATACAGAAAAGTAAATGATGAGCTGTTACCCTGACTGTTCCAAAAGTATTAAGTAATAAAATGTCAGGTCATTTAGACAACATTAAGCTATGTAAATTTCTTGCTTTTCTTTCTATTGCTCTTAGCATATGAAGATGGGAGTTTGAGTGGTTTTGAGATCTGATATTTGGGATCACAGCCACAACAAAGAGTTCTGTTTCAGACCCAGAAGCCTAACCCAAAGGGTGTATATGAAGAGGAAAATCAAACACAATGCTAGTGTACACAAGTTAAACTGTATAAAACTGGTTTTCTCTCTTAATTAATCCTCGCTTGACATGTTCAGGTATTGTTTTCCTAGGTGGATTTTCAGCCTCACTGAACTCCTTAAACTTCTTGCTCCCATTAAATCAATATCAACTATTTTATGATGCAGAGCTGGCTTCTCCAGTTATGAAGAAAATATTTGCCAGATTTCTTTTAATGACTTTATTTTAAATTATTTACCTTGTCACAGTCCTTTAGATTAAAAACTTTTTGTCTGAGATTTGTATTTTTCTTTAAGCGTGGAGTTTCACTTCTGAGTAAAAGCATTGGCTCAGAATTTTGCACTTACCTGAGGGAGTGCAGATATTTACAGAGAAGAGCTTGTGCACATGCAAATATGAAACGGGTTTTGCAGGCAGGATAAGTTATGTTGAATTAACCACAACAGTGAACTTGGGCAATTGTAGAGGAAGTGATGTTCTGTTGGTTTGCATAATGGTATTCTTGTACTAACCTGTCCACACAAAAGTCTAACAGAACTTAAAAACCCCAAAATTTTAAGATTAATGCTGACTGACTTCCTGTTATATGCCTTCAGACAAGATCTAAAGGTATGGAGTTAATGAATACTTCTGCTAAAATGATGCTAAGCCCAAAGAATGAAGAAGGTGAGGCATGGATGTGCTGTCAGGACCCCTAATTACTCTTTATATTGCTGTTACTATAGTAGTGAATAATGATAATATGATAAACATGATAATAATGATGATGATTTAAAAAGCAGTTTCAAGGCATGTGTGTGCACCTGTATATTTATGAGATGTAAGTTTGGAAGTTTGCCAGTATGGTTGGACATCTGGGGAAAAGTGTGGCTAGGTTGTCTTGTGTAACCAAGAGAGCATTGCTATTTCCAGGAGTGTAGGGTGGATTTGTGGGTCTGAGTTCTTGGCATATTTGTAAGTCAGAGTATTGTACCTCAGAGCCAGCCTGTCATGTTTACTGTGGCTGTCAGCACACTGGGCCATGCAGTGTCAAGACCCAGTGGAGCAGCCTGACTGTACAGAGAGGATTATATGAGTACAGTCCAGTGTATATAGCTATCACAGGATTTGTGGTGTGTAACTAGAGTGTATCTAGGTAAATATCACAAGACCTAGTGTCCTTCAAATGGTCTGCTGGTATAAATGGTTTTGTTGGGGTTCCTTGCTGCAAAGCTTTGGGAGCCTGTGACTGCGGTCTCAGCTGGAGTGATTTGTTTTCTTTTTGATCCATCACATGAGAATTATCTGTAAAAAGGGAGGTGCCCCAGAGAGCTACAGCTCAGCCAGCAGGTGCTTATGTAATGATACAATCTGATTTCAGCATAGCAGTTAGCTGTTGTTTAAATACTGTTGTAATCTTACTGATAAAAGTATTAATTGTCGTAGCATGTAGACATATGTGTGTGGAGCCATAGCATGGGAGACTGCCTTAGGCGGATTTCTTTGGAAAAGAACTTAACATTATTTCAGCATTTTTTCATGCTTTGTGTTTAAACGTGGAATTTTCCCTTCCATGATCTGTCTCATCCTGCAGTCTATAAGACTGCACCAAATGCATGTTGGAAAGTGCATAAACTGTTCCTAGCAATACAGATAGGTACTGACGATACATATTTCATACAATATCACTTCATATATTGAGTATATCTCTATATGTATATATGCTACATGTCTTCACAGTTGGTGCCTTCACAGGCCTTTAACCTCGTATCATCTTCTGGTTTTGATACCAACACGTGCAGATACCACTAGTGATTCGGCTCAAGGCATTTTCTAACAGCTGTGTTGGCTGCACAGCCCTCCTCACAACTCCTGGGTTTTCTTACCTGGTGGGAGGAGAAGCACATCATGTCCTCCCTAACAAGGGTCACCACAATGCCAGGATCTACAAGCAAGTGTGGCTTAAAATGCAGGAGAAGGGGATACTCTCAGGGTCCTTCTCCATTTGTTTTTGGATTCTTCTGAGGAAAAGAATTGCAGAAATTAATAATTTGTATTTTCTGTTTGCCTGTGCTGAAGCACAGGGCTAGAGGAGCTAGGCAGGGAAGCTCTCTTTGGCCAGAGAAGCTACTGTGCAAGTTGCTGTTTAATGAGTTGTGGAGGCATTTCTCTGGAACCAGAATGTCTCATATCTATAACTGCACCTGCACAGAGGGAGTTCTAACCCCTCTCCCTGTGTTAGTAGCCATGAACTGAGATTTCCTGAGATCAGCTTTGTGAGTCTGACAATTGTCTATCTATGTCGGAAGAACGTTTCTGCATTTGGTTTTAAGACAGCAACAGGTCAGGCCAGCAATCTAACCTGTGCTGGGCCCAAATCTAAAGCCCAGTTTTCAAATTGTAAGAGCTGCTTGCTTTAATTGCTGCCAGACTGCAGCCCCTAGACCTTGCTGTAAACAGAGAGGCTGCTTCTGTCAAGATGCTTGACAAACAAAAATGCTTTCACAAACACCAACAGGCACTATTTGCTTTGAAATATTCAGAATGACACTTGCAGAGCTAAAAGAAAAAAGGGATTTTATTTCAATGTGCATGACTTACGAAGATGCTGCAAAATAATTGTGGTGCCACAGGTTTTCTATATGCACAGCAAGAGAAAACACTGAGTTTAACTGTGTCAGAAGTCAAAATTTTTGTGGGTTTTTTGGGGTCTTTGTTTTGAAGGTTGGTTGGTTGGGGATTTTTGCCTTGGGTTGGTTTGTTTGTTTGTTGTTTTTCTTTTACTCTAAATGCCTAATTAAGCAGAACACTAGTGAGTACAAACTTCTGAGAGTTTTATTAACAGGACTCTTTTATCCACTTACTGGTTACTGAAAGTCAAATGTTATAAAACCCTCAAACTTGTTCAGTGTCTGTTCAGGTAAAGATATATGCCTGTAATTTGGCAATTTTGTGACCCTGGCATTACAAAGATGGGTAGGAAGGGAAACATTTTGGAAACCTGGTGCCAATAAACTGCATATGCCCACTGTTCTAGCCATTCACCAGCACAATGGCACTCTGTTGTGGACATGGAGCCCTGCTTGGCCTATAGAGTCGTAAATCTGCAGCCATATGGTGTAAATTCAGGAAATGCTGAGTGGTAGCTACTGAAGAGCTATGGGTAACATCTTTCTTAAACAGGGCGTTGCCTTCTTGTCTTCAATGAGTTGCAGATAAAATTTTCTAACTTAAACTGCATCACACTTGAAAAGGCTGTTTTCATTTTATTTTATTTTACTATTTTACTGACTTTACCAGGTAAGAAAACTCCACAGATGGCAGATTTCTATTAAATATTTATTCTGTATTGTTTTTCTTTCCAAGTTGTTTGCAGCTGTATACTTTGTTGGGCTTCCCTGTTATCAAATATTTACAAGGCTTTTGCCTGTGACTCCACGTTATATTGCACAGCATGTTATATAGATAATGCACAAGTTCACAGGAAGGCTGGGACTGCCCTTGTACTTTATGTTAATATTTATTCTCTCAAACATATCAATTGCTACCCTCACTCTAGGACATAATTTCATAGGAATCCCTAATATTCTGTGTGTAACTTTTGGATGTGTCCACATACATGAATCTTTAAGGAAAGATCATCGAGAAGGGGTAACTAGGACTTAATAATGACTGCCTGACCTAACATATTCGTGATGAACCTCTGTAAATTTATTATAGTGATAGTTGTTATAATATTGCCCATGGTGTAAAACTACCACAGTGTTAAAATTGATATTCTAGTTGTAGAGCAAGAAAATGTTTTTCTCACACCATAAATTATTTTCAAGACCCTAGCTCAATTTTCCCCTTGGAATGGGATTAAGAATCTGTAATTTTTAAGATTAATGAACTCATAATCTGGTAATTTATATTGTTAATTACTTTATAATTTCAACTAATACATTTCATTCTGTCAGTTTTAATTTTATTATTGTTAAACATTTTAAGAGTAATGTCATTCCAAAAATTGTAAGATGTGCTTGACAACAGTTCAGAAGTTACTGGGAATAAAAAAGGAAGACAGACAGGTAAACACACACATAGAATAGGATCACATACACCTTTCTATGCATATTTTGTAGCATATAGACAACCAGCAAATTGACCTGTGGAAAAGACATCATGAAAAGTATAAAGTTGCTGGAGATCTGCCACAGTTTTTAAAAATTACCTATATGTTTCTGTCAGCTGTGAGTTCAGTTTTAGATTGTTTTCTATATAAAGATGATCCCAATTATTCAATTACTGCGACAATACATTAGTATACAGATATTTATACTACCGCACCTACTCTCTCTCTGCATTGAATTTGTCATTCCCTTATACAGGTTTTAGGGAGCAAGCCAGAGCTTCCTGAGTGTGATGATGATGACGATGAGCTGGCTGATGTCACAAACAGGAGAAGTGCTAAACTATATATGGTAAGTTATCTATTTATTTACTTATAATTAGGTATGCTCAGCAGTAGTCATGATTTTATTCATTCCTTCCTCATATATGGAGTTCTGGCTTCATTTACAGAATTGCTCTTACTTTAGTTTATTTGCAGCCAATGGACAAGTTTATCAAAGGATGTCAATCAAGATATTCCAGGTAATTTGAGGGGAAAAAAATGAATTACATTTCTATTTACTCAGGAAACAAGTCAAGCATGGTCTGTGAACCATGCAGTGCAGGTCAAAGAAGAAATAACTGCTCTTAAATCACCCTGTCTTCTTAATTTTAACAAGGAGACTTCTAGTAGTCATATATGACTTAGTTATTCTTAGCAGAGTTTAAAAGGTGAATAGTTACATTATATTTTATATATCTACAACATTATTCCTTTCTCCATCATCACTTAACAAAGAGGATTTGGCTAACATGTGGCAACACTCTGTCAGCATGGAGTGCTACTGGATCCCCATGTGACCCTGTAGGTGCCATCTGCAATAACTTGGAAGGTGCTGTGAGGTGTGAGAGGGGACAAGTCACTCCCTCTGCAGCTCCTGCATCACACAGACTGCAGGGCAGAGCCACCTCTCCTCTCTCCCTGCCTCTTACATGATTTTTCCACTACCTGTAGGTGTATGTTTGGTTTACAAGAAGCCTGTATGAGGTGATTGTTGTTACAAAGCCACTTGTAGTCATAGTTGTCTATGTGTTGTGTTTAGTTCACATTAATCATTCCTTTCATGCCAAAAATCTGGTGCATATTTCTCTTCATAGCAGGAGTTTAAGGGAACAAAAATGGAAAACAAAAGAAGGCGGCCTGCATATATGATCAGGACCATTGAAGTAAAACAACACTAGAGAAGGGAAAGTAAATTTTTGAATCCTAAAAAAACTCTGAAATTTCTGTGGATATTTGATAAATTAGTGTAAGTACACGGGTCCTACTAACAGAGCTTTAGCTAGATTTAAATAGGTTGCAGTATAACAGTGAGTGTCAAAGGCAGGAGGCAGGTCTATGGTGAGCCCTCAGAGTAGGTATAGTGGTTGGTTTTATTTGTTGTGCGCAGTGGTAATTTCCCCTTTGTACTTCCATAATATAAAATGCAAAATATAATGGTGTGTTGAAAATTACTATTTAATTATGAAAAGAGATAAAGATTGATAGAAAAGTAATTACAGTAGTAATAATCTATTTTCACTAGTAATAACTGGTCTTTTCAGCTATATAGGAGTGATTTTAAAAAGATTTTAAAGGTCTACATATGAACTTATAGTAGTGGTAGAGGTTGTAAAGCAGATTCTGCAACAGGTCTTACATTAGACTTTCCAGTTAAAGAACAGCAGATTATAAATGTAGGCATTTCACCTGTTAGTGTCAGTGTAGGACTACTTTATTATACTATTGTTCAGCATGTACATGTACCAAATGCTATTGTTCAGGGTGTGCATGTACCTTTGGCCTCAGTGTGAGTTGCTTGGCAGCAGGGGCTATACCAGTGGAAAAGAAACAGATTTCTTTTAAATTTAAGAGACAAGGATCCAACAAACCCCTAAAATTAACACTACATCTCCCTCTATTGGATGTGAAATGAAATGAAACAAAAAGTAATAATCATTAGCTTACTTTACTTCCCAGCAGTACACAAATTTCATATAGCCAAATACAGAGGAATGGCGTCTGATTTTTATATTAATTTCAGGACCAGAAATTAATTTGTCTATAAAAGCCAGAGTTGATCTAAATTTGATATTACTGTTTTCTTAGGTGTCAGATGCAAGTGGATCCATGAAGGTGTCCGTGGTAGCAGAGGAAAACCCCTTCTCTATGGCTATGCTTCTGTCTGAAGAGTGCTTCATTTTGGACAATGGTGCTGCCAGGAAGATCTTTGTGTGGAAAGGTAAGAGGTCACTTGTATTGCAAATGCAGAAGCTATGCAGAGATACCTGAGGAGTTGACACAACGCCCTTGGGACACTAGCAAGAATTTAACACTGGCTGGACACTGCACCCTGCACACAGCTCTTCCCTGGTACAGTCTGTGGGCAAAGATTGCTCACTCATGTGAGGATCTCAAGACTGAGTCTTGTCTAAGGACCCTGTTTTGGAGATATCTGTAAGCTTGGGTGATTAAATGCTTATCTAAATGGGAAGTACAAAGCAAACATAAATGATTCTATGAGTTCTGTATATTGTCATCAAATCCCTGTCTTCTGGGATAAAATCTGGACACTGAACATTCCATTTGGGTAGGCATCTCCGAAGAGGTGTGAAACTGAAAGGTGCACATCCAGGGCATAAACTAAAAGCATAAGCTTGCAAATACTTTGATGTCTCTTTTTTTTCTTGCAAATATTTCTCTGAGGTATCATCAGTTGGCAAATGCTTTGCCTGAATGTTTCCCTGGAGGACAATACTACTACTGTGGAATTAGGTCTTGACACCTTGTAGCTGGATTGCTGTAGTGCTGCCATTAAATCCAGTGCTGAGTATCTCTTTTTTTTTTTTTTCTCAGAGGCAGCTTATTAATTATTCTTTGGCATTTTTATTTTGTTTTACCATGTGCAGTACCAAATAATTACTTGATGCATTTGTCAAGTCTCTCAAGTGAGCCCAGGAAGCACTGTAAGCATTTTGCTTGAAAACTTTATTTGCAGTTAGGGAAACAGCCCTTAAAGGAAAACATTTGGGGAGCATTGTGCTCAGAGGGCCTGTGGTCTGTCTGATCCCCTGATTCCCAATTGTCACTCTATATGACAGCTCGTAGAAGAACCAAGCCAACAGGGTCAGGCATAAAATAAATAAACTATAAATAAACTATGATTTAGGTTCTTTGACTGTGGCCCTGTGTGCTCCTTTGTATCCTCACTTTGCTGCTGCCAGTAAAAATAATGTGTGGGAAGCCCCCATTAGATTGTGAGTTTCACCCTTGCACGGGAGACTGCAGCTGTCATCTCTGCTGGAAATCTTCAGGCCACTAAGCTGAGGAGTGGGAATTACTTCAGTAATGGTCTCATTCAAAATGGGATACAAATGAATACCTTACCAGGGCACCTGATTAGACTGTGAGGTCTTTGGAATGTAGTCACTGCAGCCTGCTGGGACACAACCCTGTAGACAGTGTCAATCCCACAGAGACTTCCAGAGATATCTAACACTGAGCGAGGCTGGACAAGGAGCAGTGGATAGGGAAATGGATAAATTGCAAAGCTCAGCCAGAAAAAACAGTTTCTTTTACTCATTTGCACTGCCTGAAGAAGTGGAGGCAGTTCAGCTTTATTGACCATATTGCAGCCCAGCAAAGGAAGAGTCAGAGAAAAGACCCAGGGCACCTTGAGCCAAGCAGATATTATTAACCAGGTTTTATTTCTGTAGAAACACTAAGTTTAAAAAAAGTCCCCTTTTTCCTCTCTTTCTTTCTTTTTTTTTTTTCCCCTTTAAATTATTTGTTTTCAAAGCTACCAAAGTACTGTTTTGGCCATTCAACTTCATGTGAATCTTCTTGCTCATGCTGTGTCCAGGATTTGTGTTTGTTCGAGACTGAGGGAAGAGCAATGTCAAAGAGAACCTGTCTCGAGGACTACTTGTTTTTGGAGGTTCTGTGAGCTTATTGCCCTTTCCCATGTACTGTTATCCTTCTGTTTTAATCAGGCAAAAATGCTAACCCTCAAGAGAGAAAAGCTGCCATGAAGAATGCTGAACAGTTCATGCAACAGATGAATTACCCTGCCAACACACAGGTGCGATCTATTTATGGAGGTGATACCAGGAGAGCTTGAGCTCTGTTAAAGACATTTTTTTTAAGTCAGCAGAAAAAAATATTTTTAAGGGCTTATAAGACATAAGGGCAATATTTCACATACAATCTAGAGAAGTTTCTGTTTGAGTAACTGTGTCAGTTCTGCTTTCCTTCTGTTTCATGTGTTTTCCTTCATTTCAGATTCAAGTCCTTCCCGAAGGAGGTGAAACACCAATGTTCAAGCAGTTTTTCAAAGACTGGAAGGATAAAGATCAAAGCGATGGCTTTGGCAAAGTATATGTCACAGAGAGAGTGGCTAAAATTGAGCAGATTGAATTTGATGCTACCAAGTTACATGAGTCTCCACAAATGGCTGCTCAGCATAACATGGTAGATGACGGTTCAGGGAAAGTAGAGGTAATTTTCATGTTGCAATAAATTTTATCTTATCTAACTAATGTATTCTGCTACTTGTAATGGGCTAAACTGCCACTCTGTGTTTTAATTAGTATACTGTTATTTAGATTAGCACTATATTAGTGGAAGTGTTACTTCTAGCATGACGGAAGAAACTTGGAGGTAGAAGGTGAATATCAGCTGTATGCTGGGTTGTGTTCTTTTGGTGCTTATGAAAGATGTACCAGTCATCAAGAGAAATCAAACACCAGAAATATTACCCCTTCTACACAATACCTTGTAAATATTTACTTTAAACATGATTCTTAGTCTAAAGGAAAAACTTCAAGCTCATATCAGCTTGAAATCTGGAATGGGAAGACTTTGCACTTGGAATCAGAAATCTGTTCTACATCTTTATGTCGGTAACCAGTCTGGTTTTTAGAGGAACCTTCTTTGTCCCTAATGTCTCTCTCAGGTAGCCTGGATTTGGAGAGAAAAGGATGACTGTACAGTCTTTCTAGACCTTTCCATACTCCACTTCAGGACTATCTTTGGACTACACAGGGCTGGCATGGCATTGTATCAACATGGCCTTTGAATGCAAATTGTATGTTGGGGTTCTGGAAGAAAAAGAAGGGATGAATACCTACAGTCTCATCCGTGTATTTTCTAGGTTTCTGACCTCACACTTGGGATGATCCACAGGCTTGAGCAGCCAATTGTTAGCTGAACTGGGCTGTAGTGAATGAAATAGGAAGAAATTTGCCTAACACCACATTATCTGACTGCAGCGTACCTCTCCAAAATGATATGTTAGTTTTATGATGGATCATAATGTTGTGCCATGTCACCTTAAGGTGTTAGGAAAGTTCAGCATAGCATTGTGTCAGCATATTTATTGTGTGGCAATAAAGCATCAAGACAAAGTATTGCAGTCCCTTGTTGAGGGTCGTCATTAATTCAGTGGGCACAGGGTGTATTTACCTACTTTGTGAAGAATCCTCCCTGTTTCTATTCAATAACACCTGGGAACAGAAAGGACACTCAAGGGTTAAGACAGTACAATACTTTGTGAAGAGTCTCAGGATGAAGTTCAGCAATCTGCAGTGATTTCCCTGTTTCCCCAGATCTGGCGTGTGGAAAGCGGTGGCCGAGTTCCTGTGGGGCCTGAGACATATGGACAGTTCTATGGGGGTGACTGTTACATTATCCTCTACACTTACCGTGGAGGGCAGATCATCTACACATGGTACGTTTGGTTGCCTTTGCACTGACCTGCAGTGTGTAAATACTATTTTATGTTGACTTTATGTTCTTTTGAGTAGAACATATGTAAATGTAAGATCGTTCACTGTGAGTTTGTCATACAGCACAAGCTCTGGGTTACTTTGAAGCTAAATTTAACCATGGTCTTTCTCCTTGTCTTCCACAGGCAAGGAGCCCATGCTACAAAAGATGAACTGACTGCATCTGCATTTCTGACTGTTCAGCTGGATCGGTCATTAAATGATCAGGCTGTGCAGGTTAGTGTCTTTTGGATAATATCTAACAGAGATTGTGATATATGCAAATTTTGATGAGAATTGAAAGGAGGAGTTGGCATTTAAAGACTGGAAATGCCAATTGCTCAGGTATGTATCAAGCCAAGCACCATGGGATCCTGTTAAAGTTGCCAGAGATTGCCCATTTGAATCATCCTTTCTGTATGCAGTTGTCCAAAAGGATGCAGATAAGGCAGAACCTAAAACTGCCTTTTCTTTTCTTTGATTTCCACTGTTTTAAAATTAAGTTTCAGTCCTGCCAAGACTTACAGACCCTGTGTGTAGCCAGTGGAGACTGAATGATAAAACTGTCCCAGGGCAACTCACTCCAAACAGGAGTGTGACAAGTCACTAGCCCTGTGGGAGCTCCCCTATCTCCTTTTGATTATGGAGGAAGTTGGGATATTTAGTCCAGACAAGACACTTGACTTTTAGAGGGCCAAAACTGAGAGAACTAAAAACCACATGAAAGACAGAGGAGGAATGCCTGCTGAAATTATGCAACAGGGTCTGACTTTTCCTTGCCTCAGTGAGAAATGTAACTGGGATTTTCCCATCTCACAGTGCTTGCAGCTCCATGAAAGCAGGACACACATCCTCACGTGCAGAAATAGGGTGTGCAAAGCAAGGCACAGGACATTGGCAACTAAAGGGTGTGAGTAGATAAGCTAGTCCTTAGCTTGACTGGGTGCACTCTGCTTATATCACTACTGAGAAGTGGTGGGTAGGTGAAGACCTGAGAGGTCTCTTTTCACAGAAAAGCTCGAGCTGTAAGATGACAAGGGACAAGCAGAGATTTTCTAGGCAGCAGGAGATAATTCTGTGATTCCCATTTCTTAATTACAAAAGCAAAAGGCTTCCCCCACCCACCAAAGTACAGTTAATTCAGATGGCAGCTGATACTTGTAGCCACTAATCAGTTATGATTTCTGATTGTAATTATTAAGGAAGGATTAGAACACATTTAAATAATTACTGCTTGAAATATTCCTAACATGTGCTCTATATTTGGACCATGTCCAGCACAATGTAGTCTTGCCTGATACCTAAGGCTAATGCTAATCTTAAAGTAATAACGATATTACTACTGCAATAGTAGGGTGCTTAAAAAAGTCTCTTTATTAAAGCTGAAGGAGATCCATTTCACTGCAGTAGACGTGATACTTAAAAGCACTTTCAGCCCTCAATGAGTTTAGGAATATATGTTTACATATCCATATGTATATATACATGCACATATGTATGTATTTGTGCATTTTTATGCAAACAGAATATATTACCTGTGCCTAACATCTTTTATCAGCATTATTTGAAAGCTTTAAGTGTGTTATTTTGTGTGGTCACTAGATGGCACGACAGTACAAATGACTGTTAAAACCCCTGGCTTGCAAGAGTATGTTTCACTGTTCACTGTGCTGTTTGGGTGATTTGGGGTTTTTGAGTTTATTTAGGTTGTTGCTTTTAGGGATTTTTTTGTGGTTTGAGGGGGTTTTTTTTTCCCATTTGTAAAATCCTACTGCAGTTTGTCCCTTACAAGTATATGTGTCCTAGCTTATCCTTACCAGACAACTGTAGCAGTCTATTTACCTGTGAAATAAGTAAAATGATATGTGTCCTCTGGGCACCCCGGCTTGCAGCTGCCCTGGGCCTCACTGAGGGCTCTCCACTTCTCCTATTCTGCAGGCTACACAGCATGTCTCATTCCCTTTTTTCCCCCTTTCTTTCTGGGAATGAAAGGCAGGGATTTGCAACTCTCTACCTTGGCCAATGGTACTGTTATAAAGGAAAATTAAATGGTTGCATACAAATAACTTTTATCATACATTAACCAAAAAATAGTCATTTTTCATAGTGCAATATGGCTTTTTTAGATGGCAATAGCATCTTTTACATGGAAGTTCATTTTCGTCATCCATGTTATTCTCTGGATGAGAAATTTATGCTACCCTTTTTCATCCTCTTGCAGATAAAAAACATATAGAAATAATGAAAACAATGAACAGCCATTCTCTTCTGCTTAAATACAGGGCACCTAAACTTCCAAGACAGTTTTTCAGGAGGATTAAGTCATTCTAGAAAACACTATGAAATGACAGTTCTTTTGAAAATCAGTGATTTTTTTATTACAGTAGATAGCATCCATTTTAATCAGCTAAATACTGTGTTAGAAGTTTGAATCTTGTCTTTGTGTCATCGTGATTGACAAAAAAAAAATCTCACAAATGCTCTAACTGTGTGTGTCTGGAACTACTTTTTTAGATCTTTTCAGGTTGCCATTTCTCGGTTTTGCTAACATACTTAGCATTGTTGGCTAAGGTTCCCTAAGCTATTCAGCAAAGACCAAAAATAACCGCTTGTGTCCTTTTGTTTCTTTTATTGCATTTCTTTACGTATGTACAGATCCGAGTCAGTCAAGGCAAAGAGCCTGCCCATTTACTGAGCCTGTTCAAAAACAAACCACTTATAGTCTACAAGAATGGGACATCCAGGAAGGAAGGTCAGAAACCTGCTCCACCAACACGACTCTTCCAAATCCGCAGGAACCTAGCAGCCATTACTAGGATTGCAGAGGTAAGGTCACCTGCTAAGTAAACCAGCCATTCCCGGTGGGAAATGATGGAGCTGCCATGAGCTCCTCTAACTAATCTTGTTGGGCAGTCATATCTGGTAGGAACACAGAACTCCAAATCCAATCCACTGCTCTATTTGACAAACCCATCCAATAAACCAAAGAGAATATGCTGTAGCTGGCTGGAATCAGTCTACATCGTTCAGAGGAACTGTAGGAATACACACAGTGAGCAGTCAGTTGACAAAGAATAGACAAGGAGTCAGCAACCCTATGAGATGGTCTTTCCTACTGCAAACAGTCCTAAGTTTTGCCCTGCAAGTCAGTTCCCTGTCTTAAATCCTTCTCTAATTTGTATCAATATAAAACTAGAGAAGAACTGAAGACCAAAAACATAGCAGATTAAAATGTCTACACATTTTATATAAACATGCAAAATAGTAATTACACTATTTGAAGATTTGAAGAATAACACAATTTCTTTTTTAATCTAGGTTGATGTTGATGCAGTGTCACTCAATTCTAATGATGTCTTTGTTCTGAAACTGCCAAACAACTCTGGCTACACGTGGGTAGGAAAAGGAGCAAGTAAAGAAGAGGAACAAGGAGCTCAATACATTGCCAATGTTCTCAAATGCCAGACTGCTAAGATTAATGAAGGCCGGGAACCAGGTTCGTATGAGGCCACATGGCTGCTAATAGACAGCTGAGAATACACAGCACTGTGTGGAGACAGTATGTTTACATTAGATATTAGGAAAAATTTCTTTACTGTAAGGGTGCGGAGACACTGAAACAGGTTGCCCAGAGAAGTGATGGATGGAACTCATCCCTGGAAGTGTTTGAGGAGGAGTTGGATGGAGCTCTGTGCAACCTGGTGCACTGAAAAGTGCCCCTGGTCATGGCAGGGGCATTGGAATTAGTTGATGTTTAAGGTCCCGTCCAACCCAGGCCATTCTATAATTATTTCTACGTATGCAACTGATATCGGTATTTTGACAAACTGCAGGGAGTACTGTAAGAAAATGCATTCATCTTTGAGACAGCAAAGAGATAGATTGGGGATTTCTGAAACACTATCTAACAAGCTAAACCATCAAATGTTAAATCAGCTGGTGAATTATATGTTATGTATTTTAGAGGAATTCTGGAAAGCACTTGGAGGTAAAAAAAATTACCAGACTTCATCACAACTCTTGGCAAAGGCTGAAGATCATCCCCCTCGCTTGTATGGTTGTTCTAATAAGACAGGCAGATTTATTGTGAGTATATGATGAATACTTTCTGTTTAATTATATAGTTTCTGGTATATTTTGCCTTGGAAATCAGTGGTCATTAAATGAATTTGGGGATCTGGCTTAATTATCCAGGCTTGGCAAGAACTAGAGAGTGGATGTTTGATGCTTTAAACTATCCAAATGTGGTGGATGAACAGAACAATTAATACTGCAGAAGTTTGCATCCAGGGCCTGCTCCAGCCTGGAAATAGAGGCTTGCAGATGCAAAAAGATAAAGCATTTGCCCAGTCAAAAGCAATTTAATTCTTGCAGAGCATCGCCAGATTGCTATCAGTTTGCTGAGAAAGAGCAGGTCAGTGCCTTGCCCCTTACGTGTTTGACAGTGGTGGCAAGGAAAAGAAACGCTGCTTGCCAAAAATCCCAGTGGCAGTCTGAAATTCTCCCTAGAGATTTAAGATGTGTAATTATGCCTTCAAGGTATTGGCTTGTGCTCAAGGAAGTAGGAAGACCTACTTCCATGGCAGAAATACCCAGAGCTATGTACTGGGTATTAAGCCTGTGATTCAGGCTTAATTACTTACCGTATTCTGGGAGGGCAATGCTGTGTCACCAGTTGGCAAGGACGCACTCATTTTTAGGCAGGGGACATAGCTGGCAGTCTCCTTAAGGCACAGCCCAGTCATTTGGAGGGGGATAAAACAAATAGGATCCTTTAATAAGGACTTTAAAATCTTATGAGAGTAGGAATGTGTATTCTTCTAACAAGCTTTTAAAATACTCCTGGGAAATACAGTAATAGGAACCAAACTTTCTGCAGTAGTCGGCTGGGAGCTATGGACTTACTTTTTATTTTAAATTCCCTCCAAATTCTGTGAAATCCCCTCTTTCCTATAGACTTTCTCTAATAACTGAATCACCACCATTAGAGGTCCCAGATGAGGCAAGTGAGACCACTCTGACCTTCTGGCCACTGTAACAAAGGGTGGGGAAAAGGAGTATCTTTTTCACCATCTGTTTATCATCCCTTTAGCACTCCTACATGACCGCACATAGCCAAACTCTTGACAATCCTTTAAAAGTAGCAGCCATTAGCTACATTATTATCTTTCCTTCTCATACAGAATAATATTAAACTGCCTATCTATCTTCCTGCACATCCTTGGAAGAAGCAAGCAGTCTGCCTATTCTTTGGGGACTAATCCTCAATGGCTTAGTCAACTGCAACGTCCTGTTGTCGAGTGACTGGGAAGCTTGGTTGGGTGTGTATTTCATCCCTGAGCTCGCCCACTGCAAACCAAAGCAGTTTCTTTTCCTAATTAATGAATGTAAGCTGCATGAATGTAGCAGCTGATATCATCTTGATTGGTTCAAGGTTCAAATTTCCCTGTCTCCTTCTGGCAGACCTCAGTCCCAACTTAACAGTAGTCAACAATTATAATGTAGATCTTTGCCTCTCCTGAGGATATTTTACCAACTCTGAAAAATGGAGAGCTGCTTTTATAGGACATGCCTTTATGTGATTTGTTTCATTTCAGAAAAACACTCTTAACATGTTCATCAAATCACTTTAGGGTTTGATCCTTTAGGTGCGAATTGTTCATCAGCCTCTGCAGTTATAAAAATAGGTTAGGTCTTTGTGAAATTGTGTGTCTTGATAAATCATTAAAAACAAAAAAACGCCCTCAAAACATATTATCCTTTCTAGATTGAAGAGGTCCCAGGAGAATTCACTCAGGATGATTTGGCTGAAGATGATGTCATGTTGCTGGATGCTTGGGAGCAGGTTAGCTGTGTACTTGATCATTGCTTTTTGTGATAACAAGGATAATTTATTCTTAATCACTTCGTTTGTAAGATGGGAGAAACAATCATCTTGACAGAATGGAAGCAGTTTTGTTTTCTTTAAATTATACCAAAAGGAGCTATACTTTTTGAGATATATGTTTTGCTGGTGTTCACATGTGTGATTGAATTTCCAAGCATAATGTGAGACCATGGCAGGCACTTATTTAAACCAATGGCAGCTGCAAGAGTATAAGCCCCAGCAGTGTTCTGGAAAGGTTCTCAATAGTGTTCTTTACTTTATCACAAAAACTTATTAATTTTTAAAAAAAATATTGCATTAAATGTGTTGAAAATCCACTAGATCCTTGTAGCAGGAGCCACCTACAAAAAGTCCTAGTAGACAAAGGGACCAATACTAGATAGACCATTACAAAAATTTCTTCATATTAGAAGGTGAATGGAGGGTGACAGAAATAATCTCCATCGTTGCCCAGTTCACTGAAAACTGAAAATGTGGAGAGCTTTTTGAATGGCAGGCAAACTCACTGCAGATTTAGAGAACACATCTGTTTCTCACAGCATATTCTCTCTACCCTTCCTCTTGTCTTGGAGGGAAAAAGAAGGCCCACGCCCTATTTGTCTTCTTCAGCTTAACCCTTAAGGAACAAAAGGCTGAGGTTTTTGGAAATAAGAAGGAATGTCCATGGTCCATGTGAAAAGGAGTGATGGGTGTGGTGGAGAAGATCTGGATAAAAAGCAATTGGGTCATACCAACTCAGATAAGAAGTCTTGGAATTACATGTAGCTGGTTTCCAAGCAAATCCTGGAGAGAAAAAAAAAAAGGGTTATGGGAAATTGCAGATCAAGGCTCTGGTTGTTGGGTTTTTCAGTTGGTTATCTAGCAGTCACTCAGAGTAGCACATATCACAGGACACAAATGTTGATGTGCACACAGAGCTCAAACTAGAGAGACATTATTACTACCTGCACCCAAAGAGCAATTTCCTTGTAAAGGTGTTAAAGATACCTATGGAAAAGGTAATTAGAGATCCTTTCGTCAGAATGAATAAAGGTCTGGCCTTCCAGTGTCATAGAGAGCAGTGAGATTTCAGAGCATGACTACACTTTCTCACAAGGGAGAAAAATCATCAGTTGTGCTTTGTGAGAGCTCTGTATCTCTGCAGTCTTTTCATGGCATATGTTCTTTCTCCTAATGGAATCAACTACTTTGTACCTTACCAGCTGTACACAACATCCTTATAACACATGGGGAGTTATGTCTTTCCTCTCTTTGCAGGTTTTCATCTGGATTGGGAAGGATGCTAATGAAACTGAGCGACAGGAATCCGTTAAATCAGGTAAATCAAATCAATTTGGCAGATTTCTGAGTGAAGTAGCATCAATATTACTTAACAAAGAGGAAAATATGATGTAGAAGAAATCTAGTTATGTTTACAGTGTCTCAAAGTGTTACTGAGCTTATTAGGACTTAATACAGGAGGTTATTATTTTCACCTTTAAATGCGCTTTAAAACTCTGTAAGTTTATGAAGGATAAAATTAATCAGGATAGCATTACTGGGCTGCAGAGCTTTTTAAATAATATGTAGGAGACCCTTATGAAAAGCAACTGCACTGAAAAGAGAAGGAATTTAAAAGGAGGTCCCTACTGACCTGCACCCTCAATAATGTATCTAGAGAAAGAATTGCCAGCAAGTCCTTATAGTGCCACCCTTCACTAAGTTAAATATGCAGGAGGAAACTCCAATTACAGAACAAAACAAATCAAGACAACTTACGTGGCACATACCTCCTTGAAAAATCGTGTGTCATCCCCGGTGTGACTTAATATAGCTAAGCTATTCTGACAGAGCTCGTGCTGAAAACCCTTGCATGTGTTTCCCTGGAGCAGATAGGGTTACCTGGCTGTGTTTCCATATTTACTGATGTCATGTTGAGATGTCAAGGGAGACTATGTGGACAAAATGGGAATGAAGCTTGTGCATCCTCACAGCACCAGCAAATGCTTTCTCCTGTTTAAGAGCCAAAACCCAGCTGTATGGCAACAAACTGCTCAGAAAAGCAATCCCTCTGTTTTAACTTCATGGAAGATTCCTTCACTGCCAGCTGGGAAAAATCAGCCTTTACCTGATCATCTCATTGCCTTTGAAATAATTAATTGAATACTGTATTATAGCAACCCTGTGTTCTTCCACTATGGCTTTTAATGTATTTTTTATACTAAAGGAATGAACTCATATATTCCATGTTTTATTTCCTCTCTGTTTTTAGCCAAACGCTATATTGAAACAGATCCTTCTGGAAGAGATAAGGGAACCCCCATTGTAATTGTGAAGCAAGGGCATGAACCCCCCACATTCACAGGCTGGTTCCTGGCTTGGGACTCAAACAAATGGAAGAACTGATCTCTCCAAGGAGACTCCAGCTTCAAGCCAAAGAATGATCAGAGCCCAGCTACTTTCTAGTGTTTCTAAGCATGAGCTTATGCAACAATATGATGCATCTATTGTTACATTTTCCTGAGCTTTGATGTATTTCTGTGAATAATCTAGAAATTCCTAGCACTGGAAGGGATAAATGATAATTGGAAACTGACCAAATGGTGTGAGTGAGGCTTTTCTAGTAGTAAATATAGAAAGTGCTACCAATCTTTAATCTTAAAAGAAAGAAATACATTTTCTTTAATCTACTGATTCTTTAAAGAGAAGCTGTGAATCAGTTTACTTTAATGTGCTAAAATGGACCAAATTCTGTCTTCAGTTAAAAATCCAAACTAATGCCACAGAAATTCCTTTAGATTAAGGTCAAGATAATAGTGTGCAGAATTTGGCTTGATAGAGGAATAAAACTATCCATTGCAAGGAAAGGACTGCACCTGATTTAATTGCTAGGCCCACGTATTGCTACACTCATTGAAAATTTCAGATAATGTCTGATCCACAGTGGGAGTTGTGGCTCACAGGGGGGAAATCATGGATGGATATTTGGAGACAGCCATGCTTAACATGTTTGTTTACCCTGTTAATACATGTACAGGTGGAGCTTTAGACTGAATAGTGTCAGCATATGAAACCAACAAAGGTTTTTTTGTGGGACTGTCTAGTGTATTGTAATGAATTTCTGCAGATTGATCTCTGAACCAGTGCCAGCTCCGCCAGGGCTTTTTAACTAAAGCTCTTAAACACATTGTAGTGCACTGCTGCTTTGAAGTGGAAGCAAAAGTAACAGCTTCAAAAACACATACTCTGCCTTAACCAGATTGCTCTTAAGCCATATTTCACCTAAGTTGCCTTACTCAGCAGTACTCAGTTCTTCTTCAGCATGCAGACTGTTCACCTTGTCTGCTGCAGGATGTCTTTCTAATTTTCTGGGCAGGTGTTAGACAAATATCAAGCACATCAAAAGCAAGGAAACCCTGGTTTCGGTAGCATTTCTGGGAATTTGGAATGTGAGTATGCACCATACAATATGACCGTGTCTTTTCTCTCAGGCACACTTATTTGAGCTATTTTTTATTCTGGTGAATTTAAAAGTATGTTTTCAAAGTGGCTTTTATTTGTAACTTAGCCAGAAAAAATCTACTTAAGGGCAGTGGGAAAGCTTCTTCAAATCTTTAGCACTGCTTTGATCACTTACCCAGTAATGCTTGTTTTAAACAACAATTCATACAGCTGTAAATTATACTAGTGTGGTTTTTTTAATGACAGAATTTCAACAGTTTTATTACTCTTGTAAGTTAGGTTGGAAAGTGAAGTTTTAGATATTTTTGTAATTTTTTAACATGCTTGGGATTTTGAATCGGGGTAATGCAAGAGTGAATTTAGTCTGAGCTCATAATACCAGTGACAAAAGAATTGTGGAGCTAAGAAATTAATTACAGGAGTTAGCTTTAAACATCTGTTTAAATGTCTCCTAATATAGTTGGGCTGTATCTGAATATAATTTCATTTAAAATAAAGTTACAAAAACCAGTATTCTATATGCCAAACTGATCTTCCTCTCTCTGACATATTGTAGGACAGTGCGTCCACTGGCATTTAGGAAGACTTCCTGAAAACCTAAGTAGGTACCTTCCTTTTAAATGGACAGTGCCTTGAGAAGTTACTTGTTTTTACTTTGGTGCCATTTTGCCCAATGGAAGCTTAACTCTTGTCAACAACTTCACAGTTACAAACCTAAGTGAAGATCAAAGAACTGGGTGCTTATTAGGGTTGTTATTTTCATCTTTAAGAAAAAACACCATTGTTGTTAATCAAACTCTCTGTTTTTATACCCTTTTGCTTGCAAAAATAATTAAGTACAGAAATAACTACTTTATAAAATAGGAAGAAATAGGTTTATGTTTGTTTTTAAAGGATACATCTTGCTTTTTTTTTGTGAGAGTAGGTAAGATGTCCTTCTGCTGGAAGGAGCACAAAGACCTTTTCAATGCCTCAGCCACTGAGCAGCCTGTAATTATTTGTCATCTTCAACACATACATATGATTCTTCTCATTTTTAAAAAATAACAGTTACAGTAGCTTCTGAACCAAGGATTAGACAAGATTTGTCCTTCTTGTACATAAACATCTTCCGGAACACTGAGGGCTCTGAACTGGCACAGTCTGCCAGCATATTCTCCAGCACTGTGAAAGCCTCTTTTCAGTTCTCCCATATAAGACAGAGGAGCTTTTGTGGTCTCCTGGCCTGGGCTTTTGAGTTTGTAATACATTGTTCTGGCATGTTGATTACTGATGTTGAGAAGAGCATTGAGACCTCATAAGGGAACAGTGTTCTCCACTGGCCTTTAAGCACAACAGCTGCTAGCAACATTGTTCTTGGGTTTACTTGCCAGTGAGGAAGTTTATTTTTCATACATGTATGTGCATTACACACAAAGACGTATTTCTTTCTCTCAAGAAGAGAAGGAGAGAGGACAGATAGGATGGACTATGACTGCTTGGAAGTGTTAAAGATTAAGCTGTTTCCAAGAAAATATTTAAGCTCCTATCTTTATGAATACACATATCAAACCTATCTGCCTTGTTTTCATAATAGAAAAAAAATTGCAGATCTGTATACAGTCAAGAATAAGCTATGTCTTGCAGTACTAGTATGTTCACTCTACTTGTAATGGCAAAATTAGACCCTGATTTAGGAGTTTCATTATGCTACTACCAAACAGAAAAAAAAAAAGTTCTATTGGTTGTGAACACAGAATTATTTTTCATCTTTATTTCATTGCAACAGAAAGGTATTAGGAATCCTTAGAACTAACAGGATATCATAGTACTACATAGTATTTATATTGCATAAAATAGAGTATAACTACAGATTATGCACAGGACGGGAGTCAGCTTCTGGAATCACTGCTCTAAATACCCATTTTGACCATAGCACACAGTGCTGTTTAGAATTAGATCTGCTGTAAATGGTTATGTTAAATGCAGCTATATTCAATTGAATGGTTTGATTTCTTGCCAGTGTAGACTCATCCAGGCTTCAACTGCGGCAAAAAAATACTGCTGATGGGGTAGACAGTAGGATTATGGTACTCTCTCTCACAAGAGAACTGAGGAATCATACAGAAAATGTTTTGCTCCCTAGACTATAGCAGGAGATGCTCTCAGACATTTTTAGACATTTTCATAGGCTACAGGAACATTTCCTGTTATGACCTTTGTAATCTTCTTGTAGTCTTCATTTTTACTGAATGCAAAAGAATTAAAAAGAAAAAAATGGCCCAAACAAGGCTATTCTTTTCCATGGACTGAAATTCTTCTTCAGAGTTGACTTCTCTGCAAAAAAGCTTCAGAAAAAACGTTCAAACTTTGCTTTAGGATACAACTGCTTCAGCAGCATCTCACTGAAGTTCTGCCTTTATGGCTTAATTGAGCCAAATGCAAATATATAAGCCAAAAAATTATTATCTAATAAAATCAGAGCTAGATAATACTTTGCTGTGCTGACTCTAAAAATCCTTGCATTTTCTTTTTTAATGACAATAATTTTGTCTTTAGATAAAGAAATGGTACACTCTTTCCTTCTTACAGCTAGGACTTCTGGTGCTAAAATCAAAGGAACTTCTGAAAACACAATCAGATCATTAATGTATGTCCTACCATGTCCTAAATGTCTAATTACATCCTCTCTTGACTAGCCTAAAGTTACTTTGACCTTTTCTGCCTATTAGCCCATTTCCTTATGCTAAAAATGAATATACTACACTCACTTCAATTACAGCTTCCAAGGTGCAAGGAGGAGAAGGGCTGACCAATGGGAACTGAGAGGACCACGATGGCATAAAATGTACGGATTATTATTTTGGCCCTTCTCCCTCAGCTTGTCATTTTCCTCTTGACATTAAAGCATATTTGCATTGCAGGGGGGGAAAAATTACCCTAAAAAACATAATATGTAAGCTCTTTTTTAAAATTATTTTTTAATAATAGCAGACAGAGTTATTCCAGGGGAGCAAGCAGAAGGTGAAACAGTCTATATCAGGCTTCTTCCTAAACACATCCACACTTCCACGCTGTGAGTGTTCTCTCCTCAAAGGGTTGTTATGAGTGTACTGAGAACCACAACACTCTACATTTTACCACCACATTTAATCAGTCAGCAGTGAAGTTTGGGGCTCTGTGCATATGAAATGAAAGCATCAAGTGAAAGCATTGATTTTTATTGTTTGTTAGACTGCAGATCATTGCCTCAAAAACTAGCTGCATGGAGGCAAGCAGAGGAGATTGGAACAATCTAAGCAGTACCCCACTGAAAGGCCCAGAGACACACAGCTGCTTTTGCAGCAACAATGCTTTGATTGTTTTAAAAAAGCCTCTTGACTGGTGCTAGAAGAACACAGCTCTCCTTGCTGCTCTTCAGCAGATATCACAGAGGTGACTCAGGGTCATTTACCTTGATAACATCAAGGCTGGATGCAATCAAATTATTTTAGTATCATTTGCCCAACAGTTCACCATGCTTTGTGTTGTCTGATACCCTTGCTACAGAACAAGCAGCTAGGGAAACAACTGTGATTAAAACAGACCACTGATTGGAAGATTACAAATTTCCCTCGAGGCTTAGATTTTCACAGAGGTGTCTCAGAAGTGTCACAGATTTCCTGTAATGGGCCTTGCAGTACATCAGAGTCCCCATTTAACCAGCTGAGTAGGCTGCAGATGTCTCTAATGGCACCAAAGGTTGCTGTGCTTCTCATCTACTAACCAGCTACTCTCCTACTGTACTTGGGTAAGGAGTTGCAGTGAATGTCCTCCCAGCAAGAACAGGCAAGAAGCTCACGCTGACAATCCCTACTCTCTTTCTAGATAGGCCCCAGTAGCCTTCTGCTGCCAGACTCTGTCCCTAGCATTTGCTGATGCACTTCAGCATCCAAATAATCCCCTGTGTGAATTCCCAAAGCTCAAAGTGATCTTTTTTTAAGATTGTGTGAGGAAAGGTGATGAAAACTTGTCTGATAGCCAAAGCAGCAAACAGGGATTCTGGTGCCTGTATTTCCTGTTGTCTGTGTGAAGTGAATCACTGAATTCCAGTCCTGTTCTCTAGCTATTAAATGAGGAATTCCTCAATCCTTTCCCTGTTTATTTAAGCTGCTCTGTCTCTTACCGTGTGTTTGTACAATGCTTGACCTAGTCAAGTCACTTCTCAACACTGTCATCTTGTGGGCACTGCTCATAACCCAGACAGCTGCCCGGGTTATTGGTGCCAGGCTGCACAGACTTGCTCAGAGCAGGATTAGACAAGATGAGTGCAATGCCTCAGACACCTGCTGAAGAATGGGTGCAGTTCCACCAGCTGTGGCATCAGGCAGCAGAGGATGGACAGAGGCCAGCTCAACTGGAAAGTAAAGCTTTTATGTTTTAACACAATATCAGCTAAAGTTGATCTCTTGCCTGTTCAGTCTTGACACTCCATTAAAGGTGTAACTATGGGTATATCTGCATCAGGTCCATAAAATTCCTCTCCAGATTGGGAGAAACTGCTCTGGGGAATGTAAGTATAAAATGAAGACAAGGCTCTGCTGAGTTTACAAAGAAATAGCTAAGTCCTCAGGTGCTTTTTTACTTCAACTTGGAGAATGAAAAGATTTGCTTTTAAAAGGGATGGCATCTTGTCTGATTTTCCATGTCCTGAAACTTTTCCTGCTGTTGTTGAAGATATGAAGCCTCTCTGCAGTACAGCTCATTTTGTTTCTGGTGAGTGTTGTTTTGTGGTTGATTTAAGGACTGTGACTGTTGATAATGTATTGGGTGTTTCTTTCATTGTAACTGAATTACACTGGGTAAGACATCCACTGACATGGCTTCAATCCAGAGATTGACTGCATCCTGTCCACAGTCAAGAGAGAGAAACAAAAAGTGCTCACTGACTACAGATGGAGGGATGAAGATTATCAAATTTCTTGTTCATTCTGAAGCTTTGGTTTTACATTTAAATGTTGTCTCCATTTTTCAACAAATGTCTGCTGGCTGCTGCTATTGGCTTCACACAATTTCATCACACTGGCCCAGTGAAAGCTTGGAGTTAGGGCCTCTGTGGTGACTGCTAATGGCTATCATTTTATCTCAACTCTGACTTATCACAGGTCTGAAAAACACAGAAACACACATATGCTTTATGTGCCAGACTGCTGTGCCTTCAATCAATCCTCAGCAAGGACTCAAATATGAATGATTTGCAGGAGTGCAGTGACGCTAACTTAAAAATCCCTGTATCTACAGCTGTGCTGAGATGAAAGACTGTGCAGATATCGGTGTCCCTAAGCAGAAGGGCAGGGCTCTTTAAGTGACCCTCAGCAGGCAGAGTCTCTGAGATTTAGTAACAGGCTTTCACAGAATGACCTATGGCTTCAGAGGCCTTCTATCAGTAAACTAAGAGGAAGGGATACAACCATTTGTCCTCTTTAAAGCTTTCTCATGCTTCCTCTGAAGGTTCAGTTTGGGGCTGCATCTACTTATGTAATGAATGTATCATATATTTATCTCATACCATCTGAAATACAGAATCTTCAAAGCATGAAGACTTCCTTAAATAGATTCTTTCTGTTTACAATATGTCCATGCTTATTTTTTCCTTACATAAGGAGGTATAATTTGTTGGATTTTTCTTTTCCAGCAGTAGAGAGGCCTTGAATAATATAATTCAATTAGGAAAAAAAATTGATTATGTTCATAGTATCCTGCTGCTGCTTCTGCTCCCTAGAGTCCTGCCTGGACAATGATCAGTCCTGGGAGAGGTAAAGAGGAAGGCCTTCAGAGAGATGAAAGCTGCAGAGCTTACCCTTGCAGTACTTCAACTACCAGCTCTTGCAGTAGTGCCTGCGCCATTCACTGGAGTTCAGTAACACAACTAAAATCTCAGCTAAACAATCTGTTCCTCCACAAGTTTGTTTATTTGCCTTCCTTACTTTGTTTAAAGCCTGCTAAGTAGTGTGGTGTGGCCATGAAAGCCAGAGAAGGGGAAACCTATATTCTGATGAAATGCTGTGATGTCAACAAAAAGCTTAAAAAACGATGCATTTAAAAATTAGTATTTTGGCAGGGGTTTATGTGAGTTTACAATTCTAGTGGCAGAAGCTGTGCCAAATTCTCTGAAAAACTTTCAATTTTCAATATTATGGAATGTATGATGTGGTTTGTTTGAATCATATTCCCTGGGAGAGGAAAGCAAAAACGATTTTGCAGGGACAGGTTTTATAAGGTCTTCAAAGTGAGTTTATTGTTGTTTCTCTCCAAGAATTGAAACCTAGGATATGAAAGAAAGCTTTCTGCCTAGCACCCCTGTGATTAGCTTTCAAATCAATTTTCAAGAGACTTAGCTTTTAATATTTAGCAAGCAGTAGGCCTAATCTTACATTCACTGAAGTAATTTTGAAATTTAGTGTTAATTTAAAAAGAAGACATTGTGAGGTGATAAGATTTTAAAAATCTAGACTACAGCTGAGCAAGGAGATGAAATTACTCCTCCCCACCCACACAGTGTTTGTCTTCCTTGAAACCTTATTCTTTCATCGTCCTCTCTTTGGTTTGTTTCTTCTTCCTTTTTTCATCTAATCATAAATACAAACCTGGGAGCTCCCTAGGATAAGGGTTGGTTTTCCTTTTGCTATAGCATACCGTAATAGGCTTACATTTCACATTGAAACTCTTAAGTATTATAACTGAGAAGAATGGTCTCTTTTTTTTTTGTCTTTNTTTTTAATTTGGCTTAAGTTTTAGAAACTGCAACAAATATCCAGTACTTAAGTATAAGATGCCCATCATTTCTCAACGAAGAGATTGAAACCTTCATGCCACAGCTCAGGCTAGCTGGTGAAACTGTCCATGGCCCTGGGGGGAAAGAGCTCCTTTGCACTGAAACTCTGCAGTTCTTATCAGTGGCACCCAAACAACTCTGTTATGGCTTGAAAAAAATCCAATCTAGAATGCTTAGCTCTCATTCACATTCTGCTGACTGAAGTTTACTTTTCACACCAGAAATCAAACCAAAGGAGTATTTGATCTTTCCATTCCCTCCTGAAAGCTGATTTTTAACACCCTCTTGCTTCAAAACAAAATTTAATGCATTGGTCAAAATCCAAACATGCACAGGGACTGGATGCAGTTGCCACACAGCTGGCAAAGCTGTAAGTCTTAGCTCAAAATTCCTAGTGCCTGGGAAGTCTGCAAATAAAAAAGCACTCAGAACTATGACCTTCTTTGCAAGTAAAAAATTGGATCATATATAATTCTGAGTCCAAATTTTTGTTTTATTTTGCTGGGCCATATTAAGTTTTTCCACTGTGCACTTCAGATGCCTGTTGACTAAAAAGACAGGTTATAGATCCAGCCAGTGGCACAGTTTTTGAAAACTCACAAATACCTCACAACTACAGAGCTAAAATGAAGTGCCTGGGAAAGACTTCTGGTAGGAAGCAAAGCAAGCACTGCAGAGAATGGAACCAATGGACTGCACAGATGCTCAGTAGGCTTTATCAGTCTTCTGTGGTTCTTTCTGTTAAAGCATGTATTTGTTGTGTTTCTTCAGGAACATTGTTAATTTATTAATTACCTCAGTAAAGATATTACAACTACATTTGAGCTCAGTTATCTGACTAAAATTAATAATAAATTGTTTTTTTCTTTAAAAAATAAAAATAAACTCCTCCCCTCTATCTAGGGAGCCAGCAGGTCTCTCTTTTCACTCACCTAAGAAAGAGATACTTTAAGAAAGCCAGAGGGTAGTTATATTCCATACAACCTGTTCTGTATGTGACCAGGAGTTATAAGCAGGGCTCACAAGCTCCTATTATTAGGAGCCCTGATATATTAATAAACAGTGGCTGGAGAACATCAAACAAATTGTTTGTTGTCTATTTCATTGTCTCAGTGGGGACTTCTCTCAGCTGTTGCCTCTGAGCACCAGGCTCAAGGAGCTGTGATATTATCACTGTACTGCCTACATTATTATACATTAAACCAGAGACTTTAGATTTTTCACAGCCCTCTTGGGAGCTTAGGCGTATCTCCCATAAAATTTTATTTCCATACAGTGTAATCTCTGTGAAATCTGCTTCTATTGCTTGTGTGCCTTTTTAGGAGAGATGAGCAACTGAATTTCCTCTTCAGGGTGTGCACTTAACTTGATTTACACAAAGTTATTACAGATCAACAGCCTGCTCGTTTTCACAGTGAACCCTTATATTGGATGGGCATCACCTCTCAGTTGTTGCCAAAATGGTGGGAACACATCCAAGAGCCAGCTGTGCACATCACACAGGCACAGGCTCCCTTCTCCAGCCAGCCACAGGAACGACCAGTCCCTGCAAATTAGTGGGGTTTCAGTGCTTTGTCTTTTGTGACTGTTTTTGAAATGCTCTCATTGCAGGTTTCAGTGCACTAGATTTGTCATTTAAGCATTTCATTAACCATATGCTAACTCCAACTCTGTGCACTGAGTGCTGTGTGTTTATTCCTGTCCTGGCACTTCCTTTTGGATATATGCATCACCTGAAGAACAAAACATAGCTTTTAAATAAGTAACTGTTATAAGCAGATGGATTGTTAGGAAATAACTGGTTTAAATGAATGTTTCATCCTATAAACACTTAGCCAGAAGCTTCAGTCAGAACTTGTAACATTTTTTCCACTACAGTAAATCAACTGAGATAGAAATTTATCAAAGAAAAACAAATTCTTTGTTCTGATGTCCAAGGTCTGTTTGTCTGCTATTACAATTCCAGCAAATGTCAGCACCTTTATACATGTTAAATAGTTATACAATATTTGTAAAGTTCTTTAGAAAAGAAAAAATATTTAATAGCAGGGGCTTTTTTTCTTTCCTTCATTGTTACTCTGTGCTAGCAATATCTCGAACAGCAGTAGTTACACTACCAGCATTTCCATTATTATTCTGCAGCTGGGAAAATACCTTCACATATTAAATCTGTCTATACAGGGGCAAAATAAAACATGCTACTCTTATATTTGTAATTGTAGTACTTATAATCTGCTTGCAAACTTCCCATCATATTAAAGTGATATATTTAAAAACTCTGCAACCCTTTTCAAAGGAAGCAATGTGAGATGGGAGCTGATATTGAAATCTCAGCCTGATAGAATTTTAGACTGTTTAGAATTACTCTGGCATGCAAAAAACAAAACAAATAAAACAAACACCTCCAAAAAACACCTCTAAAGTGCCCATGCCTTTTCTGGGGGAAAAAATACTGGGGAAAAAAATATTGGAAGCCATTCTCTTAACTGGCAAGATTTTTAAACAGTAGCATTGAGTAGTACTGCATTTCAGCAAAAGAGTGTGATGACTTGAGTCAGTAGTTCCAAAGGGGAAAAAAAACCCTATCAAAGCAAAAGTGCTGTCACAAACCTGGGGCAGGAGGTGAGGAACATGTTGCTGAGGTGAATTTAAGGCTTTGATCAGTATACAACTATTGAAAAAACATGCAAGCCAATGCTTGCTCGTATGTAGTATCACACATTGAACACTGGAATTGCTCATGGTGGAGAAGTCTTACCTCATGTAATGAAGGATTGAAGTAGAAGGTATTTTGTCCATTTATTAAATAAACATATTTGCTGGTGGTTTTTTTACCACCAGCTTCTTAGTGATATGGGGGTGGAAACCAGGGGTTCCTGCAAAAAAAAAAAAGCTTTAAATTCTTTAAAACTGCCCCATAATAAGTCCTATGTCTGGGTTTGGATTTTCGGACTATAAACTTTGTATCGTATGAAGAAGTGATCTATGCTAAACCCTGATTAATTACACTCTGCTATTAAATGAACAATCAGTGTGGCTCAAAGTTTTTTGATACAAGTCCTTAACATAAAGATGCTGCTGGGGACAGCCCTTCTGCTGTCCCACTCTATCACAGAAGGCACATTACCCGTACAACCACAGGTACACAAAGTGGTCAGACTGTTCCCAATGTTCCACAAACATGGAGTCACCACCATTACAGCCACCCCATCAGAGGATGAAACAACCAAAATTCACAGAGCTTGGAAGGCAGAGGTTGCAATTTCAGTTACCCTCAGTGTGACTAAGAACATTTATGAGTTAGCACAGCTTGCTTTCAGCTAACACACCTGAACAGAATTGAAGATGCAACAAAGTCTGACTGTCAGTATCAAAGAAGAGGCTTTTTGTTTGTTAGCCTGCTATGTGGCATTATGTTTATTTATGAAAATGAAAGTGGCAAAACATAGATGTTAGACTTCATGTGAAGATATGTATGAAATGACAGTAAGTTTAATTAATTGGTGTAATCAGAGTGGTAACTTAAATTGTAACACACAGCAACTCCATCTCCTAGTGCTCTAAGCTTATTTATTTTGAGGAAATAAATTAGATTTTCTACCACCAACTACTTTTTAATTATCAAAGCAGAGTAATGCATGCAGCAGGTAAGTTATCATAAAAGAATTCAGCCGACGTAGCAAAGATGATAAAAGGCTTCTTTGTGCAGAACATTTTGTACATCAATTTAAGAGATAGTCTTAAGAGCAAAAGTTGCACTTTGTCAGCTGTTTCATTCTTACTGCTCATATTCAAGGGGGTTCTCAAAATGCATGGTGAAACTGCTGTAATATTTTATGTACCATGTAACAACTCAAAGCAATACTTTCAGAACCATTTAACAATTCAAAGCAGTACTTTTTCAGCTCTAATCTAAGATCTAGGGTATAGTTAAGAGAAGTAATTTCAATTTTTGACTGTACAACCGAGCTACAGTTGGTTGGTAATAATAAACATTATTGCTATTACACAAACATTAATACATATTATCCCAGCCTAGGTCTGCCATGTAATTGTACTGAAATGCAACTGATGTCTCTTTCATACACATTGAGAAATCTGCTCAATTTCCACATGGAGCAGCACTAAATGCTGGTGTGAGGTTGCTAACACATCTCTCATAAAGAGGTGGGGTTGGGATCCCAACACTATGGGCCAGCATCCTGTAGCTGGCAATGCACAGTCCTTGCAGTAATTCCATTACTCTTATGACTTCATTCCTTTGTGTCTGACAACTAATTCAGCTCTGTTATGCAGCTGGTTCCTTCCTATCCCTCCTTCAGCATTTGCCCATATTTGCTTGCCTTTTACCATTCTTTAGTTCTGGCCATATCCCTGTGTAGCTGCAGTATATGGCCTGATCGGGATCATTTGCGTGATGTTTCATTTTTCATTTGATTTGAATCAAATTTTCTACACACAACACATGGTGCTATTAAAAAATAACTCTAATTATTAGCTATTGAACTGGATAATAAATGCTATTAGCCTGTTCTTCAGAATTATGATATTTAATGAAAACAAAAGGAATATTGTGCTTATCGGGCCATGGAGAGTCAAGCCCACTCTCTTGGCTTTGGAAGGAATTTCTCATCTGCTGCATCACCAGATGTGGTTTTATAACAGTCATACCTACTTGAGTGGACTTTAAAATGACCAGCACTAATGAAAACTCTGATTTAATGTCCTGCTACAGTGAACCTCTCATGAACTGCTAGATCTAATTTCCATGAATTGCTATTTCCATATGAAAGATGATTTCTTGTGAAGAATACACACAGGCTTGCAAGTAGATGTTTGATGATCCTTTGCATTTTTGTTATCTGGGCACTGTGAGACAGCTCCTGAAGTGAAGGAGGTGATGTGTATTAAAAGGAAACCTGAGTTTCCACTGGGTAATAATATTAAAATTTCCAAGAATCTCATCTTTCCACTGTATGCCCATTCTTTCTTGGCAACACTTCAACCAATTTCATGGTCCATATCCCTAACAAGGACGATCTAAGTTTCTCAGAGGCAGTTAATAATTGCAGCATTGGAAGCCTGGCCCTCTCAAACATGCNAAAAAAAAAAAAAAGGAAAAAAAAACAAAACCAAAACCGAAAGTACTTTCCCATAGTGAAGAAGCTGTATGTTATGCAGGTACTGCTTCTTTTTCTTGAAACACAATGATTTGTCCCTGGCTCTGCCCTCTTCTGTGTGGAAAATATTTATAGCATATATATAAGAAACCTATGTAGAAAATAATGTATTACTATTTACGCTGGTGAACTGTATAAACAGGAAAGGGGAGAAGGTTTTGAGCCCAGATGAGCTGCAGTGGCAGTTGCTTTCATGAGCTAAGGAATGCTGAGCCAGAAAGAACTCCGATCTGTAGAGATTAGATAGGAAATGAGAAAAGTATCAGTATGGGAAATTATCCCAATACAGAAATCAGGCTCCTTCTTATTTTGCATTAAAAATTCTGCACATGGCTCGAGCCTTTCCCCATTGTTTCCTCTTACATGTATCTCGCAGTTATTTTCAGCTGTCATCTAAGAACAGCCCATTTTCCCCATTTAGCTACACACTTGAAAAGTACACTTCTTTCTGTACACCTCCTTCATTGAAGACTTCTACAGGATAATCAAAGACTTGCTTTATCCTCACCCTCAATTATCAGAGGTTGAATGTGTCAACTCTTCTACACTCCCCCTAATTTAGATACCTTTACTCCATAACACCTGCCCAGTCTGCACGTTTGACTTCTAAAGTAGCATGAAGTGTATGGGAGGAGTTGATCCACTTGGATTGTTATTTAATAGCTGTTTTGCAGAAGTGCCTACAGGCATTAATTAAGATCAAGGTGCAAAGACTTACAGTGAAAAATAGTCTCACCCCCAGATAGATCATAATTCACTTCATAGCAAGTTACAACAGGTAAATGTGATAAATTAACTGTAGGGAGTGTCCAAGCACTTTCTGGAGAGTAGGGATTATTTCCATGTATATATTTACAAATACAGGTATGCTCATGTTGTTAATTTCTGTCTAATCTTGAAATGACCTCCTTGATGTCATAAAACTCTTTTTCCAAATAAATGCATAATTTATGAGATTCCTTCTCCACCTACTGTGTTGGATATGTTATACCTTAGGCAAAAAAAAATCAGTTCTTTATCCCTTTTCAATAAAATATTATGTATTGACTGTTTTTCAGCAGAACAAGAGATAAAAACAAGCCTTATGCATTTTATGTTTAAAATCAAAATACCTTCCATGAGGTTAGGAGCTAGCCAATATCCATTCTCATGGAATTAATTGTGAAATATATTAGCTGTGTTAAAGTTTGAACACATCTTGGTAACAATCAGACATGAAGGTTTAGGAGACCGTAATATCTAACTGGCCTATTTTTCCATTAAAAATAGGAGATGGTTAATTTTGTAGGTGGAGATAAAGGTCAATTTGATTTATTTCAGCTTGTCAAGCTTTATGAATAAATCTATTATCTGCAGTGATATTCCTTAACAAGGTATTTCTAGCTGGTTTCCTCCAATTTTGAATTACTGAAACCCATCCATGAAATAATTAAGGCCCACTTTTCCTGTCACTGTAGATGCTTTTCTATTACACTGTATGCTGTGCAGTTCTTTCTGTTATGCAAAAGTACTGTAAAATACTGCCAAATCAGAAACCTAACCAGCTGGCCTTAGGGCTAGTAACTTACCCCTCCTTTCCATACATGCAAAATCACCTTCCTACATGAACAGGCCACTTCCTCCAAAGAGAATCAGCTGCAAGATCAGGATGTAAATAATGAACAAAGACAAAAGCAGTGAAATATTAATCTCAGATGTAAGCAAATTAGGATTTTGCTATTTTTAGTAAGGCTAGAATGGGTATCTTAACATTTTAATAACATGAAACATTGCCTACAGCATACGGTGGATTTTTTTTTTGCTATTATATGTCCCTTTACTATTGAATTACTTCTCTTTTACATAAAATTTTCTGTGATTTAAAATATGGAGTACAATGCTTTCAAAGGGTAAAAGAAAAATATGATTGTCAGAATATTCTTGTAAATTGACCCTTTTCAGCAGCCACATCGAGAAATCTTGAAGTCCTCTAAACAGTAATGCAAGACTAATATTGAAAATGCCACTCCTCTTTTCCTGAAGCCCAGCTGGTTAAAGATTTGAGTCGTCACCCAGAGAAGCTGGGAACGCCCCATCCCTGGAAGTGTTCAAGGCCAGGATGGGTGGAGCTCTGAGCCATGTGGTCTAATGAAATGTGTCCCTGCCCACAGCAGCGAGGTTGCAACTAGATGATCTTTAAAGCCCCTTCCAGCCAAAATATGGTTCTATGAGTGTGATACTGATACAGAAAAACATACAGTTGGACTGGTAGACTGGAGCAGCACAATAGCTTTAGCTAACAGTTAAACATATGCTTTTATCATAAAGATTGATTTGCTATTTTTTTATCTAAGGGGTATAGATGAAGATTTTTGTAGTATGCTCTGCTTTGATCCTTCTGTGTGCTCTTTTACACTGATCTGGGGTACATGACACAGGCAGCAGTAACCATCTGCATTGGCACAGCTGCGCAGCGGCAAGGGTGGTAGGTGAAAAGAGCAGTGGGAAGGGACAGGACCATAGTACGACCGCAAGAAGAGATGAGACAAAATACTTCTCCAGGCCTCCTCTAACACCTGTATGCTCTGGAAACAGCAAATGTAGTCAATGTGTTATCAGACACTCGTGATTAGTTCTGGGAAACACTTCACTGCTCAAATCAGCCTGTGATATGAAAATGCAATTGCTTAACATATCTCTGTGCTGTGGGAAGCTTTTCCTGCAACCCAGCCCGGTACCATTGCCTGTTCACTCAGACCCGAGCACTGCGGCCATCCCTGTGCGCCAGGCGTCCATCAGGACAGTGTCATCCACTGCGTTATTCCCGGCTCCTCCCGGTTTCGCGGGGACAGGCCAAAGGCAGATAAAACACGTACGATGAGAGCACAGAGACGGGCCCGGGGCAGTTTTATTTAACAAACACCTCCGCGACCGCCCGTGCCGCAGGCGCTCCCGGGGCCCTCAGCAGCGCAGGCCGGCGCGCGCACAGAGCCGCTCCCGCGCGCGCCCCCGGCAGCGGCGCAGGTGCGCGGGGAGGCACGGCCGGGGCCGGCAGGGGGCGCGTCGGAGTGACAGCACCCACACCCAACGAGCGCGCGCTCTCCCGGAGAAGGGGCGGGGCACCGCAGAGCCAGCCTCAGGGTAGCCCGGGGGCGAGACGGAGTGACAGCACCCGCGCCCAATGAGCGCGCGGTCTCTCGAGAAGGGGCGGGGCTCTGAGGCGCCGCAGGGGCGCTGCCGCCCGCCGCGGGGCGGAGGGGTTCCAGTAGGCGGAGGGCGCGGCCGCGCTGGCTTCCCCCGAGCGGCCCGCGTGAGGCAGCGGCTCCGCCTCCCGGTGGGGGAGGAGGAGCAGCGGGGGCCGTTCAAGGCAGGGCGTGGGCGGGGAGGGCCCCTTCCTCCGGCCGTGCTCGACCCCAAGCGTTCGACTGCGGACGGTACGACTCAAATTCTCCATGAGTGGCCTGCGCTGCAGGCCAATGGGCGAGGCGGAGTGCGCCTCGGTCCCCGCCCCCCGCGCGCGGCGAGGCCAATGGGAGACCGCGGGGAGGGGCGCGCGGGGCTAGGCGCGCGCTGGGAGGTGCCCACACCAGCAGATGCAGAGGAGAGTCGTGCGGGCGGCGGCGCCAGCGGCAGCAGCGGCAGCAGGAGCACCAGCAGCACCAGCAGCGGCTGCGGGAGCAGGACCAGGACCAGCAACAGCAACAGCAGCGGGAGGAGCAGCGGCGGCCCGTGGGCATGGGGTCGCGGGCAGCGCGCGCCTCCCCGCGCTGAGGGACCAGCGGTAGGCTTGGGGCGCGGCGAGGGGCGGCGGCGGGGGCGCAGGTGCCGGGAGCGGCCGCAGCCACCGGGCGGGGCGGGGGACGTGCGGCGTTCCGCGTCGCGCTGCCCGCGGCCGCCCCCGCAGTCGGGGCGGCGGCGCCGTGGCCGGCGCGTTGCGGCCGCGCAGCCCCGGTGCCGGCGGAGCGGGGTGTTAACACCGCTTGTGTCGTTGGCAGGATCCGAGCGCAGCCGCGGGAGCCGCCTCTGCTCTGGCAGCCTGCTGTCACCTTCCCTTCTGGCAATGGGGAATGGACTCTCGGACCAGACGCCGATCCTCTCCAGCCTGCCTTCCTTCCAGAGCTTTCACATCGTCATCCTGGGGCTGGACTGCGCTGGGAAGACGACGGTGCTGTACAGACTGCAGTTCAATGAGTTCGTCAACACTGTACCCACTAAAGGATTTAATACGGAGAAAATCAAAGTGACGCTGGGCAATTCGAAGACAGTCACTTTCCACTTCTGGGATGTGGGCGGCCAGGAGAAGCTGAGGCCGCTGTGGAAGTCGTACACAAGGTGCACCGATGGCATCGTGTTTGTGGTGGACTCCGTCGACGTTGAGAGGATGGAGGAGGCCAAAACAGAACTTCATAAGATTACTAGGATATCTGAGAATCAAGGAGTGCCTGTCCTTATCATTGCTAACAAGCAGGACCTGAGGAACTCTCTCTCCCTTTCCGAAATCGAGAAAATGTTAGCAATGAGTGAGCTGAGTTCTTCAACACCCTGGCATTTGCAGCCTACCTGTGCAATCATTGGAGACGGACTCAAAGAGGGACTGGAGAAACTACATGATATGATAATTAAGCGAAGGAAAATGTTGAGGCAGCAAAAAAAGAAGAGATGAGTTCTTTTTTGACCTTTCTATTTTAGAGTAGTTACATGGTCAAAATTTGACGTAAGACAGCTTCCAAACCTAGGCCTGCCTGTTTGGATGCCGTTAAGCTTAGTTACGTTAAACAATCAGTTGCACAACCTTGCTGTGTGCAGGAAGGCTGTGCAGTTGTGGAATTTCTTTTTTTTTTTTTTTTAACTAGTCTCTTCTGAGTTTTTTGGCTCTGTATTATTTCAGAAGCCCTAATAGATGATGTAATGCTATCAGGAAATGGATGGGTGGGTATATGTGACATGGATGTCTAAATAGCCAAATAAAACGAGGGTTTTCTGCTTAGTGTTGTACTCATATGTTTGAGGGTGCCCTCTGCAAGCAATTTGCGTTGAAGGTGTTCTGTGTTTTTAAACTTCTAATGCTCGTAAGTGGAGTGCTTAGGTGAACATTATACAGCTTTAAAAACATGTATGAAGCTAGTAACCCATAATTTTGTTGAGGCTGTTTTTTTACCTTGTTTGAGGATTTCTATGAAAGCTTGGCTACACGTGTAAGTTTTTTTAATTTGGCACTTTTTGAAATTGAATCATGTTCAGTTCAAACACTTGAAATTTTCAGTGCTGTGGATTCTTCAGCTGGTAAAAGAAAGACTTTGACAAGTAAAAACTGTAAACAACATGATGGAGCATGAAAAAGTGGTTTTCCAACATATAGCATGTTTTTTGGTATGTAAGGTTTTTATTTTTTGGAAGTAGCCATTCATCATTATACAGTGCTAATCAGGTTTAAACTGTTGCTCAAAATTAGTAACTTATTTCTGAATGATGAGTATTATGTCCTCCTAGTATCAAAAGTCAATGAATTGCAGTAAAGGAGCTATAAAGAACAACTATGGCTGCTGTGGTTCTAACCAGTGCAGCATTCTTTGCCCTATTGGTGACTTTCCTGGCAATATAACATACTTATAATGAAGTAGAGATGGAGTTAAAATTAGTAGAGCACATCTTGTATCTCCCCAAAATACCCCATTTTATTAAAGTGGTATTGCTATGTCACTTTCAACGTACGCTTTTTTTGTTGTGACTCTTACAGTATTTTGTGGTTAGGAATGTAATAATGCTTTATACACTCAAACATTAGACACTACCAGGGGCGGGGACGGGGGGGGAGGGAAAGGGGGAAGAAGATTTTCAAGATTGGCCTGTGTTCTGCTTTAATTATGCTTTAGGCTGTTCTTGTTTACAGAGTGTGCAAACAGTGTTAACTGGGCAGGATAGTGCTTGACAGAAAAGGGAGGGTAGTGTTTCTTACTGGTACAGAGCTTCAAGTGACTCTTTAGATACTTGGTTAGCAATTAAAAGGGCTAAAGCAGAGCCTGGATTTTTAAGACTAACTTTAGTGGTGCTGTAGAAATTCGTCAGAATGTTAGATTATCTTTAAACTTTTGTTGGAAATACCAGATTAGAAAAAAAAAAGTAAAAAATAGCAAAATCAATTTCCTCCTCTCAACCAGCAAAGTAATACGTTTTTCTTACCTGCTGCCATGTATCAGGAGGATGACAGCTACAAACCTGAATGTCAATCGATGTAATTTAGCTGTGTTAAAAAAAAAAATCAAACTTTTTAACCAGCAGCTGTTCAACCAGGAGGTAACCAAAAATGCACTTTAGTGTCTTCGATAACTGAAAGTGACAGCTGTTTGGTTTTTTTATGACATCTTGGTCCTTTTTGAATAAACTGAAGTAGCTTCCAGTGGAGCTTTTGTATGTTGGTTATATATGTACCTGCACTGGTGACATTGTAAGTCACTTACTCAAGTAATGTCTATATTTATAGAAATGTGGATGACTTCTTAAACCTCAATAAACAATTCAAAACAAGCCTGCATAGAGAAGGTGTCTGACTTCTTGTGCTGCAGTGGTACATTCTTATCAACCTCTGTGCACGTAGTTCTGCTGTTACTTGAATCAGTATTTCTGTTGAATAACCAAAGTCTTAAAATGTGGTGAGGCTTATAAATGTCACTTTGTTAGAAATTGGAGGTATCTCACTGAAAACTTTGGATTAATGGTATGTCTTTATATTCACGGAAGAAATACCTGCTGCCATGATTCTGTTCCAAAGTGATGGCTCTTGCATAATTTGAAACATCTTGTATATAGCTGAGCCTGTTTTGTGTTATGTGCAACACTTAATAGGCAATGTTGGGCATATATCACGTGTACTCTCAGGTGGTACTTGTTTTAGTGTCTTTAGCCTTGTGTATCTGAAGCTGAGGGATTCATCTGCAGTTAAGCCTTGGCTGAATTTTCCTCTGGGATGTTACAGCAGTAAGTAGAATGTGTTGATATGGCAAGCTTCTAATTAGTTTCAGGACCCAAGCACAGACAAGAAAAACTTTCTGTTTAGCCTGCAAATGAAAATGGCTAAGTTTGAAGAAGAAGACCCAATCCTCTCTCTCAAAACCCTGATATTTTCACTTTTGTTTATGTAACTGATGGCACATCAAAATGTGGGTTACTCTTAGTCCTGAGGAAAAAGCTGTATTAGTGATGCTGAGTCCTATGGATTTGGTTTATAACTGGTATAATCTGGCTAATATTTTTCTTCCTATTGGATACACTGTAGTCCTAGGCTAAGGAAGGTGAGATGGCAGGCTGGCTCTTTTTACCTGGTAAACAAACTGATACCAAATACTAATTGCTTCATTTTCATTACTCATTAGGCTTCTGTTGGGAATAGTTGAAAAGGCATACTGCTTGAAAAAAAAGACAACTGTGTTTTGTTCTGCATATTAAACTTGCTAGTGTTTTATCTGGTGGCAGTCTCCCTAAACTCTTCTGTGCATAAAAACAGCAGTGAATGATTTTAATTACAAAGGCTTGACAGATCTGTACTCTAGCACTCTGGAGGAAAAAGTGAGAGAAGGTGGAGAGTACTGTTTCTAAAATGTCATGATTCTTACTACTGACTTGGAAGTAGAAGACTGTAGGGGATGAGTCTTAAATTCAAGCCATGCCTCCATCTGTACTAAAACTGTTTTGCTTGAATTTTACAGTGATGGTTCTGAGAGCACGCTATACAAATGTAGCTGTACCTCTGAAACTGTTTTGTATTACTATGACAAAAGTCTTCCAACTATGAACAAAACAACGATTGCAGGAGAGCATTCAGTATCTGAACTGATTGAGTTCCTGCTGGCCTGGTCCAGCCAGCTGTGGATCACTTTTTTCCATATGATAAATTGTCAGTTCTGGCCTAAATATTGGTATGTGTAAGAAAATCTTTAGAGTAGCTGAATAAGCAGGTGTCATTTTGTTACAATGCTGCAGTTACAAATCTTAAATTGAAAATATTTTTGCTAAAAGGACTACACCTGAACGCTGTGTTCTTCAAGATTTCAGGTGACTATCTTAACCTGCTTCTTTAAGGAAGTAAGGAATTGCATCTGAATTAGTGCTATTCAACAAACTACAAGGTCTTGTCACCTTATCACTTGTTTTAGCTTACAAAAGTTTGCATAGCATTGCCTCAGCTATTTATGCGCATGCAATCACAGTTAACGGCCTTCAGGATCTGGTCTCTTGTAGCTGCACAGCTGTGTGTTAGCATCAGACTGTTTCAACCAGGAAAAATACTGCGTGATGATGAGGCTCCTTCATGTTCTCACATCACTTTTTAAGTTCCATTGCACTGAATGTGCATTTATACTTTAAAAAAAAAAAAAAAAAGAAACATTGTGCTCTTCAAATTTTCGTGTTTTAGTGAGACACGACTTGTGTCTCACTTCGTGTGGAAAGCAACACCTGCAGCCAGCCCATGCCTCCCAGCCTGACTTGGGTGCTTCTGTAGCCCCTTTGACAGCACCCTGGTCCTGCAGGAGTTCATTACCCAGGACTTAGTGGTCACAGACCAGCAAGGAGCTGGAAGCAGTCAAGTGGGGGCTAGCTAAGCCCTTCTCAGCAGGTTTGAGTGAAGAAAAGTTTTGTCTTCTTGGGGGGATGTTATCTGTATCTTGGATCATTTGTTTATCAATAGCAGAGTGTTAATTAGTGTCTGGCTGAAACTTGTTGAGAGGTGAGTGCCATTCTTGACATGGAGGGAGGATTTAGATACTACAAATTGATGCTACAAAGGACTTGGTAAGGCAGAGTGTGGAAAGCATGGTCGACCTGCATCCTCTATATATGGGGCACTAGTCTGAACATGCAGTCGTGAGTCAGCTGTCAGATTGTAGTCCATGAAGGCTGGCAAATGTGTGCTCATAATGCTGCCTAACTTTTAAGAGAGAAATCTAGGCATGAATCAGTGCTTTTGGGATCAGTGTTTTCACTTTACTGCTGGGTGACTCATCTTTTGAGAGGGTCACAGTTTACAGCCCGCTCTGGTAGATTTGTGTCCCCAAGCCAAAACAACTCTTGTTGCTGCTGGGAGGGATGTGTAGGGAGCTGTTTGTTTAGTCTGGGGGTTGAGGAAAGCTTTTTATTTTTTTTTTAATCCTGACTGACATAGGTATGTGAAGGCCTGCCCCTCATGCTGCTCTGCAGGCTGTGATTATTTTTAGGAGCAGTATGAGACTGCAGAGCTGTGTGAATAAACTGAAGGGAAATACACAGCCTGGCTTCACAGCAGGGTGATGCTGGGGGTTGTCATGTCGGCTTTCACAGCCATTCTTGCCTATCTGAGGACAAAATAAAGGGCCAATACAGAGCTGGTACCTTGCCCTTCTTTAAAGCATTAGTCAGTCTTAAACTATCTGTAAAGAAGAAAATTGCAGTTTTGTAGACCTAGCTGACAAAAGACCCAGCAAATGAAGGACTTAAGTTTCCTCCCTGCCAGCGTCCTGTTCTATTGGTGCTGGCCGGGAATGAGCCCAGGGCCCCTGGGTGAGTGAGTGATGCTGCCTGCCTGCTCACCATGGGACACAGTAGTCACACAATGATTTTATTCAAAGGCAAACCCAAAATCTAAGGCGAAAAAGTAGGCAGGGTGGCTAGACAGTACTTTCAGGCTAAATACCTGCTTGCAAACAGCTCAGGAAAGTAAGAGAGAATAATCCCTGAGCTTTGAAGATTATGGTTTCTTAGTTCCAGCTATATTTACACAGCTGCTCCACTAGAATTAAGAGCTAAAGATGACAGAATAGTTAGAAAGGAGAAGGTCAAGTACAGTTGTTGGCTGTGGGCTGCGTGGAGGGAGAGAGGATTTGAAACTGTTGGGTTTTCCTAGCTTTTCAAGACACGTTGAGCCCTAGGGAAATAGATATGATTTTAGACTGGTTAATTGGTTCAAAATCTTTATTATTTTATACAGTGTAGCTTTCCTATTGCTGAAATGAAACAATATCTCATTTAAGAAAGTCACCTAATCACTGCATTAGTCTCAATTGACAAAAGAGAAAGTTAGCAGGGTTGTTGAGCCTTGTTAAATGTGCTGAGGGTTCCTGGCTGGCTCACAAGCTGTCTTATTTCAAGGTTCTTTCTAAAAATACCAGAATGGTAGAATTTAGGTCAGACAAAGTAAAGGTGTGAAGCCTGATACCTCAGACACTACACATAGTCCAGAGGTACCACCAACCCAGTAACTGCTTATCTTCTGTTACCAGTTTATGAATGATAATTTAGGATAATTTCCTTGGGAGCGTAACATTTTCATCCCTTTCCTGTTTCAGTGCCATTTGCCTTGAAAGCTTTAACAGTTTTTTTTTGTTTTTTTTATATTAGACCTTCAATGAATTGGGTATCAAAAGGATGAGTTTGTGAATGGAGAGGATCAGGAAGGAGTGTTCACCTGTGCTTTAGTGACTTGCTTAGGGAAAACCAGGCTCTTTGTAAAACAGGCTTAACAGGATGAAGATGACCTTAAAGAAGGAAATTTTCTAAGAATATCCTCTTGTTTCTAACATTAGCTGAACTACACTCATCTTAGAATTATTGTATGCTGTTGAAGCATGGGCTGCTGTTCTCTTGACACCAGTTGCATGATGACTTCTAAAATGCCTTCAAAAGTTTGCAGACAATAGGTGTAAAGTCTCCACAGTATTTCTGAATATAGATATCTATGATGTTTATTTTCAGTTTTCTTGAGGTGTTCCTGTGGGTCAGTTTAGTTTCTAATAGAACCTTGATCCTTTGGGAAACATATCAATATCTCTGCAAACACAGTTTATGCCTATTTTGTTCCTAGTGTAAGGGATACAGTAAAATGGCAATCTATGGATTATTAGCAGCTGCTTCCCTTGAACTTCAGCCAATGATTTTCTATTTAAATCACATATATGTATAGATATATTCCATTGGTCTTGATTATTCTGTATTTTGTGTAGGAGCTGAATTTTGCTAACCTTAGAAGTACACGTCTCCCTGATTTTAATTAGCTTAGAAAATTGACTTGTACATTTAAAGTCACTGTAATTTAGCTGTAATCAGTCGTGTTACACTGGAGACAAATGGGATTCATGGACTGTGCCCACACTGATGCTTTCTGACAGCTCTCCTATTGCCACATCAATACACATCCCTCACTGTTTGCTATGGTAGCACTGATACCAGCAAACTGTGTTGCTACATGGTTCAGCAATTGTGCTTCTGCCACTCTCTCATAGATCTGGCTTATACACAGTTTGCTTGTGTCCTGCTATTGCTGTAATGATGAGAGGAGACAGAAAACATTCTGTACAAAGACTCAGGTGTAAAGACTCAGGTGTACATTGCAACTTTAAAACAAATACACCAAAGAATGTAAAGTCCCAGAATTAATGCAGGAAACTGGAAATTTAAGACTGAAGATTAGTACATCCAGCCCAGCCACTGTTCATTGGTCGTTTTATCTCTGAAGTTTTTTCATCAATGTGTAAAACAAGAATAACGTAGTTGCTCTTACATTTAAATTCATGCTTAAAACTGCTGTGAAATATTAGGATATTTAGAAATACAGTGAAATGGAAAGTAGTAAACTGTGCTACTAATTCAGTTTTTTCAATTGACTTGCAACATATATGTGTTCAATAGTTATGCATCAGGAAATCATAGTATTTCAAAAGTAATGCATTTTAGAGTTTAAAAATACAAGTTCAACATACTGTATTATCTCTGGCTGCATGCACTTCAGCTTCACAGAAAACAAAAATATTACCATAGTTGAAAATAATAATGTACTTCATATACATCAATGAATGAATATTCATAAACTGTATCAGTTTATGATTACCTGATTTTTGTTTCAGGTTGACCATAGTTATATTAAGCAAAAGTGGTTCAAAAGTATTTTCTTTTATGTCTAAATTAAATTGGGATGAACATATGGTCTCTGAATCAGGCATATGAGTGTTTTCAAGTAACAGTGATTTGCAAAGATCTTGAGTTAAAATAACATAGTCTTAAAATAAGCTTTTATTTGGAATAATTACAAAAATGAGTGGAAATGCCTTTGGAAAAGTAGCTTTATTTTATATAGTGCACTGAGAAGAACTATGTTAGTGTGATTTCAGACCTCAGAGGGTCTCCTTTTCTCGCAGACTTTCTTGGCTGTAATGAATCAGTCTGCACAGGATGTGGCTGCTAACAGATGATAATGCAAAGTGAAGGGCTGGGCCATGAAAAGCCCCAGGGTGGCTCAGCGTGGTGCTGAGTTCTCACGAAGAGCTGATTGCTTTCCAAAAATAAGAACAGGAACTAGGGCAGATAATCCATGTAAAATGCACTTTCCACCCTTACCCCTTCACAACAATTTATTATTTTCAGTATTATAGAGCTTTACATGTTGATTACATACATAATCCATCTAGGCACCCACATCAACCTACACACACTTCTGCTGTATTCTTGCAAACCTTGTTTGTTAGAATTTCTGTGGGATCCTGTTTTGTGAGTATAACTTGAGAATATATAAATAGGTTCACGTTTTTCCATCTTTTAAACCCAAATGTGGCTGCAAACATGACAGCAGAAATGATTCTTTGAATTATTTCCTCGGTTTTAAATCTTTCGTTTTATTAGGCTAAGGTAATCTGGGCTGTCCACATTGCATGGGAAACATGCTCTTGTTGGTGGCATTACCACTGTTCAGACTTCCTGTTGTGTCAGCACTTCTTTTATAAAAATAAATCCTTATTTCAGAAGCTTAATAACATAATAAGCCTTGAAATTTCATGTGTGTTTCAAACTTGGCACAGAGTGTTCATTTTGCCTTTTACCACATTAAATAAAAATATATATATTAGAGGGGAATGTAAATAAACAAAAAGTAAGTTTGTGTTTTGCTGCTGCTTCTATCTCAAAGTTAGTTTTGTTTATGAAATGAAATGGTTTGAACTTGCAGCTCCAAATGGAAACCTTTGAAATATTTTTCTTAAGTCACAATAGTTAGCATTTGCAAATGAGGCCTACACACATCACACGAACTTGCAGAGCTCACTCACAGCAAGTGAAATTCTCTCATCAGTGTCAGTAGAGCTATTTCTGTGCAGTAGCAGTTGTAAAATTGAACATGTACAGAGAACAGAAAGATGAACATGCTTTTCCTTTGTTTTTTTTAATTTATAATTTTGAGTCCTCTCCTTAACAAAGTTCATTTTCTTAACAGTGATGATGTTGAAGTAAATCAAAAGCAGGTTTTTGTCCATCTTGTGGGAAAAAAACCCCATGCTTGTAAAATTTCCAGGCTGTTTTCTAAACCATTAAAAAAAAAAAAAAAAGAGCAGACTCTAGTCTCAATAGATGTACTGAATCTTTTGATGTTTGCTCATCCCTTCAAGATAACCCTAAAATTATCCTGAGGGTTACTAAGGGCATAGCTTGCCTGGGTATAATATCTTCTTGCACAGATGTATAGCTTTTCTTAAAGGCAGAACTAGTACAGAGATCCAATATTAATGATAGCTTTAGTCTGACCTAAATCACTTCTGGCTTTTTCCTTGTGGATTCACTTAAGCCTCTGCACAGGGGGTAAAGGATCTGGCTGTTTGAATCTGCAATACTTCATTCTTCCTTTGCATTCATTTCATCTGCACGTACATGCCTGCACAAAGCACTCTTCCTCACCAAGGAGCATTGATCTGCTCAGACATACTCTTCAGTCTTTCTTTACCCAGCCAGTTTTATAAAGGGTACAAAACCTCTACAGTTGAAAAAAAAAGGGGGGGGGAGGGGCACCTTTCCCCC
>VZDJ01000782.1:24238035-24260229 GCA_008694505.1 Cyanoderma ruficeps | reverse complement strand
CCCCCCCCCCCCCCCTCATTTCATTCAAATCCCACTTTCCATGAGATGGCCATAATTATCTACTTTTTGTTGAAAAATCCTTACTCACTTCAAGCACTTAGGGTCAAGTTAGAGTGTTCTTCCACTCAACCTGATTTCTTTCTCTTATTTTCCTATGGGAAGCTTACCACACCTATATTATCCTTGAAGAAGAAATGCTGTGTGTTTTTTAGTATAATACAGGCACAGCAGTCAGGATTCAACTTACTTAATATTAGCACTATAAAGATTAGGCATTCTTTTTCAATTTAGGCATCTCAAGGTCTTTTTACAATTCATGGAAAGAAACGTGTTTGTCTAGGGTGTGATTCATATTAGTTCAGGAGTGCTATCCAAAGGAGGTGAGATAAATCGCCCTATGCTGTGGCTTGTTTCTCTCTCTGTTCTACAGAAAGCATAAGCTGATTAACTCAAATATAGACACCTGCCTTTTCCACCAACTGTCTATATTTATATCTGAAATGATAGCCCCAAATCTGTTCCAGCTCCTCTGCTGGAAGATGCAGGTGTCTGCCATTTGAAATCTGTGTCAATCTATGGCAGCTGAGAACCTCATGCAGTGCTTTGCCTTAGCAAACCCACCCCGGTGCTTCTGGGTGTTGGTCAATGGCAGCACTCTTTGTAGAAGGAAAATATAAAGACCAGTGTATTAAACAATATCTATTTTACAAAGTGCAGTGAAACATTTTATTTACCAGGAAGATTACATTTCACAGTCCAGATATTCTTGTTAAAGAAATTGTAAACCAAATTACTTCCTCTTACAGTGTCTCAGTAAAGCTACTTGTGCATGCAAAGGTAGATTTTCCATCAAATTCAGTGGGTGGGAGATAAGGCTGTATAATTGTGCAACAAAACTGTTGTCTAGAAAATTATCTAGAAAAGCTTTTAAGTATTAAACTTTGTTTCTTTTTTTTCCTTTTTTTAAATGCTAGTAGATCCCCACCTACCCATTGATACTGTAACTGAGTCCAGCAACATCTGCACCTGCTTCTGCACCTGTTGTGAATTGCAATTACTCTGGTGTGACCACAAAAACGCTGACAATCAACCTGAAATTGTTAAAGAATGAGAGGGAGTTGCTAAAAGAAAGTTTGCTACCCTGGTCTTTAGGGCTGACCCGAGTATAGAAACAGGACGTGGGTACAGACCTTCAGGAGTAGAGGGTATTATAACCTGCTGTGGTGTCTCCAGGTTTCCTTCTGTCTGATAAGGTATGAGTAACTGCAAACCTTTCTGATAAGAAACCCCTAACTTTGGAGGGGGAATGAAAAAGGGCATTCCTTGTCTCCGTGTTGTGAAAGTTGTGATAGTTTAATATTTTCTAAAGTATCTGCAATGTGCAGATTTCTTGTTGCCTAAAAGGTTCAAAATCCACTACGGATAATAGTTTGGAATTACATATAACTCATTTCTTTAGGAAACCCAGCTGAAATGCTGGAAGCTGGGGTAGAGGGAGGACGATACCTTGAAAGTAGAGATTTTAGGGTGTGGTGGAGTTTTGGGTTTTAGCAAATTACTAAATGGAGCGTATTGTGTATTCCTGTGGGCTTGTGGAAAGCGTGAGACTTTGTTTTGTTGAAGTAATTGCTTGATCTTAAAAGAAAGCCGTTGTGCAGGTTTATGGGGATGTCTGCATCCCCTAAATCACCCTATCATCATGTGAAAGCACCGTGAGGGTGTACCTCCTGGGGGCTTATCTCTGATGTGAGACCAGGTGCTATGACATCCTATCAGTTATCTCGAGTGAGAAAATAACTGTACAGAGTCTCCAAAGCAGATATTATCTGCTTCCCTAAACATCCTGTTCACTCTGTGTATTGTGTGGATTAAACTGGGTTCTGAAGACATCGAAACTGGAACTGAGACTCCTGCTGCAAACTTGCATTGTTCCTGTGAGCTCTCCTGTTGTTCCACTGCAGATGTGCTTAGAAAGCCTTTACCTATTGCTTCTCAGGCCTGGGGCAGTGAATTAATAATGCATAACATAGAGAATTCAGCAGCAGTAAGTGGTTTAAAGAGTTTTTAGCTCTGAAGAAGAGTGGTGCAGGGGACTAGAGGACCAGCAAGGCTGCACTTGGATATTTTGGGTAGAGTGGTTAAGAGTTTTCTTGTTCTTAGGATTGGAACCCAGCAAGCATTCATCTCATTTCTAATATGGAAATGGCTGGGCCGTTGATTTTTAATTTTTTTCTTACGTGTTTTAATTATTACAAAATCAAAAGTAGAGATGTGGAAGTAAAGGCTTGAACCAGTCCAAAAAAATACAGTCTGCAAAAAGATGTGACAATGTTTGGGAGCTATTGTTAAAACAAAACAAAAACAACCCTCCCTACTCCCCCTACCCAAATAAAAGAAACCAAATCAACCAACATTTTAAAAAAAAGCCCAAAAACTCTTCAGCTAACAAGTGACTCTAAGTTTTCTTTGGTAATAGTAAGATTTCATAGAGTGAGAGATGTGGGGTTTGCTGTGGCATTTTTGGTGAGGATATTTTTTGGGGGGGAGGGTTGGTGTTTTGTTCTTTTTTTCTTGGTTGTTTTTTTGTAGGGGTTGGTTTGTTCATTGTTCAAAGTGAACGACAGTTGTACACTTTCTGTAAAGCCATTTAGTTCAGCAGTAAAGCTCCATGGATGCAATCTGGAACAGGTCTGGTGGTGAGTTTGGCGGCAAGCGCAGGAGAGCTGCTTTTTATTCATCATTCTGAGCTGATGGAGGTGTTAGGCTACTTCTGTTGCAAAGCCAGAGCTTGTTACTGGTACCCAGAAACCCTTCCTTTAAAAAACTCTAGCATTGCTTGAGTTCTGTGAGTCTGCCTTACCCAGCTCTGTGGTGGGACTCCCCCAAACAGTGTGTTCTGAGCAGTTAAAAGCTGTTTCAGTGCCAACAGCTGGTCACCTGTGAGGGAGGATCCGATTTTGTATTCCTCCTTACGTCTCAGACTCCTGTCCCCTGCAGTGATGGTGTTGGACTCTAATGCATTTCTATCCATGTCTTGTATTGTGACTCTGAAAAGCTCAATTTAAATCTTGGTGCAGATCAAATAATCCCATATCCAAGCAGACCCCTGAATTTTCTCCCTCTTTCTTGCCTTTTAAAGCTCAAAGAGAACACTGAGAGTATTGCAGTGACTTTGCTACTCTTCCATAAGGAATGGAAAACCAGAGTAGGTTCTCTTGAGGAATATTTTGATGGGGAGGGTAGTGACTAATTTGTTGTTACTGTGTTTAAAGAGCTTTGCCTGCCCCTCTTCAGTCAGCTGTCAGGGTGTCTAGAGCTGGAGACTGTCAATGTGGGTGTCTCTTGCCTGCAGAGCAATGCTACCCTCTGACTACCAGCCAGGGGCTTCATCCAACCTCTGAGCTCCAAACTGTGCCGTGCTGCTCACAGTCTCTCTTGGGGAAGAGGATTAGAGCCACTCTGTCATGAACTATTGGTATGGAGGCATCTCTGCTGGTGATGGGGCTGATTATGACTTTTCTGGGCACCAAGGTGCTATTTGTGCTGGTTTGGTGAAATTATCTATTTTTTGCTGAAGTTAATATGGAAAAAAAAAGTGACTCTTCCTTATGATTTCTTTTTGAATACTTTCACCGGTGACTCTTTGACCGATAGGTGTTTGACAGACTTTGGTTACAAACAGAGGTGTGCTTTCCTCCAGGGAAAATGGGGGGAGTAAGGACTCTCAGGAAGTCCCTGCCTCTGGGTGACGGGGCTGGAGGTGCTGCCCTTTCCCAGGGTATATCCCAGATAACACATGCCTCTCCCCAGCACGGCCAAGGTCTCGTGGCAGTCCCGTGTGTACCCGGGGCACGGCCGTCCTGCACTGCCACGTGCAGCCGCAGCCTGCGCAGGAAGCCCTGCAGTCCCAAGTCCTCTGCTCCCGTGGAACAGCCACGCCTCGGGAGGGGTGAGAGAGTCTGAGGGGTTCGAGGTGCTACAACAAGCTGGGATGAGGTGTCTGGTGTGGCGTTTCAGCTCCTCGGCAGGCAGGGCTGGAGACCAGCTCCGTGCAGATCTTTGTTGTATGGGGGGTATTGGCAAATGACAATAAATTGTTCTCACTTTGGAAGGTGTTCAGGTAGAGATATCTGGCAGGAGCAAGCCAGCCTTCCCTTCCCCCTCCCTCCCCCTTTGTCCTTCTGATAATCAATGGAGAGCAAAGCACTTCCTTTGGATATGCAGTGTTAAGCCTCGCCCTGAACAATGAGTCCTATTGCAGCTTCTGACTGAAACATTTACAGATCTTATCTGCAAGCTCTGCATTCTCTGTAAGAGAGCTGGAGATGGATCTGTTCTTTCTCACTGTATCTCCAAGGCACGTGTAGAGATCCAAGGCATGTGGAGAGGTCTGATCTGGGCAGTGTGTACTTGACACGTTTTCCTAGTGCTTCAATACAACACAGTGCCATTTCTGTGCTTTGTCGTGGGTGCATGGTCTTTTTGTGGCAAGCTACTTCTGTGTCTCTTCTTACAAACTTGTCTGTGGCTTCCAAGTATTAACAGTCTCTAAATTTCTTCACTGTGATGAAGCGAAAGGGATATAATCCAATGGAGTGCTGCTTCTCGCAGGGAATATTGTCTGGATAAAGGCCTTCCTATAGGCAAAGTTCGCTGTCTTTTAAGAATGTTATTTCCAGTAATAGCATTTCCTTATCCGTGGTTTTAATGAGCTTTAAAAGTAACTTGGGACGTTTATTCCATCTTTGGATTATTATGTATTTATTTCTTAAGCTCAGTATTAAGGCTAGATTTGATTTTATTTTATAAGTGAAATCTCTGACTTGTGAATACGCATAAGCATATGCAGAAGAGTTTAGAAGTTTTTCAAAAATGTAAACAACTAGATTCTTTGGCTCTTTGGTATGAAGCATTCAATAAAAATGTTGATTTGCATGCTGTAGCTGTGCTGGCACAGGTACCTGTGCAGCTGTATTGTGGCCCTCACAGTGAGCTGATCTGGCTTCAGTGAAATTCCTGGGTTATCTTCCAGTTTATCAATTCAGACTGCAGCTGGCTGGACTCCATGCCAGCACAACTGGTGGGAGTGTTGCAGAGAAGATAGGGCTGAATGATGGGAGTACCTAGTGCTGCTCCTGCTGAAGAATTTTGCAAATATCAAGGCCCTGGTTTCATGATCCAAAGTAGTAACAATGTGCGCAAAACATAATTCAATGAAATGTTACTTTACTTGTTTGTAAAAGCTGAAAAAAAAAGTTACCGACTTGAAAGCCTTCCTAGACAGGTATCATTGGTCTCACTGGCTGTCATCATGGATGTAATGAGCTGATGTTGTTTTAAGCAGAAGTAAGAGGTGAACCTTAGTTCTTAACAGTGTCTGCCTTAATCTAAAAAAGTTTCTTATGAATAGTGTTTTGATATTTTTTCTGTTATATCACTGCAGTGTACTGGTTGCATTTTTTCAATCTCAAAGCAAAGATTCTAAGTTTCTGAAAGCTGCAAATGTACGATTTGCTATACTTACTTATGGTGATTTGCTCTCTGATTCATTGGTCAGAATACAAGCTTGTTTCTGCAAAACAGGAGGAATTTTGTAGGCTAGTATGTTATAAGCCACTTTTAAGCTTCTAAATAACTGTCTGGAGAGTAAAAAGGGTAAAATCAGAGGTTGAAAACTCTTATTACATTTTAAAATTTCCGAGATACCAGGAAGTTTGTGAGGTCAATAACAAAGACTTATTGTCAAAGAGTTGGAAAATATTTTTTGTGGTAGTTGAGTTTTTTTGGTTTTGGTGTGGAGGTTTAGTTGTGGGGTTTTGTTCTTTTCTTGATTTTTTTTGGTTGGTTTTTTAGTTGGTGTTTTTTTTTTCCTAACCTTCAAGGGCAGAAGGATTGAGAACCTGGTCCTCTTCTGAAGACTGGCAAATAAAGCCTGGAGACATCATGGTGGTTCAGGACAAGGAACAGTGTGTTCTGAGGGTCTTACTGTGGTACCTCAGCCTGACTGGCTGTTTCTTGGTGTAGGCAGACCTTGATCTTAATTGTACCTATGCTTGTTCCCTTCCTGTTCCCCCACCAACTCTGTTAGGAAAAAATATGATACCTTAGAAATGTCATTCTTTCTTAACTCATTGCAAGGTACCTTCTCTTAAAGCTTTTTGACTTCAATTAATATGGAGTTATTGAACATACACAATACCTGATTTCAGTATTAAGTAATATTGCAGCTTAAATTCTCATGTGAAATTATTTTTCTCCTCCTGGGGCTGGAAAAGAACCATGTACCAGAAGGCTGCTGCATCTGGGCTTCTGGACAGGCCAAACAGCTGTCTGCGAGGTGGAGGTGCCGCTTCCAGGTGGTTAGAGTACTCTCGCTCCAGCATGTGGAGGTGCTCTGGCAGAAGAGAGCATCTGTCTGTCTTGCTGGTCACATCTGACCCGTGGAAACTGATGACTCACTGTTGAGGCCTGTCTATCTCTGATGACTGCATAAGCTGGAACTTACGCAGAGGAGTTCCCTCTGTCCTCGTAAACCGTCCTCTCACTTCCTGTGTGTGGATTTATTAGGCTTTAAAGATGTGTGGGTGTGTACTTAAGCAAGTTTCAGCTTCTTCATTCTCTTCTAAATTAACAACTTGTGATAGCACTAGGAGCTTGGGCTGTCCCTGCTGAATGGTGCCTGTTCCCTAGCTTCCCTAGCAGTGCTGCTGGCTGGGGGAATGGTCTGCCACCCATAGCATCCCTCTACCCCCTGCCCAGTCAGCTTGGGGCTCACCCACTTCCCTTCTGTGGTGCTGCCTGTATCAGGCCAGATACCTGGGCTAATATAAAATAGTAGTAATGTATTCATTGTGTTATAAATAGAAACAATCACAGCTCTTATTTGGTCTCCCATAGACTTTCACCCAGTCTTGCCTTTTCTAAATTTATTTAGACAAAAAAAATATATAGTAATGTTCTGCTGTATTATCTGAAGTGAAAACAGTCTTAGCTGAGGAATGTGATTTGCCTTTAAATCTGTCTGACTTCATTGTGATTTCTGTTTGGGTAGCGGAATGACAAAAGATCTTGACATTTCTGAAAACAAGCCTGATGAGATATATAATAATAATAATAAAAAAATTGTATGATTCTCATTACCTTAATTGTGTGTCTTGCGGTGTACAGGTAAATATCTGTTACGTTCTGCTTAGTCTGTTTTTTATGAGGTAATTGTCTTTTCTGTCATGCTTCTGAAATCAGGAATTTATCCTCATTGGAACTGACTAACATAATCCTGTTACACGAGTATCATGTCAAGCACTTCAATAGGGAGGCTTTTTATCTATAAACCATCTCTATTTAGAGTGGAACTTATGGTAGTATAACACCATCTATTAATTATTTGGTATAAATAGATATTCATATATACTTTGTAAGGCATGATCATTTCTTTAATACACTCAGCCTCCTAAAGCAAAATTTATTAATGATAAGCCATATATATATATATATGGCATTTCTAGGGACATTCTAGTTGTCAACAATTGAATTCAAGTTTATTATGATTACCTACCCTTGATGCCTACTCAGAACACACCTGGACATTAAAAAGATGCAGTAGCTGCTTTTAAGGTTTACAGACTACTAGGCTAGACTTGAAATTAGTGGGAGGGCATTGAGGAAAAACAGGGATAGCTGGAGGAAAGAACAAAGGCTGTGTTTGCGTGGTTGTGTGGCTTACGTCACTTCGTTAAGCAAACAGGGTGGTTCTGCTAAGCCCTCTGACTTTGTAGTTGTGAGGATACGTGCCTCTTGTACCATGCCAAACCATCCCACTGATAGAGAAGTTAAATTGTTCTCCATCTACCTGTCATCTTGCCAAAAAACAATGCGTAGATTGTGATGTGGGGGATAAGATCAAATGTAAGGGATCAGTAGTGCCTTTGGGAAGATCTCCCTCACTTCTTCTCATGGGAGACTTGCCTGGTTGCTGTCCCCAGCTTAGTCTTATCATTGCACTGTTAGTATTTCATATACCTGTTCTTTTTGTAATCTTTTCTGCAGCGATCATTCTCTGATAGGGGGTAGTGGGTATAAAAAAGGAAGATCCAACAAGGATGTAGTTATATCTCTTACTTGCTGGACTTTGTGCTTCCGTCTGTGAAATTTCAGCTGGCAAAGCATTGATGCAGAATGATACTTTGCCATTGTTTTTACGTGTACTGGTGTCGTAGATGTGATCGCAACAGACAAAAATGCTTGTGCTGGTATAATTTTGCTGGGGAGGTAAGCAAAGTTAAAGCATTATACCACAATAAATAAACCTTTACTCATAACATGAAGTTGCAGATAAGGAAGGATCTTCCAGTTTTACTAGTCTATCTTGGGTATGCCTGTGATCTTAGTGGGTCTTTCCCATCCTACTTAATCTGAATCTGATCATATAAACTAATGGGGATAATCAGTTAGAAAAGATTAATTTCAAAGGGAAGATTGTCACTCTTGCTTGAAACAAGATGCTTATCTGGAGGTGTCTTTCCTTCCACAGGTTGCAAAGGTAAATGGGACCAATGATGGTGCATTTGTTAGCATTGCTATACTCACTTGCATGTATGGAGAAGTTGCTGCCAGTGCCTAAAATGTTCTCTTTCCTTCCAACATCCTTAGCCTGTGATCTGTCATGGTGACTACAAAGATTTTTTTCCCTCATTGTGTTGCTGTCTTGATATTATTGCTCTACTATCACCACATGCCTTCCTGCCTGTTTACAGTGGATTTGGGGCTCATTTGTTGACCAAGTCTGTTATCACCCTCTGGAATGTGCTTGGGGTGACTCTGGCACACCTGGGAGGAAATGAGGGCCACTTTGCCCCCATACTGTATGGGTTGTGGCACATGCCAGGGTACAGCGAGGCCAAGTCCTTTCATGAGTATCATCAGGCAGCTGTAATAGCCCAGGTCTGCACAGGTCAAGCACTGCATGTTTCAAATGCAAATGGAGCCTGTAAGGAGCCTGAACAAAACTAAATAATGAGGATGGACTTTGAGGAAATTTGTGGGCTTTGCAGTCTTCCTCAGTCAGTGTACTCAAAATAGTTAATTTTGGTTAGTTTGCTTCAGACAGACAGGAAATAGTATATAGTCTTTGTTGCTGAAATTAAATGGAATTCTGAAGAAATCTGTCTTTTCTTTATATCTGAAAGTGCAGTAGGCTCTGGACTCCTTGTAGCAGGAGCCTTGGACTGCTACTTGCTCTGTCTGATGCAGAACTGCGTGCAGGGACAGCTCTGGGCTGAGGAAATGATTCTGGAGTAGCTTAGCTGGCTAAACCTGGCAGCTGAATTATGTTGATCAGCATTCCTTGCTTAATGAAAACCAAAGTGAGTTATTGAAATAGCAGTCACACTTCTTGATGCCACCTCAGCTGATGTGACCATTTTTTGGATGTGATCCAAGATTTTTGCTTCAGCACTTGCCTGACAGTTATCCATCTCTTTTTCCTCAGCTGTGAGGAGGGGTGCAAGTATGTATGACTGTTACTACAGTAACACTGTGATTGAATGTTCTAGTAGGAATTTGTTTATCTTAAAACCTATATTTATCTTTTTGTGAACAGTCTCAATTTAGCTAAGATCCTTTCAAAGTGAAAGTTTAAATTATTCCACTGGAAGATGCTTTCTTGTGACAAACTTAGAAATATATTATGAACAAATTGTGTGTGCAGAGGGGGCGTTGTCTGAAAAATGTTCTTTTTAGAAATGAGCTAGATGCCTGAAATATCTACCTACAGCAAGCAATAAAACCTATTTAACTGATTTTTCCCAACCAGAGCAATATGATAACAGATTGAACTAAATTGAAGAAGCCAAAACTGAACTTCTGGGTCTGATTTAATGTAAGTGGCCAAAAATATGTATTTTACTTACTTGCATATGCTTGCATCAAGCCTTGAATTAGAAATGGAGACAAGGAGAAAAACAGTGGGTAGAAAAAGATGGGAGCCTTTCCACCCCTTTCAGCAGATGTTGACTCAGATTCTTATTCTATGCCCTCTTAGCAGAAAGACTCTCCTGTGTAAGCTAAGGAGAACCACATCCTATCTGTTTCCTTCCATCTGTATTAAGTCTGTGGGCCTGCTACAGCATGAGCAGAAATAAGCAATCCACTGAAGCCTGTGGGCTATCTCCTTGTTAAGTAAATGCTGCCTATCACAGATGGAGGTTTAGGCTATTAACCAAACTTGTTGAGCACTGGGAATACTAATGAGCAGCCATGGTTGACACTGATGGAGACAGGACTCTCAGGCTCATGAAGGCTAGGATTAGTTTTTCTTGGGAGGGGTTTTTCACTGAAATCTCTTGTCCTTGGTTGGCCGCTGACTGTGTTTTGTTTCACTTTTTGAAGCCAGAGTGCCTTTTTTTTGAGAGAGAAAAGTTCAGGTGCAGAGTGTGGGAATATGATTTTATTTCAATTCTTGTAATCACTGGTGTCTTTGTTCTTAGAATTGAGACAGCAAGTATATTAGAACTTGTAATGGGACCAGTGCTCTTGCAGTTAGTTGATGAAACTGGTCTAATTTGTATGAACATTGTACTTAAGACCTACTTATGGACCTGAACATCATTGTGCAAAGGGCTATGCAAACACAGACAAAAATGTCAATATCCAGCCTTGTAATTTCAATAAGATGACTAGAAATTAGAGGAATACAGGGTGATGGAAAATGGGAAGAAGAGAGCAATGAGCAGATGCTAGTGTGCTATATGGATTTATGTAAGACAAGCATCCTTCAGAACTGGGATGGAACTATACCATAGTGGTAATGAAAAAAACATGGAAGCTAATCTGCCTTCTGAGGTTTCCTACTGCTGACATCTAAATGAGACCCATTCTAATAGGCATAAAGTGATTTGAATATTATATTGGGTTTTGGGGGTTGCTATTTTTTTTACCACAAAATTCAAATGGCTTAGACAACCATGCTGATGCCTCTTTACTCATAGGTTTTGTCTTGGAGACTGGAGAGGGTAAGACAGTTCCAGAGGATGTACAGGAAGAAAATGGGATTTATTCACTTCTGCTGATGTTCCCTGCTGTGCTTATGCTTCTGACTTTGGAAAGAGGTGTTAGTAGTCTGTGAGAATTCATGCAGGTGCAGTGTCTGCAGTCCCTCCCCTGGGAAATGATTTATCAGCAGCCTAAAGCAATAACTAGTACAGCCACCTGCCTTATGCCATTGCAGTTGGCAGTAATGTTGTTGTGTGAAGGTTGCCATGTGTGTAGAGAGGCCATCATCTCTTTCTGCCCTGATCAGGAAAGAACTGTGCTGAAAGCAGAAAGTCTCTTCCGTGCTACTTGAAACTTCAAGTTAATGATTTGTTTGACTGACTGGCTTGCCTGTAAGTGCATTGTCAGGTGATCTCATTGGAATGACAGGGCAGGAGAGCTCTTACCTCTCCTACTATTAATGTTTGTTTAGGCATGTAGGTATTTCCTGCAAAGCCAGCTCAACAGACCAACTAGAGCCTGGCCATGCAATCATCTGTACTGCAGGAAAGCTAAAAGTTCAGCCTTTAGTTCAAGCTGTTCTACAGTTTGCATAGTTTACTCTTTTGAACTTGGCAGTATAATCTCTTCTGCATGTTTGTGGATTCTGCTTAAAATCTCCAACACACTGGAGTTTATCTCAAAAAGTAAATGAGAAGTAGGGAGAACTGAGTGCCTCTGAAAGTCTTACTTCAAGTTATTTCTTCCCCTTTTTAGGTGAAAGAAACTTCATGTGAGGTTGCGATGGGTTATCTTCTTGATCTTTGGACAAAAAAGCCTGGATCTCGGCATTCAAGATCCTTGAATCAAACTCTTGCAGGATGCACAGTCCAGCTCCCAAAAGCACAGTCAGCTCTGAAGTTGGGCACAGCTGCTCAGAGACTTGCCCAGTCAAATTGTGAATATCTCTAAAATACAAAATTAATAAAACACAAGAACTTCCACCTTAATATGAGAAGGAACTACTTCACATCGAGGTTGGCAGAGCACTGGAAAAAGGCTGCCCAGCAAGGTTATGGAGTTTCCCTTTCTGGAGATATTCATAACTCACCTGGATGTGTTCCCTTGTAATCTGTTCTAGGTGACCCTACCTTGGCAGGGGTGTTGGACAAAATTATCTCCAGAGATCCCTTCTAATCCCAAATATTCTGTATCTCAAAGGATTGAGATAATACAAAGGGCAGCCTGGGCTAGTATTTGGTCATCTTTACTGTGACCCCTCCCCATGAGACTCAAAGGCTTCTGATGACTGACTCTTTCAGCCCAAGTAATGGTACTCTACTTCCTCATATGCCAGTTCTCTACTTTCCTTATATGCCAACCATCCATCCCATACCTCTGACTTGGCTGGTGTAGATACTGAGGGAGACTGTTGGGAAAGCTTTGGGAGGGCCAAGGTAAAGGATATCTACCACCCTTTGTTCAAACTCACCTTTTTCTTCATAGAAGGAGATCATATCAGTTGAGCACTATTTCCTTTTGGTAACTCCCCATTGCCAGTTCTCCATGATCTTCTCATTTTTACAGTGCTTAGAAATGGCTTTGCAGACTTGCTCCACAGTCTTTCCAGGGACTGTGATTAAGTCTGTGGTTTCCCAAGATAATCCTTCATGAAGAGGAATCTGGCCTTTTTGCATTTCTAAAGTAATTGGGCCCTCCTGAGTGCCATGACCTGTTAAAGGCAATTGAGGGTGGCATCTCAGGTGTGCTGGCCATCAGTCTCACTGACCTCATTTGTCACATGAGCCCATAGGACCAGACAGATATTCAGTCTGCTCTCCCATTGGGCAGAGGAACCAGCAAGGCCTGAGATCAAACCTCATCAGTAAAGGCCTTTTCTTCTTCTGTTTGTACCAAGTTCCCCCAGTCCATTCACCAAGAGAATCATGTTTTCTATAAAATTGGTTTTTATGACTGTACCAGAAGAAGACCTGGTTGCTTTCTCTTACACTTTTTTATTAATTTTTGGCTCTGAGGCAGCTTCCGTTTCTCTAGGACCCTCACTGTACACTGGCAATTTTTGTGTTTCCTTAAACTTCCTGCTTTTGGTATGCTTTTGTGACATCTCATCAATTCACTCAGGGATGAGTTTCATTTTTTTCAAAACTAACAAAGTAAATACCTCCTTGGGACTTTGAGTAAAAGCAGTATTTTTAAGATTGAAGCTCAGAAATAGTACCCTGACAGCATATATGATTACCCAGGACTGAGGTAACTTGCTGTGCTTGACAAAGAAGTATTGTGTGGGCTGATAAAGTATTTGTGGGTATGTAAAGGGACTGCTAAAGGTGATCTTATTTTTGATGAGAACTTATGAATATTCACTCGCTTCCTTTTCAGTTTTAGCAGCTATTTCCTATTGCATCCTGTTGTGCATTGAATTGTTGGAGGTGTATTCTACACCCACTCATCAGGTGTTGCCAACTCTCCCAAGCATTCCTTCTGATTAAAGGGATTGCTGGGCTATATTACCTGAATTCTTTTGGCCTTATTTGTGTTAGCCTGAAGGAGGAGAGAAGAAAAAGCACAATTTTAAGGGCTTCAAAAGCCACAGTACAGGCAGCTCCTACTGGTGTGATACAGGACAGGATCAAGATAGCTGTTACAGCCAAGCTCCTGATGACTGATTACAAGTCCAGGAAGCAATTACTGCACTGCTGATGCTTCTCTCAGCACTCAGGAGGAAGGGTTTACCCTGTGCACTCCTTAACCCACTAACTTGGTTTGGTCTCTGTACAGCCTGCTGAAACACTTCTGGCTGCAGAATCTTCTGCGAGTAGAGCATGAAGGAAAAATATAAAATTTCTCTGAGCTAGAATGAACATCAAACTCAGTTGTGTGTTACTTGATAGATAGCTCTGTTGGAGATGAATGGAGATAAATGAGAGCTTGGAGCTGTGATGTGGCTCTTAGTGCTTGAGCATGTTTCACTGGCACTGGGTTTAGCTTTATTTAGCTTGGGAAAACAGACAACACTGTGACGTCCATTTTATAGATCTATTACTAAAACTGACTTTTTTTACAGCTTCTGCTGCCTTCAAGGCTGCTAGAAATCCCCAGGATGAAGCCAGAAAGAACATAATCTGTTGAACTGTGATGCTGAAGCAGATTTGCAAACATCAATAGTGAATAAAATATTCTGCTTAGAAACATAAATCACTACAATCACTGAAATAGCTGACTATGATAAAAAGGCAATGAATTTTTCATGAAGTACAGCAATAGCACCAGATGGCTACTGGGCTTGTGGGAGAATCTTTCCATTTCACATAAATTCTGAAAAACAGTGAACTAAAAGCAGCATACAGTAATGAACTGGTCACACACAATGTTAATTTGGAGCTAAAATAAATGGATGGAGTCAGATTTGTTCTAAACTGGCTTATTGTCCTGGACTTCTACTTGAGATCTGGCTCCATGAGTTCTTGTCTACACAGGTCTCTCTGCAGTGTGTAGGTGGGTGGTGTTTGGTTTAAATTGCTTTATGCTCACACAGTTGTCTTCTGTCCTTTTTTTATCTTGTCAAATCCTTCTATAATTAACCTGCTTTCAAAAGAGATGTTACTTCAACACAGAATGGATGAAGCCACTGTAAAAGTTCACGTGAACTTTTCTCATGTCATGTGAGCTATGCTGGTAGTGTCTGCAGTGCATGGCTTTGTTATTTGAAAGTCATGTTAGTTTAGTGTTGTACTTTCCAATGTTGAAGCAACATTTTTATTGAACATTGGTGTGTGCCTGTGACTTAAATTTATGGCAGTTTCTAGCCAGGAGTGTATTATGTCTGGCATGTGCTGCCCTTAGTCATGCCTGCTGACCTGCTTTGTCACCCCTAGTAGGATAACAAACTAGAAATCTTAGAGTAAAAGTACAAATTGCTGTTGATGTAATGTTTAGTGAAGGAGCAAGTTGGAGCTCAACTCTGTGACCTGTCGAAACCAAAGAAAAATGCTTGGTTAAGGATTCCTCAAACAGAAAATTTATTGTCCAGAGCTTTTTTCACCTTATTTTTTAATTTTTTTTTCAACTTCAAACCTAGGTCATATTGTGGACCTTAATATGGAAATCTAAATTAAATTTTAGCCACCAACTGTGATTTTTGATTATTCTTTTTCTTACCATTTTATTTTCATGGTGGCATCTAAGCCAGTGTAACAAAAGCAAAATGTGGTTTTTATCTATTGTACTTCTGACCACCCTACTTTTGAGTTGTGGGAAATGAATTTAAATATATGGTGGCATATGTACAAGTAATGACTGCCTTAAACTGTTCCAGAGTAAGATTTAATGAACACTTCTATATGAAGTTAAAAATTCTTTTAGGTATGTGACTTTATTTTACTTATTTTGTCAAGCACCCTTCACAGCTTACACCCTCACTAGGAGAGCCTTTTTATGGAGAATTTATCTGCTCTGCATGTACTTTGCCCTCATCAACCTGCCAACACATGGGTGTGTCCAGTCTTGGCAGTGAAGCTTAGAGTTCTTGTTCAGCTATGTGGTGGCTGATGTCCACATGGTACAGTACAGGTCATGGTAGCTCTGGGGAGAAACAGTGTAGCTTCATCATCCTGATGCTATTCCTCAACTAATGTGCCATATCTTCCTGCCAAGTTAACCAGTGAGGTTGGCTGACACAGCTTTCTAACTAGGGGTACTCTAACTGATCAGGATATACATTTCTGAATGTACATTTCAGGAGTTACACCCACTGATGAGTGAGTACGCACATATCAAGGCAAGGTATAGCTTATGTTCCTGTGTATAAAATAAATTAAAATAATTGAGTCTAAATATTAAGTTATAACATTGCTTTAGATTACCCCCTAAATTATGTTAGTCTGATGCCACTGCACTCTGCTTGTGTAGCAGATTAACAGGGTGGAAGTGAGGAGGGGATAGAGGACATCTGATCTCCAAGTCTGGATCCACAGTATGTGCCTAGGATTGGGCTGGGAAGCAGGAGGCTTGTGCAGCTCCTCTGGGGCAGGTAAGGCACTGCACCAGAGAGCAGGCGCTGTCTCCCAACACCTGCAAGTTTAGGGGCAAATTACTGAATGGTATTTCATTATGGGCTGTTTATGGCAACAGACTTCTGGTTTGGTTGGTGGTGTTTTTCTTGCCTTCTCTAGAATATTGTACTGCAGTATTATATAATCATTCTGTACAGGCCTTAGGCATGCTGCAGAGCTGGCCAGCTTGGATCTCAGAGCTGGGACTATGGCAAGAAGTGCTGGAGCTGCAGGGAGGCTACTGTGTGTCCCCTTCTTTTTAGGAAGCCAGCAGAGTTTATGTGGTGAAGTGTGCTGTTATCTGAGCTGCAAGGCCTTGTTTCTGAGTTCATGAGTCTTACCTAAAAGCAACTGACCCGTAACTCCTGGGTTTTCTTTTGTTTAATTTAAACCACCTCAGATATGACCCTGAAACCAAACGAACAGGAAGATTTAAGAGCAGACTTGACAAAGCCTATTCAAAAAAAAGTAAGGGGGAGGAGGAGAACTGAAACTGTGCCAAGCAGTTATGGAGGGGTGAATGGACTGGAACAAGAGTGGTTTGAAGCAGAGGAAACTGGGCAATGTGCAGAAGCAGGCTTACAATGTAGGTAACGTTACTCCAGTGTAAACATGTGCAACATGCTAATCCAGCCTAGCTCTGCAAGATTCTTGTATGAACACAAGGTTCAGAGCATTACCGTTCAGTGGTGTGCTCCAGCAGAACCAAGCAAATAAAAGCAGCACCCTGTCAGTGTTAGTCACTGTGGCTCTGTCAACATGTGTATGTTGATGATTGCACATACAAGCTGTATTTCAGAGGTGTTTAAGTCTGTGTTGTAACTGTCTTGAAATGTACTCTGAAGATTTTATTGTTGTATTTAACTATATAAAATTAGTAACAATGCGACTGTTCACTGCCAAAGTCATTCCACCTTAAACAAAACAAACCATTATCTTTCTCTGTCTACATTCTCTGGGTATAAACACAGGACTGCTTTTGCTGGCCGGAGAACTGCTCTGGCTATTTATAGCGTTGCAAAAATCTTTCCAGATTGTCGTTACCTATTAACAGGCCGTTCTTTTTGATATGGAGCAAAATAAAAAGTCTCAACCATCTTGAAGTGGACAGATAGGGAGAGGCTAGAGAATCCTGAGAGATGCAGCATTTCTGTTGTCCTTTTTTCTTTTTGGCAGTTTCTGCCAAATCACACTGCTGATCTACAAGGTACTCATGAACAATTCTCTTGTGAAAATACTCTCTGAAAAACTTCATGATTCAGAGAAGAGGAAGATAAACACCTCTAGGACTCTCACTGCTCCCTGATATCTTGTTTTACTGATGAATGCTGATTAGTTGGACCTGAGAAATGGTGTTCTCAGTAAAACAAATGCAGGCAGCAGGAAATGTGTGTTATGTTGCTCTCATTTAATGTTTTCTTTCTCTTTTTTTATTGCTTTCAAAGTCATGTTTCTGTGTCTGCTTGCATAACGTATGTAAAAGATACTGTACTTTAGTGTAAAGAAAACATAGCTGAACATCTGAAAACCTGTCTAAAAGTGAAATGAGACTTTCTGAAATAACACAGGAGAACTTCATCTTTCAACTTCATATTTCTGACCTCCAGCAACTGTTTAAAGCATACTGAAGGAATGAACTCGTGGTGTTGGTGGCTCAGAGGTCTCCAAAAGTAATTTTCAAATAATGGTGTGTATATCTGCATATGCAAATATACACACGTGTACTTGGGGGAATGTGCGCGCTGTGTGGCTGCCCCTCACCTCCCCTTCCCTCCCCTGGAACCTTGCAGGCTGCAGCTGCTAAAAGCACGGAGGCAGGGTGGTTCCCTGTGCTGCCCGGGTTTCTGTGGCCCTGTTGAGATCCCTGGTGGGGGAGGGAAGGTGTGTGGCTCCAGTCACTCCTCCTGAATTGTGCAAGGCGAGCGTCAGCATGAGGTCAAAGAAAGAGTCAAGTGCATTGAGGCTATATAACGTTTCTTCTTCCAAGTGTTGGTTTGTGTTTTTTTTTTTTTTTCCTTCCTCCTCCCTGACCTTGTCTAATTTTTTTTTCTCTATCCTGGCAGTGCCCCTTTCCTCTTCTGCTATGACAGCATGAAACAGGGCAAGTGTGGCCTTGGTGGGGTTCTGAGATGGAAGCGCGTTTCCTTTCCCAGCGCAGCGCTGAGTCAGAGCGGCCGCGGGCTGTTCCTGGCAGCCGCTCCCGGCCGGGCTCCCGGGGCCGCGCCCGCTGCCACATAAACAGAACACTCTGTCTGCTTACAGCTCTGTACTTCGGCCAGGCCGGGGCATTTTTTCAAAGCTGTTCTATTGTTGCTTTTCCTTTGATGTGCAAAGCTGAGCAAGAGCGTGAGGGCCTGTTTCTGCAGCGAAGAGCTCGGGAGATAACAATGTTATCGGAGCATGAGATGAATGTCCGTGTAATGTTGTTAATATTCAGATAGCACCGGCTTTCAAGAGATAATGGAAGACTTTCAGACTTTCTGCTTGTAACATTTAGGCTGGACTAACCCACTGAGAAAAAGGGATGTATAGGAAATGTCTGACCTTGATTTAGTGCAGTCCTTAAGACAACCAGAACCAACCCAAACTCAGCTATACATATGATCTGTATGTAATTAGACAGGTAATTAGAGGCATTTCCACATCAAACAGATGTGTATTGCTGCCCACAACTAAGCAAAGTACAAGCAAGGAGCAGGGCTACTTCCCTGCTCTTCCTCATGAGCAGGGAACTGAGGAAAATGTGGTGGGCTAGAAAAGCCTCGGAAGAGTAAACACCAATAGTTTCTTACAGGGGAGAGGTTATTTTCAAGCTTTCTTCATCAGTACAATTAGGGTGAGGTGTGTGGCCACAGTGTCAGGTGGGAGTAGGACCAGTGCATTAAAATTTTAGGATAAACTACACAGCCTTCTGCTCTTTGGGTGGATGCAGCCCTTGAGAAGGACATCTTTTAAGCTAATGGGAGGTAAGTGGAAAGATCAGAGGACATGTTCAGATCTTGCTGTGAAGCTTCCGAAGAAAATTAAGCTCCAGCACAGTCTGCTGTCTTTGCAAACCATCCAAGACTCGGGTGGCAATCTTCAGACAGGGTATTTTTTTTTCTACTGAGCTGAGTCCAATAGCCTGCCTTAGTGTCTATTAATGTTAGTTCTCCATTCTGTGTACAAGTTGAGAGATAGGCAAACATATTTTTCTAGATGTTGAATAAGTGTATCGCCTAGATTTTTTATTCCCTGCAACTGCAGGGCTAACTGAAGCAACAAACACATCCAAGATCTGTATTAGATGATATGGTGCCTTTTGTAGTTCCCTTGTCCTTTGGTTCATAGAGCAAGGGAGTGAACTGGGAACATGAAATACACTTTCCTGTGCTGACGCCAGATACACCAGACTTGTGTCTCTGAAAAACCTAATACAGACCTACAGCATATTATTGTGTTATGTGTGCACGATACTTAGGTTAGATTTCTGAGAGGAAAACAAGGCATTAGCACTATGCAGTCTCTAACAGCCATTAGCATTAATAATGTATTAAAAAGCAAGTTTATAGCCCTGAGGCTATCATCTCAATGCATAATCTCAGAAATGTCAAGGTGACTCAGGATGATGTGATGGACCATGACATCTCAGAGCTGCTCTGAAACGTGTTATGCCAAATAGCACACGTGGCAAAATGCACAGGGTGCTCAGACAAAAAGGCTTTGTTGCCCTCCAAATCATAAACGCTCTTCTCCTTGGCAAGGATACATAGCAGCAATGGTGTGTATTGTCTTTGCCTTCTGAAAATGTGGGCTTGTTTTTATGGTCTGCAGCTAATTTGGGATATGAAAGATTCTGTCAGCAAGTAATAATCTAATTCCCCCCTTCATTGGGATAGAAATACTTTTTGCTCATGTTCATAGTGGGGGAAGTATGGCTCAAAATATTTAGGCCAATAGGGACATTTTTGCCACATTGTCGCAGTCTAGCTGGAAGTTCTTACAATTAACAATGTCTGTCTGTGTTAGTTTTTGGCTGTGTCACCATACCTCTCTCTCTTAGATAACATTATTCTTCTGAGGACAGCAGCATCTGTTCACACAGTGGGTTAACCAGCACTGTGGTCTTGTTTGTAAATTGCATTAGAGAAGCTTTGACCTCTTTCCTGGGGTCAGTGAAAATCAAAGTTGAGCACTGGTGCCAAAATCTCGCATTTATTCTTCGACTAGTGGTGCTGGGTTTTTTTAATTGGATGTTTTGGTGACACAATTCAATGTAACAAAAAAAAAACAAACTAAAAAAGATGATGTGACAGGAAGAAATTATTTAGAATTATCACGACTATAAGAATGTTATCGGTAAAGGGTAGTTCATCTGAGTGTCTTCATTTTTGAGTATACCGTTGCAAATTCTTAGAAAATAGCATTCCCAGTAGGGACCAGGTGGTTGAGTCACTCCTCCCACCCCGTGACCTGATGCTTTCATTTTTTTTTTTATACAGAGCCTTTTAACAATAGCCTTTTATTATGTTTAGTGAACTTTTTTCTTTATAATGGGCTCAGCTTCCTGAGCAGCAGAACATCTACCTCCCTTGATAATTACCCAGTAGTTTCTCTCAGAAAGCTCTTCTCTTAGAAAGCTTTTCTCTTACAGTACATTATGTTACCTCAATAAATTTGATCTGCCTTTTGCATTCTAAGTGGGTTAGGCCATTTTAGCACCAGTTGACTTTCTAAATTAAAATAGCCTTGCTAGTATAATGGTGCAGGTGCATATTTGTTGAGACTGGAACAAAACTGAGATGGACTCTTGCCACTTTCAATTTTTTATGTTAGAGGACTAACACCTAAGTTATTCTTGGGTTCTGGTGTGGCTGAGGCTGTGCAATGGGAAATTTGCCTCTGCCTATTTTGCATTTCAGCACAAAGTGACTTTGGGTAGTGTTAATGTGAGTCAGCACTCTGTGGTAAACATCTGGATTTTACTGAGTTAGTAGCCAAGCTCTCTTTAATTTCTAATTTCTATAGAATCAGGCTTGTAAATCTCTCTTTTTTTTCCCCTTCCTCCTCCAGCATCTGGCACAAAGGCACATATGAGCACATACCTGCCTATACTTTCTGTTTTAAAGCCAGGTTGACCGTGTTAGGTGAAGGAAGGGCCATGCCTGAGGCTACAAAGTCATGGTGAAAGGCTTTCTCTGCTAAGCTAGGCTTGATGCTGTCCTAACACCCTCGTGTAGACACTTCATTTCTAGCATGGCACATGAACTGAAAGCACTTTCATCTACTTGGCAGAAGCCTGCAGTATGCAATGCAGAGAGGGCCCTGTCTGCCATCCAGGTGAGTTATACACCAAGCCTGCATTCCTCACTTCTCAGTTCTTCCCTGTAAAATGATGGCAATTCTTTTGCCCTTTTGTAAGATGGTTTGGATGAAAGGTCTTTAATTGATGTAAAATGTAACTGTTAAGAATGTACCTCATTGTTTCCAGCTGCTCATGCTGCTGACATACAACCCAATTCCTTTTGTATCAGTCATTACTCCAGTGAGGATGAATGAGTTTTGATTGCTCTTCAAACAGTCCTATCCCAAGTTCATGACACTGCTGCTGTTTTACCACCTAGTGAATGACCTTGATTTTACTAGTGCTTTTCCATAGTCTGATAAGAAAAGTAACTTTTTCTTCTGACAGTTGACTCTAAATATGTTTGATTGACTACCAGTAAAACTGAGCCTTTGTCTTTAGTTAGGAGGTTTTCTCACCAAAGACCTGAGCTGGCTGTGTCTGAAACAGGTTTCTTTCCTGCTGGCTTTGTCTCATTGAGACTCTGCTCACTGAGTGTGGGGCTAGTAACTTGTTCTACAGGCCATTGATCCATCACTAGTATCTCTCTGTAACCAAACTGCCTCTGAGGCCAATTTTAAAAAATTCTTTGTTTTCTTTTTTGGCCAGGAAAGGTTGCTGCAAGTGCAATAAGTAAAATCTTATCAGTGTGTTTAGAGCTGGTTTAGTCCACAGCACAGATAACTCTACAATTTCTAATTTCCTATGCATTCCTTCCTCAGGAAGGCATGGATGGTAAGGTCACAGGAATGTTAAGGAGATATTACCTTCTTCTGAAAAAAATACCCAAACCAACACCACCACTCCTCCACCAAAAAAAAAAAAAAAAAA
>VZDJ01000782.1:24211595-24238028 GCA_008694505.1 Cyanoderma ruficeps | reverse complement strand
AAAAAAAAAAGCCAAACCCAAACCAAACACCCACACAAAAGAACTTCATATATAGTCCTTTTTAGCTCTTTTTTCCTTTTCCCTCCTAGGCCTGTGCTGCTCTTGTGAGAGACCTGTTTGGATTGCAAAGTAGCAGTTTGCTCTTGGCAGGTATTACAGGAGCTTGATGGGAGAGAGGAGTCATTATCTAGTATCTGCCAGCAGCTCTGAGAAGAGAGAAATGGAATTTGGGTCTCCCTGAAGGTGTCTGAGTTAAGAGAAATGCAGCTTTCAGGTGCTTATTATGTATAATCATATAACCAAGGGTTAATTAGGAAAGCCCCTGTGGTATTTAAAATGTTTGAGGAATCTCCTAAGGCTGAGCAAACCAGGATTTGGGATGGAAACTGAAGTCTCAAGAGGTAGTCCCGTGGGACTTTTGCAGCCCCACGTGACTCTCACTTTCACTGGCTCAGCTTGCTCTTTTCCAAGCTGTGACGCAGGTGTTAAAGCAAGAATAGGGAAGTATTAATGCCTCATAAGCAGCATTTTGCAAAGTCGCTAAGTAATTGAATTCGAAGCAGATTACCCTATTCACAGTCTGAATGCTAGCACATACACTAGCACAAATACAGTCTTGTATAAGCAGTCGAGATGCTAACTAATTTAGTATGTGTTTGTCAAGGGTGTGTATGGTTTTCTCACCAATGCCAAACTGCAGGCTAGCTCTGGCAGCATAGGATGTATTCAAAAAATGGCTGAGGCTGTGAGAATCAGCAAGGTAAAAGTTTTAGGTACCAATAATTCACCATGAGGAGTCCATAGGAATTGTAGTGCATCCTCTGCATCTGGTATGCATCAGGTTGGTGAGCATGGGCCTGATAAACCCAGAAATCCTGACTACATCCTTGAGAGCAGCTATGTAAGAACAGTCTGTATAAAAGGAAATAGTCCCTTTTGTAGGAATATACTTCAGACAGCTGTGGAGCTCCTACAGAAATAAGGCTTTGTTGTGGATTTTTTGCTTCGTCAGATGATCTTGACAGAAAGTTCTTAATTCATTTGCCTAAATGACACAATTCAAATACCATAAGGCACTCCAGTGATTTCTATTTTGTCTCTAGCTGCTGTTCCAGGAGGGCATAGGTCCCATAATATCTGATTAAATACACAACTTTAGGCCTTGGATATGTTAACAAAAAATATAAAGAAAAAGGGAATTTCTTCTTTTAGTGCAGTACTGTGAAAAACTGTAGATTAAAAATTTTTCAATTCCTAAAATACAAGTTTCTCTAGCATCTTATCTGTTTTAGCAGCTGAAAAGTCTCTTCGCTAATGATATAAAGGCTTTGAAGGTGGAAAATACTTTGTTTGTTTGTTTTTTCAATGCCAGATTTTGAGTATCTCAAGAGTTTCTAACTGTCTAGGATGTGATATTAGGTTTTGTGAGGTTTTATTTTTTAATAACTTACTTTGATCTCATAATTTGTTTCCTAAGTTTTAATCAGTAACGAGTTAGTCCTGTGTCACTCAATTCTCAGTTGAGATCTGTGTGTTAATGAAAATCAATGTCAAGCTGCAGCACGTATTCCCTTCCAGGAGTGTATTATGTAAGCAGCAGCAGTAAGCTGTGCTCGGGAAAGCCTGTCTGAGAGCACGTAGCTGAAAGCACGGGGCCAGGACCATGGGGCTGCACAGACCAATGCAGGGCTCCAGCATCACAGCACTGCAAATCTAGGCAGATGTTCTTTAACAACTGGTTTGATGTGTGGTGTTTATGAAAAGTAAATTCGTTTAAATTCGTGTTCAAAATCAGTTGCACTTAGATCCTACAATTGAATGCTTCCACACTGTACTCTGCTTAGTCTCCTTACTGTCTTCACAGTAGAAACTATTTCTAAAGTTATTGATGTGAGCAGGGGACTTACCCTGACTTTAACAGAGATTGGACTGAATATCTACTCTTATGCTGGGATTTTAAAAACAATTTTACCCTGACAGTTTGTGCAGTCAAGACCATCTTCAGAACTACATCAATTACAACCAACAAAGGATCTTACTGTTATCTCTTAATGCTAAATAAAATAAGAACACACTAACTTGCAATGATAACAAAATGTATCCGTGGAAGGTGTAGGCATAGAAAATGAAGTATTTCTCTTCGTTTTGACTCTTTGGTCAAAAATAGGCTCTGCTCTTGAACCCAGGCCTGCCAGCTATTTTTCAGGGAAGTTGTAAAGACAGATTCTCAAACCTGTCACTGCTGGGGGGAAATGTGGAGGGTGAAGGTGGGGAGGAAAATCTGTGAGTTCAAACTTCACAAAATCTTGTGTCTTTGGAAGCTGAAATTGTGAACATTTACTCTGTGGATTAGCAGCTGCCAATTTTTCATTAAAACCAGTATCAAGAGACAGCTATTTGCAGTCAATTTTCTAAGAGCAGGATTTAGTTTGAGGATGGTTTCTAGTCAGTGTAGCTCTGCTGTTCTGCAGCTATTCTGATGTTTACTAAGTTACTTATCTTCACAAGGCTGAAGCTGCACCTAATCACAATGTCACAAGTTCAACATGAACTTCTTGTATACTGTACTAATCCTTATCATACTATTCTTTACTTATAGTGAGCCAAGAGACAGCAGGAGTGTGCTACCCATCCTTTATTTTCTTCTTCTTCTTCTTCCTTTTTTTTTTTTTAAATCATTCTAGTATTCTAGTAAGTGGGTGAGAAGGAAAGGTCAAACTCGGTATGTGTCTGTTGTTGCAATGTACTCTTCACTAACACTGGTTGTAAGTGTTCAGTGATGGGGCATCTGGCTAAAAAAGGAAGTTAAACTATTGCAAAAAAAGTTTTCAATAGAGTTATGGATATCATAAAAGTGACCTCAGTTGCATGAGAGTGAAGAGTAGAGGTAAGGATAGAACCCAAGAAAATGGTGGATCAATCTCCAGGAAGCAGGCAGTGGGTGTTTCTAAGGAAAGTGATTCGTGCTTTCCTCCTTAAGACTGTGTTGTACGGCCCAACGCCACAGGCTGGAGGTGGCAATCAGGCAAAGCATTCCAGATGCAGGCTCTTGCCATGAAACCTTTTTGCTTTGTTAATTGCTTGCAGGCAGGGAGGAGGCTCCAGGCTTCTACATCAGGGCACAAGTAGCTGGTCAGCTCTCACGTCTATTGCCTTGGGGCAGCACTTCTCTCTTTGGGAGAGGTGCCTTCAGAAGCTGTTAGCTGCTGTTTAGTGCTGCTGAATAACGATCAGGTGTTTTCTTCTTTCTTCCTGTTTTCTTTATTTTTCTGAAATTAGCTCCTCTGTGACTCTCAGCCTTTCCACGCCACATACAATCTGTTGTCATCGGTGTTGGAACGCTGTTACCAAGGTCTCTTGCTGGTTTTGGTGAGGACCTACTATCTGTTTGCTTCTCTCCTACGTATTTTTGAGATGGACGGTAGACAATATCAAATACCTCAGGGAAAACGTAAAGACTCTTCTAATACTTATCATAGCTCTGGAAGAAAAAAAAATTGCTTTAATGTAAACCCCTGCTCATGAGTTCATTTTTCATTTTCTCCTGTTGCCCTATTTGCTTTTGTAAGGGCACTGCCTCCCACCTAATGCAGGTGTGAGCCAGGTGTTCCTTATGCCTGAGGATGGTCTATCTGAGGCAAGCATGCATCAGCCAAAGTCCCCACCTGCTTTCAGAATGTGTTCTTCAATGTCAAATTCAAAGGAGGGCTTGAAGGTCAGAGGGGATTTTGTGGCTGTTTGCTTTTGGTTACATGTCTGCATCCTTGTCATAGTAACCAGAAAAATAAAATTGAGGGAAGTACAGATAGCTGAATTCTTGATAGATAATATAGTTTGAATGTGTTTATATATGTGTAGAGGTAGTATCATGGAAAGTCTAAAAATGAGTCTATGAGGCAAGATAGGCTTAGTTGTTAATATTGGAGAGCTGGTGCTGGTTTTGGCTGGGGTTAACTTTCCTCATCGTGGTCAGTATGGAGCTATTTGTCTGTAGTCGGTTAGTATAGAGCAGTGTTGATTATTCAGGGATCTTTCAGTTCCTGCTGAGCCAAGGCTGTTCCTGCTTCCCACACCAACACTGAGCAGCTGGGGGTGCGCAAGGATTTGGGAGGGTGGTGAGGACAGCTGACCCCAAATGACCGCAGGAGTATCCCATACCATGTGGCATCATGCTTGGCAATAAAACTGGGGGGGATGTGGATTGGGGAGCTACTGCTGAGGGACTGGCTGGGTATTGTTGTGTTGGTACTGAGTGATTGTTTTCATTTGTTTCTCTTTCATTTCTTGGGATTTATCTGTTTCTTTTTGCTGTTTTCATTTTATTATAATTTGTTGGGGGTTTTTATTTTATTTCAGTTATTAATCTGTTCTCATGCGAACCCATGAGTTTTCTCACTTTTACACTTCCAGTTCTCTATCCTCCATCCCACTGATGGTATTCAGTGAGCAGCTGTGGGGTGCTTAGTTGCCAGCTGTGGTTAAACCATGGCATAGCTATACCTGATGACTTCACTTTCTCTTATATTGGAAAGCTTTTAATTAACTGCTCTGGATTTTCCTAGAGAAGAAATTTGGCTCTTTCTTTCTTTCTTCTTTTTTTTTTTTTTCCCCTTTCTAGTGTTTTTGTGGCATGGAAACTCTCCCCTTAATATTTTTTTTTCCATGGGTGTCAATGACAGTGCTTGCACCCTCTGAAAAATCAAATTTAGGAGATATTTTGATGAACAAAATGAACAAACACAACTATTCACTGGGTATATAAAAATGTATTGTAGAAAATTTTTTAGCCTTCATTCTAAGTCTGTATCAAACTGACCGTAACACAGAAATGTGTCCATTTCCAAACTCTTTGGTTTCTTTTATTTTGCAGGCTCTTGGCATGCATTATTTCACATATGCAAACATGTCTACCAGGTGTCTGAATACATATTACATTTTGATTAATTTTCTATGGAAAGTCAAGGTCTCTGAAGAGAGTTTATTATTAGACCTGAATGGAATTAGAAACTGAAACATAACAGTGCTACAACGAGGATAAATTTATACCAAGGGCAGCTCCAAAATGATTTGCATAGCTTCAGTTGTTTTCCGCTACCTGGAAACCTCAAGAGGCTGAATATATTCTTACATACTTGCAATTTATAAGGGCTATAGGTATCTCTAATCCACAGTTTTCTCTAGAACTGTGTTTTCTGTTCCTGAGTCTGGCCTCCTGCTATATTTGTGTAGATAAGTAAGGTTTTTTTTCTGCAATATCTTCGGGCGTGCCTGAAAAATGTTTTCTTTTGATAAAGAATTTGTGGAGGTTTTTTTCAGAGCAGCACTCACCATAGAAATATGTTTTCAATTTAATACTGATAGGAAGCTGTTTATTTTTTAAAAATAACAAAAAAACACCAACTTTTTTTTTTCATAGTCACCTCAGGGTGGTAATTTCCTCACTCACCTGAGGAGGACCATAGGGTCAGGATGACAGTACTGCAAGTTTGGAGGTCGCTGCTCCCTTTGAGAGCCCTCTACTGATAGAGCCACTCTGGCAGGATTTTGCTGAAAACCTTTCCCTGTGTTCCAGCCAAACATGGCACTGGTGCAATCATGGTTGTCAGAAGTGCTGGTGTGACTGAAGAACTCTGTGAAGAGCACTTTTGGACAGTTGTGTGAACTTCCTGATGAGCCCTAGTAGCTCATGCCCTTTCTGCCCTGTGCTGGAGCTGCCTCCCGTAGCCATCCCTGCAGTCAGGAGAGAGCTCACTTGCATAATCCTCCTGTCCCTTTCTTACACAGGGAAACAGAAGAGGGGGTGGGGAGGAATACACAGATGAAAATCCTGGCTGGAGCGCCTGAGCAGGGCTGTGCTGCAGCACTGGGATTCAACTTCTGTGTCTCATCTCTCTCACCTGGTCCTTAAAACTGCTCCAGTTGGTGGTCTGGCCCCAGACAACAGTAACCATTGCCAGGAGAGTCCTTTCCGTGTCACTGGCTTTGATCTGCATCTGGCTGCGTGGAGCCCGGGCTGCCAGCCTCAAAGTATGGGGCTCCTTCTTTGGGATAGCTCCTGAGCAGATTTCCAGAGAAAGATCATTTATTCCCAAGGGCATTTTCTCTGACTTTATAGAAAAGGCCTTGGGCTGCTGCTGCTTTCCTAAGAATGATTTGAAAACCTTTGATACTTGAAAGCTGAGCTGTTATGATCAGACAGATAAATCACATGGGTAGTTGGGCAAGAGTGTTCAGTGTTAGATAATACTGCAGAAAAACCCTTCACTTCCTTTCTCTGTCCCTTTCAGCAGGGCTGGTTATCTAGTCTTTGACTTCAGTTTTGGGTAAGGTAACTGTGGGAAGTCCTGTACATATTGGGATTACTGCATCGAAATTTACTTTTTCTAAATGATCTCCAGTGTTTGCTTTTAATTTACTCCAAATGTCCACGTTGGCAAACTTCCTCTGCCAACTATTTATAAAATATTCATGCAAACAAACAAACCCCTGAGGCTCAAACTGAAAAGTTTTTGCAGACTTCATTGAAGTGTGTTTATTTTTTATTTGCTTTGTATTGGTTTATTCTCTTTTATTAAGGTGCTGAGGCAGTAGCTTGGAGCATTTTTATTTTATTTTTTCCCTTGCTTTCTGCTCTGCATCTCAGAAACACAGGGAAGAATATATAGGAACTGTGGCCAAAGACATTATTTTTCGTTGCTTTGTGTCCAGAAAAACTGAGTTATGAATTTCATGAAAATGTGAAATCCAAGCAGCACTGTGCTTTCTCCCATTCCAACCATTGATATGGGATCCATGGACTCTCCAGGAGATACCTGAGTAAGAATTAATGAATCAAGACCTCAGGAACTTTGTGCCATGAAAAGAATATCAAGACAGGTATATAAGAAGACAGTTGCAAACATGTAGCCTCAGTTCTTAGTCTTGAAGATTGAATAATTCTGTATGTATTAGCAAAATAAATTACAAAGTAAATGTGCTCAGGCAGTGCATCCGGAGGGACTTCATTTTGCGGCTAATTTATTCCTTGTTTTCACGTCAGTTGGCCTGTCAGAGGATCTACTTATCTCCTGTATGAAGCATTGTCATTCTGCTAACAGGAATAATGTTTTCTAAATCAAAGAACGAGATCTTGTAAAGCCTGTGAATGAACAGCCTAGCACTAGGCAAATACCATTTACCTAGCAAACAAATGCGCCTTTTCAACTGTATGTGACTGGCTTAGGTTAAACTTTTCCCTGATGGTTCATGAGCAGAACGTTTCAGCGTTGAAGGTGAAGGGACAGGACCATTTAAAGCACAGGGTGCTAAGGAAACTCGGCTCTTGTGTGTTGGGCAGGAGGCAGGTGCTTGTCCGGCTGAGTCATCGTCTATTTGGGTTTTGTCCTAAAAGCTTCAACTTCCCGAGTTAGGGAACATGTAATTAGCACAATTACATTTAGCACGATTGTCTTTTGTCTTGTCATTGTACTCTTGGAAACCCCAGAGCTTTGCACGTTTCAGTGCACCACCCTAACCTGAATGATGTAGTAAACCTGAAATACACTCTCAGAGGGTTGGTGCTGGGGCTTAAAGAAAAATATAGTATGTCCCTCGCCTTGCTGCAAAATTATCAGAGCTGACATGCTGGGTGTAAACGGTCCTGCACAAAATGCAGCAGGGTGTGCTGGACGGCCTCCTGGTCAGCCTCATGGCAGCACCCTGCTGCGAACGAAGCAGAAGCCCACAGTTTGTTCCTCGTGCTGGAAATGCAACAGAGCGTCATTTCTGAAACGGGATTTAAGTCTTGTTCTTGGTAGCAGCTCAGTTAAAGCATTTTCTTTTAAAAGACCAGGAGCAATAGTGTGGCCATATTAGCTTGCTCAGGCATCTAGGTCACTGCTAGAAGTGTCAACCATGAGGGGACATGAAGCTTAAGCCTCCCGTAAGACTTACATGTGAAATTGAGTGTAGTGTGCATAGCAAAACTTTTAAACTCTTCCTGGGTGAAACTGTAGATTAATTCAAAATCTAGTATCTGGCAGCAGTTCAGGCTCAGAAGGCCATCCAACTGTTATTCTGTTTTGGGGTTGTTGTTTTCTCTTTATCTCTATTTGTATTCATTGTTGGCAGAGTAAAGGAATGTGAATTCTTTCTTTTGTTTTTGCTGTGAAGCCTTGCAAGCCTCTTTGCCCAAAGCAGGTTTGCTGATTTCAAGTGAAGCTGCATCATTTAAGTGATTATCTCTTATTTTCTTCCAGAGGGGTGTAGATGTAAATAAATTAGTCCTGAATTACTGCTGGCAACCCTTTGTTCAAGTTCATGCATGCTCCTGGCACTCATGCCTGCATGCCAAAGAGTTCTTGGCTAATACCTGTCAACAGAAACCCTCACTCAATGCAGGCATCATGAGTTACCAGTTCCTAGACTGGCTCAGATGGAAAGGATAGTCTTTCACCTCTTTTCCCTATTAATTACAGGGCCAGGTATTGAATTATCCAGAGCCCTGTTAGGAGAGGTGGCCGCTCCCCTAGGAATGGAATGCTGTTTGCCCATCATTCTGAAAACATCCCTTGCCACCTTAGGCTTATGATTAAAAATGAAAACCTTACACATCCGGTGTACTGACAGCAGATATATGCTAGAGACAGGTGTGCAGAAACAAAGCAATTCTTTCCTATTTCCAAAGGATAAATTTCAATACCTCTCCCTCTGTATTTTATTAACCTACAAATTTTTTGAGGACACTTATGAAAAATATGAATGCATCATGCTAAAACTTGCCTTTATTGAAGGGGACTTGCAGTTAAGATGTTGCATGTCCCCCTTCACATTGGAATTGGATAATTTGAGTGTGTACTTGACATCCTTCATTCCCCTGCTGTAAATTTCTTGATCAATTAATTATTTATGACATTTGTTTTAGCATTCTTTCTACCAGGTCACTGACCTCTCCACTTTTTAAGGCTGGAACAGATTGATGCCATTTGGATCAGAGTAAAGTTGTTCCTGTCAGAGTAATGACTTCCCTGATGCTTACTGAACTGAAAACAAACCACAGAGTGGATCTTCTGCCTAGCAGGGCCATGTTTACAGCAGTGTAGGAGCCTAGTTTGACACAGAAGGTGTTTCACCATATAAAACTCTAAAACAAATGTTTTAGTATTTTGATGAATTTAGGTGATTTGACTCAAATGTGAAAAATCTCCAATATTAATAGACTTCTGAAACTGTAAAGATTGGAAGTTAGGAATCTTGGAAGTAGGTGTTGTTTTTTTTTTTAATATGTGTGGTTTTCTTTCTCATTGCAGAGAAGATTCTAAAAAATATTAATTACTCTAGAACTTTTAAAATTACTAGAAACCAAGAAAGACTAGTTAAATTATAAAAGTTTGCCTCTGTAATATATTTAAACCTCATATTTAATACATAGATGTAGGTGCAAGTGGGTTGCTGTGATTTTTACATTGAGCATGTTTGGTATGCTTTGTGCCAGTGGTGGGAAAGATGTGGGATTGAAATGAAGATGTAGTAGCACAAGGAAGGATGTTTTGAAAGGCTGACTCCTAACCTAAGGAAAGAAGCTGATACAGAGCTGAAACTCCAAAAGAAATGCACACCAGCTGTGAGTGACAGGGCAGGAGGTCAGTGAAAAGGGAAAACAGCAGGAAAAGACATAAAATCAACAGGTAACACTTGTTATTCAGGAAAGTTCTGGGAATTCTGCTTGCAGCAACCATGCAGAAAGGGAAAGCAAGTGTTCTGGGTGACCCTGACATATGCAGCAAGAAATGTGCAAGTTTTGCTGAATAACTTTAGGCATGTTTGATCTTAAGTCCTGTTGGAAGAATAACTTGAAAGGTCTGGTCTGGATGAGACAGAAAATGAGTTTTGCAATGAAGAGGTGATTTGGAATGCTATGCACATACAGAGAGGTCCACAGGATAACTCTCTTCACAGGCCAAAGGGTGTGTGTAACTTCAAAGTGTATAAAAGAGACAGAAAGGGACTGAGATCCCTTTTTATGCTTACAAATAATGAGCTTAGAATAGAGCTGTTTATCTTTACTATCGGCCTGAACACTTCCCTCCCAAATACAGTTAGCCAAGGCAGTATAAACTATTTCTGTTGTTTCTTCCTTGCTGCTTGCAGGACAAACAGTGTTATTGTTGCTGTTTTTTAATAAACTGTAGGTTTGTGATTAGTTTCATGAAAGAAAGCTAAAATTACTTAATTTTTTGCCTGCATGGTCCTTCCCCCACTAAGTTTAGCTTTCATATCTGTCTCAGAGAACAAGCTCCAGTCCCTGGGGGAACTGCAGTTTCTTTTGGGCTAATTCTAGTATACAGTGGAGCAAAACTGAAATTTACTGATTCTTTTTTCCTTATTTCTTTTGCTGAACTTACAAAACAGACACACCTTATTTAAGACAAACTCCTTGATGATTTCACAAGGTTTCTCCACAAAGTTTGCTGAAATGAGTTGAAATTTATGGTGTGAGTGTGCACTGAAGCTCTTTGTTGATTAATGAGGAGGAGCGTGTGGCAGAAAATTACTTCAAATCACAGCAGAAATTTCCATTCCCTTCTTCAGCAACAATGTTGAAAGTAGCCACAGTTTGCTGACTGCTTTAAAAGATAACCTGATAGCAGAGGCAGGCATATTGTGTTCCTTGAAGAAAAAGGAAGAACAGAAACTTGCTTTGTTCTTCAGATAAGACAGTTCCTATTCTGTCTTTTCTACAAAGTCTGGAGCTGTGTGCTGGGGGGAATGCCAGGGACCAATTAATCTGTCCCTCTGTGCTAGTGTGAGGTCAAGTGTACCCAGTCCTCCTTAAAACATATTCTGCTAGTGTCTGCTCTTGAAAACCTTCAAGAGCGATTTTCCAGTCTCCCTAGCTAGCCTTAACTTTGTGTTTCATCCCTTTCTCAGTGCCTTCAGAATTCACTCCAGTATTTAATTTGAGTGCTAGTTATTGGAAATTAAGCTAATGTTCTTGTTTTCCTTTTCCTAGTGGCTATGAGAAATAATTGCTTTCTGTCTTATTTTATTTGGAAACTGATATTTTATCTGCCTCTGGCATGATCTTTTTTTCTTCCCCCAAATCAACTATGGCAGTTTTTTGGTGGTTTTTACCACTTTTGTTTGCCTCTGAATTTTCTATATGAAGTTTTGTTGCAGAAGAAATGGGATCTTACAGATCAGGACAACTTTGCTGAGGTTTTATTACAGCTGTAAACTGAAAATATACACTTGTAGTTACAGTATACTTACAGCTTCCATTTCTGGATTTCCATTCTAGATATCCAAATGCTATTTCATTTCACTCTGTCCTTTCCAGAGCTCTCTTGCTCTCACTTGATTTTCCTATAACCCTCCCGAGAATGAATTTTACTGTAGTGCTCCTCCGATTTAACATGAGCAGTTGCTCAATCAAGAAGGCAGAGGGGAGAGCCTGCTAAATGCTAGAGGGAAACTAAATTCCTTAGCAGCCTTTTGCCTCCTGCAAAAGCATAAACAAAAAAAGTACACCAGACTTTCCTGTGGGATTCAGGAGGGGCTCAGAGGTGTGAACACCAGTCAGACCATTACCATTATCTTTAAAATTCCACCCTGCATTTCCTACAGGCATCTTGGTTCTCAAGGCTGAGATGGGGCAGGAATATTTAATTTAATGCCAGATATCGCTTTCTAAAGGCTTCAAATTATTGATGATATCGTACTACCTGTGTAGATTTCTTGCTTAAATATGACGGTGGAAAAACAGCATAAATGTTATTTCTAGTTTGGGATTCCCCATCAGTCTTTGCCTTTGTTCAGCTACTTTGCACTCCCTTTCAGTCCAATGTCCTGTGCTCCTTATTAGCATTTGGAAGCAAACATTTGCTTTTTCCCACCACAGGTATTTATTAAGTCAGCCAAAAAGCCAGGAAATCCCCCACCATATCTGTGGTCAAGGTTATTATAAAAGGCTTAACATTTGTAAATGATATGCCTCAAGACATTCCAAGGGATGTCTGTTGTAAGGAAAGAAAATTGAATGAAATAATGCTCTTTTAAGTCTCTCCCTTCAAAACAGGATCCCTTGCTTATTTATCCCCGTATCCCTGTAGCTGTGAACAATGGCTCTAGCAAGAGCAGAACAATTTATAAATTTTGGTTGCACTCGTAAGTGTTGAACAGAAGAGAACATTTCACTTATGCTGTGTGAGTGGAACAGCCAGTTTCTCTCCCAAGGAGAACAAGCACAAAGCTGAACTGAAATTAGTCATTGTTTGTTGCTTTTGCGTTCAGCAGGAGTGCTGTGCATGGAGGCCCCGGGTTGCTGAATCACTGACTGTGGCTTGCTTTCCTACAATAGAGAGAGGTGATGGGTATGAATAATGCTAAGGTCTAAATGTGTCTAATTCTTATGCTGTCTTTATTCTCATGGATATGTGGGACCTTGCCATGTCAACAGCAATTCCTCTCTTCCCTGCTTCATCCCCATCAGTCATTTCTAAGGCTATTTGCATGTGAATCCCTATGGACACCTCTGGCAACACTGGGGCTGACCTGCTAAAAGTAGATCTCCTCGGCTTTCAATCATCTTACCGCACATAATAGCTACATAATCCTGCCTGACTGCAAGAAAATGACTGCACACTGAAGGAAAGGGCAGATCAAGGTTCTTACTCTTAACTGCTCAGACAATCCATGCTGGTGGTGAGCAACAGATCACACTGAAACTGTGAAGATCAACTTCCTGATGTGCTGATACGATCCACAAAATTGCTCAAGGTATCGACTGCACCCATTAAGTTAAGAAAGGGTCCATATTCCCCTGTCTATTCCCCGGGGGATTCTCTGCATTACCCTGGTTTTGAACTTGTAACTCTGCTGACACTCCCAACTGCTTAATGGAGTCCATCCTTCCCCTTAAAGGTGCATGTGTAATTAGGTCTTGGACATTAGATAACCTCACCTGACAGCTAAGCCAAAATTGGGCTACATAAACCTTGTCTGAGGGTCGGTTGGTAGCCCAACACGTTGCAAGGAAGGGGAAGGTGCAGGTTTCAGAAGGGTAACATAAGAAAATGTCATGCTAAACACTGTTGAGGATTTGGAGCTCTTATTTCTGCAGAAGTGGAGTTTCACTCACAGTCTGTTGTAACTATATCACCACAGATAGCAAAGAGAAAGCAGAATTGTAGCATTTGTAAAGCTGTTTTCATGTAGAGGAGGGTGCTATGAGTGCAGCTGTTGCTGGCAACAAGAACAGCTTGGAATTAGGTTAGGCAAAGTGGCACTCACATAAGGAGTGTGTGGGGGGAAAGACTTGTGAAAAGGAATTGTAGGAAATATGGTTTGGAAAAGTGTCTCCAGATTCATTAACCAGCGACATAATTAATACTCTGCCTGTGCTGAAGCACTTGTGGGTATATAATAAATAGAGGCTGGATGAGTAAATATGTAGTGCTATCTCAGCAGGAAAATTCCATATCATGGAGCAAAGAAGCTATCTATGAGCTGAGACTTTTATGTACTGCCCCATGAAGATTTCTAGGCATTGCATGGTGCAACACAGTGCACAGAGTAAGAAATTAGGAGCAGCATTCTCTTCACTTTTAACTATAAGATTAATGAGTTGTTGGAAGTTTTAGTGAATGCAATGCACTCTGTCATTTTTCAGTTGAGCAGTGGAAGTCAACAAAGCTTATTTTTCAAGGTGTTCACTTGGTATTGTTTGAAAGATCATGAGAGGATGCTCCAGATCATTGTTGTCTGAGTGTAAAGGATAACAGAATGAATAAAGAGAGGGGATAAAATGATCAACTTTACTTTTTCTAGAAGCATTTATTCTTGGTCTCCTCATGGAGGAGTCTTTACAATTACAGAATTGTAGGGAGAAAAAGTGAAAATACATAAGCTTCGAGGATATTATGAAGCTGCTACCACTACACTTTCTGATACTAAGTTTTTCCATGTTCTGGATGTTGACCACTTTCTTCTGCCCCCCTCTTTTTTGATAGGATTTCTAGGGATTGTTTTTCATGGCACAGTTTTGGTCAGACCTATCTATGGATATAATTGGGGATTTGTTTTTTCTCTTCTCCTGGCTCATCTATTTAAAAAAAAAATTGAGGGAATTTTAACTTTATTAGAAACCAAATTGACTTTTCTAGAGTTCTTGTGCTGGTTGTAGAGAAGCATTTTGCTTCTGTGACTTGGGAGATGTTGATAAATTGCTTATTCATGTCAGCTTAGGCTCTGAAAGTCAGAGCTTAACTGATGTCTTTCAGCATGGAAAACCTTGTAATTTTCTTGTAAAAGAATATTCTTTTCCTGAAACAACTTCCTCAGTATTGTTGAGTGGGTTTCCTGTGGGGTTTTTTTTTCATCATCTCTGGGATGTGAGGCTAGCTGTTCTACTCTTCAGAAAGCAGGACTTACTTCTGGAAAATAAAGTAAATTATAGGAATATATTAAATTAGTAATAAATTTGCTGATTTTTAAGCTCTTTCTTTTTTTTTTCTAAAATAAATTACAACACACACATAAGGGTTTTTTTCTATGGGTTCTACATTTTAAATTTAGGGTGGCATTGTTTGTTACATTTAATTTTTTTTCCCTAAGTATTGCTGGCAGTGGTCTTTCAGCACCTCTTGTGTGGCTCCCTTTCAAACCTCTGGTGTCTTGTGTAGATATATAACAGAATAGCAGACTGTGGCTGTGTCCTGAAGGACTGTTTTCTCTTGGTGTTGCTTTGGAACTTTGATGAAGTTGGGCTCTTTTTGAAGAGCAACCTCTGACAGGGAAATGCATAACATGTATCCTACGGATAGCATATATTTCCTGTGATGAATAGTCTGAGGAGGTGGTGAATCGTAGTCCAAAATCTTGATGCCACAGGACCATGCTGTGCTGGTTTTGGGTGGGGTAATTTTCTTCTCAGTGGCTAGGACGGGGCTCTGTTTTGGAACCTGAACACAGGGTTGGTAATAATAGAGACGGTTTTGTTGTTGCTGAGCAGGATTTACACAGAGCTGGGGTCACCTCTGCTTTTTCTACTGCCAGACTAGCAAGGATGTTGGAGGTGCAGAGGAGGCTTGGAGGGGACACAGCCAGGACAGGTGACCCAAAGTGACCAAAGGGATATTCTGGGCCATGTGACACCATGGTCAGTGAGGGGAAGGAGCAAGGTGGGGATGTTTGAAATGATGGCATTTGTCTTCCCAAGTCCTCACTGCATGTGATGTGGCCCTGCTCTCCTGGAGGTGGCTGAACAGCTGCCTGCCCATGGAAAGCACTGAATTAATTCCTTGTTTTGCATTGTTTGTGTGTGTGAGGCTTTTGATTTCCCTATTAAAGTATCTTTATCTCAACCCATGATTTCCCCATCTTTTACCTTTCCAATCCTCTGCCCAATTCCCTTTTTGGGGGAGTGAGTGAGTGGCTGCGTGGGGTTTGGTGATTGGCTGGGGTTAAACCTTGACATATTTATAGGCAAAAGTAACAAACTGATCCGGTCCTCAGAAGAAGAATAAGTAGGAGAAGGATCTGCTATTGCTGTTGAAAACTCTTTTTTTGAGGCTGTGATTCTAATAATTCAAAGAAAAAACAGCTGCTGCTGCTCTTGAATATCCTCTGGCATGTAAAGCCCGACTCCAGTTTTGCATGTCCTTACCCAAGCATGCTGAAGGACAAGAATGTTTGTTTTGAAATATAACAATAATCTTGCCCTGACTTTAAGAGTAGCTTTTATTCAACTTCAGCTATTGAAGTTATGTGCCATTTTTATCCACTTAATACAGTATCATCTCATCAGTCTCCTGATGCAGAAAAAACAAAAATCAGGCTAGGTCTTTCTTTCTCCTCCTTGGTGTTCAATCATCTAGTTGATAGGAACTCGTTATTAAATTGTTTTATGAAAGAAAGGTGGGGAGCAAATAAATGCAATACAATGAAATCTATTATCCTAAAGATGTAACCTGTGTGTGCATTTCCCCTCTCCCCTTGTAGTGAAATGTGGAAGTATGCTTGGAACCCGCAGCTGTGGGACACAACAAAAAACCCCAACAACTTGGGGTAATAGAAACTGGTTCTCGTCTGTGAAAGGAACAAAAGCAGGGGAAAGTCTGCTAAAGCAAACATCCTGGATTGTGGCAGCAGGACTTGAAAGACTGGACTTGCCTAATGACAGTCTGCAGTCCTCGCTGAATGAATTTGTACAAAGCGCTAATGAAGACAAACAGTCGATTTAGGCTGCTGGAAGGCTCCCATTCAGCCAGCAGCTGGCATGAATGTTGTCAGTCAGAAGACACAAGCAGATGACAAATAACTGAATATGTGGAAAAAACGAGATGACAATTAGCTGATTTCTTATTAACACTTCTTTTCTTCTTCTTTAGATATTATAAACACATTATTTAGGGTTGGTTGTAATGGCCTCCCAAATGCTAATAAGTCATGATAGAGCAGTGTGCAGATGGGAGGCTGCTGCTGGATGGGAGGACAGTCCCTCTCCACTGGAGCCGCCGGGCAGTTTGCATCCCAGGGTATTCACAACTCTGTGCTCCAAAAAAAAACTTCTTTGGAGTACAAGAAACAACAGTCCTATGTCAGCAGAGCATTGCTGTGAAGTATTAGCCGACTTTTCTTGCTCTGATTACATAACAAGCACAATTTTAATGAAAATTAGGGGTAGGTTTACTATCAAGAGTATAGATGACGGAATACTTCAAAGAGCATTATTAAAGTAGAACAGCCTTCTATATTTTTTCTTCAGTCTTCACAGATTTTGCATGTTCTTTTTCTTAGAGAAATGGAAAGCATCAAATAACTGAGAACTAAAAGCAATTAAAATTGTTGAGGAATTGCCTGGAGAGGCTTTCTGCTGTATCCCAGCAGTATAAATGGCCCTGGCCTGCAGTGCTTTGGATTCAGCTTGACGTCCAGTGAGACAAAACAGGACTATTGGGCACAATGGTTAATGATACCTTCTAGAAACTGGAGATTTGATGTTTGGTATCTTGCCTTTCTTCTTTTGTTTATTTTGTATGTAGGACACCTTTTTGTTTGATTATTTTGCTCCTCCTTTATCCCCCAAATCACTGGAAAACTGCTCTCAAATTGTTTTCCTTATTATATTGTAGGTTCTCCAGTTTTAACAGGACTGAGATGTGTGTGTGAGTTTCTGTTCATATGCATATATAGATACCTACATAGTCAAAATGTTGCTTACACTTCCCTGCAGAGGGGATCACAGTGGTCAGTTAATAGGTCCAGTCCTTCCACCGGCTTCAAATCTACCACAACTGACTCAAATGATCAGTTATCCAGGATTCAGAGTACTATTTTCTCTCTCTTTCTGTGTAGTCCTCAGTCGACTGAAGTACCTACAGGCATTTGAAAATCCCACTTGGTGCTTATTTACTCTTTTGAAATCATGTTGAAAATATAGCCCATAGCCATTTTACATCTATGAAGGATGATGATACTTTCTTTAATGAAGGAATTTTTCACAGTGGGGGAACCTGGTCTGCCCCAGTAATACCCAGAATGAGCTTAAAAACCAACAAACCAACCAAAATACCAATTTACTGGGCCTCCTTTTAGTGCACTCGGCTGTGCTTGAATGTTGAGTCTCTTTCCCCATGTGGTAGGAGGCACCTGCCTTGGCTGCACAGGCTGTGGAGGTTTTCATATTTTTCTGACTCTGAGAAGTTCAAATTTCATGGTGCACTAGAGACGATGTAACCTCAGACTGATGCCAAAAGGCTTCTTTTTTGTGTTTCCTTCCCCTTCTCCATGTAGGTTTTCCGAGTACTGAGCCAGCTGTGTTCCAGCCAGGGCTTGGGTGTTCAGGTTTCAAAAGGGTGCTTTTCTTCTGCCCTTCTCTGCACTCATTGCTACTTGTAATATTCCCACATCCCTGCACAGAGGCTATCAACAAGAGACAGGGACTTAGGCATACTTATTTGCTGTTCCTCTGCCAGGCTTCCCTTCCATTTGGCTGGGTGCTGGTGTGGCGAGACCTGGTCTTTGAAACTTCCTTTTCTCCTTTTCAGGTTCAATTTTTGATGTGTTGTAGCCTTATGAATCCCCTGAATAACCAGTGATAAATAAACAAAAAAAAAAACCAAATAAACTGAAAAAAACACTCAACTGAAAAAAAAAATCCTTAAACATGTGTTTTCCTCCTAAAAAACCCAGTTCCTGAGAGATGCTAACTGGTGCTCTACTATGTGCTGGATTACATGGGGATTTAGATCTCTGCATATTTTAGCAGTATCTGTATCCATGAATGCACATTGAATCTGCCCCTTTTTTCCTCTGTGTCAAAATACATGGTGACAGTTCGTGAAAATAACCTCTGCCAACAAGTGCACCAGGCAGTGAAACAAGACCTACACTGTAGGCACTGAACTGGGTCTGGTTCAGCCTTTATAGGATGGCACATTTTTTTGTACAACGAATGCATAACATATCTTCATAATAAGTAATGCCTGTTGCAGTGGTACCTTTCTAAGAGGTTTTTGGGGTTGGTTCTACGTAATTTGTTACAAAGCAGATGCAGGCCTTCACTATCTGTGTTGTTTAAACACCTCCTTTTGCCTTTGCAACTTTTTAGTCATCATAAAACCAGTTTAATTATTGTTCAATATTTTTTTACCTTGACATCCCAGACATTTGCACTATAAAAAATAAAATAAAAAAATAGGCTTAAACTAATATCCCATCTTCAGATAACTTGTACCCATTCTGCAAAGACTATAGTTCATTTTATTTCTCTCTAAGTGATGTTTCTCATTGATTTTAGTGTTGCACTCTGAATAGCAATGACATGGTTACATAAGTATATTGAAATTATATTAATCAAGAAAATAAGCAAATGACAGAAATAATGACCGAAGATGGATTAAGATAGAGGAGGATGCATATAGAGCTAAATCCCTACCTAGGATGAGCTTTCTTTGCTTCCTGTTTCTGCCATCAACTGCCTGTGTTCCCACCTTTTAAGCAAAATAAATGTAAAATTGATTTTTTTTTTCCTTGTTTGGGTTTTTATCTGGTTACAAGTTCTTCAGCTAGAGTATCTTACTGTTGATGTGCATGTCAGGGAGTACATCCTGGGGTCCTAGTTTGGTTACATACTCAAAATAGTACAGTAATAGTGTTTAATGATGATCATGATGGGAAGATGTAAGTTTAGCACTACACACAACAGATAAACTTTGTGAATGCTGTTGCTTTCGTGTATATGGGTGATGTTGATGGCGTTCCATCATTTTGGCTATCCATAGCCACTTTTTTTTCTCATTTTGTTTAGAGGCATGCTTTTTATAATCACTTTTTTCCCAAAGGAAAAATGGTTGTGGAGTCCTAGAGAATTACACTAAGGGGAAATTAGCTGAAGCTGGTCTCATCTAAAACATGCCTACAGCATCATGAATTCTGTGGGCTGTGCCAGTGAGTGGTTGGGACTATCAGGAATTTCCCAGGTTAGACTTGTAATTTACAAGCAGTTTGAGCGATGATTCTGTAGATTTAAATATCTCTAGGGTACAAGCACTGGAATCATATAAAATTATTGCTAGAAGCGTGAGGACAAAAAGCCTATATGAAATAAAGAAAAATTCTGTTATATGGTGGATTTTGGAGGTAAAAGAATAGACAAACATCCACGTAAGCCTTTTGTTTGAAATAAAAAACAGAAGCAGCAAACTTGAAATTTTAAGATATAAACTCACTATAGCCTGTCAACAGGAAGAGTGCCATGAGGAATTATAAAAAAATCTTCTATTGCAAGAACCGTGTCTGTCTGTCTGCAGCGCATGTGATGTGAAAAAGGGTTTTCTTTTCTCTGTGTGGTCCCATTTGATTACAATGCTAGGAGAGCCTGGCTGCGTTCCATATATAATTAATTGCAGCTTTGGTTTTAGATTGCAGCGGAGCCAGGCTGCCTCTGCCCCTTGCGCTTGTTCACATCTTTAGCTATCTTTCCACCGTGCCAGCTGGTGAGTGAATGGAGCCTTTCACAGCAGGCCTAATAGACATGAATGGTTGAGTCATTGTCCTTGCCGGCTCTCTAGTTAATCTAGTGACAAACAAGGTTGGAGCTGCTGCAGTTGACATTCTCTTTATTGCCTGTGTTTTCAGCGTAAACACTGTGTGTAAAGGGATTTCATCTTTTTGCCAACTCGTTTCTGTTTCTTGCTGGTTTTGGAAGGAATTTCGTACCTTGCATTCTTTATGAAGAGGTAGCTGCAAAAACCGGTGTTTGTTAGGTTCATTTGTTTACTTCCAGTTTCCAGCAAAGCAGACAGTTGAATGCCTCAGGTTGTGTGTTTAGATTCCAAGTTTTACAATTATTTTTAAATTCCTTCTGAGGTTCAATTCTTTCTGCATTGTATGTTTAGTTAAGTTACACTAAGCTATTGCTTCAGGTCTTGCCTAGTTGTAGGGGTGTGTTTCTGAAGTTTTATTTTTGCAGTATACAAGCTTAAATAAAATTTTAAAAGTAGGTTTATTTTCTTACAGATAAATGTTATATATGTGAAAAAAGAATATTTTAATATCCTTTTTGATAGATGCGAAAAGCAGAAAATGTTATCTGACTAGGAGATTCTATAACAATAGAATGTATCCTTTCTATGAGCACTTTCAATTAATTTGAAAAGAACCATGTTTTTTCTGAAATACTTCTAATACTCTTCTTATTAAATACTAGCAGTTAAACTAACTTTAGATAGCATGTAGTAAAAAGACTTTGTCAGAAATGCAAATAAGTTCCATGTAGTGTTTGAAAACCATGTGTGTTTTCATAAATTGTTTTGCTTGACCAGGATATCTAAATAACTGGGGTTTTTTTAAAGTCAATAAGGAGAGGGAGTACATGCCAATTTCTCATTTCCCTATTTTCTAGTTCTGTCAAAACCAAAGAAGAGAAAGTGAGTCAAAAGGGCAAAACCAACACCCAGCAAAACTGTTCACTGAGGATCTTGTCATTTATGGAGCCAGGAAACAAAAATGCAGTTCTGGCAGTTGCTTTTCTTCTATAATGAATTGTGTGCAATACAAAACCAACCAAACAGAAAAAAACCCCAAAAAACCCCAAACAAAGAAAACAACTCAATGACCTTTTCCTGGCCGTCCTAGAGGAGAAAACAGTTTTGCAATGGGAAATGCTGTCACCGGAGTGATGCCCGTGTAACCCGGGTGTGATGCAGGCATGCGGGGAGTGGCCTTGGCACAGTCGGGGGCCTTTCATGTGCCGGGGCTCATCGGTACCGCCACCAACATTGCTGGGGGGTGGAGGTTGTGCTCTGCTCTCCCTTATCCTGGAGAAGCCGGGAGGGTGGGAAGTATCCTGAGCAGCGGCACGGGGGTGTCTGGGCTGCAGGGAGAAGCAGGATGTGTTTCAGGGCCTCTCGGACAGGGGATCCGTGCTCTGTGTCTGTCTGCTTTATGAGATTATCTTCAATTGCAGTTCTTGTATGCTTGCTCCCTTGTTTTAACATTACATTTCCAGCTTTCTGAAACCTGCCTGGGCCTCTACCTATCTGTGCAGTTATAAATGAGCAATATGTGTGTGTCACAGTCCTTAGCAGGCCCGGTCTTGATTCATGCAAACATACTGCAAGTTGAAGGGTTTGTCTGGAGTAGGTGCTGTCAGAGCTGTACCGTGGAGGATCTGGGAGCAAAACTCTCATTAATGGTAAAGGAGAAGTTTGCCTAATTCCCTGCTAACCATGATGAAAACCTCCCCCAAGAGACACAGTTTAATAGTCATAATTTAATTTCATTTGCATTAGTCCTTTTTGCCTAATTAAAAATGTATATAAAAACGCAGAAGGCACAGAGAAAAGAACTGTTAAACTCTGCGGTATCTGGGGCTTTCTAAGATGTTTCACCAATGCAGTAAGAGCAGGAAGAAAACAGCCCGTGTTGACTTATTTGAACAGTAATTTGAACATTAATCCCCTCTGCAAAAGATATATTTGAAATGTGGTGTTCCAGAGTAAAATGGGGGGTGGAGTGCAAGGGGGCATGGGGAAGGATTCATTCCTTTCTTCATTCTGTGAAGGATTCATTCCTTTCTTCAAGAGCTGCACTCGTGATGTAGTTTGTGTCCTTCAATCTTGCTGTGCACCACTGATATTAGGCTGTCTGTTCTAGGATTCTCTGTGACTAAAGGTCACAGGCTAAATATTATTTCATTTGGTATTGGGGAAGTATGATTTGAAACCTGACTAAAAGAAAAATCTGAAATCCAAAGTTGTATTACACTCATAGAAGTTGCTAAAATCTCAGTGTATGAAAGAAGCAATTTTTTTTTTAATTCTGCCTTTTCTGCAATAAATGGCTACTTGAGTAGGAATTATGTTCTGCACAGGAGTTTCCTGCAGAGGGTTCGGTGCAGATTTGTTAGCATTAAGGAATACCTTGGAAGGATTAGGATAATACTCTTAGCAGACTAAGTCTCTAGAGGACATTCTTGATGACATGTGACTGGCTTCTGACTCTTGACCTTCCCCTTTAAAGCACTGGCATCAGGATAATTATCACAAGGCTCCATAGAATATCAAAAATTTAAAATATTTCCTCCAATTAAGATTTTGTTAACATGGAAATGACATATGTAGAAGTCCTTATTGGTGGTGATACTTCATGATGACAGAAAAAGTGCTTTTCAAACCTTGTATCTTGATCCAAAGAATAACTTTAACTTAATTGGAAGATTATTAATCAAAAAAGATTACAATGAAAGCAGAAAGTAACAGAGTTCTGGATCTGACTATTCCCAGTCCTCTTCTGATTTCCCTATCTTACCCGTCAGCCTTTGATTCACACTAAGAAGGGGATCTAAAAGATGCTCACCTTGCATCCATGCTGCAAGACATCCCTTTTTCTTCACTGTCAGCACTGATGCATCTCCACTAGTGCAAGCACAATCTACTCTGAGGCATTTTACTGTCACCTTTGTGGAGATGAGCCAAAAATGTTTACATGAGGCTTAAAATTAAAGTCTAGCAGGCACCTGACATGCTCCCACTTGTTCCACTCAGAGGTGTTCCTGAGGTAGCAGCAGCTGGCATCTTTTCAGGAGAAAAAAAAAATACTGGTCACACCCCAACTACCCTTAGAAACAGACCTTCAGAAGCAAATACAGAGCAATTCTGCATTTACTATCCCTATGTTGTTTTAAACAGAACTATAAATTTTTGCGGGACTTTGATATTTCTCTTTTTTTCTCACTGAAAACAATCACGTTTGTTCTGCCTAAAGAGAAGGTTTTTGTTAAATCCCCTTGCAAATGGTCCCTGATCTCTGTTTGTATTTCCAAATCTTTCTTTCTCGCCAGCAGCGTGCGTTTGAGGGAGGAGCAGAATCACTATGGCAGCAGGCTGCTTCCCAGACATGTCAGAGAAACCTGCCAAGTTTCTTGGGTTCATTGTGAGTGGTGCTGAGATTCGCTTTTGTGCTTGTCACGTAATCAGTTGAAAATAGCAGTGTTTGAATAAGGATTTCACACTCCCTTATTCTGTCCCTGGCAGGGCCACTTGTGTTTCCTCGTCCATGTCAGTCTCATGCTTGTTCCTGGGAGGATGGAAAGGAAACAGTGGGGCAAAAGCCTCCTTAATTTGCTTCTGAAGACAAAGGTCTCATCATGCCTCTTGTACTGGAGCACTGGTACAAATCAAAACAGCAGCCCCCTGAGAGTGTTCAAACGGGGTTTTCTGGAACTGTGTCTCATTACTTTTCTCATTGGAAGGTCAGAAGGACTCAGGGAAATCGGTAGTAGTGGATCAGTCCTGTTGACACTGCACAACCCAGCTGTTTTTTAAAAACTGTGTCAATGGTCAGCACCCCCAACAGAGCAGCTATTGCTGTTCAGTCCTCCTGGGAGCAGAGAAACTCTCAAAGATAGATGGTCCTCTTGGAGGTTGTGTTATTGTCATCAGGAAAACGCTTTCACAGCTTAGGCATGATCTGCTTACTTCTATCGGTTAGATTTATTTCCAAGCTCTGTTTTAGGGTCATTCTTTCAAATTGTAGCTGAGAGATGCTGGGATGCCACACCTGGTCTTGGATTATGTACTCTTGCAGGCTGAGGGTTGGGGGAATGTGATAATACTTTTGAAACACCTGCCTCTCAGTGCTGTGCATCCATGAGGAGTACACTTGTGTCCAATTTTTGCGGCATCCTCACAAGTATTCAGCTTCACAGTGTGGACAAGTCCTTAGCCTCCAGCTGTGTCAGCTGTTTCTTGTGGTGACACCAAGTCAAGGGAATGATGTAGCACCTTTTCTTGTAACTGTGTGTGCTTTGTTTTTGGGATATCCACTGGAGAATATAGGTGTTGCTTCATGCCTGTACACCAGGTTTTGATGTGTGCCTGTGTTTTAGTTACTCAATGTACACTACAGGAAACTCTGTTGATTCCCTATGAAATGGCTGAGTTTGGCACCAAAGCTACCTCTGTTATGTGCTTTAGAAGTAGTCTCTAGGGGTATCCATTTCTTTCTACTGACTGTAGGGGAAACATAAATTCCTAGCATAAGTTCATTGAGTCACCCTGTTGGTCTGTATGCCTTTGCAGTGCTGAAGTAAATCATCTGAACTCACCCCATAGTCTTTTGAAGTGCCTAATTTAGAGGTTTTTGTTGCATTGTTGCTTGCGATTTTTCTCCCTTTTGCAGTGATAGCAACAAAGAAACCCTTATTTCAGTGCAATTCCATCAGTCGTGTATAGAAATAGAACAAATACTTGGGAAATCAGAACAGATCCCAGAAGGGCCTTGTGGCAATTTCTATTCCAACATCAAAAGGTACCATTTATATAACGCTGTATCTCCACTGAAAGGAATAAACTGTCATTTAATGCATGACCTTTTGTCTTTTATACCTTACATTTAAATAATAGATGCATAAAATTAAAATATTTAAAATAATGATGTTTAACCAAACATCTTGCTTTAATGAAGTTGTGAAACTGAAGCCTGTTTCTAATGTACAGCATCAAAAGTTTTCACTCTTGTTTTTGCAAGCAGTAAGAGGCAGGCTCATATTAGCTGACCTAATCCAGTCCAACTTTATATTGTCATAATTCTGGCTGCTCCCCCTGCTCGGCTTCAATTTAGGTAGTACTGGGCTCCCTCTGGTCTCCTTTCCTCCTTCCCTCAAAGACTGTAGACAGCTCAGGAAGGGTCACTACCTCTAAGAAAAGCATGGACAAGAAAAGTAAGTATCTATTTGTACTTTTCTTGCCTTAGGCTCATACCCCTGCTTTATAAGAACCTCTCTAGGATCTCTAGTTATTATAAGGAAACAATAGTTTTTTTCCATTAAAAAGTGCTTTCCATATTGTTTTTCTTTTTTTAAACTGTGATTAGATAATTCTCTGGAAGTGTGGTGGGGTCTCCCTTTGTTCTAACCAAAGGCTTTTTAGCCTCACTACTAAAGCTTCCCTGTATAGGACTTTTACAGCCTATAAGCTCCTATAGGTTTCTTTCTTTATACAGGTTTTCTGAGGAGTTATTCTGATTTTATTGGCTGTGGGGTTGCTGGGGCTTCCCCCCCCTAAAGCTTTTGAGCAACTACCTGCATTAGCTTCCACCCTCATCTCCCTCATTTTCAATTCCCTCCTAATCTCACTGGGAGAGTGTTTCCTTATAAGCCAGGAGCAGCCCAGAGATGCAGCCCTGCAGCTTTTATGCACTGTAACTGTCACATGTACCTCCCTGAACAGCCAGATTAAAGGAAACCAGTTTCCAAAATGTTAAATGTTTGCAAAGATCACCCAGCACATGCTTGATGTGCCATCTGTTACAAACAGGAGTGAGGCTTCAATGGAGGAACAAAGAGAATAAATCCTGCATCTTACTCTGTGCTCTCTGTATCTTGCCATAACACGATTTTTCAAGCTACTTCAGGTTTCCTTTGCCGATTTGACTTTCAACCTTTACCTAATAGGTGCAAACAGACTTTGCAGCTGCTTCTGTACCACATCTCAGGCACTGGTCATCGCTACTGCCCTTCTCGCTGGAAGTGTGGTGCTAGGAAGTCCGTAAGTGCTCTTAGAATAGATAAAGTTAAGACTCACAGGAAGAAGCAAAGCTTCTTCCTCCCCAAGACTCCTTATATCCAGGCTTTGCAAATCTGAGCTGGTCCTCTTGTTATTTCCTTTTGGTCTTATTGTTCTTAATCAGATGATGGAGGACAGACCCATTAGTGCCACCACTAATTCTATTTACAATGCCTTATATGCTCCAATTGCAACAAATCTCAGACTACATTGTGCTTTGGCATCAAATATTGTACTGATGCTATGAAGGAGGCCAGAAAACCCTGCAATGAACCTAGGTCTGTTCTTCACAGAGATACTTCTTTGAGCCTTGCAGTTGCTGTCAAGTGGGCAGCTGTTACCTGACTTCCTGTTTTCAGCCCTCCCTCTCTCTCTCTCTCTCTCT
>VZDJ01000782.1:24034238-24211503 GCA_008694505.1 Cyanoderma ruficeps | reverse complement strand
TTCTGGGTGCTGTATTACATTCTGTAGGACTAGTGATTTTGGTTTTTTACCTGTCCCATCCTGCAGGTGTTGAGATGAAGATTTTCAACAGGTTCCCCCTTTCTCTTACAGAATATTTTATGTTCTTAGGTGAGAATTCTTCTAGAGGGTGAACATTTTACAAGAAATGCCCTTTCAGTAAAGGACTTTTCTATCTTCCTGTGCCCCCCTGCTCTCTAAGCCTGAGGTGTGGTGCCTAAAAGAGCAGGGTTCTGTAAGAATAGAAAATGTGAAACCATGTGTAACTGCATATGTTTTTGACAAATCTGAGGAAAAATGCTTAAAAAGACAGAAAGATCGACTGAGCTTTGCATGGGCTCACTGAATCCTGATAGTACACAGAGAAAGCTCTCTTTGCACATCAGCAGTAACTCAGGAACTTCTGCTGAGGGATTTGAGAGAAGTTAGACAAACTTTTTCAAAGTCGTTGATCTGAAATCAAGTTTTTTTTGTTTGGGGGTGTGTAGCATTTTTTTGCCTTTTCTTTTGTTGTTGATTTGTTTTTCCTTTTTTGTTCAGGTGAGCTGGTTAGGACGTATGCCAGAAACCAAGAGGCTACTGGAGGGTGGTAGCAGTGTTTATGACTGTTGTTTATGACCCTGATTTTACCCAGCTTTCAGACCACTTCTACTGTCAGGAATACCATGTATGCAATAAGTATTTGTGAATATAATATAAATGTTGTATTTGTGAATACAACACAACTACTTGTGTTTTCCATTTATTTAAAAAGCGATTTATAGTTCTTCACAGTGAAGCTGCCTTTCTTTGGATGCAGAATTTTACTTTGCTGCAGCTCGAGGGACCTTCAGACATGCTCTTAGAAAAGCATTATCCTACATTACAGCAGGCTTGTCACAGTGGATACTTGAGATGTAGATGAGAGAAGAACCCAGGTTGTGCACCTTCCTGTCAGAGTAAGGGAAATTATAATGCCTTCCTATGTGGTTATGGTAAGACTTGTACGTCATTAGGAGTTCTTCCAGGGGAAATCCGTATGTCTGACACATTTGAGAGATCCAAGCTGCATTAGAAACTCTTCGGTTGCAAAAAAGCTCTTGAATCTTATTGATGCAGACACAGGGAGAAGAGGTTTTGGTAGCATAACCAGATGTACTTCTGAAGGTTAGAAATGTGCAGCACTGCAGTTAAACGCACCTGCAGAATTCCTGGAGTCTGCAATGCTTCAGAGGTTTCTGTAAGAAATAAATTACAGAACAGCTCCAAATAAGGGGGAACTGGGGGATTGTTTCCTCTGTTTAGAATAGAATCAAAGCAGACTGCAAAAGTGAAGAATTTTTCATACCTCTTCTCTTGTTTCTTTTCTAGTATGCAACATAAACTGACAGATTAATTTGTTTATAAATGGTTTATTGTTTTTTAATGTTTCTTTTAGGTGTGGATTGTCTGTCCTGGAAGGGATTACTGCAGAACTGGAGAATAAGTCCCATAGGGCAAGAATTCAGCAAGGGAAAATATTTCATTAGGATGCTACAATATTAGATTAAATTAATTGCTCATTTACATTGCAGGCAAAAGACTACAGTGTGAGAGGTGCTGGGTCAGCAAAAGGAAAAAAGAATTATGGGAAGAAAAACTTTATCAGTTTGTTTCTTTTCTGTATGATTGCTGCTCCCAAGTGGATTAGAAGAGTCCTACTAGAAGAAGAGAGGGTGGGCAGGAGGGAATTTCCAATTAGAGATATCTCCAATCTTGTTTATAAACAAGATTAATAATGAAGCAATTCTGATCTGGCTGAACAAAAAAAACCCACTTTGGCATTTTGCCCTACTTATCTCCTTAGGTACTCTTCATAAAATCAAGTAATTCACTTCAAAATGTAGAATAAAACTTATTTCATAATTTCCTTGAAACATCAAACTGCTACTGGGAAGGACTGGTGAAAATAAATTGCATAGGGATGAGAGATGCACACATGGCACCCAAAGTACTGTCACTGTTTCAATATTAAAAGACTACCAAGGTTTTGTCCCAGGTACTGGGTGTTTATGTCCCTGGTGTTGATGTGGCTGATTGTGTGATAATACAGAATAATGAAAGTCCTGAAGAAGGTGTCACATTTTTACACAACACTTGAAACTGGTGTAGGGAGCAATTGTTGTTGTGTTAATGTTTGGTTTTGATAAAAATGACAGCCATATCTAGACAGATGCATTGAGTGAGCGACAAAACAGCAGGTTGTGATATAACACTTCTGACAGGGAGTGTTTTCTGAGTGCCCAAGCTGAATGTGCATGGTGGTGTTACTTTTATAAGAAGTCAAGTAGCACAACAGCAGCCAGACCCTCTTAGAAAAAATCTGGAAAATCTATCCTATAAGGAGGAACTACCACTCAACTATTGCAAAGTCAAATAGTTCCATGAGACTAAAGGTCTAGCTCTTATGTTGTGCTTCTTAAAGTTTGTGTCTCTTAATAAATTTTCTGATTAAAGTTGTTTGAGTTTAAGGGAATCTTTTTCTGGTTTTGAAATTTGTCTTCCTCCTACAAGTATTTCTAGATTATAATGAGGTTTTCCTTTCTGTTCTCTGAAATGTGTGAAACTTTTCACCTTCTGGTACACGTGGTTGAAACTGGTCAACGTGTCCTGGAATGTGAACACACATGAAAAATCAGACAGCTTGGAAAGATGTAAATGTTCGAGACAGTAACAAGAATAGGAACATTTGCATTACATTTCATTTTGCCAGGCTTGAAAACAAGACTGACTGGTAGCTTTAGCCCTCATTGAAACAGCTGAGCCTCTTTGTCTGAACCAATTACTATGGTTTTAGTAAGGTTGGGCAAAAAGGCAGCTCAATTCAAACTGCTTTATTGGCATGACTAGTGTCGCAAGCTTTGCCAAAAGGCATGGTGCCACTAGGGATTTGAGAGATTCAACGTGTCAAAATGATTTTGGTCCTAAAATAAGTGTTATTTGATACTTGTTCTGCAACAATTAGAACTGGAGAAGTTTTAGATCTCTGTTTCTGGTCTTAGGGGTTTGGAGAAATGGTCTTAGTAAAGATTAAAAAAAACCAAACAAAACAATAAACAAACCAATAAGTCTCTTTCCAGTGTCTAGAGGGAGTCTAGAAAACAGAACTGGATTGAGGACACAAGGCACAAATCCCCTAACAGTCTTTTCTAAAACTGAAAGAAAGGTCAAATCCTTACAAATAGTCTGTTAATTTGCAAGTAATTGCTGTAATAGTTAAATGCTCAGTTAGCTGTGATATTTGGGCACTATTTAGAATGACAGGACGAAGACTTAAATCCTAGTTACTTTCAATCCAATATTAAGGCAACGTTAAACTATACCCTCGAATATATATGTCAATTGTAACCGGGCTGGTTTGTACTTCTGGGAGTCTAGTGATGTGTAGTGGAAAATGTTAAGCTGATAAAGAGTAAAGAGCTGCACTATTTTAGGCTCTCTTATCCAGTTAGCTGACTAAAACTGTTTTATAGCTAGAACAGAGCATCTGGGCTGGTACACATAGCATTCATCAGAGACTCTAAATCTGTGAAAAAGAGCAGGGAAACAACAGGCTTGGAATAGATTCTGTCAAGCCTACAACATCTGAACAATTTGTAGTTAGAAAACCCTGCTGCTGCTCAGAAATCACAAGTATCTGCCAGTCCTTTGAGATTTTTTTCTCTGTGAGCATGTGCTGTTTTTCTGAAGTTCCTATGTGTCTTCTAAAAAAAAAAGTGGAAGATGGAACATACTGTACTGAGCAGCAAGGAAACGAAGCCAGCATTCAAAGAAGGAAAAACAATTCAGACTGGGATGCTTTTGCTATCTCCCAAATTGCCATAGTTTGCATATAAAAAAGATCATAATTTAGGTTGTTTTCTTTGTTCCCTTTAAAGTTTTAATGTTAGTACCAGGTGATTGTCTAGTGCCCTGTCGATCCCATCTACAACCTCCAAAGAGGTCATGGAATTTATAAAGGATTGTCAGCCTGGGGCAGGCTATTTACTAACTGTAGTAGTGATGTAGGCCTTAATCGCGTCTGTGGTTTTTAACCTGAGCTGTCTTCCAGTCCCTGTAAAAGGCTCAGTAGTGTGATATTGGTTTCCAGATTCTTAATAAAGTAAAAATCCAGAAATTTATCTCTTCAATATCCTTTCCTGTAAAAAGCCCTTTGTGAATCACTTAAATTTTTTGGTCTTTACAGAAGATATTTGGCTGCATTGATGTTTACTAGAATGAACTGAGGAATCTTGAAACTAACTGCATTTGTCAAGTTAAAACAGACCTAATTTTAACTAAAAATACTTAATTTATTAACCCCACAAGTACAACATAACAAAATCTTTTTTTCCTTTTCAACATCTAAATATGGTATGAACTGCTCAGTTACATTCATAAGGGAAGAGTAAAGAAAGTAATATGAATTTTGCTTTAGGGTGGCTGTGACCTTTTTGGGTTCTTGCTGGGATGGGTTTTATTTTCAGATTCTAAATACTTTTGCAACTGAACTTGGATATAGCACTCTTGAAGCTATAAAACATAGATTTTCAGAGAAAGAGAAAAGGATTTTCAGAGGCAGAGAGTGGAAGATGTTGAAATAAAAAGGTGTGCTATGAGTGATAATAGAGTGGTCTGATGACACTGTGACATTTCTGCTCTTGGTCTTGAAAGAAGCAGGAGTATGTGGAGGGGGAACATGGTGTTGGATAGAAAGTCCAAAAGTCACCTTTGGTGGTTCTTTTAAGCTTACCTTTTTTATAGATTTTCACTGCAGACATTTGTTCTGACCTTTGCTTTCTGAGCACTCCAGTGTACCAAACTCATGGGAAAACCCTTGATTTAAGAAAATATTATTGTTCCACTCTTCAGCCTCTTGCCAATGCCTGGCTGCAGGGGTGAGATGGAGAGAGGCTGCAGAGCTTTAGTTTTGCGTGACCCTGAGGTCATGGGCAGCCTTGGTGGCCTTGACCACACGGTAACTATCAATTGGTTGAGCATCTCCACTGCTGGAGGCTGAGGTTATGTGTCATGGTTTAACCCCAGTCAGCCACCAAACCCCACAGGGCCACTCACTCCCCTAAAAACAGAACTGGGGAGAGAATTTGAAGGTTAAAAGATGGAGCATTCGTGGGTTGAGATAATGATATTTTAATAGGGAAATCAAACTCCTCACACATAAGCAAAGCAAAACAAGGAATTAAGTCACTGCTTCCCATGGGCAAGGAGGTGTCAGCCATCTTCAGGTGGGCTCCCTCACACATAATGGTTACTTGGGAAGACAAATGCCATCACTTTATACGTCCCCCCTTGCTCCTTCCCCTTGCTTTATATACTGAGCATGATGTCATATGGTGTGGAATATCCTTTTGGTGGTCAGTTTGGGTAAGCTCTGCCAGCTGTGTCTCCTCCCAGCCTCTCATCCACCCCCAGTCCCCATGCTAGTGTGGCAGCTGGAAAAGCAGAAAAGGCCTTGATTCAGCAGTTACAAAGCCATCTCTGTATTACCAACCCTGTGTTCAGCACAAATCCAAAACATAGCCCCATAATAGCCACGGCAAAGGAAGCCAACTCTGCCCCAACCCAACCAGCACACTGGGAATGATCCAGCTCTCAAAGCAGCCTGGGGTCTAGGAGGTGCCTGAAATCCTGTCTCTCCAGGGAGCCTTTCTAGCTGAGGACTGCTTCTCTGAAGGTTTGCCACCTCTGTTTCCCCATCTCTCTGCAGGCAGAGCTGATCTCTGAGTGGTTCCTCATGCATGTGTAAATATAGACATGTTGGGTTTTCTCCACTCTACAGTCCCGCATGTGCTGTGTAGGTTGGGCAGAAAAATGCTGGTAAAGAGTGACTGCTTAATTCCAAATATACACCACGTAGCTCTCTGAGTTCACAGATTGACCTTTGTTTATAAGAACACTGCCAAGAGTGACATCAGGCTGTGGAAGGTCATTTTCCTCTCTGTGGAAAGGGTGAAAAAAGTCTGTAACTTCAGACACTACACCTGCCAGGGGTGATATGATGGTGGTAGTAAAAGTTTTTCTTGGACATGGCAGTGGTGGTTCTACCTCAGCCTAATTAACTGGCTATATCTGGGAGTATCGCTGAGTTTGCCATTTTTCCTGGATCTATTAATCTCTGACACTTTTCCTGGTGTGGGCTGGTATCAAGTGACCCATCCAGGCTCTGCTTCCCCTCCAATTCCAACACCAAGGTCACTGTCAGATGGATACCCTGCTCACTCCCACTTTTGCCAGCTGTGGCAGGACAACACTTGGGACAGTATCTGGCATGTGAGCTGTAAGGATGAGTGCTTCCCTGAGTCCCTCAGCAGCACCCTTGCATGGCATGATGGCCCTGAACTGTCAGGCTGTCAGTGAGTGTAGGATGGATTTTCAGCCTGGTATGGGAGGAGAAAGGCACTGCAACCGAACTTCTGTGAGTCGAGATCTCAGCCCAAGCCAGGGGCTTTCCTTTCTCCTGTTTTCTGCATGTGTTCTCTGGGCCTGGCAAGATAATTAGCACTTTTCTGGGCAATTTTTTTTCTGATCTAAGTGCTGTGATAAGGAGTTACAGTCAATGCCCTTCATAACAATGTGAGGGGATTGCTAAGGAACACAATGGTTGTTTTAGCCAGGTGTAGCTGGAAGGTGTCCATCTGCACTGCCAGCACCTCATTGCCAGTGAGAGAGGGAGGTCAGGGTGGCCATGGCACTGCAGGCAAGAGGAGCAGGCTGTCGTGGGAACAAAATCAGGAACCATGCAAAACTGAAAGAGGCCCCTGTGCTTACACTGGGGGGTTTGCTTTTCAAGCTGGCATGCAGTGAGCCATTCTATTTTCCCCACCCTGTTGTAGTAGATGCTGCCAACTCATTTAAGAGTACCTCCTGTCTTTGGCCTGCTGCAGAGTGGGAGGGAGGACTGGCTCCCACTGTGCCTGATCTGGTTAGTTATTAATCCTGAATCTTGCCTGATCCCTGCTTGCTACAGAAATAGCATAGGCTTTGAGATCACTGATCAAAACTGCTTTTTATTATTTTTTAATGCAGAACTAAGTGTTCCAAGTAAAGCAACAGTAGGTGCATGGGAGAGATAGAGGATGAAGTTTTAGAGGAGAGGGAAACTATATATGGAATTGAGTTATGCATTCAAGAACTTGTTCGTATGGTTGAAAGAGAAACAGGTGATGCCACCCCATTCTTAGGGACCCTTTCTTGCCAACAGGGGATTTCGCTATGTGCCTATGGTCCTGTTTGGATTTTATACCTGCCCTGTTGTGAAATCCTGAAAGGTCATTCTTTCCTCATCTTCTACAAACTCACACTCTTGTTCAGTGTTGGAGGCGGGAAGATTTTTCTGCTTTCTGTAGCTTTTCAGGAGCTTTTCTTAAACAATAATCCCCAACAACAGGTTGTTGTCTGAGGTGGGATAGATGGCTAAATTTGGAAGCCATGGTAGAAGATAAACTTCAAACTGGACTGGAATGGCTTGGAGGATCTTTTCCATTAGGGTTTCAAGCTGACACTATGGTATGGGTTTTATCATGATTATCAGATGCAAAACACAATGAGGTGTTACATTTGTCTTTTCTTGTGTTGAATAGGAACTTCTTGACTAAGAATGAGATAAAGGAAATAATGAGACAAAATAAAGACTGAACTATCTAATAGTTACTCGGTCAAGGGATGTATTTAGATTTTGTTGTTGTTTTCTGCTCTACTGTCACATGCATTGCAGCATGCTGTCCAGAATAACTCGCTGTAGGAGGAAATGAATTTGTCTTTGCTATATGATTTCTATTGCATTTGAAGAAAGGGGAATGAAGCTGCTTGTGATTCAGCTATTAAATTTTCTTTTTTGCCAGTTGTGCCCTTTTATTTTGGACTAATTGCACCTGGCATCAACACAGTGTAGTAAGGGTTGCAGAAAGCTGAATTTTGTTAATTCAAAATAACCAAAGCTATTCTACTAAAGCAGTTTTGCCAGCCAAACTCCATGATGTACATGACTTTGTCTAGTTTTGCTCTTGAATAGTCAAGACCTTGGAGTCAATGTGATTCATTGTGCTCCATGTAAATGAGGCAGTACTAAATGACTAAGGGGTGTTAACCATGCAGGTCTGAGATGAGGAGTCTGAGGGAAAATGATAGTGTCTGACTGATAACAGCTACCCACCAGGGAAGTAAGTCCCTGGCCTTCATTTCTGAAAAGATATGAGCATAAATGTATTATTACACTACTAAAAAGCCAGAGGAAAGAATTTTTCTGCCTGCCCTTTTTTGAGGGCACTTGGGTCTTTATCCTTCAGCCAAGAGCAATTTTTGCAACAATCTGTCTTCTTGAGGAATTAAGTCAGTGTCAAAGAGAGGGGAGGCAGAACTGTTAATTGCAGGCAAATCAGTTGGGGTGAAAATGCAATTAGAAGAGACATTGTGGGAATTGAAAATCCCAGGCACTGTTTCTTTATACCAAGATTTTCTATATTCTGATTCATGTGTTCAGATGTGCCAAACTACCCACTTGGCAAAGCCTGTAGCAAAAATGGGAATTTATCAGCAATTTATGGTGAAGACAAGGTAAACCTCTCAGGCATCTTATGTCAAATTTCACCTGATAATGCACTAGTTTAAGGTTGTGCAGACCTACCTATACTTTGATTTTTAAAGATATGCACTTTCAAACAGTTGAAAAGAGCTATTCTATGAAAAGGACTGTATAAAACCAAGCTTTCAAGTTAGAATACTTCATAGCTGAAAGATAGATCACTGAAGGAATTAATCACTTGTTGACCTAAAACAAAACAAGGTGCATCAAAGGGTAAGCTCTTTTATTAGAATAGATGTTTTGTATGTACTATTATTTTATGGAGAACTTGATTCAGAAAGATTCTGGTGGAGCTCCATTCAAATCAGATTTTGTGCGGTAACAATTTCAACTCAGATCTGGACCTGCACATCTCATCATCACATCCATCTTTTAGAATTCATCTATTGCAAAATTTAAATATAAAAAACCCAAAACATTAAAATTCATAGAGGGAGAACTCTGAAATGAAGTGCATATAAAGAAACATCTCTTAGCATATGCAAACATTAACTCATGCAGCTGAAGCAGTGAAGCTCCTACATGTCTTAGATACTTCCCTTTCCTTCCCAGCATTCAAAAAGGATTTTTTGGGATTTTTTTTTGTTGTCTGGATTTTTTTATTGTTGTTGTGTTTGTTTGGTTTTTGTCTTTTTGGGGGTAGAATAGAGGATTTTTGTTACGGAGAAAATAATGAAAGAAATATGCCTGTACAAAGACTCCTTTCCAAGCTCTTGGGACTCTGGCTTCCTCAATTACAAATACCTTATAATTCAGGATGGGATATACAAAATTTTGATACTGATTTCAATATATAGGTGACTCGACTTCTAGATCTGGTCTGAAGAGATATTAAAATGTTCACTGGCTGTTCATACCTTACTAATGTTTCCTCTGATAGAAAGGGTAAATGCCATGACATTTGCAATCTATCTATTGCCTCCAGGTATGCTGTTTAGGATTGTTAAAAAACAAACCAACATAGAAACCTGGGAAGGTAAGAGTACTTGAGAGTTGATCCATGACTGAAGGTGAAAAATGTAAGTTGGATGCAATGTACTTAACATCATGTTATGTGGAACAGATTCACCAAAGGAGTGTCAGTTCTGATCTCCAGTCCTTGCCTGATTCTTGGTAAAAACTGAAAGGGATACTGACAAAATGTGTCCATCTCATTTTGTATGAATGCCAGAGTATAATGAAGAGATCTGTGAAGAAGCTGAGGTACTGTAAACAAAAAGAACAAAAACAATGTTGGGGAATGACAATAACTACTATCCAGTACCTGCCCTGAAATCTGCAAGAAAGATTGTTTTTCAGGCATTTGTTTTCTGTGGTTTTTTTGGTTGTTTTGTTTCTTGTTTTTTCATTTGCTTTAAAATATGCAATAGGTGACATGGTGTCTCTAACTTGGGTTGTGGCATTTGAACTCCATCAAGTCACCATGTCTTTCCTCACACTGTAGTCAGAACAGGGCTGCAGCTTGTCCAGGTACACCTGAACTAGGCAAACTAGTTAAGAAATACAGATGTTGCAACGTGAAGAATCTTTAGCTCTGGAAGGCTTTTTATCTGTTTCCACATGAAAGCTGCTGTAGCAGCATTGCTGTTACTTGTTGATTTCCTGCCAAAATTCAGAGTTCCATTGACTCACCAAGAAAAGTTTAAGTCCTATCCTTTTTCTTGAGCCACAGTAGAGTTGCACAGGTGCCTGCGGAGTTGAATTGCTTGCTGATACCGAGCTTGGATTGAAAACAGGAAGGGTGGCTTGCCACTTGTCACCTTAAGCATTGTCTTAAGGCATCAGAACAACAGTGCCCTGAGCTGGTTTCAAGTTGACTCAGACAAGCCCGTGCAGGGTGTAGTTACAACTTTGCTGTTTGTGTGTTCAAACACAAAATGTTAAGGGTGTCATGGCCTGGCAAGAAAAAAAATCACACTTAAGTAGTATTAATGATGCTGGATTCTGGTCTGTGCTGCTTCTATAATCAAGTTGGAAAGAAGCAATCAATTTCTCTGCTGCTATAGCAACTGAGATTTAAATGTGTCTTCTCCTGAATGCAATCCAAAGCATCCTGTATCAAGTGCCTAGGATTGATGTATGGGAGACAGAGGCTGCCACAGATGACTTTTAAACTGTCACAGCACATTTTTCAGAAGTTACTACCTGCAGTAGATACCTGCAGTATCTTCTGCTCTTCTGTAGGAATTTCTGGTGTCCACATTGGAGCTGGTAAAGGCAAAATATAACCACACCAAAACTACCTCAAATCAAAATCTGGAATATCAGTTTAGACTCATATGGCTCTTTCTCATGTTATCAGGGAGATCTGGCTCCTGATGCCCGACAGGATCAGTCCTGTCCCCATACAAAAAGGTTGGGAAGGAGAGCTGGACAGGACTGTTGGTTCTGAACTGTCACACTTTACACTGAACATTCACAAACTCTGGTAGCTGAGGTGTGGATTCCCATCCTCTGTGGCTGCCCCTGTTATAAGGTGCAGCCATTGTAAGGGGAAGTGTGGGACAATGGGAGATGCTCCCAGGCCCAGCTACACCTGCCTAAGAAAGGAGGCTGGAAGCTCTGTCAGACCAAGCAGCAATGTGCCTGTGGTGCAGGCAACATATTCCTGTCTGCCAGTGCTGCTTTGGGGAGGTAACCTTTCTGCAGAGGTGTAGAATAAACAGAGTTTGCAAGAGTCCCATATAATTTAACTATGTCAACAAGGGCCAGATAGTGTTTGTTTGTGGCATCTCTGGATGTCTCAGAAGGCCACACATACCAAGAGTATGGAGCAGGCAGTTGTCTCAAAACGCCCGTGCTGAACTACTTAAAACTCACTAATGTAATGCTGAGGAAGAGAAAACTACAGGTCTACTCAGGGTAGGAGGTGTTAAAGTAGAGTCTTGTGTCCTACAACCTAAATTCTGCTCGACTTCTTCAATGTGAAGTTGTTTTCCTTCAAAGCCTTGGGTGAGGCCTTACCTTCTGAGTAATGCACTCAGCTGTCCTGAGTAGCATGGTTAGACTATTAGAGTCACGCCAGAGCAGCATGGTTTGGTGCTATCTGGCAAAATACATGTGCAAAACTGTGTTTGAGACACATATTAACCATTACAGAAAAATCTTTGGTTTGCATGCATTATAATGAAAGAGTTTTTGTGGTCAATACTAAGAAAACCACTGATGCTGTTTTTGTACCTCTCTGTTTTAATGGTCTGGTTCTTCTATTTAGCACTTAATTTTGTCAGAACCTTAGTAAATTGGTTTCATGATTAAAAAAGGAGCAATCAAAATTTTATCCCTAGAAACCTCTTTGAACTGAAGGTTTGAGAAAGGTCTTAGGCAATATTCTCAACCCTATGGTCTTATATCTATCTGCCAGTGGAAATAAGGCCCAAGAGCAAGATTCGCAGTAAAAAGAAAGTATTCAATCATTCATTTGTTTTAGAAACAACTAAAAAAAGACTAGGTTGTCCTTCTGGAGGAGACCGTTTTGACAGAAAATAACTTTTCCCAACATGCATAAATATTTAAAGTTTCTAGCATGAAATATTAACAATGGGAGGAAAAAAAATACTATCTCCATTTTGAGGGGTTTTTTTTCCCATAAAAGAAAATTTGAATAATTCAAGTAATTCTGTTGAAACAATTACAATGTTGACTTCATGCCTGGTATGTGTTTTATGTGTCCTTACGTATCATACGTAGGAGTAAGAACTGTAAGCTCATTCTGCCTTGTTGGAAACACTTATGATCAAGGATTGCTGAACAGCCTAGCAAGTGTCAGTGCATGATGGATTGCCAGGTTTGAGAGTTCTAACAGATATGTTTGGCACTGTTTTAAGTCTTAATTTTTTTCCATTAAACTTTCTTATACAAGGGTTGGATGATAATGACTGTCTTGTGGCTGGGAATAAATGAGTAGGGGCTTAAGAGCGCCCCAGTCACCTCCTCCAGTCACCCTTCCCCCTCTGATTATCCAACAGAAAAGTGCACTTCTGCCTTACTTTGACTAGAAACTTAGGAAACAAATGGCTTAGTTGTTTTAGTCAATGACTGTGAAAACCATATAATACTCACATAAGCTTTTTAGAAACAAAGAAATATTGGGCAGGAGCCTCCTTTCTTCTGCATGCGTGTCCAGTGATCATTTGCAGGATTAGTCTGCTCTTCTTGTTAGAAAAACTCTCCTAAGAAATACATATGTGGGTTTTAGCTCCTCTGATTGTTTGTTGGCATGCAAGTACCTAACCTCAAAATTCCCTAAGTAAAGCATGGAATCACTGAAAGATTTGCGTTGTAAGGGACCTCAAAGATCGTGTAGTTCCAACCCTCCTGCTATGGGCAGAGATACCTTCCTCTAGAGCAAATTCCAAAGCCCCACCCAACCTCACATCTATAAGTTGATTTTTAATTTTTTTTTTTTTAAGGAACCTTGAATCTGTCAAAATAAATAAACCTACTCCTAGTTTACCTACTGGGCCAGGTGCTTTGGGAGTTTATGTAGAGGAGTTGCAGACCCTTGTGCATCTAGGGTGGGAGCCTGGTGCTTCGTGACTCAGCCCAGAGTGGTTCGGCACCTGGTGAGGTCATACAGAGGCTGGGTTGGTTTATGGTCTGGTTTTAAGCTCAGAATTTTTTCCATCAAAATTCTTTATGTAAGTCCCCAATAACTCTAAAAACCTTTTAGAATTATTTATTCAGATTAAAAACACCAGTGTATCTAGCCTAATTTAAACAAATATAAATTTAGTATGCTGTAAGTAATTCTCACATTTTTCAGTTCAAAATTCAGGCTGGTGTTTTTTAAACCTTTATTTTTATTCTGTTAATGTTTTACCTGAATCTTTTGAATGAGCAAAATTCCAGTTTTCTAGTTCTTTTGACTAATGCAAGTAGAATTGTAAATTTTCCAAATTTCCTCTAGAAATGCTACACTTCTGAAGATAGACTAATTTTAAAGACTCTTCAATATAAGGTGGAGATTTCAAAAAATATTATTCAGGTTATTAAGCTACATTTATTTTTCTGCCTCAGGTATTTCCATACAGCTATTCCCTAAGTGCCAGAGACTACAGCTAGCTGGAGGGAAATCAGATACAGTTTAAAATCCCTTCATGAATTATTTTGTCACATCAGTGACAAGAATGACCTGATAAGCAGTGGCAGTTTATTTATCAAATGAATTCCAGCATGAGGCCTTCTAGATAAAGACAATGAATACTTACAGACTGAATAATTGACCATAAAGATCCTCTAATACAAACTCCCAAACTTGAAGGGTCTGTAGTTCTGAGGTACATCCCTTTAATTAACGAACCTAGGCTGACCTTTTTCTGGGCTCCTCAGCTGGCATCTGTCAGATGTTTTGTCATCAAGTCATCCCTTCCCCAGACTGTTAAGATACTGAAGAAAAAACTGAGCAACAACTAATGGTGGAAGAATTATAAGCCCTGTCTTTAAAATTTGCATTAATGGAGACAATTTTCTTCCCCATTGCATGGAGGGAAAGCCAGAGACTGTATTATAAGAAAGTACTTCACTGAATTATTATAAAATGCTTTAAGACAGACCTTTTCTAATATGATCATAAAATCATAGAATGGCCTGGATTGGAAGGAACCTTAAAGATCATTCCGTTCCAACCCCTGGCCATGAACAGGGACACCTTTCACTAGACCAGTTGCTCAGAGCCCCATCCAACCTGGTCTTGAAGACTTTCGTGGATAGGGCAGCCACAACTTCTTGGCAGTAAAGATTTAGTTTTCTGGTTCTTTAAGGATCAAGGGTAGCCCTGTTTTGTTGGAACAGTTTGAGATTATTTTAATGCAACTGGGAGCAAACCAGTGGTGTAATACCCAGAGACTACAATGAAGTTTACTGCCCTGTCCCCCTCCTCCCTGCCTCTCAGAAGGTCAGAATCTGTATGGGAAAGAAAACCTGTCTGGCATTTCATTACATGGAAGCTTGGTGGGAAGCATTGTCATATCAGTAAGATTATTTTAGAAAGTACCAGAAAGGCCAATTACTCCCCAAATATTTTACTCTTGTTGTACAGCTGTAAAAATGATGACTCAGAGATTTGAACAGAAATCTGATTGTTTTGTATTGAAAAATAGATCCTCCAATGCACTTAAATTTTCTGAAATCGCCTGAAAGTTGTGAGATGCTTTTGTGAGCCATTGGTAGTGGATCAATGAACATTCCCTGGTATATATGATGGCCTCAAGGGTGTTTTTTCCAGAGGGCTGAGGTGGGAAATGGTGTAGTGCAGGGTGGGAGAGGAGTAGAGGGGGTGGCTCCATGCTTCAGTTGGATCATGGATGTCATAACTAATTTTACCCTGGTGTTGTATGCAAAACTGCTGTAGGCCAGCAATATTTGTGTCTCAGCCGAGGTATATCATATGGCAAAGCTGAAAATGGCAGTGCAATGTAGATTTTAGGTTGCTGAGTGTTTGACCCATTGATCCCTCTCATCTCATTTGATACCTCTGGGCTATTTTTTTCCTATAGAAATGGCACATGCTGGGCTTTTATGGATGGCTGCTACCTCTGTTCCAGGCAATTTAATGCTTCATAGCGTCACCAGATGAGCAATTTTCCTAACTTATGGAAAATACAGTGGTTATTCTTCAAAATCATGTTAAACATTAACCAAGAAAAACTCAGTATGCACGATAGGAGGAAATATTCCCTGTGCATCCAGTGCTGAATAAATCATGCCTGATTCTTAATGCTACATTGATGTTGAGGAGTTTCTCCTACCAATTTTGGTAACCATAGGACAAATTTAAGAAGAAAAAAATGTCATCTGCTATTGTATCTTTTAGTCTTCCATGGTGCACTCAATCTGGTCCTTAGTTTTGAGCCCTCTGGACAATTTGAGCATTGACGATGTTTATTTCAAAGGGCTTTTCAGATCCAACAGAATGATTTTGAGTAAATGTGACTCTCAGAGTGAAGGGACTCTAGTTCTGCTCTGCTTGAAAACAGGCAAAACAATGATGCTTTGACAAATATTTCTCTTGGCTATGAAAGTGGGGAGATGGGAAAAATACTTGGCTAGTCTAGGTAGTGCCTGCATTATGGATGTAGATATATACATGATCTTGCATGTACTTGTGTATCAAAGTGGCACCAGTTTCACTGAAGCAGAACAAATTTTAACTGAAAGAGGTAACCTTATTTTCAGTGTAATTTCTACTGTAGCAGGTTACCCTTCTACCTGTCATGCAAACAGGACACCATACAAAATGGTTTTGTTGGATGAGAGTGGGTGTCTCTGAATATTTTAGAAGCTTATTTCCTGGAAGTGTCTTGTAAGTGAGCATCTATTTAATATTTGCTAGGGTGACTACATTGCAGGTGTATGCATAACCAAAAAGGCTGCACTCCTTTCTGATGTAATAGGGAAGATGACATTGGCATTAAGCCAGTTCATTTGCTGTCACTAAAAGGTTGTCCTTATTCCTTCCCCCTTTTTTTCTGCCTGTCTCCTGCACCCAACCTCAAGGATCTGTCATGTTCTGTGTTGTCCTTGCCCTGTGACTCACCAGAATGGCTGGTGCTTAAATTCACTAACCCAATAAAAAGCTATTTAAAAAACAACGCATATTTGGGGTTGTTTTTTTAAATTAATTTTTAGGCTGGACTAGTGAGTTGAAGCAGTTTGTTGTAAGATAGGTGTATTTATGTCAGAGCAGGGAACATGAAGCTGGAAGTGAATGGAAGGAGATACAGACGAAAGACATCCATCTTTCTGCAGCTTTGAGCTGTTAGACTTGTTCAGTCCAGTATTGTGTAATAGCCATAGGATGCCCTAGGATAAAAATAACTGACTAATGCTTAGTTTCATCTTTAGACAGAAAAAATGAGAGGATCATAGAAGGATCATCTATCATCTCTTGTTTCATGGGTTTAATTTCTTTTCTGTCTATATTTCAGCCTCTGTCTTATAAATAGCATCTGGTAGTTATTGCAGAAAACATTAGCAAATATATTCCATGTAAATTGAATTTGTTCTATGAGTAATCATAGTGATCAGATTAATTTTCAGTGGAATTTGTTATTTAATAAAGCTCTGTCAATAAAGCTGGTTGTGGAAATTCTGGTCAGTACAACTTCAGCATGCAAAGATTTGCACAAACCTCTACACAAACAAGCGCTTGGACTGAAATTGTTCAAGTCCCATCTCTGAAAGAAATCCCATTGGGAACTAGAAAAAATTGCTTCTCGCTTGTGGTCATTTAGTAGCTAACATGAAAAATAGTATTGGTGTTGAATATTCAGTGGACAATCTACTAGCTGAAACATGTTTGTCATTATTAAAAAACTGACTAAAGGAAAAAAATAGAAACAGCAGAAAGGTTGTAAATAAGTCTGAACTCTAGAAAGATTCCTGGCTTGGATAAGTCAGTGCTGCTTCAAGCGTTTGAAGGGAGTAAAACCACTTTACATCAACTAGATGCCTTCCATTCCCACTGGGGACACGTATTTGTTCAGCTGTAGCCCTAATAATTGTACAACTCATTAACATCTTCTAAAATTATGTATTCAAGTGGTATTTGGCCAGTTTTGTAAATAGCAAATTAATGTGAGCAATTAGAAGCGTGTCCGTAGAATTCTTATGACATGGGGAAAAAGAAAGTAATTTCCACAAATTTGGATTTTAGCCTTGTTCAGCTAAATTTTAGCAAATTTAGCTTTTTGTCTTTTTTTTTGCAGTTATGGCTATTTGAAGGCAGTCTTTGGGGTTTCACAGTCTATTGACACAATCCTTTTCCCCCTCACTCTGAAAAGGCTTTTCTGAGATTGCTCTTGGGCCATTTAGCTCTTCCCAGTTCCCATTGCAAAAGTAAAGGCAGGGTAAAGCTTTGGCCAGATGTGGGTTATGAAAGAATTTAGATTGACATGGAGCTTTGTTAGCTGACATGTTTGAGGTGAGACGCTATTAACTTGTGGAGGGTGGGGAGGGAGTTCCCTTCATCAGTGTGGTTTCACCTGAAGCCTACAGAGAAGAAATAAATACTAGTTAGCCTTATCTTAATCTCTAACAGTTTCTGTCTTTCTGTCAACTTCTTCATAATATGATGTGGTTATTTCAGTAGGGTGTCTGAGGGTGGGTCTCTGATGGGTGTTCACCTATTGAAGTGAAAGATGTTACTCCTTCCCCCAGGAGGGTTCAGTGAGGGGTAAAGAAAAGTGTGCGTGTGGCTCCTGCAGTGCTGCTGGTCACTGCCTGGCTGATGGTTGTGCACTGCCAGCAAAGGCAGCCTTACATGGACACGACAAGTAGTGAGCAGGGATCCAAGCATGTGTCCTGTTTCGCCTACTCCCCTCAGCAAAGGATTTGTTTGGGAGAATGTTGAAGTGCACTCTCCATCATGTTCCTCTCGCCTTCTAATTATCATTTCAGATCACAATTATCAACTAAAGGCCCAACAAAATAGGCTTCAAAAAACATTTAATAACTCTGAGGATCTCAAATTCAACACAAAATAAAAATGAAACAACTTGAGTTACAGTCTCATCAAGTACTGATAAATTGGACAGCCCTTAGGCAAACACCTGCTACTTTTCCTTCTTGGAACACTGTTTTTGTCTTTCGCTGGCTGCATTCTTGCATGGTCTGTGGTGGAGGGGATATAAGACATAGTTCATGTGTGATTAAACGTTTATGTTATTTGATTTTTACTCTTAACATTTTTTTCCAGTTAATCATCTGCCTTCTGTAGAGATGAAAGATCAAGAAAGTTTCAAATATTGGATTAATTCCAGTATTGAATTATTTTTATTGTCTTAATGTGTAGTGTTAATTTTATGGGCAATTGAGAAGGTCAGTCCTTAGCTCAGCTATGTTTGCCACAAGAAGATATTGCAAGTGTAGTATACTTGTTTTTTAACAGCATTTTATATAAAATGCAAGCACCTGCTTTTAGTCATTGAGCAAAATAGAAAAGGTTGTGACCTGAGATTTGAGGAAAGTTCTGGGTAAGACCTGAAGTAAGTATAATGCTGTTGATGGGGGTGCTTAAAGGTGCTTGGCCCTTTGAGGCAGTTAAAATGAACAAGGCTGAGACAGGAAGGCATCTTAATTTGGTGCTTCCTCATGCTCCGATTCCTCCAGCTTCTCATTAGCAGCACAGCTTTGTTTGTGATCCTGGCTGGTTTCTCATACCATGCTGGTGTGCTCACTGTGCATGTACCTCTGGCTATCGGTACTCCAGTGCTACTGGAGGCAAGCTAATCTCTCCCTACCCATAATAACTCTGCTTATAAGATTGCCTTCTAGTTGAAATAGTAGCCCTTGGGGTTCTGCTGGAGAAATTCTACAATGTACTCCATTGGATTCTCTTAATTATACACGGCTTAAAAAGAAGAAAAAAAAAGAGCCCAAACTGTTCAGTAATAAAAATGAGTGATGCAGTGCTGTGAGGCTGGGAGTGATAAGGGTATGATTGGTGTGTTTGCTCTGCAATTTCTGTGGTATAAACAGCTTTGAGTTGGAATGACAGAGTTCGGGAGCTTTGCGTAAGCCCAGACTTTTGGAGGTTAAGGGAATGCATTAAACCCTCTGGTAAGATAGTTGTGTGCATGAAGATAGGCACATTTAGAAAAAGCCCAGCCAACCTTGCCCTCCTCCGCCTTGGAGCATATCCACAGATAAGAGCCTTGCTTTTATAAAAAATAAATAAGAATCTTACTCCTCTCAAAAATGAGGATTAATATCCAGCCTGAGGGATGGGTAATATTCTAAATTGTCTGTTTTTCAGAAAGCAAATCATGCCGTATACTTGCTGCCTTCTGTGCTTGTTCTGTTAGCGCACTTGGTGAAGTAGAAAGGCTTATCGGAAATATTTACCGGAGATTCAGTACAAATTTTTAAAAGCAATCCAAGAAATTAATCTGTCTCTTCTAAGGCTGGGCATGGGAGGAAGCACATTTAAACTTTGCACTCAGATGACGGATTTTCCAGAAACATTAACTTCCTGAAATTCTCTTTTCTCATTATGTTGTCCTGCTACTTTCCTTTAACTAATCTTGCCTAATCTCTGATGAGTAGCTACCACTTGTGGATGTAAACAGAGAAAAGAACTAGTTGTTATTTTCTTACAGGTCTTTTAGTGAAATTAGTGACATCTGTGAAATATTAATTAATTTGTATTCACAGTGAGAATTCTTTGCTGCTGCATTTTGGAATAATTTTCTAAATGTGTGTAAAATGTCCTTGTCTAATGAAACACTACTATGTTTAGGCTGGTTACTTCAGGAATGAGTGTAGTTCTTCCCCTTTCCTTTCTTCTTCTGCCTACTACCTTTTTGACTGTTAGAGGAAGAATTGATAAAGATCAAGAACTAAAAAACCTGTAAGTTAGAGTTGGTTTTGATGAATTTAGGCCTGGATTACCTAAACCTATGGTGCTGCTGGTCTAGAAGCGTTAGGTTGAGTCTGGCTCCTTCTGCAGTATGGAGTGTGATTCTGACCAAAGCAGTATTCAGCTCAGTAAGCAGAGGCCTTGTGCAGTCTGCTCAGTGACCATGGGAGACCAAACTAAGCATGTCAGCCAAAGTGTCCTTATGTAGAGGGGTTAATTCATCTCCATTTAACTGTTTCATGAGGTAAGAAAGCAATGCATTGGCAGTGACTGTTTTTGGTTTTTATGGTGACATTTTTTCTGCAGCCGGATTCAGGTTCCAGGAGCCCTGATAATTCACAAAGTTGGGTGTTTGAAGTTTCATTGATGTTAGGCGTGATTTAAGATATCTGTTGGCACTTGGTAAGATAAACTCTCCACTCCCTATTAGTGGTCATCTTGGAGGTGGCAATATATTTTCATCCAATGGTCCCAGGTTAGTACTTCTCTTGAAGGAAGGAAGGAAAGAAAGAAAGGAGAGAAAAAAAAGCTATTAAAATAATTTAAATTAAAAAAATTGCTTTTCTTATAGCGTTCAAAATGTGCTTTAAGCCATGAATATTCACTAATGAATCACTGAGTGTTCGCTAAAAATGTATATCTCTTCTTTGAAAGAGAAAATAAGCTAAAAATGTACATCTCTTCTTTGAAAGGGAAAGTAGTAACATCACTTTGTGAAGGCTCCTGAATATAAAAAAAGAATTTCCATTCTTTCTGTCTTTATAAATAAGTTTTTAATAGGAGAAAATTGTAACCAAACCCAGCATGAGCTTGCAAATGAAACGCCAGCATTTCAGCATGGCTGCTTGGATGCTGCCAGGAGGAAAGGAGCGAGCAAGGCATCAATCTGTGTTTGGCATCAACCCACAACTGTCTCATTTGAAACAGTTATGAAACTACAGAGATAGTTTTAGGATAGCACTAAGGAGGCAGAACCACAGGCTATTGTTGAAAGAGGCTCAAATCTCTGCTCATTCCTGGTATGTTGTGTGCTCAGCTGCTTCCCTTGTTCCAGCTCTAGCACTTAACTGTGGACCTGTTCAGGCATCTCAGCCAGCAAAGAGGCATAACACTGGCAAGGAAATGAATGGTCTTGTGCTTTGATTTCCTAAACCAGTGTGTTATGGGTGCAGGGAAATCACGGAGTATGAGCACGCAGCATGGGACACATGGATTAGTTGTGGGTGGTGAAAAACTATGACAGATTTAGCTGTAGAGTAAAACACAGAGGGGATTTGAGTAAAATCTGTGGATTTGAATCAAGGCGAGAGATTCAATTTGGGTGCCTCACTTGCTGTTAAAGAACACAGCTACTGTACTTTTGGGTCATTTGAAGAATGCGCTGGTATAAGTGTGGTGAAAACTAGGGGAAAATTTTTGTTTTAACTGTGCTAGATTTTTGACAGAGATTGAATCTCAGTTATATAAAATTTAAGTGGTTATAGTGTTTTATTATTTATATTCATTCTTCTTGATACATGACTTCTTTTTATGGATGTAAATTTAAGCACACTGCATATGTAGGACTCAAAAGATGCTCACATTATTTTAGTATACATTCTAGTTTCTGGTTGATTCATAATTTTAAATTTTTTCTAAATATTCCTTTAGCTACTACACTTTAAATGGAAAAGATGTTAGATTTGAGGATCAAATTCTGCTATTCACAGAGGACCTGAAAAATGTGTCTATTCTTTATTGCTACCAAACATGAAAAAATTAGGCACTTCATATTTAGTGTTTTGCCAGATCTCCTTTGTACAGGCTTTTTGCTTTGGCTTGTTTTGTACGGCAGAAATTTTTGCTGGACATTTGGTCTTCAGCGTGTAGTGTAAGACTTTCTCTTTAGTCATTATTAGCACCTTTTTACACTCTGTCTATATTAACTGTACAAGCAGATGGACAATTTTGTCTGTTTTAATTGTATTTAATTTAGCCTAAGTTTGGTTGCTGGCCAAGTACTCATCACCTGTGGATCAGACTTGGCAGCCCTTTTGTCTCTCAGCCAGCTATTTTGTTCACAGGATTATTTCCTTTTGAAAGGCCACACCAAAGTAAAGCTGAAAAGCAAATAAAACACACTACTGGATTTCAAATAACAAGAACTGCTGAACATGTAATTTCTCTTGTTTCGGTCCTTTCAGGATCATTATTCAGTGCTTTTATTGGCGTAGCTGCCAAAGAATAGGACATAAACAATTAGATGGAAATTATCTTTTTTCTTCTTTCCCGTTCCCTGCATGCAGGAAGTTTAATACAGTACATCCCGTTCTCTTAGGATGAAGCTGCATTTATTTTTAATTTCTTAAACAATTTCTGAAATAGTTAAGTAATTGCTTAAATAGTAGTGATTAATAAGTCTCAGACTAGTAAGACTTGTATGAGACAAAAAAATTGGCTTGTACTATTGACTGTAAAGCACCCTGGCTTGGATCCAACTCCACTGTTGCCTTACAGCAGTCTAGTTTTGATGGAGTGACGTCTCTATCTCTTGTTTGTAATCACTGAAGCTGAGTGAGAGGTCTCATATTTTCCAGCACTATTGTCCTGGAGGATGTTTTTTTTTTCTCCCTGTCCACTGCAGGGCAGTTGCCAGTGTGTCTGGAAGAAATTATTAAGAAACAGGGAGAGCCTAATGGAGCATTCACTCATCTAAATCACAGCTACACTGACTGATGTGACCCCTCCGTGTCATCAGAAGTTCACTTGATGCTAAACTGACTCTCAAAGGTCCTGTCACATTTGTCTTAGATCAGTCAGCCTGGGTGATGTAGTGTAACTGATTGAAACAAAGAGCATCTAGGCTTAACAATGAAGGAAATTAGCTACTGATGTTATGGCATAAGCATAATATCTGCATGATATGCAGCAAGACGGGGGAAAAGGGTTTATTCCAAGAAGCCTTGGCTAGCCAAAGAAATTTACTCTTTTAGGTGTCTATCATTAATTTTATTATCCGACCCAGGTCTTATGAAAGAACAGGTTAAATGAGTAAAGGTTATTCTTTTTTTTTCTTTAATAAATATAGCTTATAACCTACAGTATTAAGAGTGCAAAAAGTCCCTCTGAATGTGACTCATGTTTTCTACAGTGGTGGTATTAAGCCCATAAAAGGGTTTTTTACTTATTTGCCTTGGGAAATGCTTTGTCTATTTAAGCCATAACTCTGGAAAGAAAGTTGTCACACGTAGCTGTTCTAGCCAACATTTTCCTCACAGGGTACTCAACAAAGTTGTTATCCTAGAACCCACTTTGTACAGCAGTTTGTATACTGGTCAGTGTGCTTCACTTCTGTAACAGGTTTGTCTTTCACTCCTTTTTCAAGAAGACCTGGGGAAAAAATCGTTATTCACATAATTTTACTAATCTAATTCCTTCTACCTCTCACTTTTACTTTGTCTCAGTAATAACACTACTCTCTTATTACACTCTTATGCCCTAGTGTCACAAGACACTTCCCTGGAGTCTCCTTTTCCCTGGCCTGACAGAGGAGCTGCCTCTAGCACACGGATGTCCTGCCCCTCCTTGCTTTGCCTGGCTCTGATGAAAGGTTAATAAAACTTTGGAAACATCTCTCAAACAGGTTACCTAGCCCACTGTTTTCCCAAAATCATAGCAAGGGTGGCCAGTAGTGTTGGCTTGAACCCCAGCCTTTTCCTTAAAGAGGGATTACTGCTTGTTCCAATTTTGGAAACTGCCAAGGATGGAGTCCCTCTGAGTATCCTGGGTAACCTGTCCCAGTGCTGCACAACCCTCCTAGGTTTTTCATTGTAGTCTCCTTTGGTGGTGAGTTCTGTGTGTGTGTCTGCCTCAATGCTCAGGTTGTGTCTCTGGTCCATGTTTAGCTTACTTACCCCTGCTCACAAGAGTGTGGCTGTGTTGTCATCTGTAACTGCCCTTCAACCCATAGTAGAAGCTCAGTTAGGGAGTCATTAGGACTACCTCTTCATGAAGCATGCAAAGGTACAGCTAACCTCCTTTATGTGATTTGTCTATTTCAGCTGAGACGTGGTCATGCCTCTACTTTAAGTTAAAGTGTGTCTTGTCTTTGTGGTACAAACCACACTTCACAAATTTTCAGTTTATGTAGCTTACTTGCAGGCCAGTAATGACCTTGGACCATTCAAGACTTGTCTTTGCTATAGAAAACAAAGATTTCCAGAGATGGGAATATTAGGGATATTTAATGACAAAACTGCTGACTACAATGGTTTCTTCAGCTAACAGTCTGGGGCAGATAAAGCTCTTCTGTCAAAATGACTACTATGAATGTGTCTTCTTGCCCAAAAAAAGAAGCCTTGAAAAGGCAAGATTAGCTACCACACAGAGAAACCTTAGCCAGGCTGCAGGTTTCTGGTATTAGTTGCCTTCATGCTAAAATTCTTGGAGTTGTACAACAAAGTCGCTGGTCAAAGTGGTTGTGTTGTCTCAAGATTTATAAATTCTTCCTTTCACTGACTTGTGCATTTTCTCTTACTAACATTGTGACAGGGTGTACTGTGCTTTGCTGTAGCCCTTTCCCCAGTGGGGTCAATGAGTTAGATCATCTGGGAAAGTGGCAAGGTACTTTTGCTGCTGGCCCAAGCTCCTGCTGTTACAAAAGCATCAATACATTGCAACTGTCATAAAAGTCCATTGTAACTGTAAAAGCTTCTGTGATTAGTCAGTCTTTTCTCCATTTATCCTGGAAGATGGAATTAAGCACAATGGAAGAGAAAAGCCTGAAATGGGTCAGTTATTTACAGTGCATTCAGCCTTCTTTTGTGTCTGAAAAGATTTTTATTTAGGTTTTGTGCGATTAAAATAAAAGACAGAAGAAGCTGCCAGGGTAAAAAGCTCAAAATTTTTAGTAACTGCTTTTAGTGACATAAAAGTAGTATTGAAGCAAGGCTACTAGTCTTGCTGAAGAAAACCACAATTTTAAAAACAGATTTCTAAGCTGTTTAGTGGTCTACTCTTTTCTCAGATTCCTGTTTTCACATATCCTTATTGACATGAGGATATGGCTGGGGTCAGTAGCAATTTGGGAAAGAAAGCAGAACAAATTTTCTGATTGCCATGTGATAGTACATCTGCCATTTCAGTTTAAGCCAGCATCTGAAGCTACTCCATTTGTAGGCATTTGGCCAGATTCAGATCTATCTGGCATCAGTTTTAGCCTTGTAAAACTTGTCTGTAAATCAGGGTAACTCCGGTGTCATCAGATGTGTAAGGCCTATTTTTACCAGGTCTGCCATTTTGTATGGTGTTTATAGAGCCTTAGCAGTTCATCTTAGTCTTGTAGTTATTTCTTATCTGTTACAATCAATCTACTTGAACTCTTTCTCTGTGATGTCCTGGCTTACTCAAACGTTGGGTGTAGAAGACAGGATGCTATCACTTGTGATCTGTATCTTGAGGCAGCCACTGTAATCTGCATTTTGAAGGTGGACTTTATGGGGTCAAGCAAAATTCCAGTGTAAGGAGGCCTTAGTGCAAGTGAGTGCAAGCGGTGGGTGGAGTGTCCATGTTCAGTGAAAGAAATGCTCTCATATAATGCTCTAATAAATGAGTACCATTTTGACAAGTAGTTGGGGAGTATAATCCATGCAGATCTGCTATTTGCCTGTGATTCAGGAAGTCTGTTTTATGACTGGATGTGTTTGGGAAAGGATGGGTTAGCAGTATTGTCTGGTCATAGGGAACTGTGTGCTGTAATGTTGCTCACCTGAGTATAACCACAACAGGAAACTGAGGCTAAGAACCTGGCTTTCTATACTGCAACTTCAGTATATCCAGTTGAGGAGATGAGATATACCCTGGACATGGTGGAAATAAACTGTGGCCTGTCTGAATAGCCATTGTGGAATAATTTACTTAATCCCAAATATTTTGGTTCAATAGGTTGATTAATGTCATAAATAAGAAAGTGTAAGTATTCTGAAAATGAAATGCTTGAGAATAGACAGACTTGTAATGCCACAAAATATACCAAAGGGATTAACTTTGCCATTTATTACATTTCCCTGTGAGAATTTGGACCAATAGCTGTTGAAGAGCTATTGGCCTGGTCAGTGACATTGCTTGCGCTGATTAATACAGCATGACCATTATTAGAGGCAATTCTTTTTGGCACAACTGGCTGGATCCTTAATATCAAATGATAAAATTTGGTGAAAGCTGATAGTCCAAATGTTTCTAAAGGCACACAGCAGAGCAAGAAAGAAACTATCATGTCAGAAGATGGTAAATTACAGGGTGGTCCTCTGCTGTCTTTCACTGTGACATCATTTCAGTTTAATCTTGATTTAGGCAGGTTTTGGGTTTTTTTTTTTTTCTCCTCAGTGTATATTTATACTTCTGCAGCTAGGATAGACCTATGTAAATATTTGAGAGTTTTGCTAGGGTTCTGTGCAGATGCAGCTCATTGTCATAAATTGCATGAGTGAGAGAGACAACAGAAACTGATTAGTATCACTGATCTCCATGTTATCTCCTCACTGTGTATTTTGTATCCAACTATTTTATCATTCCTAGAAAGTAATTTTGTAGGCTTTTAGGATAACAACAATAGCTAATGAGACTTTCTATAAGTTAATAAATTTCTCTTCCAGGTTATTCTGTGTGGTATTGATTACAGAAAGTATTACACTTTCTGTATTTTATGTAGTCTTCTATACAGACATAACCAAAAACTTACTTTTTTTTCAGGGGATAGGAAAGTCATATGACCATCTCCATTATAAGTGATGCTACCCATTAAAAGATCTTGAGGTAGTTGTCAAGGGTGAAGCAGTCTTGTTTCTGTATTTTATTTTTTTGTTGTTATCTTTAGTTTCAGATTTCTTTCATGCTTTCTAATGTCTGAACCTTTATTAGTTCAAATTTTTCTATGTCTTTGCAGTCAAGTAACTAAGTATGTATCTCTTAGAAGCAAAAACTTAAGGTTTCATATAATCTAATCTTGGGAATGAAACCCTAATGAAAAAGTGCAGCTGAAAATATCAATATTTGACGTTCCAATTTTTCTGCAATTAATTTCAGTTTTTGAGGTATTTTCATTTAAACACAGACACATTCAAACTGTTCACAGGAAGTTCTGTTTAACATTGAATGTAATTTTAAAATTATTTTTGACACTTAAATAATGTTTAGAGTGCTGTATTCAAAAATTCATTTGAAGATTTTTCCTTGAATTTCATTTTTCAAACTTCGCATCCAGATTACACTAATAGTTAGTCCCAAATACAAATGATTATAGCAGATAAAATCAAAAAGGAGGTCCTAACTATGTCATGATCTTTGAAATATATATGGCTTGGAGATGTTTATCTTGCTCAAGGCATGAGCTGAGTGTCTGCAGAAAATATCTTAATGACATGGAAAACTTCATCCTGTAGGAGGGAAAGAGCAGCGATATCTATGCTCATAAAGGGAGTAATTTGGGTAATTTCCTGAAACAGAGATCAGCAATTAGCATCAATAGCTATCGGCCTTTCCACTAAATGATCCAAAGCTAGTCCCATAAGGAATCAGAGGCTGTATCAGTAGCAATGTTCAACTGAATATTCTTTCCTCAAATGTGGGATCCTGGGCCTGTTTGTGCCAGGGATATTCTGCTGCATTTTGGACCTAAATGATACCATCATATTTTAATTGTCTACTCTTCCCATTTCCTGATATTTGGATTAAATTAATCTGAAAGTGTTTTGAATACTTCAGTTACTTTGGATTTCTGGCCAAAATATTAGAAATCACCATGTTTTATATGCATGCCTTTTGCAAATTATAAATAAGCAAGTCTCATATGAAACTCTGTCCAGACACAGATAATGGCTATTTCAACAAGCTAGCTGAGCTATAAGGGAGGAGTGAACCTCCAAGAAATCATTATACTGATTCTAGTCATTAAGAACACTTTCTTCCTGATTATGCATCATTTGAAGTAATATCATAAAACTAATGTACCTTCTCCCATGAAAAATGTAATGGAGAATATGCTACTTAGATATTTTGACTTGCTTTTTTTCCAGCTATTTCCCATTACATGATGTTCTTTCTCATCCTCTCCCCGGTTCCCAGCTCTGTTGGTCTCACTAGTTTGCTTCCCTGAAGATTACCAGATCCTCTTTTGATCTGCCTTAACTCAGTTGAAAAGTACAAAAATGTCCAATTGCTTGGTGTTTGTGGCTTTATTTGTTTGTTTCTCTTTTTTTTGTTCTGATTTTTTCCCATGGAGCTTAACCTGGTTCTCAAAGATTGTCTGGTGAGCTGATAGCAAGTTAGTGGAGGAGATGAGAAAGGTGGGAAGAGGTTAGAGGAGCAGTACCTTTCAGTGGTCTGAGCTGTTGCATGGCACAGGGTAATGTCATACTTTTGCATTTCATCTTCCCTTATGGGAAAGAATCAATAAACAGCATAATGTTGATGTTAATGGGCATGTTTTATTTCCTTTCTTTTTAAACATGTCTCCCCCTCTATATTTGATGAATAAAGGGACTATTTTATTTTTTTGTGAATTTTCCTGTATGTCACAATGTCTTTTTTGAAAGTCAACCGTTACTCTAATAGATTGACTCTCATTAATGTCTCTAAAAACATCTCTGCAGAGATAACCCTGTGGATCTTTCTCAGCTTCTGCTCCAAAAACCCAGTGTTATTTATGAAGGTTCACGTTCAGACCATGCTGGATTTTTTTCTCCTGCATTCATTTTATCATTAATATGGTATCCATGCACATTGGTTAAGCCTTGACTTCATAATTTTAATGAAAATGGTGTAGAAACAAAACAAATATATCATTATTAATTGTTGTTTGAGAAGTTCTTTGGGATGCTGTATTTGGAAGAAAGTCAAACCCATAAACAAACTTGTCTGTTGATAAGAGGAGATTATCTTTATCCCTTTCTGCTTTCTGTTAGTGAAATAATTCGAAGGGAATCTCAAAATATATGATCCATTGTTCAGCTAAGCAACCAAAAGTTTGGCTTGGTAATCTCCATCCTAGGTGAACTAACCAAAGTTTTGTTTTGAAAATTGAATACAAATCTCACAGGAGCTGGTGTCCTGCTGAGGTTTCTGGTATTCTATCTTGGCAGGAACATGAAAATAAAAGGAAAGGCTTATCCAAAATGGTCTATCTTCCAGAAAATTTCTGTTTAGTTCTGCAAACTGTTCTTAGTTTTGAACGTGCAAAACTTTGCCAATCATCATTCTGCCCAACAAGGCCATTCTGGCCTGTAAGTTGTCACACTGATTCGAATGGGTAGACTCCCCAGCAAAAGCCCTCATTTCAAGGGGATGATAAATAATGTTGATTGCCTAAAGGTAACTTGATGACTATTTCTGACCAAAGCATATCCTGAAATACTGGTGATTTATTGACACTCCAATGTTGAGTGAAGAAGGATAAATATACCTGTTGTGGAATATGTAGTTTACACCACATTTTTTTTTTGCCGGCAAAAATGAGGTTCAGTAGAGCCATTTTTAAGTTAAATAAAAGTAATCTTGTAACCTTAACAGCCTGTTTTCTTGCTCAGAAGTAACACAGGCTCCTAAGTGTTACAGTTTTTAAAATTCTTTTTTAGGGAAGAAACTCTCAAAAAGTATTTTGAAATATCTGTGACACTAGTAAGGTTTATTTTCTTGAGAAGGTGTACTGGAAACTTTTTCTGAATAAATTCAGAAATAGAAACAATGTAGCAGATGAGAGGGTGTTTTTATGTATTTACTTTTCAAAATAAATGCAAAACTGGTGAAACACCAATTTAAGAAATCACATTAGATGGAGACTTTCTTTTCAAGGCCATAGCTTATGTCTGGGAGATGCAAATCTAGAGCACCTGATCTCCTCCAGAAGAGCCAGCCTTCCTTGGCTCCAAATTCACTCAAGATCTTCAGGCACTTTAGAGAGCTTCCAAAATGCTGCTTTGTTTAATGTCATTACAAGATGCCAGACACGGGTGAATCAGGTCCCTTTTCTGTTTATGCCTCAGTGCTCATGAAAGTGTGTGTATTTAACAGCAGTTTCATTACCTGCACCTGTGTATTACACCAAGCCATCATTCAGCAGGCAATAATCTAGGGAACCATTGTGCAACTGACCTGATTTATAAAGGTCAAGACCTGGTGCTATTTGTCCACAGAACAAGTGTTTGCCAAGCAAATTGGTGCAGATTGAGTGAGCTAAACTTTAGATGGCACCATTAATTTTGGTACACATTACTCATCAAACTAATATAGTAAAATTGCTTTCCCTTTGAGCGTGGAATAACATGGCCATTATTCCTATGCTTAACTTTAAAGAGGCTTTATTCTTCATAGAAATATGAAAGTTATTTAAAAAAAAAACTTTTTATCATACTGCTGATGAAGGATAGGCCCAAATAAATTTGAATGCCTTTCTCAGCTGGAAGTTAAGAAGATTATGGCCTAATGTAGGGAAGAAACACTAACAGCTCATTTTTTACATCATGAAAGACACTTCTTAACTTGATGACTACTGAGTTAAACTACTTGACCTTATAAAAATAATCAGGTGTTAAATATGTATCATCGCTGTCTCAATTTCAGAATGTGAAGCCATTATTGTTAATAGTCCTTAAAACAGTACAGCCTCATTGGAGTACAATGTCTGGTCCAAAATACCTCCATCTACACAGACTTTTAGTACGTGTATCCTTAAAAGAATCTTTGAAATGGAAATGCTTTAGCAGCTGATGTAATTCTATGTGTTATAGATACTCCAACTGCTTCTAACCAATACCAGAGATGCAAGCCCAGAAATTGCGGTTTTTTTGGGCTACTAAGAGTTTTATCTAGGCAATGAGAAGAAACTTTTGAATAAAATCTCTAGTCCTGAGGTCTTTATCCCACAGTCCCTTTTTATACTTGAGACCAAGAAGCAAGACATGCCTAGTTAATGCATAGCCCTCGTGTGTGTTGTCTGCAGAGACATCACACTGACAGCAAATTATTTGATATAGTGCGCAGTGTTTCTTTAAGGATCCTTAAGAAAAGAATTCTTAAGAACAGTGTTCCAGCTAAAATGTAGAAAAAGTGCTAGAGCATAATGAATTTTCTACAAGGATTTTACTTCATTCACAAATGGGTTTTCCCCCCCATATTTCCAAGTTTCAAACAGGCTCAATGAAGCAAAAGGAAGCACAGATGCTGAGTGTATGACAAAATTTTTCTCAAGAAGGTATCACAGCATTCACAAGCCCTTCCTTTTGTCCCACGTATTCAGACATCCTTAGAGCACATAACGTGGTGTAAACTGCTTTGGACTACAGGTGAAAACACTGCTTAAAATTTTGTGAGTTCAGGTTTGTTTGAATTTGGCTCTGGGATTCAGTAAATGCCCAGGCAGCTGGGCCTTGGTGCATAACGTAACTGAGAGGGCAAAATGAGGAATAGAGTGTGTGATAGCTTATTATTTTTTATTTGCTTTGATCTTTTGAAATATCGAGTTAACAGCCTGGAGGTTGCAGGGTCTATAAGTTTCTCAGAGATGTTTCACCACCCTAGAAGAAAATATGTTGGCAAAGTAGTGATGGAAATGTACATTATTAATTTTCTGTGATCTGTGGGTAAGCGGGAGATTCAATTTACCAACTCTTCACTCTAAGAGGATATGATTTATTTAAAATTCTGATCTGATTTTTAAAACAAAACCAAAAAAATATCTTTTTCTTCAGAGTGTGGTTGTGAATCTGAAAACATACTTTATTCAGCTCTACTTAATATAGGTTTTTTTATACATAATTCTGTAACAGAAACAGATTATCCAGAGAAGTGGTGGATGTCCCATCCCTGGAAACATTCAGCATTAAGCTGGATGGGACTATAAGGCACCTGTTTTAACTGAAGATGTCTCTGCTCAAAGCAGAGGGTTAGGACAGAGTGAACTTTAAGGGGCCTTTCCAACCCAAACACTTCTACTATGCTAATAATAAAAAGATACATCTCTAGCAACTGCACAAGGTTTGTAGAGTTTTCTGAGTGTTATCTTGCAATTTCAACTGTTCAGTGCAATGAGATTTTGCTGTGTGTGTACTTACAGCCTGCCCGAGCCAGAGCAACATTTTGCTGAAACTTATTAGTTGCAATGCCTTTGTAAGTTGTTGATTTAGGATGTATGAATGGACAGAAACAGACTGTCCCAAGCCTAGAAGTCCTCTGCCTATGTTAGTGCACAAATTTTAAACTCTGAAGTGATAAACTTGGAGATCTGCTTTGTGCCAGGGCTTGCTGGTTTGATTATGAAGTTGTGCTCTTCTGAAAGATACATTGATTTCTAGCTCCAATATATGAGATTATTTCAAATGAACATATATGTAAATACGTGTATTTATAAAACTATACAAATATACACATGTGACAGAGATAGGATGTGAAAAATTGTAAGAGTAGAATAAATTGTAATACTATTTGTTGAATCACAAATATGGTATATGAAAACTTTACTATTTTAAAAAGTAGAAACTGCAGTGTTTTTTCATTAATAGATGCACCCTGTACTGGTAGGAGTTTTCCCATCAGAAAAGAGTAGTGAAGAAATACATTATTTCTACTAGTAGTCCTTTCTTAATTTTGTTTGCTATGATTTAATTGAATAAGGGCAGAAAAGCAACTTAAAGCACTGTATGCATGTGGGTCATTTGTTCTCTGAAAGAAATTTTAGGCATTCTTCTCTAGGTTTTGGTTTGTGTATCACGTCTTTGAATCCAAATTTAGCAGAGGATAAACTGGCTTTGATCATGAGAATTTGATCAACACATTAGTGCTGCTACATAAGTGCATAGTGATTTTCAACCTTGGATACCACTCAGTGCTGCTCTTTAGATTAAGTCTCCCAGAACTGATTCCTTGTTTAAAATGCTTCTAGGTTGCAGTTTTTGGAAGAAAAGTCCTGCCATTTAGGTTATATCTAGTCTATATTCAAGTTAGCAGTTAACTTGGTGCAGCATGTTTGTACATGCAGCTGGTTGTGAGGAACTGATTGTGCAGTGCACATATTTTATGATTTCATTTTGGGTAGCTGTAGCCTGGTCACTTAGGCTGAATGTCTAGCAGAGGATGGAGCATACTGGATGCCCTCCTGGAAAGCCTCTTCCAGCTTATTTTCTCAGAAAAAATCCAATTTATGGATTTTGCCACAGGAAAGATAATTCAGGAAAGGAACATTACTAGGAGAGCTGCTTCTGTAGTGCCATCCTGATTTAAGTAAAAATTGTGGATATAGCTGTACTCCTGCTTAGCTCTGCCTCCATGTTGCAAATGTATCTATGTGATAATGATTGTTTTCATTTTTTTTGTATTTTTATTTTCCCTATTCAAAATGCATCAAAGGAGCTGGGCAGGAAGTGGCTTCTGATTCTACAAAGTACTTTGTGATTACGGTTTTGCAGTTTCACCAGCCAGGATGACACTGGGAGCTTTTAAGTGTTTTCATGAGAAACTAGGTTAGAGGAGGGAGACTCTCTGAAAACTGTTAACAGCATATTTTCTTCTGAGAAAGATTGGTCTCCTGAGAAAACTTTTAGTTCTAGTGAGTGAATTTGGCAATTCCAACAAAAAATGCTGTATCAGCTTAACTTTTCACTGCAGGCTAATGATGTTGATAAATGAACTTTATGAACTAAACATTTTTTGTTGCAATTCTGAGTCTTACTTTACAATTAAGAACCAAAACAGCACAAAGCAGCTGGCTTTAGGAGAATATTGTCTCAGTAAATACAGATGTCAAAATGCAAGCTAGTTGCTTCCAGTACTCTGCCTAGCATCATCTAGTGCTATAGAAAGACTTGGAGATAAAAATGGAAAGGGAGTCACATGAAATACTAATGTAATTTCAGCTTGCTTGCAATAAAACTTGTTACTGAAATCTAGTATCTGTTGAAATCGTGTTAGTACTGTCCTAATTTGTCAGCCGTATAGAAAATATTTAATATATAATGATTAAGTATTCAATAGCCCATAATAATATTTAACAATATAGTATTACTATCACCGATGAGCATGAAGACTTTCATTAAGAACTGGGTGTCTCTAGCCAGTATTAAATTTATATGTAAGTTTTCTCCTAAAGAATATATAATGAAATAGAACCAGACAAGAACATCTGTTCTATCTGGATGATCTTTCAGAGAGTGTTCTACCATTTTTACCTGTCTTTGTATTGATCCTTCTCAGTACATGCAGAATGCTTTATGTTTTGTATGGGGAAAGACTGGTGATTCTTTAGCTTGTTATGTATGAGAATCAATAAATGCAGAGCTGAACATATTCAACAAAGAAGTTAATTAAATACTGTTAGGTGCTGTTGGTTATTTGTTTTTTGCTGTTTTGTTGGTGCTTTTCTCCTCACTGAATTAATGGTGTTAATGATACCCACCATTGAAGACAATTTGTTTAGTAGTTTGGTTCTTAAGGGTCTTCTCTATAAATAGAAGTGTTCATTCACAGGACTAACTGCTCCTTTATAGAGGAAAAATGTTGAAGATTTTATGCTTGGAATTTTATTATTTCTCATTCTTAGTTTTGCTCGTCTGTGCTTGCCATGGAGTTTACCAGAGAAACCCCTACTGTTAGACATACTTTAAAGGAGATGAGAATGCTCCACATGTAATGCCCAGAGGAGCTGCGGATGCCCTGTCCCTGGAACTGTTCAAGGCCAGGTTGGATGGGGCTCTGAGCAATGGAAAGGGTCCCCGCCCATTGCAGGGGAGTTGGATGTAGTCAACCTTTAAGGTCCCTTCCAATCCAAAGCCTTCTATGATTCTATGATGTATTTGAACTCTCAGTTAAAATTAGGAGTTCATGTCTTTTGGGACAATTCTGTGTAAGGTGTTTCCCTAATAATAAGCAAAACAATTATCTTCTCTGTTTCTCTGGCATGTTAATGAGTACTTCATTTCAGCAAGGTACTTTTACTGTACAAGTAGGGAAGATATGATGCTCATAAGGTTATCTGTTACAACACCAAATATATTTTTTAAAATATATGCAATATCTAAATAGCACTGCCTAGAACCTTAATCAAAAAGCAATTATGCCTTGGCTTTAAAGTGCTTTGCCATGCCATATGTGAGCTTCTGTATCTGTGCTGTCTCCTGAGGTCTCCAGTAGGACACAATGGCTTGGTGGACTACTCTTCCTAATGTGCAGATGCTGATCAAACTTGCTGTGTGTCTAGATTAAGAGGTGTGTATGCACATGCTATCAAACAGTATTATGCAGAGTTGATACATTTTGATTCAAGAGTTGCTGTCTGCTTTTCAAAGTAGATGTCCAGGCCGTGGTCTGAAAGAATATTCTAAAACATAGCACCTTTGAATTAGAAAATGGCAACTTCTTTTTTAGGAAATATGGCAATGGTTGTGGATTTATGGAGGAGGAATTTCAATCTGAAAGTCCCAAAACAGCCACAGGCTGCCAGGATGTTAAGCGTGTGCGCATGTTTGTGTGTTTCTTACAAGTTTCTTCTGTGTTGCAATGCAGAAAATGTATTGGTATGCAGTGAAACTGAAAGTACCTGGCTATTTGTTTTAAGACAGTTTTGTTGCACGGTCTGGGACTGAACTGATAAGACAAATATTAGAAGTTGCAAGACTTTAGATTATTTTGAACAAGAATCCAGGTAAACTAAGCATAAAAGATAAGGTTCTACGAGAGTATCCCATGATTTCTTTTGCTAATGAGACTTGTGCACTCAACAAATCCACTGATGTGTCTGAGGCCTCCGAGTTTTTCTTTAGCAAAGCCCTTTGTAGTAGCACAACCTGAAATCAATCTCAACACAGCAAGGAAAGTTTACAAGATTGCTATTAAGTATTGACTCTGAACGTTTTTGAGAGGTATCAAAAAAACCAGATTAACCTGTGGTTACTTGCTTGTTGTCATTGTTGGGCAAGCCCCCTTTAAGAGAAAATACTTCCTGTTTTTCTTTGTTTTCAATCGATTCATCAGTGTATCTCCCATCCTTGCTGCCTCCATTAGCACTCATGCTGTGAAGTGATTACTGTAGGTGAGGAGATTAAAATCTTGCTTGTTAGGTTTTGAGTGCACCCTCACACTTCTGAAATATTTTTAATTAAAGCCCCTGAAAACTGTATTTACTCTTTAAATTCAACATTTAGCGGCTGTAGTGACATGCAGGCCTCTTCAGAGAGAACAGCTGAACTACCTGAGACAAGACAGAGCTTTGAAGAGATTACATGTGCCCTAAGAGGTCAACAGCTAATTTGCTTCAAATAGAGCTTTCTAAAGCAGTACAACCCACTTACCTGCATTTATTTTAACAGCTCTGATGTGACTAAATCCCCTATACTGCTGTGGGTTAATCAAACAATGGTTGCAACATCCGATGTCCTTGTTATGGCACGTTCAGTGGCGAAGACATCCACTTCAGACATAAAGTGTGCTGTGGATCAGTTCTTGTTTCAAGATGAATAGCTCCCAAAAGCTGTAAAAGAATGGCTCAAAGATGAACTGGCAGATCATGTTAGATTCTGCTTGAAGTTTCTGTATTTAAGCTACCAGCACATGAATGATACTACCTACACCCTTTACATAAATATGTAAAATTTCTGTGGCTTGCAGTGGACTCAGAGAAACTTCCTCTCTTTTCTAAGCTGAGATAAATTGTATAAGTACAGTATGGTTTACAGGAATCCTATGTGCTGGTATCAAGGCTGAAAACTAGTTGTTAATTGGCACTATATTGACATCCTTGCTATAGAGAAATTCTGGAGCTCATCTAAAAGAGACAGTCTCCTCCACACTGCACTTGAGTATTACCTTGTCTGGAGGGCAGTGCTCTCATTCCAGAGATGGTGCACTGACAGTGAGGAGAGGTAGCTAAGGGGGGGAGTGGGAACAATGCCAGACATCAACACTCCCCTACGTCCTCCACTCCTTTATGTGTGGGGCAAAGAGTTTTAGAGGCATGACAGTGTGATTTCTGGTGCTTCAGAAAGTGGTGCCCTTGTGTAGCGTTTTCCAGTGTGTTGTGGAGAAATGCGTCTGTGGCCTCTGTTTGCAAACCTCCTGAGCCACATGACCTGATAGGTAAATCAGTTCCAGCATGGCATGTGTTGGACTGCTGCCTGGTAGTACTATGGTAGCATGGAAACTACGTGTAAAATTGGAATAAAGAGACAGCTGGTGCAGTTTTTCATGTCTGAGGGAAATCTTGATTGTTAACCAGCGTGTACTGCATCTGTCATTTTATTTTTTGACTCTAAAGGATAAAAGAGGGCTGCAACGTGTCTGTAGTTACTCTAGTGTTTTATTTATAACAAACCAAAGAATTTTGTGGCATTTCATTGTATTAAATACACAGAATAATCTGTTTACAAAAATTCATTTCCACTTTTTCCTTGCTATAGTGGTCCATGTTTTACTGTTGTCATAATACACACCAAATTCCCTTATAAATCTGGAATTTTTTTAAATTACTGTAGTTATAGGGGAAGAAAAAAGGCTTCTGCTAGCTTCTTTAAAATGTGTTACTCACAAATTGAAAAAAAAATGAAAGAGTCCTCTGAATGGTCAGCTGATCTCATTCATGTAGGGAAAGGAAGAATTTCCTAATGTAAAATGCACACCATCAGATTTGGCTGTCAATGACAGAAGTGAACCACAATATATACTTTCTATTTGCAGCATTCAGAGCAACTTCTTTTGACAGTTGCTGCCTCATAACCATTCAGTTTCGTACACTTTCTGGCATATCATTAAAAATCTATCATTGTTAGTAATCTGTCATCAAAGAAAACAATGGATAAGTTTTGCTGCTCCTGCGTTTCTCCTGCAGAGAAAGATCATGTAACAAAACAACAACCCAAAGAAAAACCTGTATTGTCTGGCATAATTATTAATTCCAAACAGACTATTGGAGCAAAATTGCCAGTTAGAAATGAGGCTGGTAGATTGTGCAGTCTGAATTCTGAATTCTGAATTGTTTTTGTTTTGAAGTGTCAGGACTGCATCATATAGGAAATTCTCTTTATCTGTTTGAATAAGATGTCTTTTCTTGGTTCTCTCATTTGAACCAAAGGCATTCTAAGTACTAGCTGTGGTCTGTGATTTGTTGGGATGAAGGTTCTTTGGAACACACCATTTAAAATCTATGGTTTGGGATGTTATTCTTCAGATTTCTTTTGTTGTGTGGGAGAATAAATGACAGACTTTGTAATAATTTATTGCATTTTCTGACATATAGCCCCTGAAAACATTTTCTGCCCTGAATCTACCCGGTATGAAGGCAAAAGAAAAGTTCAATATGAAAATTCATGTGTGTAAGCTACTAAAGATACAAAAGGAGTAAATGGGGTATTACACTACAAATTAGCAGCAGGTATGCCTCTATCAAAAATTTATAGAAAGGACCCACTTTATACAGCAGGTAATGCCAGGAATACAAATCACCTCCTTGAAAAAAGGTCTCAGGGCTTTCTCAGAGAAAAGATGATGACTAGTGACTGTATTTTCCTTAGTGCATTTAATCTGTTATAGTTGATTAATAGTAAATACTATGTGCTAGAAATCAGAAACTTGTTCGTAACTGTTTTAACAGTATTTATTCTTGGGCTTTTCACTTGCTCTGCTATAAGAAATAGTGTCTCTTTAAATGCCAAAACAAAAACCAAGGGGCAAGGATAGAGCAACAAATTATAGGTAATAGAATAAAGACCATTATTTTTGTGAAGGGGTGAAGGGCCTCTCCTATGAAACTCTGATGCTGCAGAGCTTCCAGGAATTAAAATGGGCAATTTGCTGGACTTAGTTTCATTTGTGGCAGAGCAGTGGGATATAAAGTATTTAGAAACCTAATGCATCTTGTGCTGGCCTTTAGACAGACTTATTATATGATGCTAAGTAATAACTCAGCTGATCTTTTCCCTCAGAATCTCAGGATAAGAAATGTCTCATTTTGCTTTCCAAAGCAACCCTTATAGAAGGCCAAATATTAGTCAGATTCAACAGGAATCCCACTTACAGTTCCTTACTGTGAGTACCACTACTGAGAAACCCATCAAAAGAGGGTCAGCCATTCCTCTCTGGTCAGGCATCAAACTGAAAAAGTTAGACAATCCCTGCCCGAGCCGCTTGGAACAGGCAAGCGGAGATTTTTGAATATCAGAAAAATATGAAGAAACCTTGCTACAGAAGAGTGGTGAAGGAATCCTAAATCTATGGAGAAACAAAATGAATTGATAGGATCACTGAGTGTGGTTCTTTCTCTGTCTGTACCCGTGTTCCCAGTGCATTCCTGTCGAGGGTCAGCACAGCCAGCTCACACTTCCACAGCAGGGGTGCATGTATGACCTGTATTGGCTGTACCCAACTCTGAGACACACTGTACTTGGGGCTTCTATTTTAGCTGTACATGTAAGACCTAAACAGACCTGTGGACAAGGTACCAAGGGTCTCAGTGTGGGTTTGGCTGCCCAGATTTGGGAATTATGATTATGCTGAACTATATCTGTGTAATAATCTGGTTTGATAGCCACTTTTGATTTTTAAAAGTGAATGAAAGCTGCCACAAAAGGGAAGCAAAATGTCTTTAATATGTTTTAGTTTATGGATTTATCTTAAAAATATAACAACCCAAATTGGTATTTTTTTAATCTGAAAATAAATGGCTATCACTTAAAAAGAGACACAAAGCAAGAAAGAGCACAGATATTTAGCACTGTAATCAAAAACATGGTTTAACTGTGCACATTAGCTGGATGTTACACTATCTAGATTTCATTTTACTCTTACATCTTCTATTTTTTTTTCCTGAAAAATATAAGAAATAGAAAGTTACTCAATAACACTTCTCTATCTCTTTAAGAGATAATTTCAGGTAGATTACCTGCTCCAATACTCCAAATTGAAATTAGTGAAGGAAATAAATAGGAGAGAAATGTAGAGCTGGGGGAAGGAAGAAAATACAGTAAACAACTTAAGAGCATGCAATGTGTAAATAAAACTTGGCAAGAACAGTGAGAAGAGGAAAGGAGGAAAAGAGAAATGAGAATATTAATGAAAGTTGAAAAGAGTAATTTAGAACAATTTGAGACACAAAAATGACTAGACAAGCTAGAAAAATAGTAAGGAAGAAAGAGAAATATAAAAGCAGTATGCCCCAAAGGTTTTAAAAGGAAAGGTGTGCAATTAACCAGAGTAATAGACATTGGACTATTAGCAGTTTGCTCAGTTTCTTGATATCTCTCTCATCTTTGTCATGGTGGTTATTTCATCATGGGAGAAAGAGTTAGAGAGTCTCTGATCAAAATTGTGCTGGTTTTGACACATTAACTTGTCAAAACTTTTTTTTGTTGAAAGGGATAAAATCTGACAAAATATTGTTTGGAACTGGGGTGGGAAAGAGAGTGTACTGCCCATAGCCAAATGGTGAGAGCATGCCCTGCTAGCATGTCAAGACCTGACCTGCAGACTGAGAATTTAAAATTGTCTGCCACAAACTGAGTGTGCTTCTTAACTGCTGAGCTGCTGGGCTGTTTTGGTTTCTTGTGTGTGTTTGGTTTTGTTGGGTTTTTTTTCTTTTTTTTCTGGGAATGACCTTTTTGCTTGCTTTTGTTTTGTGCTATTTTGCCTTTATAATAGGACATTTGAAAAGTTTGGGTTCTACACTGAATTCCCAGGTCTGTGTTAACTTTTTTCATTTCTGGATTGATGTATTTGGGTTTTCTTATGTGAGAAAGAGTGAGTACCCCCATTATTACATCAGTTGTACATAAAACACCATCGAGTTATGTTTGTAAGTGTGTATTCTTCACCACAGTTTAACTCTAGAGGTGCTTTGTTTATGTGGTCTGTCTGAAAGCCATGAGATACTTTACAAACTGGGCTGGTGTGAAGCACTTTTGGCATTGGTAGCTGTGTGTGGAAAACTGTGTTTTTGTTCTCCTTTAAAGATAGCCTCCAGTTTTCAAGCACACTTCGTTTAAATGTAATTTGTTGTTAGACCTGTTCTAGTTTTTGCCTCCCCCTTAGATATTGAACTTTGTCTGTTATTATCACTCTCTTTTTGCAGTCCAAAGTGTTTGTTTCAGTTGTTTGGATTTTTTTCCTACAGCTCATTTATTTTTCTGTAGCCAACACCCTTTCTGTAGGCCTTCATTTTGAATTTAGCAAACACTCTAGATTAACTCACTGCATTCCACAGGTGCCTGCAGGACAGGAGACTGAAAATGAATTCTCCTCATTATCCCTTTTGTGTGTTTGCCAACCACTGTTTTTGGTCACAAACTTTTTGTCTCAGCCTTCTTTTTGTTGTTTGAAAGGACAAGTTATGTGTGTTTGTGTGTATGTCTCTATAAGTGGATACACACATGCAAACACACAAATATGCATACACATATATTTGTGAATTTAAATCTCTTCCCCAGTAATTATCAGTTAATAGTCTGCTCAGTTAGTAGTTTGCAGTATTTACTTTTCTGGAGAGTAAATTGAATTTGAACTTGTTTTGCTCTCGCTGGAGTTACTAGAAGGGACACATACAAATTTGGCTGGCCATCAAAACATTACCAAAACCCTTCTAATTACTGTCATCATGTCACCACCTATGAGGCAGTACCTTGAAGCAGAGTGGGTGCGCTATGCTTTGTTTAACTTAAATGGTATTCATAGGGAAAGCAAAGAAAGAAGTGAGCAAGTAAGAACTCTCTATATTGTACAAATAACTGGGAGTGCATGAAGCTTCCTAGTGTCAGACCCATTGTTCCCCAAGCAGAACCATTTGTTTATAATTGGAATAATAAGTATTTTTTGGCAGTCTTCCATCTGAGGAACATGTGTAAGAAACAAGAGTCAAGCAAAATGCAAGTGTTATTTGAAGCCTCAAATTAGACTTAAATATGCAGTTACAGAAGGTTGTTTTGAAAGATCCTTTGTCCCAATAAAGTCTTTCAGTCACAATAGCTAAAGAGCTGATGGTCAGAGTTTTGCAGACTCTGACATTGTTTTTCTGTACATTCTAAAGTATTTTGTATTCCACAGCTGGAATGATGAGTTGTTACGCTGACATTGTATGGATGAAAATTCGCTTTTTTGGAGTGAAAACCACAACTGGGTTGGTTGTCTTGAATAATAAATAAAATATTGTGTGTTTTACTGTGTTTTTCTAGCTCAGCACAGAGCTTCTGTTGGCTGTGTGTGGGAGGCTGTCAGGTGGGGAAACCCTACCAACCTTTGTCCTTTTGAACCAGGTTGCAGAGGTCTTGCATCAAATCCTAGTGCTCTTGTGTGGTTGAGTAACTAGCTGACATTGTTGCATGGTGAAGTAGAGCTAGATGAGCAGAGTAATATCCAGCTTCAGGGAAATAGTCAAGAATTGAATGTACACTTTTAAAGAAATGGATTATTACTTATTATCATGCAGAAGTCCAGGCTTACCTGGCTCTAATCACTGGTACAGTTCTAATTTCTTTTATTACTTACCTTTTTAGATTCTCCAACTTACTTTTTTCCTGGTTTTAGTATTTCACAGAAGGAAATTTTTTTTAAGAATTGATCCGAATGAAATTGAGGTAGGGGCAGGAAGAGACAGTTAAGAAACACAAAAGGCTGATATACCCAAAAGAAAAAGGGAAGTGTATCAGAAGTCCTGAACCATTTCAAGCCTTACCATGGTTTAAATAAGGCCAGTTGCAATGCAGTTTATAAAGACTCTCACTGAAACTTATAATTAGAGGTTACACAAGGGCAGGTAACATTTCAGAAACAGGTAAGACATCTGACCCAACATGCCTGCTTACTGAAATGGAACAGCCTTAGGCTCTCCTGAGATCATTGCTGAGCAACTCCCCAGATTTCGATTAAAGGCCTACCCTTCACCTCTCTGCAGAGCTCTCTTTGAAGAAAAGGAATATTTTCTCACTCTTCAAACTCCTGATTTTCTAAAGGTTCCCAAGCTTCTCACATTATTTAAAATGTTTTAAAAATTGCAAAAAAATCACTTCTCTGACTTGGGGAAAGAAATCCATTCTGCATTTGACCTCTACTTGTTGTTGTGCTTATTAGTATTCTAGTTCTCACACCATGTTCTCTCAGTGACAGCACTTACCCCGTCTCAGCTGATCAAATTTAACTGCAGGTTTTTCCTTTACTCTTTTCGACAGCTGCTGTAAAGGCTTTACAGTTGGGGGCGTTGAACTCACCTGCCACCATGTTGCTTTGCTTCATTAGTTTAAAATTTCTTAAAAATCAAATACCAGCATACTTGATGGGTTTGAGATCTGAGAGTGCTGTCTACAAATTTGAATTTAGCATCACAATCCCATGTTGTTGGGGGTAAACTAGATGGCCCATCTGCCCAAGATGATGTGGAACATCACCTGCAGAAAAAAATCCTGATTTAACTTCAACTGATTGAAACAGATAAAAATTTCCTTTTCACTCACTTTGGATCTTTTTATTCTTCCAATCTCCTTTTGAATAACTGGTGAACAGTTGGACCAGTTGCTTTGCCTGCTCTCACCACCTTTTATTTTCCATATGAGTGAAACTCTGAATTCCTGTAGCATGGGAAGGGGAGGGAGAAGGCAGCAGTATCGTCTGAGGATGACATTTTGGGAGCAGGCTGTTCCACTCCTCTCCAAAGGAAGAGTTCCTAGAACTCTCTCTTCCAGAGGTTTCTAAGTGCTTCAGAGCTCAGACTTGCAATAGTACCCAGGACATGAATCTGTGTTTATTTCTGTGGCATATTTGTTTTTCTGAAAAAAAAGCCCATGACAATTCTATATTGACCTGATTTGCTCAACTTAAATGAAAAGAAATGATACCATTAAACTTAATGAGTTCTGTGTTAAAATTAAGTTTACTGTAGTTACCTTCATTATTCCTACATAATAATATTTCAATTTTCCGGTCTTCTTCTGCTATTTCCTTCCTTCAAAAAATTGCAAGTATCCAATTATTTTCTTTTGTTTCAATCAGTGAGAATTTTGCTAGGTTTGTGACCCAGGAAATAACAGATATGAATTTGTACAGCTCCCCTTTCCAGAGGTGCCATCCAGGACTGCATAAATGCCACCGTGGGGGCAGGCTGAGGTTGTGCCTATCCTTTAGTAACAGTACAAGGTTTCTCTGTGCATATTTAAATTGACTCCTTTTCCGGGAAATCTTCTATTTCCCTACCATCTGATCGTCCCAATACGAAATAAGTCTTAGGTATTTTGGGTGATAGGCCCAGAAATATGCACCTGAATGATCTAGCTGTTTTTTAATATGAATAATAATTTTATAGGAAAAATATATGGGTAACAATAAGGACTGGGAATGTGGAAGTGCTTAAATGAAAATTGATGCAGAATGTCGGTATTTGCACAGGAGGTAATTTGCTTCTTGCTGTATTTTCTGGAATTATTCTGGCTTGGATCGAGACCTTATTTTTTTAACCATTATTTGATGGGTTCATTTAAAAACACAGCTGTAGATTTTAGAGAAATTCTACCTATTTTTTCAAAACATATGAATGTTTGATACATTACTATGACCTTGTACTAAAATTTTCTCTTTCGTGATTTTCTTATTGTATTTCACACTGACGCAGATTCTGCAGCTTGCAAAAGGTGATATTTTCCTAGTAGATATGTTCACGGAAGTGGCCATCTCTAGATGAGCTTCTTATTTCTCCCTCCCAGGATAAACTGAGTCCTGCTCTAATTTTATGCTTATAATATTCTAGAACATTAACTCATCATCTTAAATCTACATTGACTCAAAATTTTTTTTATAAAAATCCCAACCAAATAATTGTGGACTCTTTATAAGAAACCAAACCTTGGATCCTTATTATAAAAATATGTGCTCGTACTCTGGTCAATGTAGGAATAACCTAATCCTTGCACTCTGTCCATTTTCTGCTAGGAATTTTTCCTCCAGTAGAGTCAGGAATTTTGTAATTTGGCTGAATTTTCTAGCTACATGTCAGGGCTACAGCCATGCAGAAATCCCAATACACCAACTGAATGTACATAGGGAGGTTTCACCATTTTCTTTTAATGAAGTTGTACTTCTGCTTTGTGTAATGCATTTGTACCTCTGCTTTGTATCAGATCTGCTCTGTGTGCAAAAGTTTCTATGTGTCTTAGAGAACTCAGACTTGCTGTGCTATGCAGAGCGTGTACCCATGTTTAATTCTGTGACTTACAAGAGAAAACCCATGATAATTCTATATTGACCTGAGCTGCTTAACTTTGAGGGAAATGGAAATTCATCTTATAAGATAAAGATATACTGAACACTGAATCCAGTCTTCCAATGGTTGAAATGTTATCTGAAATGCTGAGGTCTTTTGCTATTTTGCTATTGCTCTTCTTTGAAACAGATTTCTTGTTCCAGAATGCTGTATATTGCAGTCACTGATTGAACTAAGTCACTGTGAAGTGAGTATGTAATTATTCACACCCATACTAAGAGTCTAAGAGTGGGATGAGTCTTTGACAGCCTGTTTTTTTAAATCATGTAACAATACCTAATTATTTCTCAAGCAATCTACTCGTAGTCTAAATTTAGGAATTGTTTCGCAAGCCAGCTGTTCTCAGTAAAATTGAGAACTAGAGCTGATTTAGTGGCTTAGTGAACAAGAGTAAAGATTTCCCAAATGCTAAATTTTGTAGTGTTTGAAAATCAAATTTAATTCTCAAAGAGTTCAGCTTTGCTCAGAAATAAGAATAGTAAAACATCTGTAGAGCAGAATGGCAACCTCGAAATCTAAGGTAAAATAATTTATCAAGAAAGGACAACCAGAGTTAATTTTTGGAAGTTTGTCTCTAGAAGAAGTGCTTAGATTGCAAAGAAACAGTATTTTTACTTATTATGGAAACAATAATCAGTCACTGAGGATTATTATTTTTTAAAGATAATGTAGTCCTTGTCATTAAATGATTCAGGACAGTGATGAAATTAGTGTTTATGCCTACATGGCTTTCTGTTGTTTACTTTTCCTGACAACAATAGAATAGGAACGTATGTGGTGTATAGTACATACACAATTTGAGTTAGTTTATTTATAAAAGACTCTATAGAACATTTAATATGTTAAATGGATATGTAAGCAGTGATGGCTTTATTGTCCAGAGACACTGTAGCATGTACAGCTATAAATAATCCTAATCAATGAGTTTTTCCACTTGGTTTGCTACAATTAGTTAACTATCAAGTCAGATTCATGCAAGGGAGGAGCCCCACCTGCTCAGGAGTATTGTACACCAGTACTCCTTGTGACAGTTTTGTGACTAATAGGGCAGGAGACCATGATCAGATTCTCAAACCACAGGTGTGCAGCTTGTAGCAGAAACTGGAATGGTGAGACACCTGCAGAAATAGTCTTGTGTAATGAGTTTGCAAATGGCCATACTTCAGCTAAGAGGGTTGTTTTGTTTTTTAAAAACCCTTTGCACTGTCTGAATAAGGAACATAGGATTAGTGAAACAGACTTCATACCATATCCTGAAGAAAGGGAAATTCGACATCTGTGGAAACCTAGAAAGAGTCTTACCCCTCCACAGATTTATGTTACGAAGAGAGAGGGGCAGAGTACCAAAATCTCTTTCCCACAAATATGCTGTTGTGAGGTGCAATTTATTTTACTTATGTATTTATTTTTAAATAGACCAGTTCTACAGAAGTCTAAACACCTACATAGGCTGTCCTGATGGTTGGTATTTTCAGCCTTGGATTTGTTTTCTAAGAGAGAAATTGAAAGGAAAACCAAAGTATTTCTAGGCCTATTTTCAAAGGACTTGTACTTAAAAATAACGAACCTAAGGTCCTTAATACCTTAGCAAAGGTAAAGAATGGAAAGAATATATTCTTGAGTTTTTCTTGTCTTCTAAATCTGTTTCCAATCCTATTTCCCTTTCAACCACAAAACCCATACAAAAAAACCCCAAATTGTATTTTTGCATAGTTTTAACCAACTGTTCAGCATTTGGTACCTCACAATGATTTTCTTTTGCATACTGACAATAACACTGCAACAAGGAAAAGCTCTGTCCCTGCAAGTAATTTTTAATCCTACCACGTGAATAAAGAGATGTTGAGGTAATTGTAATCTATGCAGCTGAAGTACCTGACATATTGAGTTCACCACTCTTGTCAATGTTACCACTACAATTGATATTAGAGATGTGGACTGTACAGACAAGGGCATGAAGGATACAGATATATATTGGGAAGAATTTGGGATGGTAACTGCAGATAATCTGCTGGAAAACAAAGAATCATCAGGAGTGGGTGTGCATGCGGTCATGATCCAATTCTTATGTATTCATGATATATCCTATAATAATAGCATACAATGCTGTAAGACACTCTAATCCCTTTTTAGGCCATATGGAGTCATGCTGCTTTGTGTTGGGAGCGTGGATCTAGCCTTAAACATGGTTGGCCTGCTCTACCACATTCCTTCAAAGCAGTAGTTAACTGTGTGTTCTAGGTTTGTTTGTGGTTTGTGTTTTTTTTGTTTGTTTGCTGGTTTGTTTCTAACTGTATGCAGCCAATCAGGAGTTACTGATTTAAATTTTGAAATATATTAGAGAATAAAAGGATTGACTTTAATTTTCTTTTAAAATCACGCCACTAAATGAAAGCTGCCTACTAGATCACTACTGTATTTCAAACACAAGTTTAAAATTGTCCTGCACGAATTTTATCACTGAGTTTTAGATGACTACACAGGAGATGTTTGCAGTTGAATTGACCATTTGATTTCCCTCAGCATCCAGTGACATGTCAATAGGTCCACGCTCAGGTACAGGCTCAGGGCAGGCACTGGTGCTCAGCAGGGCACAGCTGTGAGTTCCATCTTAGTAGCAGCCTGAGCACCTTCTTGTATCCTGCACATCCATCTAAGGAGGAGGGGCAGGAGAGCCCTTGTCTGGCAGCACTGCCAGATATTTATGGAAAGGCAGACAGGGTTCCCTGGTGTTGCCTTCCTGCTGCGAGGTCATTGTGCACTGTGCTGCAGACAGCCTGTATCTTAACTTTGTGTCCAGGTAGAGTCACTGTAGACAAAACGCTGACCATTAAATATGCAGTATAAATATTAACTTTCAGTCTAGCTTGCAAAATTCCTCTTCCTGTGTCTTGTCTGCCTAAGCATGAAACCTGTCAGCGAAATCCAGGAGATCAAAAATTACGCTCTCTGATCACAGCTCCAAAAGGCCACTGGCTTCATCACCCTTCCAGCATCAACTTTTATTTTGGCAGTTGTGAAGGAACTATTGCTCATTATATCTTTAGTCTGCTGAACAGAATCCTTCTGTTGTAGCACCAAATACTCTGTAACCTGTCTATCACCAAGTGGCCATGACATAATGAAGATCTGTTTTATATTCTTTCTCGCTTCAATTTGTAAGTAAATTTCTGTCTGTGAAGCACAAAATACTGAAAGAGAAACCTTCCTTAACTGCTGTTGGAATTCTGTGGATTGTGTTTCCTTAATTCACCAACTTAATTTTGGCTGGAAAAAATGACAGTTTTTTAAAATGGAATATTCACTCTTTCTATGATATGTTTCTAGAGGTTTATAATGATGCCTTGGCAAAACAGAATAAATACAATTATAGGTTCGAGTTTTCTTGTTTTGTTTTGTTTTGTTGGGTTTTTTTGTTTTGTTTGGGGTTCTTTGTTTTTGTTGGGTTTTTCCCTCTCTTTTATTGCTACTTGAAATTGATAAGTTTGTGAAGTGGGATTTTCCCTCCCCCATGAGTTCCTTAGTGTGTGCAGTGCAAGAATTCAAGCTCCTTCGTCTCCTCTCTTCCTTTAAAAGATTTTGTTACTATGGTGAGAACACCATGCAACATTTAGAGCTTCAGACTAAAAATAGCTATTTTCATATTTCATTTTAAGTATTGCAGCAATAATCTGCTAGAGTAATTCATATTACAGGACCTACAATTTATTTTCCCCAGATATATGCACATATACATGTGTACCAAACATCCAAGGAGCTCAGGAAGGCAAACAAACCCTGTCTTTAAACCAGGATCTACTTCTCCTGAATCTAGAACTAGTCAGGTCTAAAATAGATTTTTTTTCACATTCCAGAAATGGTATGGTAAATGTAAGGGAGAGGTGTTTCCCAGCTTTCACAATTTATTAATTTTAGTCACTTTTTCTTTCTTTTCAGAACAGATATATATGCATAACCAGCATGACTTGCTAGATCAGGATTATATTTAAAACAAAAGCTCAAAGTGGAAAACAGTGGTATTAAATATTGAAAAACCCCAGTAAATTTTAAAGCAAAATTGGTACTTTATCATAAGCCAGTGCTGAATTGTGAATCATTGCAGTCTGAGAACAATCTTTTATTGAAGGTGTCAGTCATGCAGCTCCAAATAAAACTGGGAATAGACTTTCTGTTTTTCTGAGTTGTTGACTTCGGTTGTATTAGAAGGTCAGTTATATTACTCCTGGCTAATTGTTTTGGGATTGTTTTCTGGTATGTATTTATGAACACATGCAATAGTATACATAAAATATTTGGATGGATAATCCCTTAAGGTAAATCTATATTCATAAATAAACTAGCAAATAAACTTTTCAGTTAATGGCCAATAAAGATCTTACTGCATTAAATGTAGTATCTGAATAATTAACCCCTTCTCCTAGTATGGATAATCAGTGTACTGTGAGCTCAGAAATGTTCTTTCCAGCAGAATGGTCGAGAGTAGGCTCAGGAGGGCTCAACTGATGTATTTGCACTCTTTGTCTAGTACATTGAGAGTATCTGAAGGATCTGTGTCTTGGATGGTATATAATATCACTTAGGAGAGGAGAGGCTGAAGGAATAATTCATGATTGTGTTACTTCTTTTTGTGCAAAGGCTTTCTGAGAAATTATCCTGTCAGAAGTCTGCAGGTGCCTGGCAGTGAATCAGACCTTCAGTTTCTGGACAGCTCTGGTGCAAAAGACCCAGCAGGGCATAATTTTGTGTTAGTGCTGGGTGAGATAGGAGCATCCCCACCTCAGAGAGACTCTGAGGGCATGAGAGCTACCTGTGAGATGGTTGTGAGGAAAAGATGTCCAAGCTGGGAGCCCTGGCTGATGGGATGAGGGATAGGCAGGGTCTGATAACAGGCTGTGCACCTGGACAAACTGGTGGGGAAAATCCAGCTGTGTTTTACTGGATCAGGATTTTTATGTGGACGTTCTATTGAATAACTTGGCAGCTCCGCTTATCGGCCAAACACTGGGGTGCACACAATTAGTAACTGTATTTGAGAAGCTGCCTTCATGACCTCTTTCTCATCACACATGGGCAAGAAGAATAGGACAGAATCTGAGTTTAGAGAGGATCATTTAGTCACCCCAGCCATCAGACTATCCCTTGCCTGCTTTCCTTCCTCAGGCACAGCACACCTTCTGCCTTCAGTGTCAAGTGAGTTAATGCCCCACACAGGTCTCAGCTTCCAGGGCTCTCTGGTCTCGGTTCATACTCAGGCAAAAAGGACTTGAATGAAACCACACCATTTGTGCTGTGTGACCCTAAACTTAAATAGATCTAGTGGAAGGGTGGCACTGGAAAGGACCAGCCTGCTCATTCTCCCCTGTGACAGATGACCTGCTATCTATTGACCCAGAACTGATTGTTTTTTGCAGGCTGAACCATAATCAAAGAGAAGACAGCTTCNGCTTAAATAATTTACTTTGAATATTCAGGGTCCCTTAATTTAATGGAAGTGGCAGGAGGGCGCATGACATCAGAGCAGGAAAAAGGGTTCCGTCAGAACTTGTGCCTTGGCTGTGACCAGAGTGTTCCACAGCCTTCTCATGAGTGCTCTGTTGTGGGTGCATTTGGCAAATGCTGAGAAAACAAATAGGTATTATAAAGATGAATTTCAGGAATTTCCTCATTAATCAAGAAAACTTATGGCAAAGCTGTGATGAACAATTGTGTTGCTAAAAGACAAAAATTGCTTCCATACAGCATGTTCCAATACTCCTTTTTGTGAGCAATCTTGTTTGCAGAATTCCAGTTTAGATGAAGCTTAGGTGGGCTGTTAGTCATTGTTCATTTGATTTGATGTATTTTTTTGAGATGTATCTGAAATATGAAACTATTTTCTACTTTAGCTTGCTCATGGGGTCTTCTGAAGCATAGCTTTTGTTGTTTGCCTGTATTTAAACCTGGTATATGTCAATGACAGGTGGGCCAATGAAAGCCACTCAAAATAACAGAGCCCAGAAGCAAGCACAGATTGTGTTTTTGGACAGTAGGCACAGTAGTGCTGTTCAGTGAGATAACCCAAGGAAAAAAGAAGTAAGAATGACCTGCTTTTTAAAGTACAGAATTTTTCTGTTCTTTTTGTCAATATGACTTGTTTTACAGCTGTGATTCGTAGTAGTGTAGAAAGATGAAATAGTTTAAGTTTGCTAAATCCTCCCTAAATTTGATGAAGCTTTTACCAAAAAAACCCATTAATCTTCTTGGCCTTAGAGAGCACATCAAAGCTCTAGTTCTGCTAATATTTTTAAAATAGTCTTGTGAACGTGAATCTCAGTGAGCTAAGAAAAAAATTGTAGCTGCTTTGCAATACCTGAGCTCTTCTCTTAACTCAATATTTTAAATGAAATGTAAATTATTTGTAAATGTTGTACTGCAGTATTCCCATTTCATTCTTCTCCTAGCTCATTGCTTTTCCTCATGATTGTATTGTACTTACTGATAATACAAATACACCTGAAAATCAAAGTTTAAATTAGTTTTTTCCTTTTCTGTAATATGTGCACCTGGAATCAAACCCATGATATTCGAACTCATTCTTCTGTGGCATGCAAAAATTACTTGATAAGTGTTCTAGTGCAAGTGGTCTTATGCTTTCAAACCCACCAGGGGTAATGATTGAATCAAGAACAACAACAGAAATAGGAATATGCTAGCAATGCATATCTAAACAGCACTTTGTGTAAATGTGTTTCTCCATATCAGGTGCTGTCAGTATTTTTGTTTGTAGGCATGCATCTAAGACTATGTAATTATACTAGAATGGTAAATGTTCCAGATTTTGATCCTAATTTAACTGAAGAAAATGCAGATCTTACAAAGGGCTGTAACCCTTTAAACCCATCAGTTTTGGGTACTTAGAAACTGCTAAATTTGATCTCTCATAGAAAGCTAATTTATTTCCCAGACTTATTGATCTCACAGTATACAAGAAAAGTTTGCCTTAACCAACTTAATGGGAATTATGAACATCACCCTGCATTTTTTTTCAGAGTTAGGCTGGGTATACTTTGTTGTTTCAGGAGCAAACTGAGCTGAGTCAGTGTTGAATTTCCATTGTGAAGGGGATGTGTTACTTCACCTCTTCTCCTGCCTTTTTCTCCAGGCTGCCCAGCTCCCTGGTGGCACTGGACCTTACTTTGTGAAGGTCTTTAACTCAGCACCTCCATGGAAAACCACTCAGGTTTTTTTGCTGGGTTATTTTTCTGCCAGGTTAGCAAATTGATTTAATTCACAGAATGGACCCATGGAGCATCAGAGCAGATGTGAAGGAAGAAGAGGAAGTGTGAAGGCAGGAGTGGTGAAAGCTTTAGAGGTGGGAAACTTTCCTCTTAAGGTTGCAAACTGAAATTGCCTGAGCTGGCAAATGAAATCTCACTCCTTGGCTGACATTTGCCAGCTAACACTTTGCCCAGCCACTGTTCCATGATCAGGGCAAATCCTTCAGAGCTACAGATTTTGGAGTGGTTTTGACTAAAATGTATCTTGGGTGGCAGGAGGTGATGACTGAAGGGCAGCTCAGCGACAGGCTTGTACCATGCAGATCTTGCTGCAATCCTCACAGGGCCGGAGCTCCTTTCTGGGCTGTTTGGCTGGCTAGTGACTGAAAAAGCTGCTGTCTGTAGTCCTGAGAGATGAAACTTCACAGCTGTGTTTGCTGTTGGGCAGCAGGTCTTGCCTAAAGAGTTTGCAGTTCTTGATATCAGCTTTCATACTCATGGAATTTTTTGAGATTTTTTTTTCTCTTTTTAATATTAACTAAAGCAAAAGTGTACTCTTTTGAAGCCTTTTGCGCAGGGAGAACAAAAAAAAAAAAAAAAGAGGCAGATTCTCTCCAGTGCTGTCAGAAATGGAATCATCCTGTAGTTAAAGAACTCCTGTAGTATGCTTGGATCCCAAAACCCAATAATTTTTGCTTTGTATAATTTTTAAGTTCTTGCCTGCATTAGGCAGAAGGACTTAATCTCATTTCCCCTATCTTTTATGTAGGAGCCATAAGTGAGCAGAATATTATTTAATTTCAGAAGATGTATGATTATGTGCTTTCTGGCCAAATAATTCTCCAATGGGACTATAAACCCACCTACAGCCTAGAGATCTAATATAAAGAGATATGAACCTCCACTAAAAAGATCTTTAAGATATCATTTTTATTCCCATTTCCACCATTTTTGTTCAGAAAATTGCCAGCGATGTGTAGCACTAAATTCCTTATTTTCACATTACCATGAAATAGAGATCTAAGGAGGAACACTCTGAAGCCATGTTTACTTTTTCTTTGCAAAGGAGACAAGGTATCTCTGGAAAATGGACACTGTTTTCACATACATCTGAGTAAACAGATTTTTAATGTAATATTGAGTACAGAAAATCTCCACACCTTTACTGTATTGGGTGAAATGCCTTTCTGTTTTCAGGGTAACAAATACTGCTGCATTTTTAGCCAGATAATTTACATATTGGTTTGTTGGGATGTCTGGATTGTTACTGTGGGATGATCATATGGTTAAGGTAAAGTCTGAAAGTGACTTTTCTGCAGCTCTACCCTATTTTTCCTTTTTATTAGTTAATTTGTCCATGAGGCTAAGTTGACTTTTATTCTCATGCGGAAATTTTCAACCAGAAAACCTACCCACTGTCTGGTTTTCATGACATTTTAATGCAAACCTTGAAATTCATGAAGAACTACTAAACTTAGAGTATTTCAGACAAAATATCACAAATATCAGACTCTTTTTTAAAAGAAAACCCTCTTTCTATATTGAAAAGTTTTACTGAAAAGCAGTTGAGACACCTTTACTTGACCCTATTCATTGTGTCTTCAGTTTCTAACCAGTCAGACTAATACTGTTTCAAAGTCTTCCCGTGTGAGATGTGGCTGCTGGAGTTGTGTCACCCGAGGCCGCAGACAGGAGATATTTCTTCTTTTCAGACTGGAGAAATTAGGTATAAAAATTAAGCTGTCTAGAATTTCTTGTGCAGAACAAGTGACACTAGAGTCTGTAAATGGTCACATGGAAGTTCATAAGATGGCTGAGAAAGACCAGAAGATGGAGTGACCATGTATGTGGCCTTCAGGATTCAAAATTTTGGCAGCTTGAGGAGATGCTATTTTTGCAGTGCAGAACCTCTTGACTCGAATAAAAATGTAGATGAGGTTCCTCCAAACCCAGATGAGTGTTCTGGAAGGAACTAAAAGATTAGAATGAGGTGTTTCACCTCAAGAATGTGAAATGCGGCCTAGCCTCTGGTGAAGAGGAAGAGCCCATTGTAATTAGGCATCGAGGCTTGAAGCTCAGAAAAAAGTTTTATCTTGAGGTATTTCTTTGATATTGGGGTTTTTTTTGGGTGGTGGGGTGCTTTATTTTGTGGGTTGATGTTTGGTTTGGTTTCTTTTTTTTTTGTTTTATTTTTCTTTTTAGTCATGAAATTGTTTTACCTGGCAAAATGATTGTTTGGTGTAGGAGAAAGCTAAGAAATTTCAAATATCCAGCTACCCCTGAGCCATCCCAATAAGTTGCTTGGAAGTTGTCTTTACAGAACATGTTTTGAGGTGTAACAGACTATATCAGGTTTTGAAGTGTTTGAAGATCTTGGGGCAGATGAGAAGTGAAAACACTTAGGTGTTGTCATTCCTTCAACTCACTGTTTATTTTTACAATCGGAATTACTCTTGTTAAAAAGCCTTGTTTTGCTTCAAAGCAAAGGTATGTCTCCTCCTCACTATAAACATCTTGACTGTGGGAATGAACAGGCTGTAAGAACTTTTCTGCCAGAAGCAAGAAAAGTTGCCTCAACAAGACTCAATTCATAATTATGATTTTCCCCATTTGTGATATTTAAGTGCATCTATCTAAAACACAAAATGTTTTATAGGTTAACCAAAATTGATGTTTTAATAATCGCTTATAAAAAATTGAAACAGTTTGGAGAAGAGCTGGGATTCTCCCTGTTCCTCTTCCCAGAAGTTCCTGGTTGTCCCTGTAACAGGAGCAGAAAAGTGACTGTGTAAAAGTGGCTTGGAGAGATTTGGGGGGGGAAAAAAAAAAATATATATATATATATATATATATGTATATATTTTCCCCCTGACATGTGAGGTGGCCTTAATTTATTAAGTGTCCTTAATACATGCTCTTTGTGTACTGCCATGTGTGTTCTTTTCATACCCATTTAAAGATTAATGGCCTCTACTGGAAAGGGAAATGAATGTGCAAGGACAGATATTCTCATTAATTATCTGTATTTCTGTTTCTGACTCAATATGGAAAAGCTTTGCATTTAATGTTTAATTTATATTGTTACATATTTTCTTTGAAAATGTCGGCATAGAAAATAATTTGTTTTTTATAGAACAGCTAATTTTACAGTAGTTTCAGAAATATCTCTAATGACTGGAAAGAGAAAGGCTTGGCCTTTAAATGGTCTGCGATATCTCCAATTTGTTGATACATCCAGCTTACATTTTGTCAACTCTGTTACTTGCGCTGGTCTAGATGTTGTGTATATACTTGATCTGTGCAACATTGAAACATTAAATTTTCCCGGTAGCTGATGACCCCCACTCACCAATGTTTGTGGGGGCATAAGGAAATCACGAGTAATATGTATGAAGTGCAGATATGAAATTCAAATCTCAAACATATATTTGAATTTGAGGACAAAAATGGACATTGCTAGTAAGGCAGCTTGGCCAGCAAGAGTGAGAGAAATTTGGGGGTAAATAGGATCTCATTAGTGGTTCTGTTCTGAAAATAATAAACTCCCTAGGTTCAGTCTGATGGCATATATTATATATGAGACATCATTATTGATCTGAATATTAGCCAAGGAAGTGAAAGGTCAAAGCATGATCAGATACTTAAATAAAAACTTAAACATGTATTGACAAGATGAAAAAACAACAAAACCAAGCTAAATAAAATTTTCTCCCCTCTCTCCTTTAACAGTGTTTTCACTGGCTAAGATGTATCCTGTAATGGCTATTGGAGGACAGTGAGTGTGGCAGAACAATGTGTATAGAAATGCACTGTGAAAGAGGAAGAAGTGGGAGAACCCTAATAAACTTCTTCACCTCTGACTCATTAATTAGGTAGCTGAAGGGCATAGCATCATTCTCATGAAATGAACACACAGTCCTTGTATCAGTATTACACCACTGCTGTTTTGTACACATTGTATTTTTTAGGAGTCTGCTCATACAATATGGAGCTTTGTCCCAAAATCAGGAAAGCAGGGAGGAGTCAAACACCAGTGGCTATTATCTGTCCTTATTTAATTTTTGAACAGACATCTACAACTATTGCTGCCATGTCAGGTCCTGCCTTCAGATGTTTCTGTATTTAACTCATTGTGGACAACAGAAGTGATACAGTCAAGGGGACGTAATTACTTCTTTTGAGTGTAAAAATTCATGTGGAAAAACCATTGAATCAAATGCTGTTTTCACATGAGCCCGGCATGTTTATGCAGTAGAGCACATTTAAGTGTGGCAGGAGGCCATGTTGTGTTAATGGCACAGGGATGGCAGAGTTGCCTACCAGACAAAGGCATTATTCACTTTGGCCCATCACTTTATTATAACAATGCTACCACAGCTCTAGGCTCATGACCAGAACCGCTGTACCACTGCTTCCTTCTCTACTTTTGGGTAAGCACTGTGCCTTCCAGGACAAATATTAGGAAATAATCTCTCCTCTGAAATCAGAAAGATCTTTGCAGGCCCTTTGCCTCTGGGCCTCTCTTGCCCACAGACCTGTTGGAGCAGGAGACCTGTGCATTGACTGGTTAGGAGAGCGTCTCACTACCTGGGAACCAAAGAGTATCTTCATAGCAGCTCTGAAGGTGAGGCACAGGTGTGAGTTTGAAAGTCCAAATTACCCTTTGGGTAGTGGGCCCTGGCACTGGCTTGTGTCGGTAAGTATGTGTGTGCACCGGGGGAGAAAGGAAAAAAAAGAGCAGTATAAAACACAAGGAGCAAAGGAAGATGGATGATGCAATGTGGTGTGAGATGCTCCAGTTGTGCAGGCAGATGTGTTTCCAGGAGGGTAATTCTGTGCTGGGTATGAATCCTCTGAGGAGTTCAGTACGTCTGTGCTTGACTGTCTCTGTCATTCCTTCCCATCTTGAATAAGACAATGAGAGGGTAAGGTTTTAGACCAAAATCAGCCTAAAAGCAAATTTTGGACATACAATTCATAAGTCGCTCTTGCCTGATTCTTCCATTTGCCTGTGGAAACAGGATTTTGTACAATGACTTTTGAACAGATCTACTTATTTGCAAAAACATTTTCCACCAGGTTGCCCTGCAGACAGAATCACGGTGAAAAGATCAGTTGGTTGGGTCAAAAGGGAAAGTTATTCCTCTTGATGAAGTTTGTCTTAGAGTCTTACAGAAAAACACATACAATGGATTGGCTGTGCCAGCTGGGGATAGGCAGTTTTCTTTTTTTCTTCAAGTGGTCTCTTAGCACATGTTTCCAAAATGCCGCATCTCTGAGAGTAACAGATCTTTTATGAGTAGAGCTCTCAGAGTGAATGTCAGTATTACAGGAAAACATTTCAACACTCTTTTTACATGAAAAGTGATTGGATATTCTTTATTCCTTCAAGTGCATGTGTTTGCCTGCTGTGTTTTACTTCTACCTTATATGCATGGCTCTTCTCTGGATGGTGGTACAGGCTTGTAAAATAGATCTTTCAAGTGCTCTGAAAAGCTATTCAAAAAGAATGTTGTAGCATGTGCTGTCTTGCTAGTGGTGGAGTCTGAATAGAGTCTATAAATAACTAAATGCTGTGATGTTTCAGTAATGACTATTTTGTTCACATGGCATCTGGATTTTGGATATTATTCAGCCCTTGTTCACTCTCGTGATGTGGAATTTCATTCTCACATGGGTAAAGATGTAGTAATAAAAAGGCAACATTTTGGTTTCTACTCCGAGAGAGAAATATTGCATGCAGGATTAAATTGTAAAACTTTGTTGTGGGTTTTGTGCATTAACCTCGGTTTAGTGATTTGGAACAGTCTGAGTCTTACTGAAAAAAAATCCTTTGAAGCAACTGGCAGCAGTTTTTTAGTCCTCTTGAACTTGTATTTTGGAGAATGGGGGCTATTTACTGAAAAATACAACCAGGTGGATGAACAATAATGCATTTTTAATGGCATAACCTTTTGTTTTTGCTTTGTGTACACTTCTCAAACTTCTTGAGCTGATTGACTGCTTTGAAATTCTTTGTACTAGAGTAAACTTGTACAGACTTGCTGGCATGGCTGTGTACTATTGTTGGTGCACATGTGCCTGTGTTTGAGCATTGAATCCCAGAAATAAGCTATTTTAACGTTGCATAATAGTTACCAAATTTGTAGTAGAGAACCTTCTAAGCTACAGAGCAGTTGAGGGCTAATACTGGCAGACCTTCAAAAAGTGTAACATTGATTTTTGCCTATAAAATTCAAAACAAGGTTCAAAACAAGACAACAGGAGTGTGTGCAATGCATTAAAATATTTATTGTGAGGTATTAAGTACAGATATAAATGTTTAACACTGAGAGTAAATCTATGGGGTTTTCCATGTTTCTCTTAAATTTTACATACAAGTTTTTAGATAGAGGGAAATGGAAAGAAAGCAAAGCATCACATTCTTTGTAGCTATGGCTGAAATTTTGAATTATTCCATAGTGTGCAGAAGCACTCCCCTTTTTGGTCAATAGAATTGAATGTTGCCCAAATTAATTATTTCACATGAAATGCCCGCATTGAAAAGACATTTTTTCAGATGGAGGAAGTGCAATACACGCATATGAGAGTCATACGGAAAAGTGTAAAGCAGGACATTCTGCTCATCTTTCAGTCTCTCAGAAACAAATGACAGAGATGCATTTAGCTGTAGTAAGTCTTCAGGGAAAACTAAAAAATTTAACCACATTTAGTAAGCATCTCATTTCCAAATTGTCCCTGCAGATTAAATCTGGTACTGCGAATTCATAATTAATAGTTCCTATAACAAAATTATCTTTTCTGTGCTGTATCAGAGCTCTTACAGAATGCTGCAGAGTGTGTGCTGATAAGCAGGTGCTTTTTAAAGATTGTTGAAGTCTGAATAAAGTCTATAATTTCAGATTGTAAAAATCTGTGTGCTCCATGACGGAGTCTGCACTGCTAATTTATGTTGTGTTACTAAACTTTATCCATCAAACATAAGCACATTATCTTTCCCCAGAAATGTGCATTTTAATATGAACTAGATGAAAAAATTCATTTTGAGGAAGTGCCATTGCATGCATGTATCTACACTATGAACTCTGTGAAATGAAGGGGTCACCAGCCACAGGATGTTCATGATCACTCTGAGTGCAGCTTCAGGGTGACTGGTGTCACCAGCGCTTCCAAATATCTACGGGTTTGGGGCATTCATCAGAAGAACAGATTAAAGTCCTTTGGTGAAGCCCAGTGATGTGCTGTGCTTTACTGAGTGCAATGGACCTAGTGGGGATATGATCATTAACATTCATAACCATGAACCAAAAGGTGCAGTTGATAAGGGTTGCATTTTTCTACATTTGGTTTCTTGAAGTAAAAAGCATTTAGTAGAAATTTCATTGATCTGAAGGAAAATTAAACACTTCAGTAAAAACAATGGCAGTGTTTTGGAGGGGTTCACACCTGTATGTGTACTTATCTGTTTTTATATGGATTATTAAAAATAAAATCCCTTATGATGGTTATTCTAGTTTGAAAATCAATGCTATGCTGAAGCTATAGTCTGGACTGTGAGAAGCTCCCAAATCACCCTGGTAATGATCAGTACCTTTTTACCGGGCTGAATTTATAATGTGATCTTTTTTAATCTAGAACTTGGTGTTGCATTGGTTTTCGACTTGCTCTGTTGAACTATATTTTGAAAGAATAATGTTTTGTTATATTTAAGCTTCAAAACTAATTCATTTTCATTCTCTTACCTCAAACTGAGTTTCCTGTTATGTAGTGGTACAGTGTGTAGCAAATTTATTGCCAGAGGCAGTTTGAGACTATCCATAACTTTGTCATTGGGAAAGAGACAGCTGGGTTTTCCCTGTGTGTTAGGATTGTGTAAGTTTTCACAGTATTGAGTCTCTCTTCCTCACTTTTGTTTGTACCTTCAGGCAAGTAGATTCTCCTCATGGATTAGAATGCTTTAATATGAAATCAAAGTCATTATGAAATGTATTTCTTGTAGAAAGTAGTGGATAGGAGAAACACCTTGCACAGCACCTATAAAGCTAATGATGGGATAGATGCTTGTAATACCTATTTTTATGTGAATCTGTAGCTGCCATCCTATCTCCAGTCTACTTCCACGTACTTTTGAAGGCTTGTTCTAGGCCTTAACCACACTTTTTCTTAAAAGCATAGTCAGATCAAACAGATTACAGTTTTTTATAGTCTCATCCCGTTAAGCAGGAGAATAGTTGAGAAAAAACCCAAAACACAGTTCTTCACCATTTTCGTAAAACTCAATTGACCTTTAGGCAAGAGAATATTGCAGAATTAGGTCACGTTCCTGCAATGAAGCCAACATTTTGACATAGTCTGATACTTGTCTCCCTCTTGGCAACAGATGATTAGTAGTGTTCTGGAGACTGATACACCTGAATTTTCTGATTGATTGGCTTGGCTTCATAGAATGAGCTGTTGTGACAGGTGGGTAGTGCTGGACAGCCAAGATTTTTGCTATGTGCTTACACAGGACAGGAAGGTTTGGGCGATGATCTTCTGTAATCATTCTTTTATGCTTCCGAGTGCCTGCTTTGGAATTGTTCTTTAAAACTCAAGCAGGTTGCTCTGAGATACTTAGGAAGAAATGCTCAAGAAACCTCCCTTTCCTGCCTCTTTCAAACTGGTTCAATAGCAACAATGAGCAGGACTGGAGCAGACATTAGGTCCTGAAGCTGCTTGAGTCTATGGGATTGGGAGCAGACTAAGTAAATGTTCAAATGATGGGATGCCTCACTTGACCTAATGCAAAGAACAGCTGAAATACCAGGAGAGCATGTCCATCATCTCACTACTCCCATATGAAATGCGTAACAGAGGTATTCTCTGGGAGGGTGGAAGTAAATGCCCAGGTGAATGATTACCTGGAGTCTTGAATGAATCCTCTGCTTCTTTGTCAGCTTGCACATGGCAGCACAGAGGCTTCTCAAAGTGGAACAGACATTGCACACACAATGCTGTAAAGCTGAAAGAGGGGCAGATTTCTGAAAGTAGCTCAGCTCATGCTGTGCCTTTTGCATGTAGAGGAGCCTTCTGCTAATTCTGGCATCTAATTTAGAAAACATTGCCCTACTTTTCTGTAACCTGGAGCTTTCAAACTGTCATGCTTTCTGCATGGAATGGGAGGGCAAGCAGTGATAGTAGTCAGAGATCCTCTGTGTTTTGGAAACTGGAGACCTTCAGTAGTATTCAGGGAATACTGAATGCCCACAGACAAGCTTGAGAAATGGAAGTGCTGCCACTGATCCTATAGAGAAATAAAAAAGAGAAAGAGATGCATAGGTACATTATGTATGATTCCAGAGGGCGTCCTTTGAAAACATGTGATTCCAAGTCTTCTTCTGTGAACAGACTTGTGTTGGATTTCACTTTTTTGCATCTATCTCTTTTTCCTGTGTTTTTTGTCATTTTTCTTTCCAGACCCATACAATCCAATCTCCAAGGATTAATATCCAAGATGACCAATGCACATTGCCATATGCTACTGTCTGGTTTAAACTATGAAGAAAAGTACACTGTTATCTTTTGCAATTTTTTATTTACAGAGAGCCAGTATTCCTATTTCCAGTTATTTGTTCTCTCTGTATATAGAAGATAGAAGGATATATTGGAAATGCTTTAACAGATTCATCACTACATAGTGTTGACTTACTTGGTCAGTAACAGATCAGTTAGCATTGTCCACAAAAAGAAAGAAGCAGCTTTCAGCTTGTCAAGTGGGAGACAAAGAAAGAAATTCACTATTTTAGACAGAAAGCGGAAGGCAAGTAAGTGGATATAATGGAAGACCCTGGAGGATCTGTAGAGGATTCTGACATGGCCACTGAGAGCTCTCAAGGATGAGGAGGCCAGGAAAACAATGTTGTTTCTCTTGGGTACTGATACTTATGGTGTTTGTTACAGGATGGGGAAATTCCAAGCACTTTTATCAAACATGAAGATTTTCGCTACCACTGTTACATGCCCATGGGAATCAGTGACCTAAGAGTGTGGCAGGAATTTGGTCCTTAAGAAACAATGAACAAAAGCTGTTTGAAAGGTTGGAAGTGATTTTGGGGAATTGCATTGCTCCTGAAATTGCCTACAGCCACTGCAAGATCCCTTCCTAAAAAAATAAGAAAACATGAGTGACACTAAAATGAATATTGGATTCTGCTCAACTGAAGGACACATTCTGAGCCCAGAGCTCTGTGTGAGGAAACCCCAGTGCATCAGATGGTTGAATAACCTGCTGGCCAAAATATACCTGGGCGTTTTGCCTAGAGGTTTTTATTTTGATGCAGGGTGAATGTTTTGGCAAACAAGCGAGTAGAGCAAATGAAAAAAAAGGACTGGCAGATTATGTTATCCAAGCCCAGGTCCTAGTCCTGAAATTTCAGGGACGTGAACAGGCCCTCAGGAGTTTTGTGGATCTTGAGTGGGATTCATTAAAAAAAAAAAACCCCAACATCTCCCCAAGAAACACATCCTGGTTTTAGGCATCCAGATGTTTTATCTTGTCAGTGGACAGTAACAGCCTTCTCTAGCATTGGAAGGAGAGTGTTGGATTTTATTCCACAGTATTCTTAACTAGGGATATATTCAGAGATATGTTGGCTTCCACTGACAACAGAGGGAGATGATGTGAGTAGCACAGACTTGATAACAAACTTTTACACCATAAACACTAGGCAAGAGGAACACAGCCTTTTGATTCATCAGTTCTCTTTTACCATTTCTCTAATAGTGCTGCTGACAGTGTAGACCAGAAGTAAATTCTACTCTTAAAAAGTTTACTCAAAAGTGTTCAGTGAATGTGACATCCTGATCATTCATAAACTTCATGTTCTCCACAAGATAGCAGTGGTGCTACTTCTTGGAAGGATTCCATGGAAAAAATTTGGTGTTTGGGGTATTTCTTTTACTAGACTTCATTAGAACTGTCTCTGTTTTTCTGCTGCATATCAGTCATGGGAAAGACTAAAATGAAAGTAACAAATTTGAGTAGAATAAAATGAGAAGGCTTTTGTAGTTTACTGAGAGAAATGCATTTTGGCACAGGAAAATGGGAAAACCAAGAAGCTTGGATTTACTTCATTCATTAGTCAAGCTTCAAAGACTTACAAGGAAGAGAAAAAATCTGCATGACTGGCAGTCTCATGGAGAAGTAAGATATTAAAGGTTGATATAATAAAAGTGCTTTTGTATAGCACCTTAGTAAGACTGCTTGGCAGAAAGTCTACAAATGGTTGAGATGTTTTCCAGACTTTTGTATTCATCTCCATATATTGTGCAATATTTATTCTATCAGGCACTATGTGTTAATTTTTCTCCTTTGAAATTCGATGTACACATTTGGAAACACTTCAAAGTACCCCAAATTATAGTAATTCTTCAAGACAACAAGGCTAGTTTGCTTAAAGGTTTGTGGGTTTTCTTCTGGATAAGAAAGCTAAAAAGCAGCTCTCTTGACTTCACAATGTCCTATAGGGTTTTATCAGCAAAGTTAGGGAAGTTTAGATTCACTTTGATATCCATCCTTGTCATTCTTCAATTGTCCAAAAGAAGTCTATTACAAAGTCAACTTCTCTCACAGCCGTTAAGTCAGGAGGCTGTATTTTACATCCTCCATCCCCAAACTCTAAAATGTATAAGGGGACATAAACATACAGTTTTTATTCAGTAAAAATCTTGACTTGTTGGGTTTAACTGGTTTGTAAAGAATAGCTGAACATTCAGCATTGATTAAACCTGCTGGTCCATAAATAAATTTTATACAGACTTTTCTGCTATTTCTTAAGAATCAGAAAAGGGGCATTTACCAGCCATACCTGAAGTGACTTTTAAAAAGGTGACAAAAAGTGCTTAAGCACCTTGCAAGAGACTGTAGGTGCTCCATTTATTTTTTTATTTTTGTCTTTGACAGGAGCAACTAAAACAAATCACCAATGTCCAAATGGTAATTATGGTTAGACTTCTTTGTTCTCAGTTAAAAGTGATTTGTCATTAAGCAGAATCAAAGGCTTCCATTTAGTTCAAGTACGGACAAAATATACTTGTATAATGAGCTGTACTCCCTCATATTTTAGGTTGTCTTTAATCATGTTGTGAAATCTAGATTTATAAAGGCACACACATAATAGAGAATTGGAGTATTAGCATCCTTTGTTCTCAAATTTCAATTATGTACTATTGTTTCCTTTCAATTCACTAGAAGTAATTAAGTCTGCCATGCTGGTGGTCAGTCCCCAGACACAGCTAATGCTGCTACTCACTTCAGAAATACAGTTTACAACAGACTTTGGAGTAGCTATAAAGAAACAAAAATTATCTGTCAATCATTACAGCAGAAAAACCTTGGTATAGGAGCAGGCAGAGCTGAATTATATTTACACAGGTGCACACCTTGATAATGCTGTTTGCTTTAGTTGAATGAGCCTAGGGTTTCATTGGTGGAGAAAAAAGAAAAGGTTAACTCAATGGGGCAAATTCACAATGATTGAATTTGTTCTAGATGCATTTCAAGGAAACTGATGAACACTGTTGAGAAGTGCAATTTGCCAGCTTTGAAGTCAATTCCTATTTCATATTACTTTAGAAACCTAACAATCCATAAATTATTTGCATAAACATGTATATGCCCAACTAAAATAAGTTGAGTCCAATGACCTTTGTACTATGTTCTTTGAATTCAAATTTTGACACTCTGTCTCACTGCTATTTGAAAATAATACTTGGAATTTATGTTTTAGATTCTCATATTTCAGAAACTGTTTTAAATGCTTTGGCTTCAGAGGAACCAAGAATTTACGTAAGCACTTATTTGACTTTTGTATGTATTCATGCAACAGTTTGATAGGATCATTGCTTTCTGTAGTTTTGGACCCTTAAGAAAACTGTGAGCAGAACATATTTTTTCCCCAGATATCTCATGAAAGTTGAATCTACTGTGAATTCTCCCAAGGATCAATGTTTGGGAAAAACACAAAATGTAAATTTTTAAAAGTCATCACATGAGTAGTAGTACTGAGATGTACAAAATGTACAGCTCACAGTTGGCAAGGTGTTATTTCGAGGAAATTTATCCAAAGAAGGAACATGTCATGTTGTTTGAAATGTAAAGTTTGTAAGGAAATAACCTCAGCATCAGTATTGCTTTACTGGCAGAACCCCCACCCTAACTATGCTGCCTTTCCTCCTCACCAGCCCATGCATGTGACTACCTCAGGAGCATGTTTTTGAAAAAACACCTGACCATTCCTGAATTGCACGAAAATTTCAAAGGGGTAGTTAGGCAGCAAATAAATATAAAGCAAACAAACAAATATTCCTCAAAAGTGTTACCGCCAGTAAATGTTCCCAAGGCAACCAAGTCAGTGTGCTCCTGCTAACTGGTAATGTGGTGGGTGTTTGTAAAATGTATGAACTTCTCTGTTTTCTCCATCTGATCAGAAACAGTATTAAAATATCTCAAACCAAATCTAATTTGAACTCTTGTGAAAGTGCTATTATAGTGATGTGAAAATTGAGGAAAATATGCTGTGGTTATGTAGTATATTCTTTGTTTTTTGACAATTTTTGGAACCGAGCTGCAGTAAAATACTCTTTTACTGGAGCTTTAAAGTGACAATGTTTTAATGTGCTTTCATTGTGTATGGGCTCACAGATGAGTCATACAATTCTTCCTTGTATTTAGAATTGAACTTCATAGTGTTTTGTAATATGCCCTTCATTAATCTCATGGGGTGAACCTGATTTAAATATTGCATATAATGCTATAATGTCACAGTATTATATTTTGTCATTATTTTTCAACTAAAATTCTAAGGAAACAAATAAATGGCTAACAAAATTCAGACAACGGTTTATCTGCTGAAAGAGATGTTTCGACCCTTCCCTGTTCCTGGTTGCTTATTTTGTCCTTCCTCATGCCAGTACAGCAGTCTCCAGTGAATCTGCAGTGGCTCTGCAGTGAAGCACTGGGGAACTGTAGCTGAAATGGTTACTACTCCAACATGTTTTCCTAGAAGTGATGGTTCATGTCCCTGGTACAGCTTGGTACAGCATGTTGGGGTGGTGACAGCCTTTCTGGGCATGGAGGGAGGGCAGCACCTGCCCTCATGGTAGGGCAGAATTCACCCCAGACTGAGTTGCTCCCTAGACTGAGGTGCCAGAAAAACCCTTGGGATTGGTTTGAGTCTGTTCTAAAGGAGTTTGGAGTGAGATATTGAAGAGTGCTTGAAAAGCTGTGGTGTGCTGTAGAACCCTGTTATACCAGAATATCTTAGCAAGGCTTAGCTTGCTCTCTTTTTTCAGTCATAGATAGCTCTAGTAAATGAGAACTTTGTTATGTGCTTGTAGGATTTTACTCCATGTGAGAGAAAAATCTTTCTATATATACGGTTTTTTTCTTCTATTACTCCCTTAAGACCTTTCCTTCCCTGGACATGAAGCCTTTCTGTATGGACTTCCCCTTCCTGCTACTGGATTCATCTCTTCTCCCTTCCATCTTTGAAAGATGTTAATCTTCGATTGACCATCTGGATGAAGTACAGCCGTGATCACTAGGCAGACTGGCCTCCATTTGCCCTGACAGGCACGTTTCCCACCTAAGATAATGGTTGCCAGGCCCCCACCTCCATGGCCTTGGGATCTGCCCCAATATGTACAAGCTGAAGTGAAGTCTGTCTGGATTTGTGCTTAGATATTTGAGTATTGAAAAAAATATCCTTTCACAATAGTTTAATGTTTAGGATTTTTCTAGGAAATCATCTTTTTAGTAGTTTTTCTTTGGAAAGAAGGTTTTGTGTCGAGAATTTAATCTTATACCGTCACGAAATTTGTTTATGTCATTAACAGTTACATTTTAGATCCAAATAAATTAATTATGTAAAGATCAAAATGATCAAAGCAACCAATCCAAACCCCATCTAATATTTAAATATTCTCTGGAGTTGTAGAATCACTTATCTTTTTAACTAGTCGAGGTACTTTTCTGAGGACATTTCAAGCAGATTTTTCTGGGAAGCTCAGCATACTCCTCTGGAGAAGTAAACATTCACTACTTCTATCAACATATCATTATTTACATTACTTGCATATTTACAAGTCTGTTTTTTATGACTACAGGGTAATGACTGTATTTGCAAATCAAAGGTATGTATAAATTTTTAACATCCACACCTATGCATGGGGACTGGAAAACACCATTCAAGAAAAGAAGTAATAAAATATTCTTAAGAACTTTCAGCATCATTAGATACTTCACCAGGATTTTTTTTAGTCAGTAGTTTTTAAAATATAGTACATACCCAACACTGATCCCAAATCAACTTTTGTTTTTCTTGTTAATGAATAGTAATTAGCTCAGGATTTTCAGTAGTTTCTGAAAAGCCAAACAACCTCTCAGAGTTGTGAGAATGGGATTTTTTTACTGCTAGGGGGTTTTCTTCCTGCAGTATATGATGGTGGTAGTGTTTCTCCAGGGGTTTATCAGGATGTTGTTGTACTGTGCATAGGTTTGTGTTTTCTTACATAACAAACTATAACATTATTTTAATTTAAGTCAAATAGTTGTAAGCATGGGTAGAAACAACATCAAAGTTTCTATGCATTCTACATTGATTATTTTATGCATTTTATGGAATGGACTGACTCAAATTCAATGTGTCTTTAATAAAATAATTTAGTTATGGATAGTAGTTTGTTCAACTTGCAATACAATTCAGTTCTTTGGGATAGGGAAAACGGCAAACTCATCAGTTTCTCCAAATATCTCTGCATTTTCCAATATGTCACAGGGTATAGGATTCTGTGCATGCATTGAGCTTAGACTTCCAGTAATTTAAATAGTAAATGGGAGGTATGCATTACTATTTCTCATTAATTCTATGTACCTTTATATAAAGCATGAATATCTCTCCTTGATCTGGTAACAAATCCATTCTCTGAGGAAATTGTGGTGTTAAATGTACAAAATTCATGCTTCTGTTGAAGAAATTACACTATTTCCTAATGACCTCAATGAAATAAAGTCTGTACTGTTCTGCTGATTTTTATCTTGCTTAGTCTTTCACACACTCTTACAGCTACAGGGTAGGAAAGTGGTCCAAAGAGAAAAGCTGTGCCACAGCAGTCAGAGCTGTCCATTGGAAGGGCTGTCATTTGCAGCAGTCTCAGTAAAGCTGTGAGAGTAACACAGGGTTTGGAAGCATAGCTGTGAAATAAGTATGGCTGGAATTCAGTAAACTTCTTGCTAAAGGCTACTACAGCTGCTCGTTGGTTCCCAAAGCTAAAGCACAAAAAGTAGCACATGCCTAGGATCTAAATATATGAATAGCATAACTCGTTTTGTTGTCTGGCTTGTGGAAAATGCAAAGAGCCTATAAACATCTTAGACCATTTGTGCGGGGTGGAATAGTAACAACTGTACAGCAGCACATTTAGTCTTTACACAGATTTATGTGATTTGAACACAGAGTACTTGTCTGATTTCTCACTGTAAATTGCTGTCTCATCTTGCCTGCTGCTGCAAGCACAGGACAGTGCAATGGGAGTAATGAACTGTTTGTGTAGGACAGGTTCTGCATTGAGCTCTGATCAGTGCAGTTCTATATGGCCTCAGCAAAAGCACTTGGGAACTTGCTGTGCTTGTACAGAGCTGAATGCTCATTGCATGGTGAGTGCTGTGCTGTGAGGACCTATGTGTTTAAAAGTACTTTGGCTGTGTTTATCTGTGCTGGACAGAGACTGCAGTTAATAAATAACAGTCCAAAAGAGGCCATAGTCTCAACAGACTGTAGGTGCAAACAATAATCACATATATGGTTATAGATACACAATTTTTCAAGATTACAACACATACTAAACCTTGGCCCTAACACAATGTTTGAACTTCAGTAGCAGTCCTAGGAACACTTTTTTAAAATTTTTTTTTTTAAGGCAATCATATTTCCTTTCAAACTGAGAAACAGTGAACTTTGCAAGTTGCATCTGCAATACATCTGCACTAGTGCAATTTGCTTTCTGAATTTATTAACTGGACAGTGTAGGAGAGTCGTGCTGTTCATTACTGCAGAAAACCCAGAAGTAACCCTGACAGAAATATTCCCATGAAGGATCGTCGGGAGGTTAGGTTTTAATCTGCATTAAAAAAGAAGGCTGAAATTGCTTTGTGCTGTCACAAAAGGTGCAATTGCTCAGAATTGCATCACCTGGATGCAATCTTGTGCCATGTGCTCTAGCGGGGAATTTGGTGACCCACTGTGGTTCCCTCCAACCTGACCTGTTCTGTGATTCCTTGTGATGATCTAAAGTACCTACTGGGCCAGCTACTTGGGTCCCAGGGGACATACTGCAATACTGTTCTTACTGTCTCTGTACAAGAGACCAGAAAACCATCTTTTTGCATCTATATGTGTGCATTTGTAAGTTCTATGAATGTTTAAAGGGGGGAAAACAAATCACCATGTTTATGGTACAGCCACATTTGAATGTATCGTTCAATAAGATCGTCATAGAATTGTGTAGGATTTTTAGGCATTAAGTAGTCATCTGTCCTTACTAAAACCTTCTATCTAGCTTCAAAATAAACATGCTCTTGGTTAGGAATGCCCTTGCAGAAAGTGCTCTCTAGCATGTGAGTTCTTCCTCTGTCCTAACAGAAGTCAGAGGCTGACTTTTGCAGGATAGGGCTAGAAACCTACTTATTAGGGCATTTTGGCGAATGCTGGTGTGTTGTTATCCAAAAGTTCATGATTGATAGATTAATAGCACTCTCTACACCTCATTCAAGTAACTGATCATAGGGATTGGTGGTGCAGAATGGCAGGGACCAGAAACCTGATATCCTATTTCCAGGCTGTCCTTGTTGGAGACGGTATTTATCTTCAGATACCTCTCAGCTGATGTTAGGTCACCCATTTTTCAAGTCACAGGATCACTACATATCTTCAAAATGTGGCTTCTGTATATTGAAAATCACGCCTTTAGAAACAAATTGATTATGAATTACAGACTGCTTTGGAAAACCCATTTTATATTAATGCTATGGATGACCACTGTTAACTACAAGCACAAAAGAGTGAAGGCTTCTCTCTATCAGTCATAACAGCTATTAATTATTGCAGAAATTCTGTCATCTGAATTTGAAGCTTTGAACTTGTTTGTATGCCAAAGACCTGCCTTTCAGATAACAGGATTAATACCTGTATGGCTGCCAACTAGAACTTGCTTGATTTCACCGTTATTTTTTTTTTTCTTTCAAAAGAGTAGAGAAGCAAGAATGACTTGCAAAAGTCAATGTCTTTGTCCAGGACACACAGGAACAAGCAAAGGCATGAAATAGGTGAAAAGCCAAGAGTAGAATTGTTCTCTCCTACTGGCTAGAGAGAGGGGGAAGAAGTGGCTAGAGCAGGGGAAGAGGTTTAGGTTTGTCTCATACATATTGCTGCTGTCAGAGAGACCAGTAATTATGTGCTTTTGCTTTGAGCAGTTCCTGTGGATGCTTTTCCATATAAGGGGTGCAGTTTTTCTCAGCACTCACAAGCAGAATAAAGAGACAAAAGGCATGCAAACATTATTGTTAAATACCCTGTTCATTGGATTTTTGCCCAGAAACCATGCATCAATGACAAATAATGCCTTCTTACTGCTATGCCTTTAGTACTTTGTATTTGAGGCCTCTAATCAAAGCATTTTTCCTGACATGAAATCACTTGAGATCAGTATTATGCCAGACTCTGCACCAGTTATTGGTATCAAGGCAAAAAAACGTATGCATAGTAAGGTGGTTTGTGTCTCTAGAGATGAAGCAGCTGTTACTTCATGATTGAATGGAATTTATACATTAAATCATTATTTATATGAGTTAAACTATATTAGAGAAAAGCACATCTCAAAACAGTGAATGCTGCTTAAAAAACCCTAATTATCTACCTGTTAAACCAGACTCTGACTTCCTATGGGTTCTATAAAAAGACTTCTGGTTCAGTCTATATCTTTCTTAGATTGAGTAATGGGTTACTATTTTTCCATAAAGGATCTCAAATTTTCTACTTCATCTTTAGTCCAAATTTTTAGATTTGGCAATCAATTTAGGTCATCCATTATAGTGTTCTTGTTGTTCATTTGTTGGGCTTTGAGGGGGTGTGTGTGTGTGGAGAGGCAACAGACTAGACAGCTGAATTTTCCCCCCCCCACTGAAACTTTTTAATTCAGAAAATATGGAATTTATACATTCAACAGCTTCAGGGAAAGTATAATTAATATATTTCTTTGCAGAAGGTAGGTAATTTTTCCAGCTTGTCTTTGATTTCCTTATGAAGTTGACAAAGTTCTAAGTGTTTTCCTCTCATTGTACTTCTTACATTTAACAATCGTTTCCAATCTCAAAATTCAGGTTCAGTCTTGGCTCAAGTGTAAGCAATTTCTGATATGTGTAGATCCTAGATCCTTGAGAATAATTTATTTCCTTGTTTTTTAAAGTTTGGAGCTTTTCGGGGGGGAAAAAAAAAAGAAAGCTGAAATTTGCTAGTAACTTATTCTAAAAAGTTCCTGGTTGAAAAGGAATTTTTTTTCTTTTAATTCTTCAGTCACCAAAGATAAGAAATATGTATTAGAAAATAAATAAAACAGTCTTGGGGATTTTTTGACCCAGGCTAATCAAGGCTGTGGTATTGAACTTCTTGGCACATCCAGAAACATGGTGGGAAGAGATTTGGGGGATTATCCCTGGGAGAGGCTTGCAGCAGCAGCAGCTGCTGTGGGACCATGTGCTATGGTTTGGAGTCTGCTGGCCAGAGGAGCATTCTTTCCAGAGTAAAAGGGGGATGTTGACTCCCTGCAGTTTGAGGAAGACTGGGTATTTCCTAAATTAGCTAGCCATTGCCTATGTGTTTGTTGGTATTTTGGGTTGCTTGTATGGCTGCAGAATAGCTTGGATGGCAAAGATGACAAATCTTGGATATTTGGCATATTACTTTATAGTTAATAACTGTACCAGAGCCATCTGCTGCCACAGCAAGCTACAAAGTCAGAAACAAATGAAGTGAAGGGTTGGATACCACATGTGCTTTGCAGCCAATGACTGTGTACAGTTCAATAAGGGAAGAACTAATCCTGGTCAATTTATTTGGGTTAATTGCTACTTGTCTGTGTTCAGAGTGGACAAAATCAGAAAGTGTGAGGAACTATTATAATAATTTTATATTGTAGTAACACTGGAAAGCTCATTCCTATACTTACTCCTAATAATGAGCTAAACACTGTACAGGGAAAGAGAGGAAAAGAAAGTACCTGCCTGAAATAGCTACGCTACAGAGGGTGGAAAATTGAAGATGATAGGACAGAAGGAAGAGAGAGTGATATGATTACAACACTGTTTATAGCCAGCGTGAGAAAAATTGGTCTCCAGAAATTGTGAGAAATCATAAAAAGAAAGGTTCTTTTTTAATCCTCCTGCAAAATTTCACCTTATCCTACACATTTTTTAGTATTTTTTTGAAGCCAAAAAACCTCAAGCCTTAATAAGTTTACAAGGTCAAGGAAAGATATGTTAAAAATTCACGCTGTGTGTGGGTGATCTCAAGTCAGTTTTGAGTGTTGTTGATTTTGTCTGGTTTGAAAAGGAGGCTGTTGAGTTCTCAGATATAATTTAGGTCCTTCAAAGTTTTGGAAAAGCATGTTTCTAGGAAAATACACAAATTCCATAACTCAGCCAACAAGAGAGGCTTAATTGGGTTTTGTGCACACGTTTTTAGTGCCTGCTCAGTCTGCCTGTGCTTTTAACTATGCTGTTTGGCTTTCTTTTCTTTTTTTTCTTTGATTATCAGCAATCTTGTTTAATAAAAGGAGTTTAAAGCTCATTTATTTTTGCTTCCACAAATGTTTTCTAGGCTTAACCTAAGTAATTTTAAGCTTGTAAGTTTGTTAGGATAATAAATAGTACTAAACTTCTTGGAAGTACATGGAAAATTCCTATTGAGGTTGAAACTATTTCAGTAGTTATGAAAAATGGAAAAATATTTTGTTTTGGATTGCTATCTTAGTAGTTATATCATAGTTATTAGTGTGTAACTATTAAAATTAGAGTGTGAGTTCCATAATTTTTAATCAATAGCTATCATCTCACTTGGGAGTTCTGTATTCTGAAAAATATCCCTAGACCCACAAGTTCTCTGCTGCTCTAGTTTTCCTGAACCAATCATAATAAACAAAACTTACAGTGATATATATCCTTTTTGTCTAAGTAGCCGTTGTTGTGGCATCAAAATTAAATCAGAGTAAGAGAATAATTCATGCAGATGATTGCCACATATTTATACAATATATTTCCAATCAGCTCTATATAGCTTATTAAGAAAATTCCACAGCCTCCAATGCACCAATAATAATATAGTTTAAAATTAAATATTACTGAACAATAAATTGTCTTGTGTTTATTAATTTGAAGAGTTTCTTGAATCTGCTGTGATTGTGATATCCTGTAGAGCTTGTGCACCCATAAATAAGGGAAAAATGCATGTATATTTTTATGTGCATACCAAGAGACTTCCAAATATATAGATGTATTCTGTATATGTATTTTATTTCCATTATTTTAAAGTGGAAAAAATTAGGCAGTAAAGAGGAGCTTAGGGGTATTCTGTAGACCCTGTAAGAAATTCATGCCCTCTCACAGGACAGTGACGCTTCTTTTAAACTGGTCAAGTTTTCCATGTACAAAAAAAAAGTAGATGTTCTGCAGTTTTGGTGGGCAATATGCCATCTTTGGGCCTGTAAGTATCTATTTTAGGCACAGGTTTTTCTGTTCATATTTAGTATAAGATGTGCATGATATTGCTGTCTTGAGTCCACAATGCCAGCATTATTTAGAAAATATATTGCAAAGTAACCAACAAGCCAAGTGAAATTCTAGTCAAATCTTCACTGACATGAGAAATGCAGTATTTTGCTCATTTGAAATCACACAGAGAAAGAGATGAAATATGTCAGTGTGTTTCACGTGCTCCTATTATTTCACATGTCTGTATGTTAAGAAAAGCAGACATTTCCTGGACTGGATATTCATACTGGAAATCTCATCTTTATCAGCACTTGATTAAGCTCTTAGTAGTTTACATTATACTTAATGTATTATATCTGACTAAAAAACTCTAACTTTTAAACAGGTGATTGTGTTTGAATTACATGAGATGTGTCCATATATAGATGTTCCAATCAAACTCTAATTTATCCTTCTAACATTTATTTAATTAATTAGAGTGGTTAGGGAAGGATCGAAATCACATTTATAAAATAGGTATTTTCAGTGTCAATACTATGAAGAAATCTTCAAAAAAAATTCCAAACAAACAAATATCCCCCTACAAAAAACCCAACAACCCAAGCCCAAACCTCTCTTGGTCTGTAGTTTCTACTTCATCATGGAAAGAGGAGTTTCAAAGGAATCTGGAAGGGTGGAAGACCTGTATTGTCAGGAGCTGGACAGTTTGAGGTCACTCTTGGATATTGACACAGTAGGTAGGCTTGACTTTGAAAGGCAGTGGAGATTTTTGCACCTGGCAAGTAGGACTTTTAAAATGTAATCAAAATGCTAATCTGGAAAATAATCCTCAGACTTTTCTGCACATGGTTTTAGATATTGACTACTCTTTATACTGTCTCTTTGTCTCAAAGAATACCCAGTGAGTTCCAGCCATGCCTTCATCTTCTCTGTTGTCTTTTTCTTCTGTGCGTTTAAGGCTAGAAATGGTGTCAAAGGTTCAGTTACCAGACTGAAGTTCCCTGCTTGTCATAATTATGTGATCTGATCTTAAATAATATCTGTGTAGGCACAGACCCAGGAGAATAACACAGATATGAAAGGCTAGAAGAGAGGATTTGAATGTCAGCAGGCAATTGTCCGTGTGACCAAGGGCATTTGCAGCATATGGTGCCATCTGGCCTGGAGCCTCGACAGTGATACCTTCTAGTCATGGAGGAAAAGTTACTTTCGATTATCTTTGTTTTGTTTTTACCCGGTGAAAAAGCCCAATAGAGCAATCAGGCAGACAGTGAAATGGATTTTGGATTGCAGCACTGCAATATTTCCACATTTGGAAATGCTACAATTGTAAAAATGGCCAAAGTGTTGAAATATGTTCATCATTATCTTTGTCGTGGTAGTGTCCTTGTGACTTTCTGAAGTGGTTGAAAGCAACTTTATGTCAAATAAGCTGGTCTTTCTCTTGAGCTTTTTGGTAAAGTCTATCTTCTCTGGAGTACATGGCTAACTCTCTTTCTTGACATTCATGGCAGCTAACTCCTTGAATCTTTGGGGTATTTTGTGAGTACCCACTGGCTGTGTAGTTGCATTGTGAGCAATTGCTGCTAGAAATAGTATTTTTTAATACTGTACTGGGTAGTTTTACTAGATCAACTAGAAACTAGATCAATTGTCACAGAGCTGTGTGTTGATTTGATCTGGTGTTAGACAGGACTTGGGAACCATAAAGTCTGAGTCCTACCTCAAGGCTGAGGAGGTATCCTGAAAATAGACCTCCCTGAAACTGTTAGCTGTAACTAGTGAGACTTAACATCAGTGTGTGTGTGTGTGTGGATGAAGGAAAGCAATTTAATGTTTACCTAGAAGACAAGCTCCAGGCTTAGTCTTTGAAACCAGGGTGGCTGGTTGGTGTGTACAGGCGTAGCAGTTAGTCCTGGCGTGTGTCTGGGACTGCTGAGTGTTGCTGCAATACACGTAAAAGCATTTAAAACATGAAAGCAATGCAGCCAGATGAGTGCACTGGGTCTACAAATATTAAATCACACCCACAAACTACTTTCCTTTGCACACTGCCTGACCCTGTGGGACATTCCAAAGGAGAAGTAAATGGATATGCCTGAGCTGGCCTACCTCACATACTGCCTGCGAGTTAGTTGTGCTGGGAAAAGAGCAACATGTGTTGAATATCTTTATTCCAGCCTATATGATGGTGGATAATATAATTTTTTTTTAATAGTGAAGATATTTTTGAGTGTAAAGATAATCAGGGAAATTTTTCACAGCAGAAATTATTTTTAGTCTAATTTATTTTTAGCAACAAAGAAAAACCATGGCCTATAACCCTTTCTAACAATACCTCAATATGTCAAAACCCTTTCTAAATAATAGCAGTGTTTTCTACTAACCCTTGCACAATTCTGTGTTGTTGTAGTGTGTAAAATTTCCAGTGAACAAAATAAATATATAGCTTTCTGTCATTGGCAGACTCATAAACATTTTTCTTTTTTTAGTTTACAAGAGAAGGAATAGATAGGAAACAGATTTGTGGTGCTTTGGTTCAGTCTAATGATTAATTATGGTGAAAAAGGAAGATAAAAAAAAATCTCAAAGGTATTGCCTTGAAATGTCTTACCTTTTTAACTGATGTTGAAACTATTTGTTTACTGCAGCTTTACCAAAAGTGAGGACTTAGTTTCATATGCAGTCACTACTGTGACATATCCCATTCCTTCAGGTATTCACACTCTCCTGCATTGAGCCTGGACACCCTCATGCTTTCTGGAGTGCACACAGCAGGCAGGATCTCTCCAGCCGTGCAACTCATAGAGCCATTTACATCCATTTACACCGTAAGTCCTTCTGCAGGACAGGCAGGACTGTGTGCCTGGTAGTTGCTTGCTCAGGAACGGATAAATGCTTTTGGGACAAGGGCTGTGCAGCACGTTGCTTTGCAACTATAGGGAGGAGATCTGTGTTCTGAATGTGCTTCCAGGGAGTGGTCAGAGGGATTGTTTAGTTAACTTGAAAGCTACTTAAATATAAAATGACATTATACAGGTTATTCTTCATCTCTTTCATAAGGCATTTTCAGGACTCTCTCAGTCAATGACAAAATAAAAAAACATCCAATTTTTGTTATTTAGTTTGGCAGCGTACACTGTACCAGCAAGCTTCTGGGTATTATTCTGAACCACAGCTTCATTTAAGGCCATTAAAATGTGTATATTTCTTCAGAAATAGCTTTCCAGGAATTCCGTCAAAACTGAGATGAGACGGTAGTAATTCATGAGTGAAAATTATTAAAATAAGTTAAAAGTAGCCGTTAAGGTCAGAGTTACAGGAAATTAAACATCAGAAAGCATAAGCATGAGCGGTTTAAATACCAAGCTGTTTTTCAAGGGCCTAGCGAACCTTACTGTCATAAGGCAGAAAACATCAAAGCACCACTATAATCATCAGTGTTCATGAGCCATCAAACCAGACTCATTCAGGACTACTAAAGCATGAAGTTTCTGGTAGAGATAATCTGCAAAGTTGTCTCGGCTAGAGTAGGTGTGGTCTTTGTAAACCTTCAGTTTCCAAACCATCCGCAATGAAGAAAACAGCTGCCAGTTTAAGCTGTTACTTCCCCTGGGCTGAATGCTACTACTGGCTTAAATACTTCTTTCCATGGGCAGGCAATGTTTCCTTCCAAGGAGTGGGATGGGTAACAGACAGTTAACTGAATTCTCCACAGATCTTCCCAGGGATATTGTCAGAACTTGTTTGTCCGGACAACTAAGACTTGTGGGAGAAAGGAGTTTGCTCTGTAGGCAAACTTAAATTTACCTACACTTAAAAAAACAAGTTTTGGTGTTATCTCTGCAATATATTTTAGGGGTAATCTAATTTCTCTTTACAATCTTTGCTTGTACAGCTGATTTATCATAACATATCTTATGTACTTTGATGCTAGGACAATCACCCCTAAAAACCTGGTATTTTTCAAACCAGGTTGATATAGCTCTGTACCAAATTCTTGTTACTATTATATGATCTCTGGGCTCTAATTCTCTTTAGTCCTTTAGAATTGCCAGGCTATGTTCCTAGTGCTGTGATCCAGGTGCTAGGTGGTTAACATAACATGATACAAACACAGATGTTTCCCTTTCTTTTGGGAAGAATAACACTCTTAATTGCAGCTGGAGAGCCAGAAATATTGTCTGTTATTGGCAACTCTCACAGAGGTAGAGAGATTAAAAGAGCTAGAGCTTGTTGCTAAACAATTTTGGCTGAATAATAAATAAATAAATTAGAAGGGTTTAATCCAGCAATATAATTAATTTTACACAGACATGCTTAAACATATTTTATATTTGAATTATTTTTTTCAAACACTGGCCTACTAAACATAAGAGGTTTTATTTCTGAGATTGAAACATTGGTCCAAAAATAAGTTCTCACAAACAATGCCAAATCTACTTTGATACACTGAGTCTGGAAATCTCACTGTACACTCTTTTGTTTGCCTTATGTCACCCATGGAAGCATGACTTCTCAAGCTTTATTTTTCTCTGCGCTGGGGCAGGTGTGTATGTCATCTGTACTACACAGAATAGTGTTATTTTCCTAAGAACCTCAGTGAATTCTCAATGGAGTTTACAGTCAAACATATGATTTTCATAACAGGCTTTTTTTCTATTGACTTTTTGACCTGGTAGCTGAGAGCATAAACTGCACAGAATGAGTTTCTATTTGAATAATGATTTCAGAAAAAACAGTGCAAATGCAGCCAAAGTTGTTGAGGCAGGTCTTGCTTCTCTCTGTGGTATAGTACTGTATTTTTTTTTAATTTAAAACATTTTGCTATTACATAGTTTTCTTTTTAAGACCTTTAATTAAATGCCAAAGAAGCCATATTTTTTACTTCAGTTTCCCTAATGCTGTGAGTCATCCCATGAGGAGTGCTTTAGCTGTGCTGTGAGAGATGCTTGCTGAGGTCTGTCCCAGGCAGAGCTGCACACTGCAGGTGACCTCAGCATGTCTTTATAGTCACTATGTTTTAAAGCTAGGGTGGGTGTGTACATTGCTCTCTCAACATAGCTCTCACAGGACTCTTCCCTTGTGAGGTCAAACTCATGGTAGTCTGCTGAACGAAGTCTGGCCTCTTCATTCTTCTGTGACATAAAATAAGATGCACAGTGAACACTTATTAAAAGGATGAGAAAGCTAGCCCTTTAAACAGCTGTTCAAAAATTTTCAGGTTGGTTAGATACTGATAATAGCTGAGCAACCTGGTCTAATCTGCAAGTTGAGTCCAACTTTAAATTTGGCTTTGTCTATGCTCTAAGCATGGGTCTACTGCAGAGCTTCCTTCCAGACTAAACTATGTCAGTTTATGGACATTCAAGCTTATTCAATTTTTTGATCAAATGTAAAAAGCTATAAATATTTTAAAGCTCAGTTCTTCTTTGCTGACCTATTCTGCATTTTTAATAGTCTGTCATAAGCCTTTCCTTTCCCATAGTTCTCAGTTAATAAAAATGTCAGCTGACAGTGACACTGCAGATCTGCAGTGCTTTCCATGAGTAAAAGCTGCTGGTAACTACATTATTTTCATTCTGCTGGAATTTGCTCCCTGTGAGGTTTAGTGCTGTGCTAATAGACACCCTTTTGTGGAGCTGCCCTGCTTCTCAGGCCTCCTGTTTTCTCTCTCTCAGATCTCTTTACAGAGGCTCCTCTACAAGCTCACCTTAAGCCACTTGACTTTACAACTTACGTGTGAGCTTAAACTGTTTAAATATTAGGTAGTGGATAGCCTTTGTTCCCTGAAGCGGAAGCCATTTCCTGGGCCCCACAGGGCAATTCCTGCAGCAGCTCCGCAGAGCAATGCCGGTGCAGAGCCCGGGTGGGCAGCTCTTTCCCCACTGTCACACTTGGCCCTGCTGCAGAGCCTTCGGCTGCGGCTGTCACAGCTCCTCTCCTTGCCCATCTGCCCTTGAGAAGCAGCAGCAGGATAATGCTCAGATCTCTGCTGCTGCTGCTCACACATGAGCTTGAACTACCCACAGAGGTCCATTTGTGTGAAAACTATGAAACAGAGTGGCTGAACTGTGGGCAGATAAATTTGCCTTTAGCAGTCTCAAGAGGAGAGATGAGACAGCAGTGGGTGCAGTAATATCCTCAGCCACCGCAGCTATGTGCTTCAGAGTGGACACGTCCCAGACTCTTGGGCTGAAACCAGAGGAAAAGACCCAAAAACATGCACTACTGTAAATTTTTAGGAATTTTGATTTCTGCTCCAAATACAAAATATGAATTTGTAGCTTCTTATCTATAAGACAACACTCCAGAAAACAGATTGTGTTGTGTAATAACTCTAGCCATTGCTTTCTGCACTATAGACATGATTAGTCCTATCTATAGTAAGAAATAAAATGTGGTGTTTGCATCTGTGCATTTCCACAAGTAGCTGTAAATCACAAGGTTTTCTGCAAATAATCATATTAATATATTATGAAACATGGATGAAACCATATCAGGCTTAAATTGTCTTTTCCTCAAATGATTCTTCCTTCTGAAAGCATCTGGTACTGGATTCAGAAGAGATGTCATCACTGGATTTTCCTTGATAGGGAAGGATTTTGCACCCAAATATTTCAAGACTGTAGCCCTTGAATCTGGATGTGGATCAGCTTTATGCTGGAACAAGACTGTCATTGCTCTTTTTGTGCCCTGCTTTCCACAAAGACAATTCAGACATGGACAAAAGGCATTTTTGTCATGTTCTAGATGTTTCCTACCCTATAACATGAAATCAGGGAATAAGAGTTGCAGGACATGTCTTTGTGATAAACAAGCCATTTGTGTCCATCTTCTTGTTCTTCCTTTCTTCATAAGATTTTGCAGTGCAAAACTTGGCATAAGTTTCAGATCAATTGTTCTGGTAGTTAGTGTTTCCAGGTAGGAACATGCTAACATCTGCATGTTGTTATCTCTTGATAGTAGAAAAATACAAGCATTTTATGCTATGATTTTTCAGCAAATCTTGTCTTAACAAGAGAGATTTGATTCTGCAGACTAAACACAGAAATCCTTCACAACATGGCCTGCCAGGGGTTTACTTTAAGCTTGAAGTACTCAGCAGATGAGACAGGTTCAGGCTAGATATTCACTGAGGCACAAAAGCAAAATACAGTCACCCACAGGCAAAAAACAAAGGAAATGGTATTTTTCTGTGAACAAGACAAATGGAAGAGCAGATCTCCCTATTGCTCCTGCAGTGACTTTAAAACCAAAAGAGCTGGAAGACAAAGGCTTGTACTCTTTCTGGAAAGTGTTCCACAGCAAAGCAGCAGAGAGTGAGGCTCAGGAGTCACAGAACAGGCATCAAGATATGAGTCCTGTTTGCAGCATCACTGAACAATTGCTCTTGTTGAACTGAGAAAATAGGACTTCTGTTTCATCTCTGTAAATGCACTTGGCCAGTTGCTTTTGAAATCCTAGCTTTGAGAGGAGCTCTGTAAGTGTTCGTATTTACAATGCATGGAACAAAATCCTCACATTGTTACACAGCATGTTTAATTGATCTAGAAGTTGATTTTAGCCTAGAACCAACTTTTCTATCTCCAAGTCACCTCCAAATTGACTGCTAGATTCCTATTCAGAAAAGCATAAAGTTAGACTTAAGGTTAGCATAAGGTTAGCTAAGGTTAGCATAAGGTTAGCAGAATTAAGGTTAGACTTCGTCAGTCAGGAAAATACAGATTCTCTGCACACAGAGTGACAACCTTTTTGCTGGGAGCCCTGCGACACTGACGTGCATTTACACTCTTTCCAGAAGCTCATGGAGAAAGCAAGAGCTAACATGTTAAAAATTGTATTTTTATCATTAATATTCAGAGTCCAACAAATGAATAATTAGAAGATAATAAATTATTTTAGAAATTGCAAAATGGGGAACTCTAACAATGCCTGTGTGACAGAAACATTATAAAAGAGATTTAACTGAACTTGTTTTTGCTTTCCACCGCACAGCTCACCTTCCTCTCTGGCTTACTAACTGTGGCTTCAGAAAATGCATGTTCGGAGGAAGTGGTGCCACAGTTGCCTCTATTATTATTGCACTGTGCATATAAAAAAGAATTTCTTTAGAAGAAGCCAAAATATTTCTGTTGGATTGATTCTTTTGAATTGTTGTATTCTGCAATTTTGAAAGTGAACTTGTGTGTTAATGTCTACGTGGTTTTGAACCAGGTTCAAGATGCTCAATGGACAATTCTTCTGTGATCACATTTCACTCTTCAAAACAGGAAACCCAGAGGCATTTTCAGTATCTTTGTAGACTGCACACTGTACATTGCTGAAAGACAAAAGAAGAGGCATATTGTACCACCACTTTGAAGCCCCCTTTCTTATACACTTCCTTTCTCAAAGTGACATTACTGAAACTATTTAATTTCAGAGGACTGATAAATCATGAAGTTGAATCAAATATAGATGATGTAAAACTTTGTCAAGGTTACGAACCAGGCCTTCACAGTGCTTCCTTTGTACTTCACTTGAATTGGTGATTGTCTTCCTGTTCCAATACCATTCTCTTTCCTTCTATTCAGGAGTTTTCTATTACCCTCCAGACTATTGTATGACTGCGCAAGTAACACAAAGTCCTTTGTATGGTAGAAATCAGGCACGAAATAAACACACCTTAATCCTTCACTATCAAAACTTTCCTTCTTTCTGCATGTAAATAGAGTTCCTATTAAAAAAAAAAAGTCAGAAATCTATGATATTGCAGTGTTAGCCAGCTGGCAAACTCTTAAAAGTGCTGGGAGATTTCTTCCATGAAGTCCACTGCCTCTGTGATAGCTCTGCTGCTGCAAACAATTGCCCAGTAATGTGAGTGTTCCAGCTTCCTATACTGACAGTCACGGTACTGACTTTAGCCTCTGTAGAAAAGGAAACGATATACAGACATGTGAAGTGGGGAGTCTGGGCCTCTTAATGACACCAAGCTTTGGAATTTTATTCTTTCCATATGTTTACTCAGCCCTTTCCTATTCTTGTATCCTGCATAATAAAATCATTTATTCAAGTGTTGTTTTATGCCTTTTGGTTCTGCACAGTTGTGTGAGAGGAAAAAGGAGGAAAGAGCTTTTTTCTTTGTACAGGCTGCAGTCTTTCCAGCTTCTCCTTCCTGGTGTCAGCAATTCACAAGGAAAGGCAGGGGTCCCAGTGGCCATCAGCAACTGTTGAGCACATGAAGAAAGAGCTGTAATTTTCACCATTCTGATTTGCATCGCTTGGGTTAGTGAGGAACAATATGATCCTACCACAGAGAAGTGCTTAAAACAATAGTCTGGCCTCAGACATATAAAGACTTTTTGGTAATGTCTCTTGTCCTTTCTCTTGGAACAGGTATAATTTTTTTTCTTTCTCCCTCCCCCCCNCCCATCAATTTCCCACAGATTTATGAACAACTTGTCCATAATTCCTGACATAATTCCACATACTAATGAGTCAGTGAGAAATTAGATTTTTTTTTTATATAATTTGTTTCATGTTCTGTGATAACCAGAATTGTTGGAGTATGCAGTGTGATTTCTTTAAGAGTTCCTGAGGTTGGTTTTCTCACTGCTTACACAATTTGAGTTAAGGGATTTTTTCCACTACAGCTGCCAGAATTGTCTTGTGATCCTGAAAGCATTTGGTCAGTTGAGAGGCTGTGAGACAGCCTCTGTCTTGCCAAGGGTCTTCTGCTCTTTGCTGTGCAGTATTTGGAGCAAAGGAGTAAGATGGGAAGCAACCATAATGTATGTAGTACTAGCAGAAAGTTATCAACAGGTTACTCAACCCTTGCTCTCCTACCAGGCATCTCTGAAGGGGAACATGGGTTTTTATTTCATCTGAGTGATCAAATGTTGTCTTTCCAAGAATCTTTTGTCTGTCTTGGGTTCATTGACGATTTCACTCTTGTAAACAGCATATGGTACTCAGATGCTTCGTTGGGAGTTCTAAAATGCTGTGGCCCAAGCAACCAGTGGTACTTAGTGTATTTGGTTTGCATGTGTTCTCAAAGATTTGCATATGTTCTAAAAATATCCATGTTGTTTTGTAAAAGAAAAGCTTTCTTTGAGTAAAATGCCAGGAATTTTGTTTAGAAGAGTTTAGCAGAGGTGCTGCTGTAGATTACAGTAGTGGAAAATTGTGACCTGATGACACGGGTGGCAGGGGATTTAAGAAAAATTTATTACTCTAAGAGCAAAGAGTAAATAGAAATGCCTTATATTAAAAAGCAACAGAAACGACTTAACAAAACCAGATTTTTTAATGGGTTTGGATGGGTTATAACTTTGAGATATAGATTTATATGATCTTGAGGTATAAAGTGTGTCTTGTGGAAAGAAGTTCTGATAGTTGAATGCCTGATGAGAGCCATGTTTTGCTTTTGCTTTGATCCTCAGTGCAGGAGAAAATGTATCATATAATCCTGGTATCCACCCAATCCAGTCCAGAACATTATAGCATTTATCTGGAATGTAAAATCACCTCTTAATTAACTTTTGCAGTGGCATACACATTCCTTTCACTTCTTCAAGTGCGAGTTAACACTGCTCAGGTTGGGATTTTCAAAAGAGCTTTGGTGAATTAGTTATCCAAATCCCATAAAAACTAATTCTGAACAATATTTAGTTATTGCGCAGTTTGTACTCACTTATAAGTAAAATTTAGTTTTGCAATTTTGTTTTAGGTGCAGCTCATGCTGACAATTTAAAATGATTTGGACAATGAGTTTAGGCAGCAAGAGGCCCTAATTATTTTCTGTAGTTCCCTTTATGTGTTTTTCATTAAGATGTCTGCCAGCTCTCGTTAAGTTTCTTTTCTTGCTTTATTTCTAAAATTAAAAATAGTATCTTAACCAGAACACTCCACACAAACAACAAACTGAATCAGCAGAGGAAAAATGTACGTTATAATTTTTCAATGATACAATAATCTGACTAAGAAATAAGGTTAAGAATGATGACTAATTCATAGGGGAAAGGCTAGCTCTTCTGCTTATGTATTTTAACACATGAACTTCCCAGAGTTGTGTTTGTCACTGACACACAATGCAGAATTTAGGACATTTCAAGGATGTATGTGTTAGGTTGGAGTTCATTTGGAATAGAATGATGAGGGAGATGATGGGAATGATTTGGTGGAGACATCAGAAGGAATGCATAGTTAGAGGGCAGGTTGGTGTCTGTCAGAAGGGAGCAGGAAACTTTGTGAGAAAAGGGTATGTGAAGCATCAGGGAGCTAGTCATAAAAAGGATTTTTCAGTGCCTAGAGGCTATGTCAAGTTAGGCTTTGTGGGCTTGGAAAAGCAGTAGGAGGTGGTCATGAAAACTGTGATTTAAGTTTATGAAAAAAAATCTGGATTGAAAGCTCAGCATTATTCCTGAGTTTTGACTTTTATGGTCTTTCCCCCCACTCTTTTTCTAGTCATATTTAGTTTCTAGAGAGCACTCTTGTCTTTGAATCAGAGAATGAGGGGAAAAAAAACCCTCCAAAGTCCTGTTGTTGAGGTTTATTTTGGTTTGGGATTTTTCTTGTTGATTTACAATTTTCTTTCTACAGACTCTCACAATAGAAGCAACCTAGAACAAAATATATATTCCCAAGATTCAACACTTTTTCTTATTAAAAATATGGTAGGAAATATTTTAGTAACACTGACATCGGCTCCAGTATTCTCTTCGTGAACAGAGACATGGAAAACATGGAAATAACTCACATATGTCCAGGTATAAATCCTGTCGGGTTTGAAACAGTCTGGGGAAATGAGTTTGTTTAAAAAGAAGACTTGAGAGCTTTGTTTTGACTCAACACATGTATTCAGACAAAAGTTCTAGACCTTTGAAATTTTGCCAGGCACACTTTAAAGACAGGAAAATGATGTTTTATTGTGTGTACAATTTATTGTTATTTATTATTTGCTTAAATCTGATAATGTGTTCAGTACTGTGCAGGACATAGATATCATGCTATCTAGCCTGAAGAGTTCATAATGTAAACATCTCCAGGGATTTATGGGCTTTCAATTAAGGAACAAAATTAAACTAATGTTCTCCATGGCAAAAGAATTAATTTGAATTCACACATACAAAGAGATAATGTCAACATTCTAACTCCATTCAGTTACAAATATTAGGGAGAAGTGAAAGGATGAATAGTATTTGCCTTTTAATAAAATCCTCCATTCTGCATAACCTTATCTTTTCTTTCTTGGTTCCACATGATAGCTCCACCCCACCACTAAAAAAAAAAAAAATACCAAAAAAAAACATGTGAGAAAGCTTACTACATCACATCCTTTGTTAAAAAACCATATCCTTCTGCTGAAGGAAAAAAAAAGATGCAGCAGAAACTATGAACTATTTTCATAATTTATTGCAGTTTGCAGAAGTTTTAAACAGTAAAAAATCAAAGTTGGAAATTTCATTTAATTCAATGAAATTTTTCATACAATTAGGAGTTCAGATTTCAAACAACATACATCCTTATAATCATATCAGCAACTATATTCAGATAAACTTCATGTTTTTTTTCCATCTTGAGCACAGTGGCAGGGAATAGAATCAGGACTTGCAGAAGTTACATATCCCAGTGCTTCTGTGAGGGATGTTTTCTTTTGTAATGTATTGCTACTGGAAAAAAAGGGAGTAGAATTTTTATCCAAGAGACAGAACCACCAGATCAAATAAGAATCACAAAAAAGATCTTTCATCATCAGATCTCAAAAGTATGCATGAAGAACAAATACCTTTCCTTTTTTCTCCCTGGGCTTACTTGGTATCTTTAATGTGTTCTGCTTGAAAATCAGAATGTAAAATCTGGGAAAAAACACCACACACAATGTAAGAAAGTGATATAAAAGGATGCTGTGAGCCCAAATATTTATGGTTACAAATACAAAGGATTCTTCCATCATGTGAATAGCAAATAAACTCCAGGCTTTATTCCAAGCAAATACCTCTTACTACAGAAAAGACTAAAACAGATCACACACCCTAATACTTGGGCAGCAAGAGAGGACGTTCCTCTGTTTTACCTGTTTCATAAAGCACTTAAGATCACTTACCTAAAAAAGCACTTACCTAAAAAAGAAGAAACTACTCTTGAAATTCCCCTATCCTGAAATATTGCTAGATGCAGTACTTCAAGCAGAGTATTTTTCCATCAACATGGAATACTGCCAGAGAGATTAGGAACCTTTTGTTTGTTTTTTGCACTGGAGAAGATTTAACTTTTCTATTTTCTTGAATCATGGAGGTCAGTCACTTCATGCTTCTTCTTGAAAACAGAGAAACTTTACAGCCCATGATAAGCATTGACTACTCTATGCTAAAACAATTGCTGCAGTAGGTGATTTAGCCATGGCAGGTAACTGAAGATCTCTTAAATGGATGGAGGAAAGCATCATGACCAGAGTAATTTTCTTTTAGTTATGGGAAAAACAATGAATGTAGGGCTGGGGATTAGGGCTCTTGGTTTGTTTCTAGATCTGTAGTGCTTTTTATGGGTAGCCTTGCAGGAAGGTGTTTGCAAGTATTCAATGCTTTTAACTCTGATTTGTTAGGACTGACTGGTGGGTAGCCAGCCTCTGCAAATGCTAGGCCTTGATATTTGGTGAACCTCAGTTCTCTCAGATATATAATTTAGACCATAATGTGTGTGTGTACCTCATAGAATGAGTAATAGCAACCATTAATAAACATTCAGAGTGCCCCTAGTTAAAATATACTTCGAATATACAAACCATTGTTCACATTGGTGTGCATTCCTTCTTCCTAGATTCCAGCTTTCTAACCAAGAAAGATCCAGACCTTTGAAATTTAGCTAGGCACCCTTGAGGACAGAAGAGTTATGACACTTTTCAAAGTACACAAACTTTAAGGAAAAACATGAAAAGCGATGCTGGTAATATTAGACCCACGTGGCAGCTGGCTGTAGAGAGTTTCACTAATGGACCACTTTGCGAATCTCATATTTTCAGCACTGCAACTTATTCATTGGAAGCAGCAGCCTTACTGCACATAAACAAACCAGTATATTTCTGTAGCTGAAGGATGCCAGAAGCTGAAAAGCAAAACAACAACAAGACAGAGATACAAGCCATCAGCAAAGGAAGAAAAAAAAACACACCAAAGCACCTCAAGCTTCATAGCTAATGGAAGGAGTGCTTGAGATGGCAAAGTGCTTAGCTGCAAGCCCAGGGGCATAATAGCATTACAGGATAGAGACTTTTTCCATGCTTGAGTTATAACATGTGGATCTTAGCTAATATATTGATAGCAAAGTGCTCAGGGCCTAATCCACTCTCAGTAGTACAATTTGAGCTGAACAGTGCCCTGAGGACAGAGAGGTGGAAGGGGCAATAGGCCAGTACATTTCTGAAATGTTATGAAAACAGGGGAGTGTTGCTCATGTTGGGAACTGCTCTCAAGAGAAGATTACATGAATATAAAAAAAATTAGATGTAGAGCTCTCCTGCTCTCCTAGAGCAAGTAATTAGAAACAGCAAATCATAGATGGCTCTTTCGGGGGTCTTTGTCCTACAGATTGAAATGCCTTTATAATGCAAGTGTTAAAAGGAATTCAGAAGCATTTTTCTGCTTTCTGCTTGTATGAGGCCAGATCTTCAGTGAATATATAGATTAAGACTGGATTTAGCAGGTTTTGGATTAAAATCCTAGTGCCAGGAAGAATTGCACAGGAGAAATATTGTAAGATAGTCTACTTCAGCAGAGAAGTGGGCTGTAGAAAAATGTGTGAGCATTAAAAAGGAGCATTTAATTTGTTGCTGGTAAATATCCAAGTGCTTCTCTTGTCATTCATTCTCACACTCTTTCTTTCTCACTTGTGCATTGTGCAGATTTGTTAGTTAGGTACTACTTGCTGTAACTCTGTTTTATACTGTATTTGTGAAAAAACAATTTATATTGTATTGTAGAAAAAAACATTAATCTGGAATATTCAGTAAAATTTAGGCAAATTTTACAATGATATCTAGATTTTGCAGAAAATATGTATTTATTATTTGTTCCTGCTCTCGTCAGCTCTTGAAACTTAGAAAAATATTTTATTTTTCTATTTAATGATCTGCTAAAGTGCCTGAGAAATGATCTGCCTTTTTCCACTTACCTCCTACTCATGAGGTATGAATGAAAAAATAGCCTTCTTCCTCATCTGTTGCAAAAACCACATTCTTATCATTTACAAGAACCAAAAGAACAAGAAGAAAGAATAAAACTCTGAAGAAGGCATATGAAAATGAGTCAAATATGTCACATCTCTGATCGTTTCACAGCACACTGAAAAATAACTCACACCACCACTTTTTTTTAAGCAGGGAAACAACACTGAACTAACTAGTCCTTGCACAAGAGGGAGTTTGGCCTCAAACAGAATATTTCCAGTTCTGCTTTCAATCCTGTGTGAGAACAGCCCTTTCTCCAAACTAGAAGGTGTCCTGAAGGAATAGCAGGGATGGTCCAGGATCACTACCTGGTGAGCAGCCTCACATGCCTTGAGATGCCCAGGAAAATGAATGATATTAATTTTTTCCAAGCATCTTTTTGTAATGATTTGAGGAAAGTTAGCACAGGAAATAGATAGATTCTGGAAATAGATAATTGTCAGCTTTTAGTCTAGCAGTATATAAATACAGCAATATGGCAAAGTCTGATTTAGAGCTAGTCGGTCAAATACAGGAAAAGGTTCATATTTTTAAAAGTGTTGGTAAGAAGTCCTTATATCAAGAACAATTTTTCACTATTGTACACTTAGCATCAAGGCTGGTTCTTTTTCTAAAGGATGCAATTAACTTCAAGCTGAATTTGGTGCTGCAATAAGGCTCTGAGAGCTTAAAGAAGGGTTAGGAAATTGTCTTAGAGAAGAGTTCAGACATGAAGGTTTCTGACCCTAAAATATTTGTAACAATAAAACAGAATCCCACCACACTGTGTGTTTGTTGAAACAACTATTGTTATACTAAAAGATATCATGGCCATCATAGGTTTAATCCAATTTAGAAAATGGTCTTTAGTGGTACATTGGTTTAAAAACCATTTATGTCTGATTTGCCACTCTAACTCGGTAAAATGTATTTATGTCAAGCTCATTAGGAACTTCTTCAACTGTTGTTAGGGAAATGGAGTTAAATTCATAAACAGCATGTCTCAGAAATGGAATTTACCCTTTCACTTGCAGTATCCCTCTGGGGCTTTTATATATAGTTTCATTTGTTCTAAATAAAAAAGCAGACTCACTGACAAAATTTTATGACAAGATTCCAAGAAATTCACCTCTTAAACTTTGATGGTATAGAAAACTTGTTATATACATTTCTGTATAAAAGGTATTTTTTTCGTTTCCCGTTTGCCTGTTAATCTGGAACACAAGAGCGGGAGATTATTACAATACATAGCAATGTGGAGAAGACATTTGTACAGATTTCTGACCAATGATAAGAATGAATTCTCAGAGGAGATCCCATTAGAACCATCATGGGAAAGAAAAGTCTGTCAACTGTTTACTTTTTATTTATATATTAATTTTAGATTTTGATTCTGAAGAAGCTGATACAATCTTAGTTTCCTAGGAAACCTATCTATTGAGATGTTTTATCGCTTGCTATTTTGTCATCATTCATGACAGTGCAAAGTGGGTTAAAATGCTACTAGCTTTGTGGTAGCATGAACAAAATCAAAATATGAGCTTTACACAAGGGCACAGCAATGAAAAAACACACTTCAGGGGAAAATTTTATGTTGATGTTTATACAGACTTACTGGAAACACAATTCAAAGAAAACTAGCAACAGAGCTGTTTAAAGTGGAAAACTCAGAGTAACTCAGGGAAAGCAGTGATAGGGATCATATAAGCATTTTTTTTACCCACTTTGTGGAAGGTTCTCATTTCTAGGCTGCTCTGTAGCTTTCTGAGTGGCAGCAAATAACACACCATACGCTTTGGTTTCTGCATCCTCTCTGAGGCTCTCTGCACACAGTCCTTGCTGTGACTCTCTTATCTGGCCCTCCTGGTAGCCTTGAGCAGGTAGGAATTGAAGAAGTGTCTGACCACAGGTCCACAGAAATTCATGTCACCCTGATGCTTCTTTAAGGAAGAGAGATATAATGACAGAAGGTAAACCAAACAAATAAAAACCTCAAAATAAGCAAATCCTATTACAGCCATCAGTAAAGTTTGCAGCTCTGGCTAATTGAATCTTGCTTGCAAAAGAAATTGAAAGAGAGAGTTCAGTTGTGATGTCTTTCTCTCTTAAAGCATTACAACTGTGGTTGAATTAGTTCCTTCAAATTTGAAAGCCCTGTATCCTTCGTCTTCTACCAAACTAGAAAAAGCAGTATTCAACGTGGTTTCTCATCATTCAGGTAAGTCTTTTATCCTTTCATTGCAGAATGGTACTGGGCTATCTCATGCAGACTGTAGCAGTCTTTTCTTTTTTGCTGTCCTTGTTCTAAGGTGGAGACAGGGAAATTTACTGTCATAGCCTTTCTGTGGCAGATGGTAAGAAATTCTGGGAATCAGACTTGGAAGGTGGAGAAATCCAGTTCTAGGTGCAGGAAAGCCTTAGCTGAAAGGCTGATGCCAGCTTCTACATTATAGGACTCGGATAGTTTTGACTGCATCAAAAAGCAGAAAAGAAATTACGTACATCACAAAAATTAAATATCCTCTGTTTGAACTCTTACAAGATTTTCAGTTTTATATTTAGATATGTAATACATCTTCTTAGTAGCCAGAGCAGAGGGAATATTTAAAGTAATACTGAAGGGAAACTACCAAAGTAAGTAAAAAAATGCAGGTTAAGATTGGAGTCAGAGTGCAATAGAAGTATGAACAAGACCTGATGGAAACTAGAGTTACCCATTTGATTTAAACAGAGGAAAGCAAGGACATGTGTTGTACTGTGCTGTGAATCCATGTTCTTTATTTCTTACAGGACAAGGCAGATGTTATCCCTGTTATCATCTGTTATCCTGTTATCTGGACAGGAGACTCTATGCAGCTACATTGACACAGTCATAACAAGTGACATGGGAGTGCAGAGTTTATTTGCAACACTATCAGGACAAGATGCTTTCTGTTAGGAGATCTCTTACCTCAACTTACTATGTGCAGTGTAGAAAACTATCAGCATTAACTGTTGAGGCTTTTTCTCTCTTCTGTGTTCTACTGCTATTCATTCTAATTTTGCCAAATCAAACTTTGCCTTGCTTTTGGCTTTTCATAATGCTGATTGAAAGATATTTTGAAGGAGAATTGCTAATACCAACAAGTTTGGCTGATGTCCTAATGTAATGCTTTTAATGAAATCTGTCAGCAGGTGATTGCCTTTAACAGATATTAAATGTCAGCCTAGGAGACAAGTAGCCCCTGCTGAAATTTGTATCTGCTAATATAGAAGTCATTTGTGGTTATTCATTAAAACAGCAGGCTGCTTCTCCCACTGAATTAAAGACAAAGTCCTTGCACCAAACTGATCTCTCTATACTCTCTGAATTTTTGAAATGTTAAGGCAGGTTTATTAAGAATCAAGCTTTTTTGACAAAAAGTTACTTTCACAGACTGGCTGCTTATGAAAGTTTGTAATAAGTGTATGAATGCGTAACCTAATGAAAGCATCAAAATCTGGCAAAAGAAATATTTGGATTGAAAACAAGTGGAAAATGACCATAACATTCAACTCCATTGAGAAAAATAACAGTAACTAACATCCCAGTGATTTTTAAAAAAGTTAAACTTTGCATTCTCAAGGTTCTGATTGTATGTATCAGCCACAACCAGGACATCATGTATTATTTTAATGAAATAAATGTTATTCCAGTGTACACTCTGATTGGCAGTTTTATATGCAATAATAAGGTATTATTATTATTAACAATAATAAATGTAAGGTGAAAAGGTAATGATTCTGGTTTTCCTTAGCTCATATCACCCCAGGAAGCTGAAAGGGTGAGAGGTTAAATAGAAAGCCACTGATATTTGTGGGTGAATTAACAGCAACACCCCCACCCCATGTTTGCTTATATTGGAAATGATTCCAGTTCTCCTCCCTCAAATGGAATAACTTTATTGAAGGATGTTGATGAGTATTTAAGTGGAAGTGGCAGCTCCATCAAAGGAACACATAATTCAACCTTCAGCCGAAAAGCAACTAATAATAGGCTATTTAAACACTATTAGAAAAAGAGTTTTGCAGTTACAGGTTTCTTAATTAGGACCATAAAATCAGAAGGATCTTTTAATTCATGAGCTAGATTGGACAGGAAGGGTTTAGTTTTCCATTCTTGAGAGGACCTAGGTTTAGTACTTCAAATCACGCAGGCCTCATNCCACATAAGAACACCAGTGTTCTCAGTTGGTTTTATTCATTGTTTAAAAATGTTCACAACTTGACAGAACTAAGAGACGTAGATAGACAGACAGACAGACAGACAGAGCCTAATTTTGGTAAACTCTGATTAGAGTGGTTAGAGACTAAAGTGGCCTCCCTTGCACCTGGCTTGTGGCTGAGGTTCTGCAGGAGTGATTACAGCTTTGGTTTTCTTTGATCTTCTGTCATTGGAGTCCCTTCATTTTATAACAATACCTAAAAACTGTAGTATTACTTTAATGTTTCATGTTGAAGTGTAAAAATCCTATTATCACTGTTGTGTACAGACCTTGAATAAGTCCTATGACATACAGTGTCTCAATAAAAGTAGCATAATTTTTCTGAAAATCTTTCTAATTTAAGTAGGAGTCATGGATGTTAAACAGTATCAAAGTTAAGCCAATTTTATGTAAAAGTCTGAATATGGATTTGTACAATAGTTTGGCTTGAAAAGAACATAAAGGTTAGCTAGTTCCAAACCTCCTGCCATGTGCAGGGACACCTTCCACTAGAACAGGTTTCTCAAAGCCCCATTCAACATGGCCTTGAGCACTTCCAAGGATGGGACATCCACAGCTTCTCTGGACAATCTGTTCTGCTGTTTTATCACCTCTCCAGTAAAGAATTTCTTCTTATTATCTACCCTAAATCTGTTCTCTTTCAATTTAAAGCCACTTTCCTACCAATATATGTTTTCACATTGGTCTGAAATTTTTTTCCTTAATGGTGAGTTTGCACCTCTTATCATTCACATCTAAGGAATGTTCCTAACTACTAATTAAACATACAAAAGGCTTACCAAAGGCACCCATGTATAGAAAGACTCAAGGGAAGCTAACAGGAGAATCCTATATCAGTTTGCAAATTTGAGAGAAAGTCAATTAAGTAATTATGTTCCTCAAAAGACGCACTTATTGAAGTGATAACTTGGGTTCCTTGAGTTCAATAAAACTGAGTAGGAATCTTTGGGTTCAGGCTTCTTTGCTGGCTGAAGTTAGAACCAAAACTCATAAACAAAATTATGAGAAAGTAATTTTACCTGTTTCCCTCCGATATATATATTAGGTTAATTTTAAAGTGAGAGTGACTATGGTATAACTAATGAGAGTTTTATGAAATTGTTATGACTGGATGCTTTAAATTACACTTAAAAAAGCAATTAGAAGTCATTGAACGAATATATGCTATTCAATAGCTGACCTGGTTATGCAATTTGTAGTCTGAGATTAGAAAAAAGCATTAAAGATAAAGACCTATCTGCCTGTCACACTGGTCTCATTAGTAGTGATCAATATTTCTTTTCCCTGATTGTAAGTATGAGAGAGTACAAGAACATCCACACAACACAGAAATGATGCATAATTATTGGAAGTATTTAAAGAGATAGTTAAGATGAATTCTTGCATTAGTGAGTCTATTCAGCAAAAGGATTCACTAATAATTCAATGAGACTGATTCTGAATATTGAAATATACGCAAAGATAGACTTATAACTGGTTACCTAATTACCAAAACCAGGAGTACCCCACCAGATTATGAGAAATCTGGACACAGGTTTCCCCTCCCTCTCGAACACTTAGTTTCATTAAGAACATGCTGTCTTCTGACAACAGATAACAGGTTTTGTGTCAAAGGCCATTACAGAGCTATTAAAAAGTAACAATTTTTTTGACCAGTGGAAATGTTTCCAATACTGTTACAGTAATTTGAAACAATTATGTATAGGAACTGTCATTGTACAGTAAGCAAGGCAAAGTAACAGTGATACTTCTATACAGATTGATTTCTAGAGGAGACAGTCACATTTTTTTTTCCTACAGGAAGAAATCCTCGTGGTTTTCCTACCCTATTATTCATCATGCAATTTTTGTTAAGTCTAGCTGTATTTGCAAGACCATCATCTAACCATGGTCTATTTTCCTACAAAGTCAAAAGTAATTCAGTGACAGGATTTTGTGTCATGACAGAAATTTAAGAGGTTGTCCAGTTTGGAGAGGATTGTGGTTACTGTTCAGAGTAACCAAATTCACCTACTAGCCACATCAAATGGGAAAAATTCATAACAAAGCAGAAATCAAGAAGTACAAAAGTAATCTTTACTCTTTCAGCATTACCTAGACCCAGCTCTATTTTTCTTTCCAGGATAGATGCCACTCAGGAAAAAGAAAAGTGAAACATTTTATTCATTAGTAGGGCTGAATTTATCTAATGCTTGGCAAACCTTCAACAAACAAAGAATTGCCAACAGCCATTAGAGTTACAGTGAAGAAGAATACAATATTCTTATTGCTTAAATATTTTGATTTTTTCTTGAGGTAGAAGAGAGAACTATAAAATAAACAAAAATAATAGCAAAAAAACCCTACACCAAATATTGCCCAGTATGTGACAAGAATGAAATAACAAAAGTAAAGCAAAGCAAAGCAGCAATGGTATACAAGCAGAACTGCACTGGCAAGAATCTGACCCCAGAACTGATGCTGATATGCACACCTAGAAAGCTGGTGGTGGTGCACATCTCTTGCTCTCTGCAGTGTTTCTCCATGTGTCTGCTGAAACAAGTTTATTGTTCACAAATATGGAAACAGAAGATATAAAACTCTTCTTGTTGGTTAGGGCAAATGCAGGGAATGTCACATTGTTTACTTCTAGACAATTCTATAAGCAAATCCTCAGTAACCTAAATCTGGTTATATTACCACAGCTGACCCCACAATGGGCAAACTATTTAAGTGCAGGCCAGACAAAGTTGGGGAACATCTTAATTCTGCTGCTTTTCTCAGTAAAATGTGTGCATTGAAAAAAACAATGCCAGCATGTCTGTGCTAACTGCTCAACATCACTTACTTTTTCCTTGACTATATACTGATTGTATATATTAGGTATTCCAGTGATTAGGGACAGTAAAACAATAATCTGGCTTTTGAAACAAATGCATTGTATTGCCTGTGTATGTGTGTATGTATGTTGATATGAACATATATGTGTGTGTGTATATATATATATATCCATGTACACATTTAAAATTTTTTAAAACTGTTTTAGAATTCACACGTTGGAAACCCAACTATATGAAAATAAGAACTGGGAGGTGAATATTCAACTAGATAGATTCTCCCACCCCTCCCCGTTGACTCTGATTCACTGAGAGATTTAGACAGCAAGAATTAGGACCAATTTCAGTCTTGAATGATTCACATCACTTCTGGGTTTTGTCCCAAGCGTATAAAAATAGAAATTTATAATAGGATTAGATTGCTGCACTTCCCTGTTTATTGGCCATTATTTCTCCTTGTATTGTTTGCTTCATTTGTTTGTTTTGTTTTTGCTTCCTGACAAGGCTATTGAAGACTGCCTACAGAGAAACCACTTACCCAAATTGCTCCTTGTGGAGGGAAGGCAGAGTTTTAGAAATGAAGCTTGGAAAGCTAAGCATCAGATTCTGCCTTCTTTTCTGTGTAGAGAACCTTAATTGACTTTGTTGCCAGTTCTGTCAACAGCTGGGAATGAATTCAGTACCCCTGTGCAAATTTGAGGTTTTGAATAAATAGGAGATGATGGATTTAACTCAGGATTGTGTTATTATTGATGTTATTTGGGCACAAAACTGGCTTAACATTCAATACAAAATCATATGCCTTGTTCTGTTATAAATAGAAGATTTGAGTGAGCAGTGGAAAATGCAGGGAGGCAGCAGAGGAAGCAGCTGTGGTGGCTGAGAGGACCAACAGGAGCTTCAGGGGAATGCCAGTAATGCCATCCCCACCTTGCTGCCAAAGTGCTTGAACAAGCAGACTCTTGCAAAATGATGGAAGCAGTCATATTCTTGCCTTGTTGAAAGACCATTATTTTCTCCTATTGATGCTCTGTAAAAGCTTGAAACTAGATTCCCAAGGTGTCTTCAATGTCTAAACAAGTTCAGAAACTTTTCCTGAGCTGCTCTCTTGAGTAAACAAAGAGCATTTTAGGTCACCAAGTGCTTAGTTAAGTGCCTGTCTTTGAGCTGTGATCAAATTAGACCAAGAGGTTACAGAAAGCTTTGCTTTATTGTCAGCCAGGAGGAGTTGGCAACTTGAAGGCAAGAATGTTCACCCGTTATTGAAAGAGCATTATGACAAACTGCTGTGTTTTTCTAGAGCTCTATGTGTGGCCCATAAATTGAGTAGCAACTAGTGGAATCATGCTTTCTTTTTCTCAGAATGATCAAATCTATCTTCAAAAACTTGACATCTCCTTCCCTTTATTCCAGAAGTAGCATTGGATTATCTCTGGACCCAAATTTCTGGCATAGAAATCTCACAAGTAGAAAATCTATATCTGGAAAAACAGGTAGCAGACTTCTGAAAGCTGAAGCATATTTGGTGCAGAGAAATGCTATGAAAAAGAAATTCTTATCTCCCTATGCTAAAGGACACCTTCTGCTAGGTTAATATCCAACATTTTACCCGAAACACTGTTATATGGCTAAGGACATACATCGTACTGTACCTTTGACCATAATTCATATATAATACATATAATACTGGTTTAATTATAAGATATGGATAATTTTTTTCACTGACTCTGACAGCTTGAGCTCTATGCATTAGCAGGTTTATATAGAAATCTTATTTCTGTCATCTGTACCTTGTTTATACACGTACTGGTTCTTCTAACTGATACCAGAAAGGCTACTTACCTTTGTGTGTTCCTCTCCTTGTTATCAAGTATGGTTTGAATGAACCCTAAAAGAATTTAGGACATCTAGGTAACTGTGTAGTAATAATTACATGAAGGAAATGATTTTCTTAATAAGGGAATTCTAAATTCATCAAACAGGTAATTCATTTAATTTCATCATACATAAAACTACAAAAAATTTATTTATGGTTCAAGTAAAATTTATATAAATTTCTCTCTTCTCACCATCTTTTTTAAATGCCTTGTTCTGTGAGTGGTTATGTGCTAAATTGTTAATTTTCCTGAGGCAGTTTTTCAATAGGAGAAGGACAATGAGTTATGCAGTAGCTCAAATTTGAGGAGGGACTGCTTTTGTAGTGCAAGAACATATACACAGGGTGTCACTGATCTACAGTGGTTTGAAAAATCAAAACCACAGAATTTTTCCTAGGTCTTCAGGATAGTGTTTGGATGTTTACTCATTGCTCTACAGAATGAGACGCGTTGTCTCTGTAGTTTAGAGTAGTGTCTTGAACAGTGAGGAACAGCAAGCAATCAAGCAGTAGTGGAGAATGACAGAAATGGGGATTGTCCTTAAACGTCACTAGAGATTGTTCTGTGCCCTGCAACATGTGAGTTGCTATGCCTGTAACAGATCACCCCCTGATGGAAGTCAGTGGCTCTCTGTCACTTTGTCCAGATGAGAATCTGCTATTTGGCAGGAGGAATAGAATCTCTGTTTTCAGTCAATTTTATCCTTCCTAAGATGCGCTCAATGTTTTAAACGTCCAGCACTTACTTAGAATCTTATTAAGTGATCCTACATCTATCATGGCAATGAATATTAAATGTTAATTATGTAAAAAATGCAATCATTTTAGTAGTCAGTAGACTTAAATGTAATATGCTGTGATATCCTTCCAAGTTGTTGGGTTCTATCAAAATGTAAACAGAACTTTCTGACCTGCCTTCTGTCTGTATCACGCCACATTTTAAGTGCTGCGACCATAGCTCGTCTTAATTGCAAGTATTAATATAATCTGTGTTTTAAATTAGCTGGCTGAGGTAATCTGTTCATCAATTGATGGAAATTAGAGTACTCCTACTCCAGAAATGTGGGGTATTTTAAATTTTAGCACATAGAGAGCTGGTTTTTCTGTTCATTGCTACACTCACTACACTCAAATTCTTTATAGACACAGTAGAAACATCTCCATATATAGTCAAGAATTTATTGTTATCATGACTGAAAATTTAACAGCCTAATTCACGAAATTCTACATGTAGTTCTAATAGAAAAAGAAAGTAATATCAATAACACAGATAAAATTGTTACATGTACAGTTCCTAGTTCCTACCCCATTTCATGTGTTAGCCTCATGTCTCTACTGGTGATCTGACTGCTGAGTTTGTTGGTTTAATGCTGATACTATTGGTGGGGCATTACAGTGAACTGTCAGCATCTTATTTTGCCATTAAGAATATGTTTGTGTAGATAGTTTCTTCTTGCTTTTTCTAGTATTGATTAGGAGTGATTTTTATACATTTTCTAACATGCTTTTATGCCTCTCAATTTTCTTTATTCTTCTGCAGTTCTCTGTTACACCTATATTTACAATATATGGTGATTTTCCTTATGTTAGACTCTGTTTTTTGTTACTTCCTAAAATGAGTTCTGTCCACCTCCAGGTCTACATGTCTTTAACTGACTGTGGGTAGATTTTTATAGTCAAGGGACCTCCGCCTGTGCCCTCTCCTTCAGCATCCTGTACTTGCAGCCCTCTTCACCACTCAAGGACTTGTTGTTACAGGCCTGTTTTTCCCTGCACAACATAATCATGTTAGAGTTGTAAATATCCCATTTTCCATAGGATGACTGCTTGTTATTGATTTGTAAATGAAAGGATATAAAGTTGCGCTGTACAAAGATAAACAAAAGTAAAATAAATTAGCCGTAGACTTGTGGTCGATACAAGAAATTGCTGTCATATCGAAACTAGGTAAAACAAAACCTGAGGCAGGTCAAGAAAAGGTCAGACAAGGCAAGCCTGACAAGGCTGAGTCCTGAAGCCTTGTAAATCTGCATGAAGCATATGGCCTGTTAGCAATGGCAATACAGTATTACATGGTTACCTGGTTACATAATCTTTTATTTATTTCCCTTTTTGTAGCATCTTGCCTGAGACAGAAAAGGGAGAGCTAAACATTCATACAATGATATTATAAGGAACTGGGTCATTATTCTGGGCAGAGAATTCTCAGTAATTCTGTTGCTGAGTAACTGCAAACCCTTCAGCTGAAGCTCATCACCAGCACAGTCTGTCTCTGATTATTGCTCTGCATATTAGTACTGCTTCTTTCAGGTGCACTAACATGGCAGGAAGCGCTTGTTTTTCTAATAACACATCATCTTCTCCCACTCTGTCAGTCCCAAATGTCCTTACCAGAGGGATAAAATTAAAAAATAATGAGAGAAATGGGTTCACAAAAGTGAGAAAGCCAGTATTTTCTCGAGCATTTCTCAGTGTAGCACAGGTTGACACAAGACTCCTGCCTGCATTCAGGCAGCAAACTGAATGGGAGCACTGTGACCTCTATATGACATGCTTCTTCCTCTGATGAATATGCTGTCCTTGAGGGCAAATGGACAAATCTTTCTGTTTGCAAATCGTTCAGAAATCAGCTCGGTTGTAAGAGGCACTAACATAATGTGATGTTAAATGCGTGAAAGTAGGTGAAGGATGAAAAACTTTGGTGGCTCTACTTTTGACAGAATCTGAAGGCAGTTAATTCTAACCACAGAACGTTATGAGAAATGTACTGCCCAGGCAACTGCATTCATGTCTGAAGCAGGAACTAATTTTTGCTGTTGCTTTACCTCATTTAACAGTGAGTGCATCTATTTCAAACTTGCTGAAAGGAATAATTTCCAATTTATTGTAAGCAAATCTTGCCTACTTTAACCTAGTTGTATTAAGTTCTGTTAAGAATATAGTTACATCTTCCCAGAGGTGCCTGCAAAGTGTGGTCTGAGCTCTTCTCTTGCTACAATAATGCTATTGCTGGTGTCCAAGCCAATAAGTAAATATTAACTTATATGGGTTATGACTGCAGGATTTGTGCAGTAAAGTAGAGGACTGTGGGAAGATATTCAATCCCAATTGTTGCATTACAAAGATTATTGGCTTCAATTTGGACTCTGTAGGAAAGAGGTGTTTCTAAATGAGTAAGGACAGGAAAGAGTAAATTTAGGACTTTTTTCTAAATGAAGAAAAAACATATTTGGACCCATAGAAACACAGAATCATTGGAAGGGACTTCTAAAGGTACACAGTCCAAATCCCCTGCTATGCATGGGGTCATCTCTTAACCATATCAGCTTTGTTGAGCAGAATCTTCCAAGCCTTCAAGAACAGATGTTTCACAAGGTATATAGATACCATTCCCCAGGGCTTCATTCTTCCAGTGAAAACCTTTCCTTGTGTCCAATCTGAATTTCCCATGCTGCGGTTTGCAACCACTGTATCTTGTTACACTGTTTGGCACCACCAAGAACAGTTTGGTTTCAGGTTGTTCGAAGTACTCATCTACTTCCTACCTACATCACAATCAGATTGCCCTCAACTGCCTCTCTCCCACCTCCACAAACTCTTAAACAGAGGAAATTTGGGCAGCCTTTTGATCTCTTCAGGTTTTTCTACATCACTTTCGACTTGGAGACTCAAAACTCTAGAGAGCCTGCAGCTCACAGAGCCCTAGATTGTGTCAGAATGTTAGATACACTACCATGAAATCCAAATCCATTGCTAACATTGGCTGGAATGAGATGACACTTTGGTGGCTGTGGTGCATCAAGTTTCAGCTACCCACCTTTCCAGTTTCTGCAACCTAGGTAAACATTTTTCTGCTCGTCAAGACCTGAAATAAAACTTTTTTTTTTTTTCCCCAGTGTGGCTTCATCTCTTCATGAGCTAAATTCTTTGAAAGCAAAAGTTCATATAATTTTTTTTGTCCTAGTGGCTAGGTCGGAGCACTTCAGCCCCAGTAAATCCATCTTTTATATTTTCTTTACGCTTTGAATTATTTTCTGGATGATATGTTTGGCTTGATATTTATGGCCTGTAGGACATCTGAAAGCAATATTTGTTTCCTGCAGTTCTAGGGCAGAGAAAAGATGTCTTTAAATGTATCCAGAGCTGTTATATATACTTTTTAGTTGCTATACAGGATTCCAAATTACCTGTAATAATTCAGGAAGTAGGCCTGCCTCTTTTGGAGTATAGCTGGATGAAGAGTCTGGTTTAATGAGCAGCAGTTGTACAAAATCAAAACAAGATGTTCTGGTAATAAAGTATTGGTTGGGGAATAGTAAGGAAAACATTATAGTGCTGCTATACCAATAAATCAACAATCTGATCTCAGCAATGAAATTGTGATTCTTATTCAGTCTCAGAAAAGGTATTGAAGGACTATGGAGAGGTCAGATAGAGGTGACAAGTGGTACAGGGAGAAACACTTTAACCCAAAGGCAGTTTTAAATCTGGATATGTTTACTTAGCTGGAAATAAAAGTGAACTCAATAGTTGAAGAATTTTGTAATTCAGATTGTCTCTTTTATCTTTTCTTATGACACAGAGCAAAAGTAACTGTTGCACTGGCAGTGTTGACTCCTTAAATCAACGGATTTAGCATTTCAAGGGGGAGCTGAACAAGACTATTGGAATAACAGGTAGTAACAAAAATACATTACAACAAATAAAAACCTTTGTAAGTGAGGATTTGATCCTGCTCCAGTAACTGGAGACTAGAACAAGGCAAAATTATCCCTGTCCCCATTCCTCAGTGTTTGAGATGATCTCAGGCCAGATCCGGGACTCCTTGATCCTCAGTATGGAAGTTGAAGAAATTCTTGTAGTGACAATGTTCACATACTTGTAGTGTCCCAAAAATCTTCTATTTAGTTAATACTCTCAATACTTAATACTCTCAATATCTAGTGCAATAATCTTTTGGCTCATACCAATACTGCTTTGGCATCTGTCATGAGATAGAACAAGATATTTGAAGAAATTATGCTTGCTTTCTCAGGTTTTTGTAGCACAGATTTTAAAAATTATTTCCAAATCTGTATTTTTAAAGGAGAATTTTTAACTTAATTTTTAGAACTTCAGTTGCATTATAATCTTTCTTTTTTTGTTTTAGGTGATTTGCCTAGAATATGGGCATATCTTTTTCCTAAGTGATTATGTTTGAAGGACCTGAAAATATGTATGAGTAATTTAAATTATTATGTCTCTTGCTGCCTTAAATATGGTAGTTCTGTACTACAGCTTGTTACTACAGCTTGTTGCTTCTGCTACTAATTAGGAACTGCAAATCAAAACCTAATTAAGCACTTCAGCTATGAAAACTGTGCAATACCAAAGAGTAGGTGGATTAATATGTTTAATATTTGACATAGCCTGTGGAATGAAAAATAGAATTGTGAAAGTACGTTCAAAGAGTTGTGAAAATAAGGTTCCAATGGTACAAGCTGGAAATCTTTCTTATGCTATTTAGGCAATGCTGATCTGTTTTTTTGCTACCTTCTCCACAGCCTCTTTTTTAGACATACAGAATTTTATAGTTGGCTATGTAATTTAAGAGCCAGATAGTGTCTTTTTTTCTGCTCCAGCTACCAGCTGTGTTATTGTTAAAATACTGAGGTTTTACCACTGTAGTTTCAGATGGTTAAAATTTGAGTTAGTCTATCCAGGAGGTTGCACTCCGTACAATCTTGGTGTCTGTTGATTTAACCTGAGATGAAAATTACCTAAAAAAGGCCAGTGAAGTCTAAATTAAATTAGAGAAGGCAAAGTTATCACATTTCTAGTCTTGTGGAGTGGAAATCACACCTTTAATTAAACTAGGACAGGTTTGACTAGAGAGGAAGCTTTTAACTTCAGATGTAGTGTGCACCATCATGCAAAGTGTCACAAAGAGCTGATGTGTTGAACACAGTGGCTCCATGAAGAATTTGTAGAAATTTCACTATCAGCTTATGAAAACATCACATATAGACATTAAGATTTTCTTTGAGGCTTAATCACTAAACTGTTTTTCAGTCAAATGTTTAGTGATTATAAATAACAGATAATTTCTCAGGTAATAAGGAATAGCCAGGAAAAAATGGTTCCTGACACTGAATCATCTTTCTGAACTTGAAGAAATTGCTGAAGTTGTTTCCGTCTTTCAATTTACTACCCTACTGTAAAGCCCACACTTTGCAGGATTTAGAACTGCTAACAGCAGCTGAATGCTACACAGCTTTTCCACAAATATGCAAAATTTTGAATGGTTTTACTTGCTTCATGAATTTTTTGCTAGTGGATCCCATGGACTAGTAATTTTAGATACTCTAAAATGTGAAAACCAAATTTAAATTTTTTATTACTTCTTGTACATGCCAGCAATATTATTCTAAATTTCCCAGCTTTGGCACACTTTATCATGTTGTCAGCAAATCCAGTTCAGACTATTTCAATTACAAATATAATATTCTCCAGTTAGCTATTTATGAAATGCATTTGTATTGATAACTAACCCTACAAAAAGCAAGAAAGATATTATTACTGTTTTGTGAATCAAAGGGAAGTAAAAACTTTAAAAATTATCCTTTTAGTGTATGGAAAAAATTTTGACCATTCCGGTGTTCAGCTGTGCATTTCTTCTTCCCCTGAGCATCCAAAATAATGTTGAGCTGACCATTTGAATACTTTTCTAAATAGGACACATAGACCTAAGCTCTTCAAACTCAGTCTTCCAGTATCTAATGGACAATTATAGACAGGATACAATTAGACTCTTCTCAGAGGTCTGTGATGAAAGGACAAGAAACAGTACTACAGAACTGGACATAAAGAAAGAAAAGTCTGCTCACTGTGGATGGTCAAGCAGTGTAATCTCTGTGGAATCTCCAGCCCAGGACATCCTCAAAACTTGTCTGGGCAAAGTCCTGAGTGAATACGAAGTTAGATCAAATTTCTCAGAAATTATGTTAGGATTTTTGAACAGGAGATTGCACTACACTTCTTCCAGATGTCTTTAAAATTTTTAATTTTTATGATTCTGGGGGTTTTCTGCATGCAGAATCCTGCATTCTTTTCTTCACAGTACTGAAACATTAGTCAATGGGATCCAAGATGGCTTCAAGTATCTTCACGTGGGGCTTCAAACCTTTTCTGTGTGGGTCTTTGAAGAAGGAGGCTTATATCTATCCTCTCCCAGCTGTGTACAAAGAAAAGCATGAATGTCTCTTTAAAGGGATCTTTTGAATAAGTCCTTTTATTCCAGAAAAGAATTCTAAGCTGTGGATCCAGGCAGATGAGGGTGCTCATGTTCCTCTTTCACATTTCCTACATAGTAGTTTTTTGACATATTGAGTTCTGCTTAGACAGAAAATTTCTCTGGATTTCTATGGTGAGCTAATGGCTCTCCTTGGCAGTGGATTCAGACTTGAGTTCAAACATGAGGCCCATGAGGCATTATGGAGGAAATAATTAGCTCTAGATTTAAGCCATTATGCAGTGTAACACTGATAGAAAAAGGGTCAAAAGTGCACAACCGTACATTTCTCTCTAGTTTATTTTTCAGAGAGTATGTGTCTTTGCTTTTAATATGTTTTTCTGACATGGTTTAGGGCTAGTTTTATATTTTAGAATTTCTGATCCAGTGTCCTACTCACAAGTAAATCTATAAATGAGTTTTGATACAATTAAATACTACTCTTTGCTGGTTATGGTCGCTTTAGATCCAAATGAAAACTGATTATACTCTCCCTGCATCAATGACTGGATTAGCTGTTTGATCTACTAATTAAAAGGTAGTGGTTTCTGAAAATACTTTAAGACTGAATTTGCTACTTTTTTTTAGTTTGAGTCTATTCCAAGCTTCTTAAGCTGTATTATTACTAGCAAAATATGTCTGTTCAATCACGACTATATAATATAAGTGTGAAATGAACTTTTTCCCTTTAGTTTACTGATGTGAGAGGGTAGGATAGGAAATTCTCACAGCTGGCAGACAAAGAATTACTGTAGTTGCAAAGTGGTTGGGAACACGAATGTTGATAATTTCAATGAAAGAATTTAATTAGGCCTCCTAAGGAACAGGATATTACTGACATCACTGATTGCCAAAATGAGCAAAGTAATACAGCACTTACCATTGCAATATCACTCTCTTAATGATGCCATTATTAGGATTTGGCTGGCATCCTGAAATGTGTACAATAGGCTGGCAATAGTATAATGATTTGGAAATCGCAGATGTAAGGCATCGATGTGAAAGCCAAAGGTTTACTGAAAAGAAGTCCAGATGAAGCATTTTTAGTGCCTCTCAATGGCAAGGATCTGTAATGGACTGACTCTTTCTCATTACTGCAACATATAAGATAATTTAAAAAATCAAAAAAGTCACTGTGTTTTCTTAGTCTCAGTTTCTCATAGGCAAGCTTTCATTCCTTTTTAGTTTTACCTCTTCCCTAACTAGGAAAGTTCTTCTACCCAGTAGTTTACCTATAGACAAGATTTAACAGGTTCTCTGAGAAATTTCTCTTTTAGTTGCTGCACTGATATTTCATTAAGCCAAAAAAACCAAGGGACTTCACAGGATCCCGTTATAGGTCTCCTTGTGGATATACAGTTTTCAAATGTGAATTCACTGAACTAGATCAGTTTCTGTGCTGCTCTAAATTGCTGTGCTCATGTGACATCCCTAGAAAAAACAGATTAGAGAAGACTCCTTTCTTACTCTAATACACACCATTCTATTCCAACACACATGACAGATAGACTAGTAGTGGAGAGACATAGGTGATGTAGCCATAAAATATGGCATTATCTGTACCTCTGCCAGATAATTTTCAGTTTCTCCCCATAGTCCAATTGTATTCCTTCTGTAGCATTTTAAAACTGCTTAAAATCTGGCTCATATAATGTGAACTCAGTAGTGCTAGCTTTTTAATTCTGTCTGAATTTGAATAGACAAATGCAATCCTAAGCACTTCTATTTTTAATTTGTATAAAAATTCTTGTGGGGAGGATACTGAGGATTGAATTATAAAGGAGATATTTAAATGAATGGCATACAATGGAAGAATGAAGAGGGGGTAGCCAATCTATATTTGCAGCTAATAAATTCTCTCCTCATACGCCTTTTCTGTCTCTGCAGTAGAGATGTGGTTTAGTATGCTGGTATTTGAAACAACTGCCTTTAACAGAACCATTTATAGGGCAGATTGAATTTGGGATATTGTATTAAGAAGAGAAATACTTGAAATGGAATTACATTTGATATTCACGTGCAGCTAATATTAGTTCTAGTAACTAGGAAATGAGAAATGTTTTGAAAAACTTCTTATGGTATAAATATCCCAAAATACTTTGGATTGAACTTTACCTTGAATAGATCCTAATGATTCTTAAAATTTAATTTCAATCTAATAATAAATTACAGTGAATTCTGCGCCAGCCCCTTATTGCTGAATGTACCATAATAGCAGCTAAGAAAGCTGTGCAGCTTTTTTCAACTCCAAATCCCTTCACACATTTTCAGATTCTGAGATTACCCAGAATGTGATTCCATTCTTTGCTCTGTTTGAGCCTGCAGCCTCTATTTTAGAAATGGAGCAGAGCTGTTCCCTTCATTCATTTGCCTTTTGTAGCATTTGCATTTGTGGCTAGACAGCAAGGCCTTTGCTCCCCCTCTACCCCATTTTGAATCTGAAATGAGTCACCTGCCATATAATTTAGACTAATCTCTTCACAATATTATGGTGTACCTATAGGAAATTACTTGCAAAGCAGTGAAATAATCAAAGCTTAGTTTCTGACTATTTTAAAACCTTTTGTAAACAATTATCCATCTGTTAGCACTATACAGTCAGAGCAAAATTTGTCAAATAGTAAGTAGTTTCCTAAACTTCATGTAAATAAACTATTTTTACTGTCAAAACCAGGTACAATCTTCATCCTGAGATGGATGAACATACACATGACAGAATTTGGGCCTTGGTCTCCTTAACATCTGAACACACCTGGAATAATGACTAGAAATCTTCATGACTGTATTTCTTTTTCCATAGGAAGAAGTGGATAGGAATTGTGCATTTTCTTAGATCTGAGAGCAGCTGATGTGTTATGTCCCAGGGGAAAAGCAGATGTCTGTAAGACTGTCAGTAGCCAGATTGTTTGCTGCACTACATTGACACTGGCTGTTCTGATGTTTGTATCCCCTCAGGTGGGGCTTATGTAGATTTCTCTTTGTCTTACACCTGGTGGAGTGGTCTAATCAATAATACTGCTCTCACCTATCATCAAATCAGTGTAATTCTGGGAACTGTTTTGATAGGTAACAGGCTCTGAAAACCTCAAAGTCTCGTTTAGCTGTTGGATGACAGCGTTTTGCCACAAAAAAGTCCAGTCATCTTTGGGGTAGGACAAACCCTGAGGTTTTTACTGACACATAATTGAGTTACTATTTGAATTATAGTATCAACACCTGAAAATACAAAAAGGGAGTGAAAACATGTCTTGAGCCTAATAATGTAAATAAAGTCTCTAGTAATGCCTTGGATCTTTTTTCCCCTTGAGAAAAAACATACGACCTTGAATAATGATTTACCCGTTGTTTTGATTTTGCAACCAAAAAAATACCTTGAGTGATCATTAAAATCAATAGTTAAATGCTTCCTTGTAACAAAACCCCTTGCCACAACAGGGTTGATTTTTGTGACTGCAATTATTGCTGCTAATACCCTGAACTGTAACTATATTTTTAGTGTTGTTATCTAGGAAAACCATGGTAGTATCCACCTACTTCACAAGGGTGTGAAAGCTGTGTGTAGCCGTGCTACTAAGAATAATTTTCAGTCCCCTTATTTTTAATGATTGTATCAAATACCTTTGTTGCCTCCTCAGGGCATATTTTCCTAATTATTTATGGCACTACAGTAGCCAACAGACCAAAATCTTGGTGCTGCCATTATGAGCATCACTTTCTGCCACGTGTAAGTCCTGATCAGGTGTTCAGGTGATTCATTCCTGACTCCTCTTGTCTGGGTTCTGAGATCTGAATCTGCTTGTAGATGGTTCTCTACTGAAGAGAAATGTGCAGCAACTGTTATGGTATTGATGTGGATGATTGTAAGGTAAAGTGAGGTTTTTTACCAAATGAATAAAGCTATTTATGTTCTAGCTGTAGTAAGATGGGGTTTTTTGGAGGATGAGTGACTTTTCTTCAGATGTGACAGAGCTTAAAATAAATAAAACTTTATCACACTTTTTTTTCCTCAGAGTAATATCTCAATGAGGAAAAGAAAATACGATGTGACTATAATTTGATGTATCAAAGAGCTGCTGGTTTAAAGCAATGTCTCTGGAGAAATCTTGTTATATGGCAAGTTTATGACTAGATTTTTATTGAATGAGATTTTGAAACCAGAATGAGCGAGCAATATTACATTCACTTGAAGGAAAGTACAAGTCTGTATCATAAGTGGGTCTGTCTTCTGAGGATATATAACAATGTCACAGATGCCTGACTTGGAGGCAGGAAATCCACTAACTGACACTTAATCAGAAGTTATCAATATAAATAGCAGATCAGAATCTTTTTTTCTGTATGGAATATGATATATGGAACTTTGATTATTACAGAATAAATTTTCTAAACAGTACTGCTCTTTGGGCATTATCTAATAGTGCAAACATGATGAAATAAGTAATCAGATATAGCCCTTATTATTTGGTAATGGTAAATATATTCAGTAATATCAACATTTTGGGGTTTTTTTTGCCTTCATTTACATAATAGGTATAGAATTACCTTTTAAGAATGTTTTTAAAATTTTATATTTTCTAGTAAAAGTATCTGAGAAAAATATCAGATGTGCAGGCTTGAACATAGGTTAAAATTTGTATTTTTTAAATATTTATACTTTGCTTGTCTCAATTGAATATACATTTTATAAGTTAGCTTAGTAACTCTGAGAATAATCTGTATACTCCTTGTCACAAAAATTAATTTGTAGAATTAGGAGAAGATTGAACATATTCTGTCAGGACCTAATAAATATCTTTATTTACATCAGCAGTGTGTAACTTTTCCTTCCTGAGGGCCAATCATATTATTTCAAAAAGGTCAAGGGGCTAGAAATCAATATTCAAACTGTTTTTCCAGGCTCAATTAGATTAAGTAAGTTTTTGATGAATTTTCTCCCCCAGGCTGCCTTAATGCCTGTCACTGTGACAAGCAGTGCCCTTGCAGGACCACTATCCCCAGGGGAAGTTGTTGAGGTCCTGCTGACAGAAACAAACTCCCAACTGTTCAAGGAATTAGTCAATAAAACACCCTAAAAACTGCCCTCATGGACAGGGGAACACACCAGAGCTTGTAGGTCTTTAAGTATGCTTTTCACAGGGTGCAAGAACTCTCGCTCCTCAGGAATAAGAAATCAGGAATGGAGGGTAAGACACACATGCTGGACAAACCAAAGGGCAAGAAAAAATGTACAGGCAGTGGAATCAGGGACAGGTATCCTGGAAGAGTATAGGGACACTGCCTGCTTATGTAGAGGAGGTCAGGAAGGCCAAGGCACAGATGGAGCTGAACTTGGCAAGAATATAAAAAATAATAACGAGGGGTTTTTACAGGTATGTCAGCCCAGAAGACCAACCCTATCCTGGGCTGTATTGAAAGCCTTGTGGCCAGCAGGTTGATGGGATGTGATTCTTCTCCCATCTACTCCATTTTGATGTGACTTCACTTCCAGCTCTGGGGTGGTCCACAGCACAGGAAAGACTTGGACATGTTGCAATGGGTCCAGCAGAGGACCACAGTAATTATCAGAGAGCTGGAATAGGTCTCCTATAAAGAAAGGTTGGGAGAGTTGGGTTTGTTCAGCTTGGGGAACAGAAGGTTCTGGGGTGACCTGATTGAAGTCTTTCAGTATTTAAACAGGTCCTATAAGAAAGATTTGAACAAGTTTTAGCTGCTTTGGGGCAAGGGGTAATGGTTTTAAGCTAATGAGGGCAGATTTAAACTGCGTATAAGGAGGACTTTTTATGCTGAGGGCGATGAGACACTGGAACAAGTTGTCCAATGGTAGATGATCCATGCCTGGAAACATTCAAGGTCAGATTGGACAGGATTCTGAGCAACCTGATAAGATGAGCCTTCTCACTGCTGGGGGTAGGGCTAGGTGACCTTAACATTTCCAGCTACAAGTATTGTATTCTATAATTCTATGTTGAGGTTTTTTTCCTAGTTACCTGCATTATTAGTCAGAAGTTGGTGTAACTGGCAATGAATAAATTAAGCAAAAAATCACCTAGTTAAGACTCTTTTCCCTGTGACAGGTGTTCAGACTAAGTGTCTATATCGGCTGTCCTATCGTCTGAAAGATTTACTTAAATCCAATTCAATAATCGAATGGCATTTGTGGCTTCTCGCTGATGATAACTGTGTACCAGAGGCAAAAATCAGCAGATGGAATATTTTTCAAATGCACAAATAATTTGGGGGGTGGGGGGGAGGGAGTGATTTCAATTTGAGTCACAGTAATGCTGTGTTGATTTTATGCTTTTTGAAATGGAAAGATGAAGCAAATAAGCAATATTAAGCAACTTAAAAATTAGAAACTGACACAGCTGTAATTTGTAACCTATGCAAATTGTCTTTCCCTGAAACCATCTGGTCAGAATTAAGCCAGACAACTACCAAAAATATGATAGGCCAACAGCAAGCAAAAAAGCCATGACCGTGGAGAGCTGTAAGTGGCATGGAGTACAATCACTCTACACAGTGGATAAGCCTGTCTTTATTGGAAAGCATGTATTATATTTTCTCCTATGAGAAAATTTATACCAGATCAAATCAATGGTGATATGTGTGTGTTTACATGCATTCTCACCTGCCATCCTAATTTATATTTTCCAATAAACTAATTTGTGTTTCCCAAATTTTAGATCATGAAATTGGAAGATATTAAATCTTCTGGAAAATATTGTTTTGTCCTCATGCATAATGATCTGGGACAAAGTTCTTTGGAGAAATGATAAAAAGTACTTGATTTATTTACGTCATCCTACCAAAGTGCAGTTAATGAGTTGATGTTACAAATGTCCATCTTGACCAACAAAATTGTAACCTTTTCTAATGAATGTGCTTTCTGGCTCCCTAGAAAATGATGCCATAGAGATACTATTTTTGACTTTTCTTTTTCTTTTCCCTGTTCCTTAGGACTATGACAGCACTTTATGAATATAAAAGACCCAGAGTTTATGCTTTACTGAGCAGAAACCAGCAATCTCTTCCTGTCTATACCTCTGCTTCTACTTTTGATGTGTTTTGCCGTACTGTGGAAACTCATACAGAATTCTTATGCCAGTTCAATAGAATTTGATAGCCAAAAGTAAGATTATTTGATATTCATCATAATCTATAAAGAATTGAATCGTGAATGTTATTTGTCCTACATTGGACATGTAGGCATGGAATTCAGAGTACAAGCAATTATGTCTATATGCAAAGTATATACAAGTGACTTTTCCATGTTTCTCTTCAGGGGAATGGGAGCCAACCTCCAATTTAATCGCACAAAAACTTATGTAAAGATAGATAGTAACCAGTGATAGATGGGTGCAAGGGACCGCTGAAGTTATAGTACTTAACGCAACCAAGATCTCTGAAAAGAATGATCTGAAATACAAAGAACCTTACTTGTGTGCAATTGCAAATATAACTACATATTAGAGGACAAATAGCAAGTGAGGGTAAGAACATGGTTCATAAAGTCTTTTGCATAAAAAAATGAAAAAGATTACAGATCTGGCTCTCAGGCATCTCTATTGTCAGTAAGAGGAATGTTTCATCCTGACGTCTCAGGCAATGTCCTGAATAAAAAATAGTCTGGAAATCTTTAGTTAGCCTGCATTCTGTTTCTGCTTGCTTCCTAATAGTTTGCATGCTGGTGCTTAATTTGTGAGACTAGATGGTGGGGATTTTTTTTTTTCTCTCTCCATGTTAAGTTGCTACTCTTATCTTACCCAGTACTTCTGAAGGATGAATTTTATACTCCCTTGAAATCAAGTCCTGAAAGCTGTCAGCAGGAAGATGAGAGCTTGTATAATGCTGGAGTTATTTAGAGATTCAGAGCCAAGGTCTCTGGGGTAATTGTGCATGACATTTCAGATCTGAGATCTGTCTGCATCAGTAAGGTCTCAGTCCACCTGAGATCTGTCAGAATTCTTATTTCAGTTGCTCTGTTGAAATTTAATCTCTTAAAATCCCTCATCAATAATTAGGATTATGTGTGATTCCTGATTAAAGTTAGTAGCAATGGGGGATCAGATTGTTAAAAACAATCATGAAATGCTATCGTAACTCTCGATCAATCATAAGAAAGGTTTAGTAACCTAAGATAATTCACAATACTTCGAGAGAAAAAGGAGGTCTGCATTTGGGAAAAGTAATGGTAATTTAAGGAATTTTTTTACTGATTCATTTTTGAGGAATAAGTGATGTTTTAAGTAAGATTGTATATAGTTTTGTCTACTTGGTTTCCTTGGATGTGCACCATCAGTTTTTGACATATATCACTTTAAAACCTCATGGAAGTTGAAGGATATGTGAACTTAAATGTGAAATACAGTGTTACTCAACTAAGTGTTTTACTTAGAAATGAGAGTTGGAATACACATTATGCAAATTTTTATTCAGAAGTTACCTGTAAAACCCCTCTTTGCTAGGATATGCTCCAGCACCTGCCATAGAGTATGTACTCTGGGAAATAAACTCTTCCCTGGAAGATTGTGGGTCTGGAGGGTACTGGGCTTGCCTGCGCTGAAAGTCCCTGCCCAGTCTTTTCCATTGCAAGTGAGGACAGTGTTCAGGTGCATTCTGTCATGGATGATTCCATCCATGTTCAAGCTTGAGAAAAAAAATACTCCTGCTTTGAATCCAGAGTCCATCTTGCTGCTGTGCAGGTCCAAATTTCTGGACTTAGTAACATTGCAACAGAAAGGGTAGAGAATTGAGGGGCATGTTGGCTTCAACAATTTACCTCAAGGTTTTAGCGCTAGAAATCACACATGATGTGAAATCACAATGATGTGAAATTCCTTGTTTGTGCTTTTCTCTTGGAACCAAATATGCAGAAGGGTTTTGCATCAAAGATGGAAACAATATTTGTTTTGAGATAGTTTTCTTTCAGCTATTTCTTTCAGCTACTGAAAGAATGTGAAATTTAAAAGACCAGAATTAAGTACAGAGGCTGCTGATGTTTCCCAAGTAGTGCTTGGTATTTTCCTGAGGTTGACAGAACATTGGTCTGCTCAGATGGTTCCTGGATGTCACAAGAAGTGTTAATTTCTCTGAGGCTTCTCTGCTTGTATTTGCTGTCCCTTTTGGGTTTCCAAGGCAAAGTATGACATGAAACTGGGATAAAAGCTACAAGAACTCTTTCTTATTAGGTTTAATAAGCTAGAAAGATGAAAGCAAAATGGTTCCTGTTCAAAATGATGAACTGAACAACTTATTAATCTATAAACCCAAACCTTTTCGGGCTTTTTACTTTCTCACTGCTCATACTTCCATTTGTTCCATTTCTTTAATGCCATCATAATTTATTTAATACTTTAACCTTCTGATTTCAGGGACTGAATTTATCCATGGTTTGGAAAACTTCCAGAAAATAATGACTATGGATACTATCAAGTGCTACTGCAATGCAAGAAATGATTGACCAGGCTAAGATCAGATTCCTGGCTTCCTCTTGGTCAAGTAAGTTTTTTATGACCCTTTATATTAGGCTTCAATGATGTGTAGCATATTTTAGTCAATACATTGCATTTTGTTATTCAAGCCCACTGGAAATTATACACAATGCTGCAAATATTGATCAAAGAGCACCATTCTGCTAATTCCTTTGCTTGTAGCAAAGCTAAATATTTACAGATTATCCATGAGTATTGTGAAGTGTTTTTTAGCCCTGAAAATGATACTCAGCCTTTCTGGTTTATACTGGCTTCACAAGTATTTTTTCTCTTTTGCAAGTTCTTTCACAAGCGGTTTTCCTCTTTTTTTTCAAACATGCCTGACATAAAGATTATGCTGTTTGCAGTGAACATTTTTAATATTTGATTATGTTAGCATGGATGTGTATATTGATTGGAATGTAGCATTTCAGAATTAAAGTGGAAAATTCCCCAAAAATAAAATTCATCACTGTCTCATCTCAAAGTACTGACTTAGAGCAGAACAAAAAGAGACTAACTAACACTGTGCTCTTTTGTGAGAAGACAGATTATGAAGAGGACATATCCATTTCAAATTTATTTACTCAAATATTAATGACATTGTATGAAAAATATCTGCACACAAAAATATTTAGTTATTTCCTCCTTATTGCTTGTCTTGTTCTCCCTTATTCTCATAAAGAATTGTCTTATAACCTTGTAGCAGAAGACACAATGAATCCTTTAGGCTTTCCCTCTCCTGTACTTGTTCACTGACCTTATGTAAATGCAATTGTTTATGCTTAATTTTTGTAGTAATGTATTGAATGAAAGCTTGATATTGTCAGATGTGAAATGAAATAAGTTCCAGGCAACCTTCTTTCCCGTGGTGAGGTGACAAGCGAAAAAGAAAATAAAAATAGATTGTGCAATTGAAAACATAACGTGCTTATGGAACAGTGCATCACCAGCTGCAATGTGATAAGATTAATTGCTATATATGCAGGGAAGGATTTTACACAAAAGCATTATGGGACATATATTCATTATTTAAAATAACATGAAGATTGTTCTATGCAATGGTGCTTATGTAATCTATCAAGAGCTAGAAGAAAGGTTTAAATACTTCTGTTTGCCCTCTTACATTTCAATATGATGCTACATTAAGCCTGATTCTGTCACCTACATTTTCTACCTTTAAACATGGTTATGTGTTTAGAGCGAAAGGTTGGAAAAGAAAATAAAACAGAGTTCACACATGCTTCATTGATAAATCTCTAAAGGTCTTCTTGATGGAGAGAAACTGTATTGTTGATATGTACAGGAAGGTGCTGTAAAACTGTAAGGACCATAAGTTGAAATTTTACATGACTTTGCTGGATTTCCTCTTCTGTTAGTATTTTGTAATTAATGGAATGTGGATTTTAATGGTTTGAGTTCCTGTTGTTGCTGCTTTTAGAAGATTCAGAGCTATGTTTTGTTTAAAGTTCAGTTTTCATCTTGGCACAAATATAAATATCTAACTTTTCAGAGCTTTAAATTATATGGTTCTAAATATCAGCATGGGTAAAAGATACAGAGTAGTAAAAAAAAAAAGCCACATGGAGAGGGCAAGGGGAAATGAGTACAAATTGCATTGGAAGGGGTTTCATCCTGACATAAGATATTTTCACAAGAAATTTTTCACAGTAAGTATAGTCAGATGCTGGAACAATCTCCCCAGGGAGGTAGTAGAATTCCCTCCCTGGGTATTTTCAAGATGCATTTGGACAGAATGTTAGATTCTGATTTATACTCCATTTCTCAGGAAAGGTTGGGCCGGATTATCTTTTGAGGTTCCTTCTATCCTGGGATATAACCTAATCTTCTTCTAGATGGAAGCTCTATGACAAACTGGTCATTACTGGGGACAGGCCTGGGAGAATTCTGTGGCTGATGGTCTCCCAGGATGGTAAATAAAGACTGTATATGTCTCTCTCTTGTTTTATGACAGAGAAAGTTGTTAATGTTTAATGACAAATGCAGCAATGCTCTCTTCTCTTTTCTGTTAGTCCTTCTCCATCCATTCAGAAATCTGGTTTTAGTTAGTGATATTCAGGGGAATATTTTATGAGTAACAGTTATTTTAACTTCCTTCAGTTCTTGTATAAGGGGAAAATATCCCAGGTTTTCCCCAAACATCAAGATATTTTCCTCTGAAATATGAAGAAACCAAAGCATGATGAAGTGAGATGATAAGACACCTAGTAGCTTTAGCACTTAGCATTCCACTCAGATGAATTATCTGGCCTTCAAAAGACTCCTGTAAAATCAATGGGGAACTGAAACCCCTACATTTTCCCACCAAACTGCAAGGACAGTTGCAATGTAGCCAGTGTGTGAACCAATCAAAATGTTTGTCTAAAGCTAGACAGAAACAGAACTGTCAGATCTTCAAGTTTCTAAACCTGGGCCTTAATTCTGAGACCAGAATAAATATTTGTAATCCTCTCCATATCTACTGACTGGCGCTCAAAACAAGGGTATAAATTCTGGTATGTGAGGACAGAGTTTAGCTTAAGTGATTGGATCCTGTGCTTTTCAGATAATTTCTGTTTAAAATATATTCCACTGATGTTTCTTGGGGTGTTTTTATTTGTAGCAAATTGCTGCATCTGTTTATATGATTTATTGCCTTCTATGAAATTTTTGAGCTGATTTTTCTTCATCTATATGTAAATAAATTGTACTGCCAAAGGTGGGAATTGACCTCCCAGGGTTTACCTAGAAGTCATGACCAAATGTATCCTCAGGTGAGTTGACTGGATTGTTGAGATTAATGATGCCACGCTCTCCAGGCAGGATGGGATGTTTTAGGACGTACAATGCCTTGTATGCTTCATAAAGTCTTGTGGGTGTTCATCAGCCAGTGAGGGCATCAGCGAGCAAAAAGAGCTGTCTCTCGTCTGTGTATCATAATGCATTTTGCTATGAGAATGATCCACAAAGGATTTGAATCTTGAAATGTTTCCTCCATTTTTCTTAATGTTTCATACTGTGGCATGAGGAAGTGCCTTTTTTGCACCCTGTAGGCCAACTTGGGCTGACAGAGGTGGTTTTGTGTCAATGGTGAGTGATTGCAATGCTTACTGAATCATTAATGATAACATTTTTATTGGAGAGGTGAGTTACAGAGAGTGAGCTGCGGACTGGGATGTTTCTCTGAGATACACTAACTTAGATAAAGAAAAGAACATTTACCTAAGCACAAAGCTTTGAGGAAAAATGAATCACCTAAACAGATACTCTTTAAAGCAAACTTTCTACTCTGTATTATGGCAGTGATTCCAGGTGATGGTCTAATTTAGGTGTTCTTCAGAATTTCCTGTGTTTTCTAGCAGTCATAAGCAAGGGAGATCTGAATGAAATACTATGATGGGTTCAATGATAAGGGATGAACCCTTATGAGTGGCTTGGTCTCCCATGAGATTTCTGTCATGTATTGGGAAAATATATGTGATGCTAGACCACACCACTGAAAACTCGTGAAAGAGAGAGGGTGAGCCTGCGTGGGTGGAAGGAAGCACTTCTGTCTCTTCACCACAACCAAGAGACAAAAGACAAAGAAGTACTATGGTGCTAAGCCTAAGTGTTACACCTTAATTCTTTGCTGCCAAGAGCACTTGGGTCCACATGCACAGCTATACATTAGGCTCTTATTCTGTCCATAACTTTTACACCCAGGTGCCTCTATACACTGATTCTATCGGTACTGGACAAGAATAGCTGCTGGACTTTTCAGGACAACCTAGCTATATGGATCTTGAAAAAAATCTTCCATCTAGTTGCATGAGTGAAATTGACTTTCCTTAATTAGATTTTTAAGACCCCAAGGTCTTACCCTGAGGATATTTATTGCTCAGTCTCTGCCAGTTCTACACCCTAGAACCACTAGAAAACACTGAGGATGCATACAAAAGATGCACAGCCCTGGCTGGTTAGAATATATGCATCAAAATATTTCCCACTGTGAATGTGTAACTAGCTTTTAGCTTGGAGCATGGCACTAAGCACAATTTATGTACAGTCTAAATCATCTCTCATACCACTGTTAAGCTTCATTCTTCTATGCCTGTGTGAATAGGAGAATGCTTCCTTCAGGTGTAGGTTCTCTGTTTAACGTTTGTTGAGATGAGCATCTGTGGCTGAGAAGCACACGGAATTTGGAGTAGGAAAGTAGCATTCTGTATGTGCTTTAATGATTATGAAAAATATATATATTTTGGAGAGACTATATTCTGAAGGCGTCAGGGGCCAGTTGAGTTGCTGTTATTGCATACTCTTGCTTTGTTCCAATACTGCTCCGTGGATTCTTGTGATCAGCTCTGCAACACTCTTATGAGCACAAAGAAATAAGAATAAAGCTGTTTAGTTTGTAAACTGGAGAAGGACAAATGATACTCTCATACTATTTCAGCCAAATAGTTCCCCCTTATACTCTGCCATGATTCTTGTGTTTTGATGTGATTATTTTACACTGGGGAGTCAGCTTTAGGGAAGTAGCCATTTTCCTTCCACTGTATTTCTGCGCACAAAACTTTATGACTACAAGGTCAGAGCAGTTGTTAGGGAACTGGTTTTTGATTTGGTATTAGTCTCACATTTTTCTTTCGTATAGACTTCAGCCCTCATTAGGCCCTTTTTTTTCCCAATTGAAGTGGTTTTTATCTCATTTTCCCAACAAATCAATCAATCAGGACCCATTCCTATGAATACAGAATATCCATGGAAGAAAATATTGATCTCTGCTTAGTTCTGCTTAGTTCTTTCTCATTATCCAGTTTTCTATCAGATGCTAAACAGAAACTAATAGGATTACAAAGACATTTCTTGTATTTTGCTTTTCAGTGCTGAAGAATAGAGACTTATACAGGTATTGGGAGTCATTATTCACTCTGGTCAAAGGGTGCAGTTGCCTTGCAATGATTACTTGCCATGTGGAAATATTTGTATTTCCTGCTGTGTTAATTACTGTTACTAGTATGGCCCAGAAGACAGGTAGCAGCTCTCACAAAGTCACTTGTTAGCCAGTCAGATTATTATAGGGAGTGAAAGGCAGCCAAATCATTTTAATAGGATTTGTTGCTGTTCCAGAAAATAAAAGATTTCAGAAACAAAAATAGACCACTTAGAATCTTGCTTGTTTTCCCTGCTAACACTGCTGCCTGTTGTGCACAAATATCTGTACTGGCATGAGATCAGGGTCAGGGCTGCTAAAGGTAGCTACATGATGAGGAAGAAACACAGGACAAAATAAAAAAGACTCGAGATTTACTCATTAACATGGAAAGTGGACTACTCCTCTTATGTAAAAAGGAGTCCCAAATCAAACTTAAAAAAATGTAGGCCCATTCCCTTGTATTATTTATTACATTTCCTGAGGACCACTCATTTTTTGGGTGTTCTGCATGTGTGAATTTTTACTTGTGGCTGTTATGCTTAAGCATCTCCTTCCATTCCAATAGTTCTACTTTTCCCTCTCTCCTTCTGGTAGCTGGGTACCAAAGAACTCCACCATGGCAGAGTCCCAGTGGGCACTGTTACCTCTGATAGTTCAGCCTTTGCGGAAATAGGATAAGACACCTGTCCTCTATGGGGGAAAAGTGTTGGATCATGCACCATCTTAGCCCATTTCAGCTGAAATTCTTGTTTCAAATTTCTCCCCATAAACTGTTTTAATTCAAACACAAACTCCCACTTTCTCCAGTGATCAGATGAGCTGTTGAGCATAGTCTAATATTGCAAGTTATAGTGAAATACGTGATAACACAGCACACTTGACTTGAGGCTGGAGTTTCTCAGCAATAAACATTTTTTGCTTTGTGCAATGAACACAAAATCCTTGGCCTTAGTTGTATGTAGTAACTGCAATTTATTCAACAGCTGTCATACTGTGCATAGTGCCTATTGCCATTATAAACCCAGTAAATATGGGGTTAGAACACTTAGCGAACGTACAAAACCAGTAAGAAATATACAGGGGGTTATTTTATTACCTTGGTTACCCATGCAAGCATTTTCTGTTTAAAGTAGGCACACAGTAGTTGAGTTGTACAGCTGAAAAGCGAAACACAAGAGGGCAGGTAGTTATCAGCCTGGTGTTTCAAGCATCTTGATTTTCAAACTACTTAGAGACACAGCAAAACTTGAAATTTATGGACTCCACAGAAATATGGATCTAGCTTAGCCTTTTTCTTCTCAAATGTAAGCTAAAAGTAGAAATAAACACTTACAATACATTTCTTGGCATTAATATCTTTGCAAATGCAGCAATCTTCCTGCATCAGGGCAAGATGCACCATTTTAGAACAGTTAACAGAAAAGAACACAAAATGTTTATAGGAAATATCTGTTATTTTCAATTAATTTATTTGCAAATGTGATATTCAAAGGCTGTATGCTTTTCTCATTATACTCTCTCCCTTACTTTAGATTCTGTACTCTCTGACATAGATTTTATCTTGTTATTTTCCAAGGCAATATGTATCTACGTATCACCTCTTCGAGTAATAATTCAGTGATCATCCGCTGAGACTTTCTTATTTCTGTGATTCATACTGTAGAGTTGTCACACAATTAGTAGTTGGGTTTAAATCATTCTGAATATTGGCTCTTTTAAGAAACAAGATTTAAGTTCTTGGATGTCTGTTCAGTACTTTGCTTTGGTTTTATAGAGAAATGGGAATGGCAAACATTTCTTTGCTCAAGCGTAAAACCAGAGTAAGCTCCAAAGTTCCAAGTAGACATACAATTTTTGAAATGTTATATAACTTAAGAATCTTTTTTTTTTTTTCATAAGAGAGGAAAACCCACAAAACGTCAGTGATTCCTTATCCAGGAAAGAAAAAAATCACTATATATATCAGATATGTAAAAATACTTTTAAGGATAAAAAATAAAAACATTTTAGGGATAATACTGAAAATAACTAAAATAAATGAAAGAAACAGTTTAAGTGAAAATGGTGAGAAAAAGTGTTCACAAAAATACGTCAGCAATTGCAATACTGACTTTCAGCTTCTTAATCTAATTTTCGTTTGTCACTCAAAGCAGGCTTTGGAGACAAAGTTAGGTATCTCCAAAAATGGTCACGTCACAGAATCCAGAAAGAGTTGATAAATCCCAAAAGAAAAGATTATTTCTTCCTTTTAAAAATGAGAAGGAAAATTCAAAGTAAAAAAAAACTATTTCAAATTATTATTTCAAAAATCAAATATTTTTTAAATGAGACCAGTGCTGGCAAATAAACTAGTCTGTGTTCTTGATTCCTTGCTCATTCTCAGTCTTCTATCTGCATCCTTTGCCAAGGACTGAGAAAAAAGTTGAATCAAAAAAACTGGTCAGAGAATGTGTTGAGTTGGAAGGGACCCATCAGGATCACGAAGTCCAACTCCTGGCCTGGCACAGGACATCCCAAGACTAACAACATGCTCCTGAGAGGGTTGTCCAAAAGCTCGCTGAACTCAGACAGGCTGGTGCTGTGACCAGTTCTCTGGGAGCCTGTGCCGGTGCCCAACCACCCTCTGGGTGAAAAGCTTTTTTCCTAATAGCCAACCTAAACCTTTTTCTGACTCAGCTTCATGCCATTTCCTTGGATCCTGTCACTGGTCATGAGAGTGATGAGATCAGTGTCTGTCACTTTCCTTCCTTTCCTTCATGAAGAAGTTGCAAAAGCAGTGAGGTCTCCCCTCATTCTCCTCTTTTCCAGGCTAAACAGACCAAGTGACCTCAGCCACTGCTCATATGGCTTCCCTTCATGGCCCTTCACTATCCTTGTTGCCCTCCTTTGGGTACTCTCTAACAGTTTAATGTCTTCTTTATATTGGGGCACCCAAAACTGCCCCCAGCACTCGAGGTGAAGCTGCCCCAGTGCAGAGCAGAGCAGGACAATCCCCTCCCTTGCCCAGCTGTCAGTGCTGGGCCTGATGCCCCCCAGGACAGGGTTGGCCCTCCTGGCTGCCAGGGCACTGCTGACTCAACTTTCTGTCAACCAGGACCCCCAGGTCCTTTTCCATGACACTGCTCTCCAGTATCTCATTGCCCAGTTGGTCTGCACATGCAGAGCTGCCCTGTCCCAGGTACAAAATACAAAATTTTCACTTGTTAAACTTCGTACGGTTGGCGATTGCCCATCTTTCTAATTTGTTGAGATCTGTCTGCAGGACTTTCCTATCTTCCAGAAAGTCAACAGCTCCTCCCAATTTAGTATTGTCAGCAAACCATGTGAAATTAGGAACAGCGAAGTGTTGTGTAAGTTGCCTGGTGCATATTTGAGTTTAAAAATACAAATAACAGGAGCAACAGATGCCAACATATAAATTAGTTCTTCTAATACTAATTTCAACCAAGTAAAAGAAATGTAGTCAAAACTGTGATTGGTGAATTTGTATTACTGCACACATGAAAGTCATAAGTGGCAATAACCATTATTAAATTGCTTTGTAATATGATTTTTTAAAATTTCCAGCTGAAGTTTCTACAATTACTAATTGAAGGAAATTAACTAGGCATGACTGTTAGAAACAAAAACCATTTTTAAATTGATCTTAAAAATTATATAATGATTTTTCTTGTTCAGCTTTGTTGGCCTGTCTCTTATCAACCTTTCCTTGTTGTTCCTAGAGGCTATTCTCATATTTCATATTGATCTCCAGAAAAACTGCATATACTTTGGTAACAAAATGTGATGAGACCCAGAGTTCAGAATATAACAGCAGATTGGAAACAAAGATTGCTTTGTGGTGATTTTCAGTATACTTCCTACTAGCAAATTGAATAAAACCATGGAATCCTCTTCTGTAAATTGAGCAGGAATGATTTGCAACATGTGATTGTCATGTTGATTTGAAAATACATTTTTTTCAGTATGTTTCCTTGAGTTTGAAATGGGAAGACTCAGAAAAACTGAAGACAGTCCCACAGAAAGGAGCCATGCAAGGTGTCACCATGGCCAAATAATCTTTCAGATGCCTGACACAACAGATTGAAATACCCTTCCTTAGAGTCGATCCTGTGTAATTTTCCTGAGCTTGTGTATTACAATTACGCAGGTGAGGGTGAATACTGAGACTGATGAGGGGCTGTTAACATCCTGGTTGTGAGAGCCCATTCATATAAATTTGTAAATGAAATGTTCACAGAGGTCAGAAACCACAGCAATTATATTATGTGCAGAGAGGCAACTTTGGTAGGCACTTAAAAGGAAGCTATTGCTGAAAGCAAGGGAGAACACAAAATAAACAAGAAGAAACCTGTAAAAAAAAGTCAGAATGAAGCCTTAAGGGAAAGCTGGTAAACATGACAGTGTGATAAGTGATCTAATTTGTATCTGAGATTTGCATCGAAGACCTTTCATAGTTGTGCTAACTTTCTTCATGATATTTAGGCATAGAGAAGATTCATGTCTCTGTATGAGATCACCTGGGAAGCTAGAGATACTTGTACAAACCACAAAGATAGTGTTTTTCTTACTACTATGTTTAGAGGAAGGCTCAGTGTCTGGTTTGAGCTGCATACATAGAGTTTGGACAGGTGAACTTATGTGAGTTGATTGTGTTTTAAAGTGAAATACTACATTTGCATTCTTTAAGAAGAGAAAAAAATCAAACAATAAGGAATAGTTTAGAAGCTATTTAAACACTTGTCTTAGTAGAGTACAAGGTAAGAAGAGAAAAGGCTAAAAATGTGGCTTTTGCTTTATTAGAATGTGGAAAAAAAAATTTTGCCGGGGAGTTAAATTAAGAATGGACTAAATCATACTTGTAGCCTGAGAAAATGAAATTGACAGAGTAGGTTTCTGCATATATGAACCCTACTCATAATTGTATCCAAGACAGGGGCCTTCACCTTAGGGGACTCAAAAATGTGAAGTTAATGTTTGCCAGGAATATATAAGCTTTTTGAAAAGTATCCTGAAAAAAATGCAAGGACTAAAGAGTGCTTAAGAGGGTATTGTATGAAAAACTCTATGGAAACTCTGACAATATCTTTCAAAATACTTCAGAGATATGAGATGTGTATGCTGTTTCAAAAAGAAAACATTACTTCAGGAATGTACTTCAACATAATGTAAGATTATGTTTCCTAGCTGCTCAGGGATGAATCAGTGAAGTCAGAGATGTTTCAGCAACAGAAAGTCTACTTCTGTAAAGAGGAAAATCAGATTTCTCACTGCAGTTCACTGCCAGAATTTTAGCAATAAGTTTCCTTTAGCATATCAAAACCAGCAACATTGGTACTGTTTTATGGGATTTTCCTTGGCCTTATATGTACATAAAACATATGAAATGTAATCTTATTTTTGAATATGTTGGTAAACAATAAAACAAATATATGCTTTACATTACCAAGCTGAAAAACAATAAGGTACAGCCTGCTTGATATAAAAACCAGTTAATGGAGACTTTCAAGTACTTCTAAATCTAAAGGCTGATAGAATATTTTATTATTTAAAAAAATATATTTGGTGAAGTACCTGTCTGCTAGAAATGCATTGTCAAATAATATATGTTTCTTCCCCCTTTCATCATACTTTATTTTTTCACAGAAACATTGTCCTTGTACAGATGCAAATCATGCAAGAGAGAAAGGAAAAAAAAATAATCAGTGCTCTCTCCTGAGACAAGACTAATTTCTACCTTTCTAGAGAGAGAAAAAAATCATTCTTATCTTTCAAAAAACAGCTAAACTTATCCAGAAAAAATATTTTGGTGTCTCTTGCATGTGGCAAGTGCAAAGTCCTGCTGGTTTGAAAAAACATAACGCCTAGGAGTATTTTATTTCAGTCTGTGTTTAGGAGCTTCTCCCCAGACATGTTTTGTAATGTGACTTGCCTGTTTTCCAAGATACTCTCTTCAGCTTAGAGTCATCAGTTGAAAATAATGGCTGTTTTTTCTTCATACGTACATTTTGCTCAACACAATGATTCTGAACTCCTGGCAGTAAGATCAAAGAGATCTTTGACAATTCATGCCTCTTGCTTAGCATGTAAAAAGCTCACAGCAACTTCTGAAGGTTAACTATTAGGTCTGCCTAATTCAACTACAAGCATGGAGAAAAAGGGCCCCAATGGTGAGATTTTTTTTAAAATTAGTTTTCTCTCTTCTTAATTTCCATTGTGAGAAGAAGCTGCTTACAAAGTTGACAAAATTTATTATTTGACCAGAAAGGGGAAATGACTAAAATAAAAGTTTGGTTTGAGATCTTTTTTCTTCCCCTCTTTTGCCCCCTTTTACCTTGCTGGAGCAACACAGCATAGTTTCTGTTTTGTTAAATCTAGACTTGAAGAAATTTGAATTCTCATACCTGTTTCTTATCTGATCAGATAACGCCTGAAGTATTGTTCACTCTGTCAAACTTTTGAGTTGCCTTTTTTTTTAAACCACTTTTTTTTCTGGTTTTGTTCAAGAGCTAAAGGTGTAATTTCTGTTACACTCTAGAGGTACCTCTGCTATCAGCTATATCAAATCTTATTACTGATCTCATTAAACTAATGTAATTAGGAAGGCCTGTGTTATATGTAATCTGAGTGTTGATGCTATGGAAAAGGACCCTTAAAAACCTTCTAACTTATGAAGTTGACAGAAGCTCAAGTAGTAGCCTAGTATATAATTTAGCTATTAAATTCCATGAATTCTGACTTTTTATTGTACTGCATCTTGGAAAGTCTTTGCACCTGTATGAAGTGAATGCCAAATGTTGTCATCATGAGGCTGGTTTTAACAGTGCATTTCTTTGTCTTATTTTGCACTGTAATGTAGCCTAGTGCAACATAAATCTATGCAACTTTTCAGGGTTTTGTTCTTCTAAGCTGCCAGCATTCACAAAGGATAAAATACAAAAACACCTGTGTTTAGCAGCATTTGGTTCTGATAATGATAATTATTTGCTGACAAGAAAATTTCCATTATCACTTCCGACTTGAAAATAACAGGACAAGTCTGAACTGCATATAAGAGCTCATACAGTAGTATAAATGTAAATAAAAAAATGCCCAGAATTCTCATGATCCACAATTTTTGTCAAGCTGCCATAGTGCTACCCACCAGATCTTCAGTTTGTCCAAACTGGCTCTGTACTGTTGAATTTGTAATGATTTTGTTGGTTAAATTCTGATCCAGGATATGCAAAAAGTTAAAAAAAACAAAGTTCAAATAGGTTGAAAGTTTCATTGCATGCAAAGGCACAATTTACGTACAAAATTATGAAAAAGATCTAAATACTTCAATCTGTATTGATACCTGCTCAAAAGCTCTAGGATGAACATCCTTAGGGAATGTAAAAAAATCACAAAGGATGGGTTACTGAGCAGGTGGATTTCGAAGGCCCACTGAAGTCTAACTTAATTCCTGAAACAAAACAGTCAGCCCTCTGATACCATCCTGGGGAGGAGCCTTGGCTCTCTGCTAAAGGTTTGATTTTCTGCTGGATTAACTGGGGACTGCAAGATTGCCTCAAGAATCCTAACAATAATTTGGGCCTTTTTTGGAGATGCTTAAGTTATTCTGCCACCGTCTTCCCAATTTATTTATTATGGTTAAGAAATTCTTCTCTATCATTAGCTCTTTTTTTTATTGTTAGTCTTGGGCAAAGGATCTAACCTAATCACTGTTTGTGCCTGCTGACTCAGAGACTTTGATAAAATAAATTACTGTGATAGAATTGGCCTAAAGCTCTTCTTCTTACTAGCATGCCAAACGATCTTAGAGCTACCTAAGCTATTTTTGTGATAGCCTACTTATCCTATTACAGATCTAACTCCTCACACATACTATTGCAATTTGAAGCAGGACTTCAGTGAAAATCAAAGCAGGGCCACTGACTTCAATTAATCTACATTGACTTAGATCTACTAAATGTCAGGTACAATATTGACAATTTTTAGACATTTAATGCAAGAAATTCTATGGTTCTCTTATATATAAATATATATATATATTTATAGAATTGATGTAAAATATTTGTAACTTGTTCATGAACATCCATTATTTCCATCCATTCTTTCTCCTTCTGAAATATCTAAGGAAATGAAAGCAGCTGGTATTGCAGAATCCTCACGGTACTGTCCAGTTATGATCTCTGGACCTCAAAGCTTTCACAGTAAAGCAAACAAAAAGGATATATTACCTTTAAATCCAACAGAGGCAGGAATGTTTTTTTAAAAAGCATTTAATTTAATCTTGGCAAAAGAGATTAGAAAAGGGAAGCAGCTGCAACTGAAATATCTATATTGATTCATCAGGCATACCCTAAAAACAGGGAATAAAGTGTGCAGCTCAGCATGCCAATGTTCAGAATTTTGTATTCTTCTAACAGTGAAATCTTTGGGAGGCTTATATTTTAAACTCCCTGAGAGGGTGCACTAAACTTACCTCAAAAATATGGGTAACAGTGCAGTAGAATAGCAAGCAGCTGTGCATTCCAATATGTTCAGCAATTATGTTCTGATAACTCCCCAGCTTTTCTTCAGACACCTTTGATCTATGCGATTGTTTTCAGAGGCAATCTATAGAGTCATGCTACATCATGACTTCAGTCTTCATTTTTTCCCATGTGGTAAGTGTAGTCTGAAGCATATTGGCATTCCTAGCAAGGAACCCCCGTCAGAAAAAGGAGGGCAGGGGTGAAGGGAGGAAGGATGATAACTCCTTTTCAAGCTTTGTCTCCCCTGGCAATGTTGATGCAACTGGCTTTGCAGACTTAGACTTGAGCATGAGCACAACTGTTAAAGGCAGTACAAATAAGCTGCTGTGAGTCTTTCAGAGTGACAGTAACACACAAGTAATATTTGTCTGGAATAATAATGTTTTTTCTCTTTTTTGATCTTTTTTTAGCAATATACATCTGCCTACAAATGGTGAAATTTTTTACCTAATTTTCTTTTTTGTGATAGTAAATTGCAAGGCTAAAAATTCATAGAGATCATAGCAGAAGATGGGTTTTGACAGAGAAGTTGTTACCAATATAAGAACTGAAGAAAAATAATCAGCTACCTTATAATAAGTGGAACTGGAGTAAAAACACAAAGACCCAGCACCAGAGAGGAAAGAACTAGCTAGATACTTCTTTTCTAAGACTGATCCAAATATTTCTGTGGTATTAATTTGAGTCAATGCATTGAAAGTAAAAATTTCCTATCTTGCCCACAAATGTTAACTGTCATGGGCCAAGACACTATCACTGTTTTAGCGCTGGATTTAATTTCAAGATGCTAGGTCATAGTAAAGTGTAACTAAGGGGATTTTCTGTGTTTCAGGGGAAAAAATAGGAAAGCTATTTAATTTTGATGTAGTTGCAATGCATAGGAATTTTGATCTTCCCTAAGAAACTTGGGTCTCTCCAAAAGCATGTATCAACTGCTTAAAACTGTGATGTCATTACTTTATTTCAATTTGAATTTACTTCAGATGTCTTCCCTTCATTGACAGAGTGGGTTGACAGAGGGTGTGAATAGAGAACTGTTGACTGAGTGTGAAATGAGTTCAAACATTGGCCAGAGGGTGTGCTGCTTGTCTCCTGTTTTGTGGATAAACAGTCTCATTGGGTGAGTAATTTAGTTGCACTGTGGATCTTTGAGTGATAAGGCTGTTTACCTTCCTCATTCATTTTGATGTCTTTAATCCTGCGTCACACAACTCCACAGATCACAGATTAGTACCTTAAATCACTGCTGTGTAATACACTACTATTTCCTGACAACCAAACCGACTTCAAAAAAATACTTTGGGACAAACAAGGAGTGTCTGGATGTATGATGGAGGTAGGAGTGAAGTACTTTTGAAGGGTGGCAAAACAAAGCTCAATGAAGTACTGCGTTTTGAAATAAGATTAAGATTCTTGACTGTTCAAAATCATTTGGCAGATCCATTATTTTTTCTAAAGATACTTTCATGGGACTTTAAAGAGTGTCAATTTGAATTATCAAAATAGGGTTTTTTTCTAACAGTTTATGGTAGACTAGGAGCAGGCACAATTAGAAGTAGTCCGTCTGTGTCATTATATTTATTTGTCCATGGAAGATAATTTAGATTTACCAAAATCAGTGGCAGGACTTGAACCCAGCACTGGAAATTCTTTCAGCATTCCATGACAGTTATTCCAATGCCTTTGTTTTACAGAGAAATTGTTAGTAATGACTTGAAGTGAATAATAAAATACAGAGGAGCCTTTACTACTACACACAAGGTTGAACACTGCAATGAGAAGACTTACAAAAAACACTGCTCAGTTTCAGACTGATCTCTTGATCAGTGTCAGACTGATCTCTCTGTTAGTACGAGATAGGTATGTGTTAAAGTGTTAAGTTTGTACTTTTCTATCTCCTTGAAGATGTTTTAGGATTCTTTAATATCTGTTTGATAAATATGCCTGAGAAAATGATATGGAGGATAATATATCAATCTGTTTTGTTCTCTTAAGTTGTGCTGCCTTTGAAGTTTTCCAGTCTTTTAAATATTTGCATCTTTTTAATTGCAAAGCAAATTAGACCAGCAGAGAGATTCTGCTAAGAAAATGAAGCATTTTGTTTGTTTTAACGTCTGTGGAAAACAGAGTACTACAGCCTAATTTTGGTATTTGGCTTTTTGAAAGAAAAACAAAGCAAAATTTTATCAGCCAGTTCTTCCAGGATACTTGGGGTTTTAAATAGTGTCTCACCCACCTAGTCAGGACAGTCCACAATAGTCTTTAACACAGATATTCAGCATAGAATACAACTGATTATTTATGATAACTTACAGTATAACAGTTGTCAATATTGTGATAAAAAAGTATATAAAGACTTGCAAGTCATTCACCAATTACAAAAGACTACTGAAAGCAAAACCCTGATTTTTTTCCAAATTCAGGATCGTTTATGTCATGATTCATTTATAATTGGTATTAGTCTAAACTTCAAGTCTAGATTTATTTTTCCTTGTCTCTCTATCAGAAAATTTCAGCATTCAATCATCTGTAATTTACAGAGGAACACTGTGTAGCCTGCATTAAGTGCCATCTTTTGAGAATGGGGATGGCATAAACTTTGATCTCCATGGGGTAAATCTGTAAATCTAGGCACGGTGGTAAACAACTGGTATTTCCTGTGTTAGGTACAGCTTGTCTTGCCTTATAGTGACAGAAACCTTGTGTCCACAGTGGATACTCTGAGTTTTTTGCATGATAATGTATATAAAGTTTAGAAAGAGGTGAAGGAACACTCCTGGCTTAAATACATATAGCTGAGTCAGGAATTTATTGTTGTCTGTAGGGGGTTTCTGGGGATGTTTCCCATCCATGTAATATAGACATCTATACCTCAAACACCTAAATGAACCACAAGTACTAATTTAATCTACTCCTTACAGTCCCTAATAAAACTTGTTTTACATACCTAACTATGATCAAGGTTAGTTACATAGGTTTCCCCTTTTGTTGTAGGAGAAACCTGCATAGGGAGGCTATCCACCTAAGACGGTCTACATTGTCATATTGAGTCAGTGGCAGAAGCATCTAAAGAGAGATCTATGTTGTTCTGAAGTAGGCTGTGCTCCTTAACTCTTGTTTGTCTAAATAAGTGATCCAGTCAGAGCATGCTGTCTCTCCCTTTTCTTCCCCCTCTTGGTTGTGCTTTCTGTGGAAACAGAGCACACTACAGATATAGGCCTTATCCTGATAAAGGGTTGGGGCACAGACAGGAGGCGCACCCACTCATGTGTGTTAGATATTGCCAGTCTCCCTTGTCTGTGGTGCTGTGGTTTAGACTAGATGCCTCATCTTTAAATCTTTGAAGCTTTATAAGAAGAGTATCTTTCCAAATAGTAATCTCTTGCATCTTTTCCTTTGGGCTGTGGTTGGATTCTGGAGTTAGGTTGTGTTTTTCTCTCTTTGCCTTCCTGTTTGAAGAGCTGAGGCTGGCATTTAGATCTCAATATAAACAAAGCTGATTCAGAACTTTTCATAGCCAACTTCACCCTTTGGGCTCCTGAAACTGGAAAACATCATCTCTGATTCAGCTATCTGATACATTCCATAATCATCTCATCCACTAGCTTATGGTCCTTATTTCTTTAGATTATGCAATATAAATGTTATAATGTTTATCTCTTAGCTTTTAAATATTTAGGTGTCTGGTAGGTTGATTAAGAATATTCAAAAAAACCCTCACTCCTCAATTGGACCTTTATCCTCTTAAGGAACAGCAGCTATTTAGGTCCTCCCAAGCTGTGGCTTATAAATCAGAATTGTAAGAATAATAGATCACACCTTTTCCTGACTTGATTTTTCTGTTTATTCTATCTGCCAGTCCTTGTCTTTCATGTCCCAGATTTGGGTATAATTACTTCAGCTTTAAAATTCCATCAGTTCCATCAGTTCTAAAATTCTATTCATGAAAGGATATACCTGCTCTTTTATCCCCTGTATTCTGAATAATAACCATTCCACCATTCTCTTCTCCAGCCAAGGAGATCTTTTTCTTTCCACATTTCACAACATTTTTGTATTTTCTGTTTACTGCTTCCTACATTTCATCGTAGTTTACAGCATAATTGACACCCTTTTCATGCCTCATTACACAGATTTATTTTCTATTTCCATGCTAATTTCCTGAAATGTTCTGACTCTTGGTGTCCAGACACCCTACTTTGAGGATGTGTAGGTCTAGAGGTTTACCTGCTTTAGCTGCCAAAAATCACAGAATATCGTGAGTTTGGAAGGACCCATAAGGATCATCAACTATAAATGTATGTGTCCAGATGGCAAAAACAAAGCTTTGATATTGATAGAATAAATCTTAAATTAATATGAACCCCTAAATATGAATATCACAGTTGACAGTTGACAACAATATCTCAGTGGGATGTATATGTAGGCTGAAAGTAAGCTTGTGCAGAAAGTAGATACTTCATATGGTTTAACATATGTTAATTTAATGAATTTGTGCCTTGCAAGATAAAAGTATGACTTGTACTATATTTTGTTTTCATCCTATGTGGTAAATGGTGATAAATTTTTTCCTCCCTCTGTGCAGCCTCTTAATTTAACTTCGATGGTGGAATGCATTTGGACATTAAGTTTCCCTTGCACAATCAGATGAAATTAGAAATAAACCCCTAAAATTTGAATACCTATATATATCTATATAAATTCTATGTGTGGAAGACCATATGACTACAATAACCTTTTCCAGGTAACAGAAAATTATCCATGCTTATTACTGGAGCTGGTCTAAACTTGCCTATTAAGGACAACTCTACGATTACACGTGGCACCTTGTGGGTTTCAGAGTAAATTCCCTAAACTAGCCTTCCCTTCTTACTATGTCACACATATCTATGTGAAAGCAAAGGAAGTTGATCCATTTTCAGCAAATCAAATGGTTATTTTGAAACAATCAGCTTCTAAAATCAGTAGCTATTTCATTGGTTTTATTTGCACACCCATAAAAGGAAGGAAGGATAAAGAAGCCTCCCACAAATATGGTCTGAGTTCACCTCTCTCTTCCAAAAGAAATTAAATAATCAGTTTCAGAACACCTCTATTAGGAGAGTTCTCCTTGTTTCTGTTTCACTAGACTGTAAGATTAAGTAATGGTTTACATTAAAAAATGAATTAAAAAGTCACAAAATAGTCATAAAAAGTCATAAAATGCTGCAAAGTCCTGCTCAGTAGCATTTGCATTATTCAACACAGTAGAAGATAGCAACACACAGCACCCACAGATATATTAAGACATTTTTATTTACCAGTTATGTAGGAAGTCTTCTCAAATGTGGGTGTGAATAAGACCAGATTTATAGCAGAAGAAAAATAATTCTGAACAGATGAATTATTATTCTGGGTATACGCAAAATCTTATTCAGAATCCCAAACCATCTTCTTATATGCTGAATTCCTGTAGGAAGAATTCAAAGTATGTTTGAGAGTGGTGCAAGTGTAAGGGTCTATGTTTAAATATAAATACCATCTGTCTCTCTCTCCCTCTCTCTCTCTGTCTTTGACCATCCATCCATTCACATGAACACTCCATGAATGTATTTCCAAATATGTTGATGGCCAAGCATTGAACTTCAGTGTGCATTTGTGTGAAATCAGTCACCATGTGAATTTATATAGTACAAGGAATTTCTGCATATGGAAGAGCCAAGGCCTGTTTTCCAAAGGGCCTTTTCTGTAGTGTTGAACAGTTGTTAATGTATCCTGGGGTCACAAAACACCTACTCTTTTCACTCCAGAGATCAGCCTTGCTTCTAGGTAGGCAGCTAATGTATGTTGCTCTTTATCTACTACATAATGCCTCCAACAGCTCTCCAACCTACACTCTGTGGAACAGAGGATTTCGTGGAATGGGGAGCCATCCTGAGCTAGTGGCCAGCTGTTTGAGCCATCTTCTGCTGGCTGTAGCTGACATCCTCAATAATAAGATCCTAGGAGCATTAATATTCTCATTAAAAGTGAAAATCACAGCAGCATGTGCAAAATAGTTCAACAGGGAGACTTAAATTTTCAAGTGCAGTTATTTTGAGAATCCAATAAATGAAAAAGACTAAACATAAAGGAATTTCGGAAGGATGATGACAACCTTAGTTCTTACTATGGTTACATTATATATTGGATTTTGTGTTATGTAATTATATTATGAAACATTAGAAATTAAAATATCTGTCAAGAAAACTTTTATCTCAATGAAATGTCTTCATTCGGAAAGTATTTGTTAAAAATACAAATATGCTAGAATGTTATACTACTGTTTTTTAGTACTCATATATAATAAATACTCAGCTATGTTAATATTCGATACATTTATATTTATAAGACCTATAAATTGCATCAAGTTTCTATAACTCCCATACAAGTCTCATCTTGTTGGGTTTTTTTGAAAGTACATATTTTTTTACCACCTCAAATCCCTCTTACTTTACATGTCTCAAAAGTGAAACACATGTATTTCCTTTGCTCTAATCTGAGTACTAATTTTTTTCTGTGGTGCAAATTGATAGTTCAAAAATTGATTTGGTTCTTTCCCTCTACCTGTGCCATTTCAAGGGATAATGTCCCTTATATTTGCACAGTTTGTGGCAATTACAAAAAACAATTCTAAGCAAATAGTGGACATTGTCTTTAGCCTTGCAATAAAATTTAATACCTAAAAGTATAAATTGCATGATCTGTATGACCAGCAGGCTCTGTTCTGATTAGCATCTAATTACAGTCCAAATCCTTAATTATGTGGACTCTTTTTCACCCTGTATCAATAGGAACAGTAAGACACACTTCTCCTCGTGGTGTACCTAGTTAGAGTTTAATTCTGTGAGGAAGAATACGCAGTGGAGTTCATTTTCTACATTTTGCTGATGACCTTGAGCTATGCTCCAGTGGTTTACTATGCTCAGATCTCTACAAAGGATCAAAGCTTCCAATTCTGTTACTCTGCAGACAAAGAAAAAAGACAAACTATTTTTGTAAACTTCTCTTTCATTTCTCCATATAATTGTCTATTCCTATTTATGTAAACATGGATTTGAAAGTTTTCAATGAGTAGAAACAAAACCTCTGAATCCTAAACTACAGCTTTGTACACGTCTGGGATTCACCCATAGTGTTGTTCCTTCCTTTGCAATACTCTGCTGAATGAAATTTATTGATTCTGTACACTGGACACACACAGGAGTCATGGGGAATTATAAGAAGCCAGGCACTCTCTGAGTAGATTCTGGTACACACACTTGCCAAATGTTAGAGCATTTGAAAATTAAAAATGGCTTGTGAAGCTCTAAGTGAGTGAGTACACAGTCTGAATCGAACAATACTGCCTTCGTTTTTTGCTAGATATTCCGCATAAGTCTAGTGAATAACTGCTATTGTATTATTCCTTAGGAGAAGACCAGACCCTGAGTTATCTGGCTGACTAGTTGATTTTTAGTTCTCAATCAATATCTATCCAGGCAATACTGAACATTCTTTATTTAGACAGAAACTCCAGAAACCCATTAGACTGTTAAAGCTATGAAGCCCACAGATAAAAGCAACCCTCTTCATTATGTTTGAATTATTATCTCCCTAAAGTTCATTTTTCTTAATTTCAACGTTCCTGCATGCATGAAATTGGTACAATTTGTAGAGTGGGAGTTAGAGCCAGCAGTCTATAATTCCTCTCAAATGATAGGTCAGATGCTTGAAATTCAGCGCAGCATGATTGTAGTGTGTGAACTTATAAACAGCTGTCACCAGCTATCTGTACTTTTTTTAAAGAATCAAAGCAAAAATATCCTTCAAACCACCAATTTCACTTAAGGAGATTCAGCCTATAGAAAGGAAAGTATCTGTGTGGATGGTTTCCTTAAATTTCCTGTGATAGGAAACTATAAAATAAACATACCTTGCTAAAATGTTTGAATGAGGGAGCCAGGATCTCATACACTACCTGACATTCTCAATGTTGAAATGAACCTCTGCCAGAAGGTAGAAATTATAATATTATACCAGAATTGTTTGTGAAAAACTGTAAAATAATTTGTCAAAACCCACAAAGTTTGAAAAACTGTATGATTTTTCATTTCACTGAAAAACCATGGAATATCAAAAGTCTTATCTGTATGGAAAATTTGCCGAAGTACAAGAGGAGAAAAAAGTGTAGCTTAGTTTTTTTTTAAAAAAGAAAGACAAAAATTTAGGCTGGAATTTAAAAAATAGGAGTTTTAACAAGAATAATATCTGTCACAAAATACACAAATTTGAAGTCTAAATTGTGATAGTGGTGAAATCTTTGTGGAATTTTTGCATCCTTAATAAACAATTTTAATGTCAAATCGGCACCTTTGCTCAGTGACTGTATTTTCCATTCAAAGAATATCAAATTCACCTATTTTATGCTGTTTTTCCTTATCCATCTAATTTGTTTTACTATTATTAGGTCTTGAGAGCAGTTAAACAAAAAGGGAAGAAGTTCTCTCTTTTTGTGGGAGAGAGCAATTATAACTCTGAATGTTTGAAAGAATGCAGAAGAACCTGACTCACCTTTGAAAAGAAATACTTTAAATGTTAGTGTTAATATATTAACTTATAAACAGCTGTGTGAAATAGAGTGCTCACTGAAGTATTCTGATAAAAATCTCAAGTATCATTTACTCCTACAAGGGAGTAGAATCCGTGCCAGCATTTCCTTCTATTTTCTTAAAGCATAGCAAATGTTAAGGTTTCTTTCTGCTTCAGAAATGTTACTTTATATTCCTGTGAGTGGAAAAAAGACAAAATTCTTTCAGCTGACCTGCTTCTTGTGACTGTAGCTATTTCCGGGATATTTTTAACCTGAATATAACACAAACTGATGCTTTGTTCTTCAAGTAAAAGACTGTGGTCTGCCTTTATTTCTCATTCCAGTGGGAAACCTATGCTTTCTTAGTGGATTATCATAAATGCACTCAAAACTGCTCTAATGCTTAATACAAAGAGTACCTGGATATTTTCCATCATTATAAACAGCCCAGATGCCCATATTTAGAGCAGTGCAGTTCCCACATTTAAGGCATTTTTGGTATTTTCTGCTCCAAAAAGCTCTTTTATTCAATTAAAGCATAGACAGTCTTGAGGTTAAAAATGTGCTTTGCTACTTTTCCATTTCAGAAAAAAAAAAAGTGATTAACTTTGGTTTGCTAACAGGCTTTTGGCTGATTTTCTTTTAAAATACTGTTTTGTTGAGAAATTACGCTGCTTTGCTTTGAAGCAAGGAAATTAATTTCACTTTATCTAGTTTGTTAGAATTTTCATTATACAGATCACAAAATACAGTCTATTCTCTGAAAAATCAAGCTACATACAAGTTACAGTGGGAATCCTGAATTAGCCTAAATACCAGTTCTTTTGGACACAGTTGCCCATAAGAATATTTGTTGTTGTTATCAATTTTATGGTTATAATATCCTTTATCTTCCTTGTGACATAATCCCATTGTAACAATGGAAACTCCTCATTGAAATTAGTAGCTCTGAGTTCATAAGAGTGTTTGAATAGTTGGCTATATAAACCAACCTTCCAAAACAAAATGGACACAAAATATTGGATAGCTGCCCAGACAATACAATTCACCTGCACAATAAATAAGGCAGATCCCTGAAATGACTTATGGTCACGTAAATAAAGCATTTTATTTTAATACAGACCCAGTTTTCTTTATTACCCAGTTTGCTAATGTTTAAATGTCTGACATTTCAAAAGTAATTGCTTGTATTAAAACTTGAGGTTATGTCTTGTCTAATTTATACATTATATATATAATAATATTACAGAATTACATTTGCATAATAAATATAATTTTGTTTCATTATTCCCATGGTAAATGCTGTTGCACATAAAAACTGTGCTTATATGTCTCAGCACCATATGAAAGTAGCTAGTGTTTTGTAGTAGCTAGTTGTTTGTAAGCAAGCTTACAAAATTTCTTTCAATTTTGTGAGTTTAGTAGTATTTATGCTAGAATTTTAGACAGTTTAGGCTGTCTGAGTGGGGTGCATAATGTACTTTTAGAAAACACGTGCTTTCAAAGTTTGTGTTTCTGAATTTGGGAATAAGAAAATGCTGCTGTCATTTTCTGTACAATTTCTGTAGGAAATGAGTAGTTGATCTTCAGCTCACCTAGCTCTGTTGACACCTGCATCGCTGTAGTAATTAGGCCAGCTGAGAATCCAGCCCTTCTGAATGGATGGAAGGAAAGAAACACACCTGGATCTTACCTTTTTAGCAAAGAAAATACTAATATGATGTTCAAGTATAGTGTCATCAGAGAGTAAATGGTTTTGTTTCATTGAAGAATATTGTATATAGTTTAATCCAATTTATTTATACCAAATCATTTTCTTCAAGNTCAAACCATGACAACAAGGGATTATAGTACTATTATTTCTAGATTTTCCCATAAATTTTACTCTATCTTCTTTCTTTTTTCCCTTTTTTTCTGCTTAGAGCATCTTATCCTACTCTAGTAGAGCCTAATGAGTGTGGAAACAGACAAGCAGGCCAACCTCTTCCTGTGGCCAAAGAAAGGTTTTTCAGGAGAGCTAAAATATTCACTCTGGCCACAACTATGTTTAAAGAGACATTTTGCTTTGCAGAACTCACATCCCTTGAGTCAGGCACTCAGGTGCAGAGGAGACTAGTGAGTGAGAAGGCTGCAAAGCTAGTCTGTAGAAAAGGCTGCGGAAAGGTAGCCCCCCAGTTTCTTCCAGCAGCTTGTTTATTGGCTTGGAACATGGTGAGAAATCCAATCTGTGCAGTCTGACTTGGGCTCTCTCAGTTTTTCCTCTCTGATGATGACAGAAAGGGCAGCATGGACAAGAGCTGAGTTGTAGCAGTACTGACTAAAGAGTAGTGGGAGCTTGACTGTATTTTTGCCTCAGGTATTCCAATTTGGCTGTGGCTGGAACAAAAGTTTCCATGTACAGTAGAAGTGATCTTAGTACCAACCATCTAAATCCTTTGGCCAGTAGAAGGACACTTATAAGCAGGTGTATGGAGTGAGATGTCTTTGGATTTGTAGGCTGAATAGTGCCAACATATGCCATTGTATTTGGTAGGTAGCACTTACTGCTATTTAGGTCTTGTTGACCATGTGTACTTGATACAGAAGAAATTGAAGAGCCTTTGGTGCTAAGGGAGGCCAAAAAAAGTTTGGAGAAGGTACAGGTGGGGAAAAATAGAATGGAGAAATGCAAAACATGCAAATCTCTCGGTTTTGTGGAAGTATACTTTGTTGTCTTGAATGAACATACAGATTTACATAGGTGTGTGTGCATATTTGGCTTGCCTCAATTGATTTAAAGAATTGGTCTGCGGACCTGGAATCTGAGTCCAGTAATCTGCCCAGCATTCAATAGGCTGCCCAGATCTTTCAGGCAAGAAAGCAGTTTTGCTCAAGGGGGTTGCATTTGTCTGAAAGTAAAGAGCAAAAGAATTCTGATACACAACCTCACTTGCATTCATTAGAATTGTGGTCTCTGCATTCCACTCAGAATCTCAGGATTTGAAGTTGTTTTGTCTCTTCACAATTATTTTCATTTGGGTTCCTCTTTGATTGCCTTTTTTTTGTTGTTGTTGTTGGTTGTTTGTTTATAGAAACAACCACATAAGTGCATATGTGTAATGGATATCACTTCTGATTTTATTGGACTTTTGCTAAGTATTCTTCTTCACTGTGTAACTTTCTCCCTTTACCAGAAAACACTAAAACCAAAAAACTGCAAAATGTGTGGTATTGTATGATTAAGGTCCAAACTGCCTCGTGACATATTTCTTACAAAATCAAAACTTAAAGTTATTTTTTCTTTAGACTGTTAAGTAACTGTTCTTGAATCTGTTCCAGATGTGAAGGGCTATTCTTAGGAATGTGTTCAATATTTACGTGAATAAGATCTTAACCTTGGCTCTTTTTAAAAATACTTTTTCATATCTTCATTCCAAAGAAAATAAGTTATTATCATATACACAAAGGCTTGTTATATAAACCATTTTGGCCAGGTGAGCTGGATGATCTTTTGGAGAGTCTGAAATATTTGTTTGGTGTTTGTTTTCATACTAAAAGGGAAGGTCACAGAAAGCAGGGGCAAGGCCAGTTTCTGTCATAAGGTATAAATTTTCAGACTTGGTTTTCAGCACAAGGAAGAACTGGAAAAGGAATAAATTACTTACTTGAATTTAGAGGAAAATGTGTGTACACTGTCCAGGTACTTTAGGTGGCCTTGTGACTGTATACCTAATTGATGACTTGGGATCACAAACCATTTAATGATAAACATTTATTATTCAATATTAGAAACATATTTTTGCTAAAAGAAACAGCATTGTTAAGTCTAGTATAAATTAATAATCTTTGCTTTTCAGTGTTTCTCAACATTCTGTCTGGGTGTGCTAATATATAGGAGTGGAGAAATGAGTCTTCTGTGCAGTATCCTACAAGACAAAACATTTTTTCATATACATGATGAGAGACTGTGTCCTAAAGAGAGACAGACAAAGCAAAGGACTTCTGTGTAAGGAATTGTGAAGTAGAGGAATTATGTGTCACTCTGAAAATAACCGCTAAATATAATATGTCTTACTAAGTGTGTCACTTTTTCAATTGTAAGACCATGACAAAAGTGGACTTGTTGTCCACTTGAATCCCAGTGCAGTAAAATGAGATTTGAACAAAATTTCCTAGGTTACATAAAAACCCACACAGTGCAAATTCTTTTAGAATCTAGAAACACTCATCTAATATATGACAGTATGTACCATATAATCTCCATTATCCATGAGCTGCTTAAAAGAGGTATAGATTGTTTGTAAGAGCAGAAGAAGCCACTCTAGCTCCAGGCAGAGACAGGTTTAGTCAGCCATATTAATTTAGACATAGTCCTTCATAGAAGGGGCTACATTTTTTTCCAGGACCAAAAATCCACTCAGTGTGGTATTGCACAGCATAAAGCTGAATCTTAGCAAGTCCTATGGGTTTTAAGTTAGCATCTTAAACATTTCTGAATCATGCTACCAGGGCTAGGTATGCTGTGGAGGGTATGAGAATACCCCTATGTCATTTCATTTGAAGACTGTTTGGATTTAGCATGAACTTATCTGTATGCTCTAGTTATCACTACATTACCTTTTACTATTCTGGGTGTCAGGAAATTAGTTTTGGATCTGCAAAACTAGGCACAGATATTTGGGGCTGCACCTGAGCTAAGATCCCACTTCAGACCAAGAAGTTGGAAGGATGTGCCGATGCTTTCTTTATAAAAATTTTCTAAAATGTAGATGTGAGAAGTAAATTACATTATGAGAAGTGAAATCTGAATATTTTTGTTGCTGCTCAACATAGAATAAGACAAACTGTAAGGCATAAATCTATGCTATATCCCTAATATGCAATACATATTTACTGACATTGGTTTACTGGTTTACAAAATCCAGAGATATATGGAGTATACTAGAACTGATAATAAAGAGCAGTCTTTTCATGAAAGCTTTCAGGTGTACAGATAATCTCTACTCACTTGCACAGCATCTAATTGTCACAATTTTTAGAAGTTGAACTAATTGTTATATCAAGCAGACACACCCAATAGAAAAGTGGTTGCCCTGGTAGTCCACCCTTGGCCTGCCCCTTGGAGTCCCTCCAAAGGTTCTTGTCCTATATCTTGTTTTGTCTCCCAGGTGCTGGTGCAAAACAGGATATCCTTGTTAGAAATGCTTTTCCTTGAAAATAAGACAAGACAGAATATGCGAGAAAGGGAAGTGCCATTCTAAAGTGAGAAGGTGCTAAAAAATATACAGCTATACATATTAAAAATCCACAAAGTTAAAAATATATGAAAAAGCTGAAAACTTTGGGGCATCAGTGTTACTTATAAGATAAAGACCCAAGAAGCAAAAAAGTTAGTAGAGCTAAGCTATTGCAGAAACTATCTGCACATCTGCTTTGAGGTATTTTCAGGCATAAATGCATTGGTTTTCTCCAGGAGTAAATTGCCTTGAATTGCTTTGGAGGGAAGAGTAGGGCAATTGAAAATTTGCATGAGTGTTTCCGTCTGGACAAAAATTCCCTATTTTCTCAAGCCATTTTTGAGTTTCTCACAGGGTAAGAGCATCTGTCCTACAAACATATGTTAAGACATTTTGGGTTCTTTCATCACTAATCCATAAAAATATCCTCACATTCCATCTGGAAAATAATTCACATTCCTTTTTCTATTTAAAGCTGAATTAGAAATCATTAGAGGAAGAGAATTTGGGCGGCTGCTGCTGCAAAAAACCCAAAAACCAAATCAATGATAGTGTAATTATTCATAAGTATAGTTCATTATTCGGCCAGCTGCATACACAAGACATCACTGCCACTAATAGCTGTGAAAAAAAACACTTGATTTTCCTCAACACTTGTAGCTCAAACTATTTTGGATAAATCAGTGAAATTTGCATCTCTTGTGTCTTACATTTGTGATCTTAAAAGGAAACTGCAATTTTACTGGCGTCATAAAGTCATACCTATGTACTGCATTAAAAATGGGTTTATTTGGCTTTATGATAGAAAAACAAATGTATTAATCGTAATGGGAAAAAGTACTGCTTATTTATAATTGCACCTGTTCTTGCATAATAGGAAATAGAGTTTGAGCCATGCTTTCCTAGAATTGTTGTCTGACTGGTAACAGTTGTTCACTAAATCAGACACCCTTGTGCTGCCTTCCAAGAGATGTTTCATTTCTTCTACTTTATTTATTTACCTTTTAAATGCCTGGCATGTTGCTCTTCATATTAGTGTCTTAGCTATGTTTCCTGAGCAGCTTCTGAGGATGCCTTTCAGGCCTAGGCAGTAGCATCTGGTGTCTCCAAATGAACATTCCTTGATGAAGTTGACATAACAATCAAATGAATGTGATTGTGGGCCAAATTGGAGGTAAAGAATACAGTGTTCTGCAAATTATAGGAGCTGCTTGAGAAGCTTTGGTTCTTTGCCCTTCTTAGACTATTTTGCTTACTTTAATCTTAAGGTTTTCAAATCAGCCTTATCGTTTCCACCATCTGCAAGAATTGTACCTCTGCTGAATTGCCCTTCTTTCCCTCAGCCAGAGGGCTTCAGTTGTAAAAGCTTCCAGGAGATAGTAGAAAACTTCATGATGTATGTTTCATCAATCAAATAAAAGAAATTGGAATTCACTTGTAACCTCTTTCTAAGCTCAGATCTTTTAATGCATTTAGCTCCAAATGGGAGAATTGCTCATTTCCAGGCAGCCTCCAATACCATTAAAAAGGACAGATATTTAAATAAGCAAAGTGGTTTCTTCTGCATAAGTGGTAGGAAAAACCCACTTTCAAGTATTTTAACCAATTAAATAAATTTTTAATGTCTCTAAAAGATAGCTTACATGCATCCTATGAGAAAAAAGTGTGGAAAAATTAAATTCCTGACCTATGGAAAATTCCTAACACTTGGATTCCTTTTTGGATTTTCACTCCAAATGAAAGGTAAAGCTCATATTTGTAAAATTTCTTGTTGCAAGCATTTTAATCTGTACTTCTTGGTTATTTCAGTCTGAAAATCTAGATCAATAGAAAAAGTAATTTAGCTGGAAAACTAAGTATTTTTAGTTGTGATAAAAAAAAATTATTTATGGATTTTAAATTTTTCTTCCCTCTATAGAATCCCATAGATTCTGTAGAAGGTTATGAGTTTATATTGTTAATAAAAGTATATGAACAAACGTAATAACACCTAACAAAAATGTGTGGAAGAAGAGAACTGAGTACAGTGAATGTTAAAAAGGCAAAATACATATTTAAATGTTATTGCTTGTAAGGACCAAGGCTGAAATTTAGTAAAAACATGAAATAGCATTGTAGAGGTCTGAGACTCAGACCTTACTAAGCTAATTAAATTATTGTTCAACTGAATGGAACGTTTTTGTCATATCTGACAGTATTAGGGGAAGGATGGCTATAAGCAGACAGCTTTGGTTGCTGTTCCAAAAGAAATCACTTTCAAGCACAAGGTCTAAGAGTTTTTAAGAACAGATGGAAGCCTTAGGAAGGGAGAGGGAAGCTCAGGAGAAAAGTTATCTGTGCTGCAGATGTTCTGAAATAGTCTGCAAGAGAAAAGCGATCTGCCAGCCTGGTTCTGCAAAGAAGGGGTATAGATCAAATAAGAGCTGGGCAAGCATATTTGAAAGCTCAGACCAGAAGCAGACTGTATAGTGCCATAGGCATACCCTTGACTCTGACAGGGCTTTTGATGAGTAGTGTAAAATCCTGGCTCAAATGTTGATCACCGTGTCTCAGGAGGCCACAGGAATGGGTTTTATGTTTACAGGACTTCATTCTGTGGTAGTTTGTGGAAAGTTTTGGTGCCCTTCACTTGCACAACTAATATCCTAGCTACCCTTCCTTTGAAATACACATTAAGTCAAATTTTAATAAAGAAAACATAGAAATATTGGTGAACAGATAGATCCATGTCCTGTTGCAGACTCAGTTTTAGGCTAAGGTCATGTAAATGTGTCTGGCATACTAACTTCAGTGATTTAAGCAAATTTTCCACCTGGTAGAAATTATCTCCCTGTCGTATGGAACAATCTTCTCTCAGCTTCTCAGTGGCTTTCACATGCTTTGAAGAGAACAGGTTGCTTTCTCATATCTGCAGTATATCCTGGAGTTTATTCCTTGACATTGAATAGCTGAGGAGATCAGAAACCTGTTAACTCTCTATGTAGAGTGTTATTAGTGCAGTATGACCTCACATGAAGAGGAATTACTTTTACAAAAAACTTTAATTTTTAAAATCAGATATGATGAGACCATTTTTGTTATCTCTCAACAGAAATCAGTGCATTTATTTATTCATTGATCCTCAATGAAAGTAAGTTTGGGTTGGGAATTTAAAACTAATGTTAACTATTTTTCACAGCTTTCATTTTATTTAAGCATTTTTAGATTTAAGGCACAACAGTATGCTTTGACATTTCTTATCACTATCTGAGGATAGACAAATCCACAGCAGATTGGGAAGTGTCTTGTGGAAGAAAATAATTTCATGTGAATGAAAATGCTTATCTTCTTGACAGTGTGGTTTGGTTAAAAGGTTTTTTGTTGAATGGGAATAATGGTAAAAGCTTTGGGATTAAAAATTGCATACAATGATTACTTCCCAGGTAGTTTACTTGGGAAATTGTGTAATTAATAGATTTTTGGAGAAAAATTTAAAAGCCATTTTTAAAGTATGTTCGGATTAGGTTGAAGCTAGAACATGTACCAGCATTAAGTCCTGTTTGAAATGTGGCTAAAAGATATCATTCTGGGAGAAACTTTTTGTGAGTAAGGTTGCAAAAAATCATAATTTGCTAATACAAAACCAAGGTGGCTTTACTAATGATGAAGTTATTGGACTGCATCCCAGCAGAGTTGAACTCTATTCTTGGCTTGCACACTGGCCTACTGGGTGAGTTAAGGGAATCTCCTTAGCTTCAATCAATATGGACATTAATGATCCTATCTCATTTGAAACAGATTTTGGGTTCTACTGATGTAAACTGTTACTGTCACTTATTTAATATTGTATTAATATTATTTAAGACAGGTGTTTTCTTCTGAGTGAAAGCTGTTTGCTTTAGGAAGATTCAGTGGTATTCTTCATGAGCTTTTCTGAATTTCTGTACCTATCACTGTAGCAAAGTCTTATATTTAGCTTTTTGCACATTCATAGGTTTTGGGGAGAAACAGTAAATATTAAATAATTTATTTGTTCTCTGTTAACAGCCTCTAAGAAAGTGTATGGAGTAGGTAATGTTAAACACTGCAACACCTAATTTAGCATGTAAAGATATATCTGCTGTGAAACTGAACATAGTGCTTGCTTAATGGACTTGAACGCAGTGCCACCTTTCTTTCCTATGGTTCCATGGAAAGCAAGATCCTTTCTGTGTGGTCTTTGTGTCTGCTGGTGCTCCCATAGAGGCAGCATTCAATTCTGGAGAGAAATGACATTCCAGACACGATTGTTAATAATCAGTGTGGAAGTTGCTACCATATGCTGGCAAGGACAGAGTTGTGCAATTTGGTTGTGGCAAGGAGGTAATGTTTCCTGTGGGGATTGGTTTTCTTTATCGTATTTTGCTATTTCTGTTGTAGTTTTATTGTAAATCAAACTGCTGAGGGGAAAACACTGAAATAATAATGATTGTAGTAGTAATAGCAGCAGGGGCACGGGTATGCGTGTTTTGTACTCTCTGTTAAGAGTTTTCCAAGCATAAAATCTAGTATCACTTCAACCAGACCCTGTTATATTATCATATTTATATATGTTACTCGGATGAAGCCAGAGTTTCTTTCTCTGAGGGCCACACATGAACATTTTTCAAAAGCCAGACTCAGAAAAGATATATTACATATCTCAGAAAACAGCAACTTTGATATTAGCATACCAGGCAGTGACGGCACAGCTGCTAAAGGACAATGTCGTTGTTAGGACATCTCAGATGCATCACAGATGGGCAATGTGTGCAGCACCTCCTGAGCATGGCCCACAAGGTTTGTCTCAGCAGTCTGTCTGGTTAATGTACCTCCTTTTATTACTGGCATTTGGACTGCCCAACAGAACCCAATCAACACCTAACATAGCTGCTTATCCAGCACAAATGTATCAGGTAACTGCACGGAAATGCTCATGCCATAATTCAGAAAGCTCATATCCAAGGTTGCTTGACTAACACAACCTGCCTAATCTGTTTCTGACTCAGGTCAACAGTATCATGCTTATGATCCTGATAGATTCACATAAATTTTTTTTTTNTTTTTTTTTATTTTTTTTTTTTTTGCCTCTTGGGAAGAATTTAGACTACTAACTTGCTGCTATAGACAAAGATAATTATTCCCTTCCTACCAGGAATAATGTTCTTAACAGTACAACATGTTAAATGATAAAGTAGGTAAAACTAGAATCATAAAATGGTTTGGGTTGGAAGGAATCTAAAAGATCTTGGCAGTGAGATGTAGATAAACTGCATATAGCCTAAATTTTGAGTGTTTAAACTCTGCTTAGTTTTGCTTGTCCTTGTGCTGGGGGGGTTGTATGATCTGAAAAGATCTGAATGAGGAGTGTTATCTAAATTTCATGCACAAGGCAAAATTCAAGAATTTTCTAATCTGCTGCTAGGGAAGCCATAATCCTATCTAGAGAACATCTCTCTAAAGAATGTATTTTTAGATAAGGGTATTGCCTTTAAATACCAGGGCATTTTGCATCATGAACCTTAGACATTCGTCTGTGATCTCTTGAGAACAACTTGCTGCTGGTCTAGTGAGCAGTGGGTCAGAAGTAGCATCCAGGAAAGGCTACAACTTCTGTGGATTCTCAGCAAATTCAATCTGCCAGAGCACATTAAACTTACACTGATCTCTGCTCTTCAGGCTCTGTCAATGGCTGTCACTTTGTGGGCGAATTTGTTAGGAAGACACCTGTCCTGGGATTTGACCCTTTTGTGACCATGAAGATATTTTGAAATCTCTACAAAATGATCCAAATCCTCAAATTATACATGGAAAAAATGTTGGCTGGGGAAGCGTTAAACTATGAGAGAAACAGAAATCTAAACACATGTTGACTCCATCCACTTTCCAGACTAAACCTGGCATCTCTCATCACAACATAAGAACCAACTAAGTCTTGTTAAAATGTGAGTCTACTTTGGATGTAACCAGAGGGAAGACGAATATTAGAATGACAGCTCAGCTCAGGAGGAATCTTCATGAATTTGTTTTTCTCTAATGTAAGCACTGGCAGTACCTCAGAAATATTTGTCTGACTTTGTGAAAACAGCAAAGAATTTGCTACAACCTTAGGCAGGGAATTTCATCTTGGATTACATAATACTTAGGAGTGCCCAAATGAATAATAACCCAAATAACTATTGCAGCAATTTCTGCATCTTTGAAGTAGCATGACTTAGCTCCATGTGTGGTGCAGGTTATTAAACTGGTGAGAAATTGCTGATTGTAGAAATACATCTAACGATGGATTTGATTTCTACAAATTGCATCATATTTTTCTGAACAAGACACAAAACCCCACAGGAATTTTTACACCACTATTGACATAAAAGTCTTCGAAAACTGAAAACAGTTTATTGCAGTCAGAGGGTTTTATTTTGCTGGGGTTTTTTGGTTTGTTCATTTTTTTCTTTTCTTTTCTTTTCTTTTGACCACACTGTGCATTTCTCCTTTCCCTAACCAGTCTTTAATATGATGCTGTATCTAACAAAGCACAGTATTCTGGTTTTACACAGAACATGTGCTGAAATTTCAAATTATCTTGTTAGAAATGTGCCTTTAAAGACACTATCAAATAGTTCTAAGATTGAGAAGAAATTATACCCAAAAGAGAATTCAAACAAAAATACCTCCTTTTACATGTACTGATTTTGTGTCATGCATTTTATATTCCAAAATGGGGCCAGAACTCTGGATAGTACCCCTATTATACCAGTGCTGTTGGATTCTCATTAAGAGCCACAATTTCAGGCTCAGGGAGATCAGAAGGTTTTGAACAACATACAAGAAAAACCCCTAAAGTAGTCATAATGCTGCCATTAAACATTGAATCACAATATGCCTTCAATTCTTCTATAACCTCCTTTTTTGTGGTTTCTCTGTCAATTTAATTTTTGATCTATGGATTTTAAAATCTCACTTATAATCTGGAAAGAAATGAGAAAAAAATTTGGATGATCAGTTTTGTCATGCCAATTTTATTCTCATATTCAAAAAGGAGAACCAATGCAAGACAGCACTGTAGGTATAAAATGTATTTATACATTTTTTTAACAGTAAAGGTTTGAGCAATGGCCAATAACAGGAATGATATCATAAAGCAGTATCTGTTGCACTATCTGAAGTTTCAGCAACACATCACATGCAAAGAGTGTTTATATTAGCATTCAAGGCAACATCTAAGTTCTCTGCTGTCTAGTCATTATCAAACAGTTAATTTTTCTAACATCTAAACATCATTTCTAACATCTCAGGAAAGGATAATTTTAGAGGAGTTTAAGACTTCATTAATTTGAATTGTATGGGGTGTGTTTTTCTTTGTTTGGGGTTTTTGCATGTACAGATTGCATGCAAGACTTGAGATAATTCTGGAGGTAGAAAATACACAGCTGAAACTGTCATCACTGACAGACAAAATGGAAAAAAGTGGAGTTTCAGAATCACATTCCTGAAATAGTTAAAGAGGACTAACTCTTGAAAGAGCATGTGTGTTTGAAGATCAAGATAAATGAGGGAGGAGAGCCAATGAAGAAATAATTTGCATTAACCTAAATTAGAAGGCTTTGGAGATAAATTTTAAAGGATTCTATGAGAAAAACCTGAGAGATCTAAGATAGAAGAAAAGGATGTTATCATACTGTAATATTATAAAAATACCTGCATAAGAATTGTAGCACTTATACATTAAAACCAAAATTGCATTCCTCTTTACACTCCAATAGATAAAGAAAAAAAATTCCAAAGTAATATCAAGTATCCTAAAAAAAAATTGAATAACCTCCTTTTAGTTTTTACTTGGCTCAGAATGAGATTTTTTTTGAGAAAATTCATTATTTCTTACCAGACAGGCTCTGAAAAACAGTCTTTCTTCTCTGTATGCATAACTCGCTTTTTCATTGCAACATGATTTCCTTCTGCAAAGAAAAACAGAATGGAAAAAGTGCTATCCTTCTGTAGGGGGTCTCTGGGAAGTAAATAATTCTCCTTAGATAATACATGAAAATCAAAGCTTTTATTGCAGACAAATTCACAGACTTTTCCATACAACATCCCTTGAATAAGACTTCTTTATCAATCACTTGAATTCAAACTTGCTCTCTGGCTTTCCTATATTCAGAGTAAGTGGCACTGTAAAAATAACCAGGAATTTCCAAGATAGTTTTTACTATGGCTGTGACAACAACTAATATATACAGATGATTCAGAACTCTCAAGAACTATGGAAATTACTTGCATTGTTGACTAAAATTATTTGAAAGCATTACTATTTAGGAGTTGGCCAGACATCAATTGTTTGCTCTTCTTGTGCAGCTGCATCACTCCTGTGACTCAAAAATATCAGATAAAAATAAATGTGCTGAGGAAGAAGGTGGAGGGAAATCATATTATTCAAAAGCCAGACAGAAGAGGAAGACCTGTTAGAGCAAGCAAAAGCATCTACATTCCTGTCTGCTTGGCACAAGCAAAGGCTAGGAGAAACCTGATGGTACAGTGTAGTGTCATAGAGCTGCCAGGCAGAGCTGTGGATAGACGAAAAAGTGGAGGGGGATGTGAGGTGAAGAAAATCATTTGGAATTGGAGGACAGTATGAGATTTGCTATGAGCCTTGCTACCAGATGGTGGCTGGGTAACCTGATGTCAAGCATGCAGAGTTATGGCTGAGAGGATTCAGGGAGAAGTGCACTTCTGATAATGCCTGAATTGTGTCCTGGTCAATGCTCTAGTCGGATGTCTGTAAGAGAAGATGAGGACTTTTGACATTTTCACATTATGTAGGTGGTTACAGTTTATTTCAAAAGGTGAAAAAGAACATAGTAACTGAACGTGCTAGTGTAGTGTTTGCACAGTTGACTGGAGCAGATGGCAGAAGTGCTGTGCCACAGGGATAGCAGGAAAAAAGAAAGAACTGGTAGCTCCAGTGAAACAGCAGACATGTTATGTTCCTTGCATCTGGTCCTGTTTCCATCACATTGCATTGTGAATATTTTTCAAAAATCAATTCCACATTGAATTTTCATTTAAATGTGGTGGTTTCAATAATTTCCTGAAAAGCTCTCTCTCATTAAAAATACAATTTCTGGTCAAGTCCAGAGAAAAATTTGCCTGATAGCAGCTCAGCAGCAATGACTAAAAGAGTGGCTGTTAAGAGCTATTTAACTCCTGGCCTGAATAAAGCAGTGTGGAAAAAGGAACTTCACTTAAGTTAGTTCAGCCACTTACTCTAGACTAGGCTTTTCCTAGATTTTGTCAGAAAATTTCAGCATTCTCAGATTTGCCTAGTGCAGGATGGAAGGAGTTCTTTAATAATTTCATACCTTTCTGTAATTTTTATAATCAAGCTACATTTGTGCTTAAAATGGATGTGACAAAGGGACATGAGAAGCTTACCCCTATGCAAAAGATGGGAGTCAATCTCCTTCACTAGCTCCTGTAAAAAGGAGTACCTTGCAGTGATGTGCACCCAAAAATAATTTAATTCATAAATTATTTTACCTACTCTTCCCCTTAGTAAGTAGCAGGTAGTTCTAGTTCTGAACTATTTGTCCTATTTCATCAGGTTCCAGACATCTATATAGATTTAGGTAATTGTTAGATAAACTTCCATATATTTTTTTTTCTTACTCAAACTTCTCGTTGAACTTTATTCCTTTTCTTTTGTAAGTGTACATTGACATCTATACTAAAAATTAAAAAGAAGTTCTGAAAATTTACTTGCTTTTTCCCATTGTTCAAAGTGACAGTACAGTTGTGATGTGACTTACAAGTTACCTGATGAAAAATCATTTACATTATCATCTGTGCATTACACTGTTGGGAAAAAATAGGTGATCCTAGGTGGATCTGACACCAAATGCTCATGTTGCAGATAAAAATTTTCAGCAGTTAAACTCCTATGTCCCTATCTTTTCTTCTGCCCCTCACTTCCTAATGTCAACAACTACAACATTTTTAGAATACCCTGGGAAGGGTGGCTCCATTTTGAGAAGTTAAGAGTGCAAAAAAATGTGCCTGAAGAACAAATTTTTATCAAAAGCCTTGGAAGGGTTTGTGAAACTATCAGGGATCACTGCTGTTTGTTATCATGTACAAATGGTAATATTTACATCACTTAACCTATATGCAACCCTTTAATGTAAGGTTGAATACTGCTCTAATACAAGCAGTATTCACAAGGTATACATGAGAAAAGAATGAAATTCTGAATGTAAAAATCTGGCCCTTGACCTCAGATATCTGTGTCTCATTGAATGTTTTCTGTAAGACCTTTAATCTTGAATTTAGATAACTGATTTGGAAATAAGGGTTATATAGCTTATAAAAAAAAGAAAGCAAACTGCAAAATTTCTTACCCTACCACTTCATGTACTATAATTCAATGTAAAACACCTTCCTCCATTCCCTCTCTAGAATTTATTTATGCAATGTTGAGAGTAAAATGCATCTTGACAAGTTCATGAAGTTTGGTGTTTAATAAATGCTGAAATAAAGCTTTTCCATGTTGTTTCTTAAGGAACATATTTTGTATGTGTAGTGAGATGATGATACAGAACTCCTGCTTAGCACTTGCAGTCTGAAATATGCCTTTCTAATTATAATGATCTTTCCTGAATTTAGGTTGGTTTAGCCTCTGCAAAGGTAAATAAAAACAAACCTGTTTTACAAGATCTAAAAGTTTTACTTAACCAGAAAAGGCAAACTCTCAGCACACAGTCAGCAGCCGCATCCAGTAATCCTGTCCAGCAGTATCATACTTGCAGAGGATGGTTGGCCATTGGTTCAGCTGGGTATGACAGTTTAAATTCCATTTCACAGAAACCACTTAGAGTCAAATTCTTCACTTTGATGATTTTAAAGTGTAGACTGAGCAAAATTTGCAATTCATTCTAAACTCAGAACTTCATGAATTTATGAGATAATTCTGTAACATTTTTTATCACTTCTATGCATCTCTATCACTTCGGAGTTTTTTCTGGTATTGAACTGAAGTTATTTTTAAAAATCGTGTATATTATATAGATATTTTAAGTATTATGTAATATAGATAAATTAAGTACTGGGGTAACTGTATTATGACAGGATCTCTGCATCTTCTCAGTGTCTCTTGTATTTTATTCTAGGTCTATCAGCAGTGAATAGGAAAAGTTGTCCTATGGCTGTAAGCATGGATTTATAGCCAAACGATGAATTGACTACAAACCTCTGACACCTTTGTCAGATGTGCGACAGTGAAAATTCTTTTAAGGACAGTGCTTGCAGGAACACCCAAGATTTGCTGTGCAGTTGATATCTTCACTTTGAAATCATGAGTTAAGAGATTTCCCCCTCTCAACACCAGAGGATGAACTCTATACGGTGTCAAAGCTCTTTTCCTGGCTGTCCCTCTTTACAACTTCTGAGGCAGAAACAGAGGCTTGATAATTTTCAGGTGCAGGGGGGAATTGATGTGGGGAGAGAGGGGAATTGTCCTACTTAAACAGCGTTAGACTTGAACTATATAAGATATTAATATCTCACCTTCCTTCAAATCCCACAGTAGAACTAAAAAGCAAATTCACATGCAGTGTTCAGCATGCTGGAATAATCAATTCTCTGAGACATTAGAAGGATGTCACTTTTGTATGGTGTAATTTTAGTGTGAATATATATATATAAACACACACATATCAGTAAAGGTTCCTTGGTGCCTTTGCCTTTGGATTTCAGGTACCACAGGAACATTATAGAAACTAGTAAAAACACTATAGAAACAGTAAAAAATCATGCTGACTCATTTCCTGGAGGAATCCTCTCATCTTTGACTGTGATGTTGGTCCTCTTTATTAATTTTTGACCTAAGATTTGAAGTGTGGCTTGCTCCTCTGACATCATAATGATAAGAAACAAGTGTAAAAATTTAAGGAGCATGTGCATCTCATAAAAATTATTGGTTCTTTAAAAGAAGGAAAATAATAAGTCTTTCTGTCTTGATGCATGGTGGAATGAGTGTAGAGAGAGAGACAAAGGCCAGAAAGACAAGAGAAGGACCTGATTGCTCCCTGAAATGGTTTCAAAGCTTGTACACATCAAAACTAATGTATAGTAGACTCACATTGGACATTATAACCAAGTGCTTTAGGGTTATATTTCCATAAATCCCATAGGAGGATTTTTTGATTTAGAAATCCATACCAAGCTTGAGAATAAATGCCTACTCTATCTTGCCTGCACAGCCTGAGTGTATTTTGGAGCTTAGTTACCAAGTCACTCCATGATATTTGAAATGTCATGGCAGTCAAGTGAAGTCCCAGGAGTCTGGAAAAAAGGAAAATTTGTACCCATCTTTCAAAAGGGTGGAATGGAGAACCCTGGGAACTACTGACCTGTCACCTCTGTGCCTAGGAAGATCATGGAACAGATCCTCTTAGAATCTCTGCTGAGGCACATGGAGGGACAAGGAGGTGATTTAAGATGGCCAGCATGTCTTTCTCTGACTTACATTGCCAGGAAAAGCAAATATCTTTTTAAATTTGCGAGCCTGTGACAAGCTTTTTCCCTTAAACACAGAACTTCAGAGCTGAAACAAACTTCTGTACTGTAAATTGACTTCCACACAAAGGAGGATGACTGATTCATTCTTAGCAGGGCTTTCTACTGATCTTTCTGAGATTAGGAGGTATCATCTATATTTAAGCTTAATTTGATTTGTTGTTCAGTATACAATCTTGAAATGGAAGAATCCATGATACACAACTGTGTGGGAGTATTTTTTCCTTTGGATGACTGCAGATGTAGGTTGAGATTTGCTTGTATGTTATTTACTTGCCATTTTCTGCTGCTTTGACTGTTACCAAAAGGTACACATTTGGATTGAATTTTCCCATATATGGCATTTGCTGCATGAAGAATTTACCTTGAAATGCTTTGTTTTATATGGTTCTTCTTTGACATGAAGAAGAGCAAAGGGGATGAGGGAACACATTTTGGTTCTCCGTATTAAAAATAAGAAAAAAGCACAAAGTCTGGTAACGACTTAATGTCTTACTCGAGGTTTGCCAGAGTCAGGAGCTTTAGTTTTTGCTGTCCACGTCCTGAAAGCTGAAGTGTGGTCAGTAACAATTTATTTGCAGCCATATCCTGTCCTCTGAATCTTAAGGCTACATCCGGTGTGAAGATCACTGTATATATATCAAAATAAGTATATAAAGTAACACGTTTAGGTGAAACTGAGCAAGAATTTTCATTCAAATAGTATTTCTAATTGTTATGAATGGTCTGTTGCAAGGTAACACACCAAACACCTTTTGCCTAGCTGTTCATGCTAGCTGTTTCCCACCTCGTATCCAGGCACTGAGGAGAAAGCTTCAGATAACCTTAATCCTACTTTTCTTTCTTTCCAAGTTCTTGAACATTGTTAAAGAATTTTTTCTTTTTCTGAGTGCTGCTGTGAAGTGCGCATAATTCACGCTAAAGCCAGTGCCAATTTATAAGATGCTCTGAAGGCAAGGTAACTCCTGCTGCTGAGCAACTGTAGAAATCACGATATGTTTGATTGTAACTGCAAGAAAATTAACTAAAATTTTTTGAAGTTGTAGGAAAGCTGACTACACAAAAATGTACAAAATTACATACACAAAATCACAGAATATGTGCACACACAAATACAGAGATACACAAACATCTGTAGAACATTTTGATGAACTAAAGAAATATTTTAAAAATGCTGACAAAGAGAAAACCAAAGCCAGGTAACTCAGTCACAAACAATATTGGAATATTTTTCCTCTAGGTTTGGTAAGACAGTATTTGGTCAGAAAGAAATAATTTTTAAAGGGCCATTGACCTTAAATTTCCTTCTCCCTCAGTCAAGGGTTTTATCCCTTTTATTTTTTCATTATTATTATTTAAAACAGTGATAGTTCTGAACAAAAATATAGATGCAAAAACTATTACAAATATCATTTCCTTGAAGAGGTTAATATGAAACACTACTAGGGTTATTAATCTTGAGTGAAATTTTATACATATGAAGAGTGCCAGAGATAAGAAATCAATTCTTCTTTTTAGCTATTAAAGAATAATATATCTTCCTATAAGCCCCAGAGAAGATGTGTACAGATGTGAATGGTCTTGTTTTACTTTGATCTGACAATGTTACCGTGGAGCTGCTCCTGAGCTAATACAGGAAAAAAGGCAGTATATATTAGTTTATGTTTGGTGATCAGTTAATATGGTTATATACAGGGAGCTGACATATGACAGAATGAACATTTGTACCCCGAACTGATCCATAGTGTCATGGAATTCCACCATTATTTCTGCTATGAGGTCTTTAAATGTTGCAAGTTATGATGTTTAATATACATAATATGTAAAATTATATGCTATACATTTTTTATAGTTTTTGCCACTTCTTAAATGTTAGATAATTCTGGTTTAGAAAAAAAATGAATGAGTGGTATTTGTAGCAGGTGAGGAGGAAGAGAATCCATGCTGTTTAGGCCTCTAGTTTTCTTGTCTGACAGAGGAATTTATAATACGTGGGGAATCCAAGATGCATTCCAGGGCGCTAAGGGAAAAGGTTCATAGTATAGGTATTCTTCATAAGATTTTTTTTTTCCTTTTCTTTGAGCCCATGTGAATCTTTTGTGCAGTGATTAGTGTTGGATTCTTCATAACACTTTCAGGTCATTAGCAAGAAGCTCAGGTTTTGTCAGAATTTCTCAGCCCTATCTATATCTATCAAATGTAGAAATTTGATGCTTTGGAAGTGTGTTTCTGGAAATAAGTAGATATGATACTCATATTTATGTGTTCTCAAAGAATTTTGTTGCTTTCGCTCTGAGTCCAGGGAATGGGATTACTCTGTTCATTCACACAGAGTAGTGCAGTAATACATAAAGGTCATTTGAGAGCTCTACAGCTGTCATTCAACATGTGAGAGGCTATCAGACTATATTCCTGGGTTTACTGCAAATAATGGATACAGAACAGGATACTCTTAAATACCATGTGATAGATTATCTCTTCATTGTATTTTTGGTTTTGCTTTTTGTTTTTCATTAATTTTATTTACATTTTACAAGAGACTGTAGATTTGATGCAGCACCAGAGAGGCAGTAGCAATTTTTGTGCTTGGTTTATTGAACTTGGTCGATTTTCCATAGTCATGTGTTTGCATTTCAAATACTATTGAATGCCTACACTTACATTCTGACACACTATTTTTAGTAGTACATTGGGTCTACAATTCCTTTATTCATCTCATGCATATATGGAAACAAATTTGCAGTGTAGTCAGACTTATTCCAATTGTACCTCAATACTTTGAGCTAATAATATTCTAAATGCTGCTTTTTGAACTGCTTTGTGTATTTCATTGTGATATAGTTTTGATATGACTTTTTCTTTTTTCTAACACATCAGTTTTCTTTCTGTGGTGCCATAGATACCACCATACCAGAGGTCTGTAAAAACTTACTGAGGAATAGTATTTTATTGGTATGTTTATATTTGCTTGATAGGTGTCCAGAGATCTACTGAGAAATTTTCTTGGAAACCTAAACAGAAAAAGCCTAAAACCTCACTAATAATTTGTACATCAAAAAAAGTCTCCTTAAACTACTTGCTTACACTTAACTGGTGTGTTTACATCTTTGTTCTTTATTTGTGTTTTATTTTTTGTAAATTATCTCTGTTTTTAAGTCAGAGAGAGGGAAATTAATGTCAAAAAATAGAGATAAAAATATCTGAGATTTTTATTTAGTCAACAGAGGGACATAGGCATCAGTTTTTATCATAATGCTTAAGAGAGGATGGATGAGAAAATAGATACAGGAAACGTTCTCTTTTACTTAGACTGGAAAATAAATTTTTCTTTGAGTTCATTGTAGTTTTTGTATTTTCTTAAAATTTCTATAAATATTAGTTGAAATGTGTTTCAGGACCCAAATTTTAAAAATATTTATCTAGAAACCATTTAGTTAACAATTCAATTAATCCAAGAAGAATTCATAAACTTTTTTGGTTGGCCTCTGATTTTAATTTTTTATTTGGCTAAAGAATTCATCCTCCACTGATGTGTTCTTGTTAGTTCTGTGAAATTCAGTTCAGAAAATGAAGGCCAATGCAGAATATTTATAAAGATCATTACACTGGGATGCCACGTTGTCACATGACATTGAGCTGCTGAGCATCTGTACAATTGATATAATTCTTTTCCCTTCAAACCTGACCTGAATCTGTTCTGGGGAGTGTGTAACAATATTATAGTCTAAAATCTGGCATATTTTTTAGAAACCACAGCCAAATATGCTGCCACTCTGCTTCTATCCAAGCCAAGAACCATGGCCAGATTTTCACGTCTCATTCAACATTCGCCTTTAGTAGCATGATTCCTGTTACTGGAAATAGCTACACTACGTACTTCAGCAGACCATGATAGTTCTGTCTTGTTTTGTGTGAGAAAAATTATTAGACACACTTATGAACATTAGATATGGTTGACAGAAACTTCATGTTTTTGTAATATCAATGGGGTTTATCTTCCATTGGCATAAATTATTGCTTTGTTGACCTTCTATCCTATCATTAATTTCTATAAGGTCATATATCATTTCATATTGAATATTTTTCTAGGCTGCTTTTTGTTCTTTGTTTGCTATTTTTCACACTGAATAAGTACAGACCACAGTATAAATAGCACTACTGATTAGATAGCAGTCCAGTGACAGTTTTTGTCCTAGATTAAAACCCAAATGTTCTGAGCACTAGCATGAATTTCTATTTATAGAAAACAGATGAAAACCTATAAGAGGCAAGGGTAAACCATTTTACTCTGTAAAATAAATGCAAAGTACTTGATATGCTAAGTCCTTACTTTTCATGGCATGTGAGGAATGTCCTCACAATTTGTCAAGTACACATGGGGTGATTAGGAAAAAGGCCATCTGCACTGTGGTATAATACAAATAGAGACGGCTGTTGCACTCAACAATATACAAGACTAAAAGAATTTGATCCCCTTGAGATTTACTTGGAAATATGATTATAAGAAAATTGGATGGTTTTGCTGATATTCATCACTGAAGAGAAAACGTGGTGAAAGGATGATCAAAAGTGAGACCAAGAAAAGATAACTATAGAATGGAAAAATGGAAAATAAAGAAAAAGTTTTTGTTTAGTTATGTTCCCTTTGTTTGTGTTGCATCTTGTGAAACTGTTCACTGTTCTTGTTTATTGAGTGCTTCAAACCCGCTATGTGTAACTGTGGCTTGTGGGTATAGAGAGGCTATACCTTGAGAGGGTTTCTGGCTCTCCCACTGCCACTCTGTCACACTCAATTATTCCTTGAAGCCCGTGGTACGATGCCTCCTTTCTTCCGTAACTCCTGAGATGTGCTGTTACTCTCACTTCCTTTCTGTCTTTCTGTGAAGTATATCAGAGGGCTGTGGCCATATTCCCCCTCCAAAGTGTGCAGAACTGTAACTTTGCTCATATTTGAAGATACTGGATTCTCTAAAAAGGGCTAAAAAGACTAATGTACTAAAAAGATCTGTCGGTTGTGTGTATTGGGATGGTGTCTGAAGTCCATTGTTCTTCCCATGCTGCCCCATCTCTTCAGAAGTTAGTTGAGAGGCAGCTCATAATAAAAATGTTAATATTTCTATTTCTTTTGGGGTTCCTTCTGCAGGGGACAGAAAGGCACTTGGACTCTTTGTTTGTATCTCATGCTTTGTTTGTCTCTCAAGCAGCTTTAAGTTTTATATTTACCCCTGTGTATGGTAGTGGCTGCATGGTAGTCTCCAGCTCAATGTAGGTGGTGGAGATGATTCAGTCAGGGTCAGATCCTTCTCTCATCTCCCCCCATACCTTTTTCCTGGGTGAGTCATCTTGGTGCTCACTGTCTGAGTGAAGTCATCTTTGTCATGAATGAATGGTTGGGCTGCTTGAAGGGTTACCATCAGAAGTATTGGCCAAAAGTACATTTTAATATGAATTTGTGAAAGTGCAACTTTAACAGAGTTTGATGAGGTTCACTCTACATATTTATTACATAGATGAAGCATACACAGGAAAATCAGAATCAGTTTAGAATAGTTGTACAGAGACTGGCAATCCAAAAAAGTAGATACAGTTTCAAAAGGGTTTAGCAGTACTTAATAATTGACTAATTTATTATTCTTATAATGATTCAATACTATTTGCTACAATTATGATATTGACTTTGCTATAATTTTATAATAACATTTATATCATAATCAATTCACATGCATACGCCCATGAAAAGGAGATGTACTTATCTCTGTCTTTATCCATATTCATCAAAATTTCTCTCAGGTTCATGGAAATACATCAAATCTCTTAGCTTTTCTCAAGAGGTGTGGGTTACACCTTGAGGATTGTGTGTCTAGGGGCCTATCAGCCTTGGCTCTGTCATCAGTCACAGTGTGTCAAGTATCAAAAACTTGACAGCTCGTGAGTTCCAAGAGACTTCCTACTTAGAGAGAGGTGCTTGTGCAGTCTACTGTGGTCCAGAAGAGCTCCAAGGGGTCTACCCTAGGATCACCCTATAGAGAGTTGCAAGATGATTGGCTTCACACATCTGCAAAATTTTCATCCTGTAAATATCCCATCTCGTTAGGTCCTGGAGTTTCCAAAACGTTTGGAAATCATTTCAAAATCCCCAGCAATAATAGTACTGTTCCACGGGGGATACAATGCAGTTGGGAATGTTCCAAGGCTGCCGGGGGGGCTGACTGTCCTTTTTCCACCTTGGCCAGGAGGCTGACATTCCTGTTACAGTCACTGTTGTTCCCACTGAATAATACAAGAGTGCCTGGTATGGTCAGGGATGCTTCACCACCCAACTGGTAGATGGTTCACTCAAAGCTTGTCAGGAGTTCCTGAGGTCCCAGAAGAGACCCAAGAAGGAGGATGCAAAAACACATTCTTGAAAAAAGGAGAGATCTCAAAAGACATTTTTAAATATCAAAATTTTTAAATAGCACAATGCCATGCCTTCAGCACTGGTGGGGAGCTGGCATGAGAGTGTGCAGGTGTGACCCTTGGTGGCATAATACTCAGGGACTATGCCAGAGAAGTGTGTCTTAGAAATGCCATCTGGGCATTGTTTGGAAAAGTGTAGTTGAGAATCATAAGCATGCCAGTATTTTTGTTCCAAAAATTTAATGACATGAGCAATGACCTATTAGCATCTTGAGCACATGCCCAAGTTGTGCTCAATTTACTAGTACAGATCTAGCTTCTGCTTGACAAATGTTAGTCTTAACATTTTTTCTGAGGTTAGATTTCTGTAATGTTAGTCAAGGTTTACCTGGGAGAACACTGCTACTCTTTTCCTGATTTCTTGACATAATGCTTTTAAAAATAACATAGGAAAATGCTACAAGAAGTAACTGGATTGCTCAAGGGGCTTGCTATAGCCAGTTACCCTGGATTCTTTACTGATGTCCTTAACATACAGGATAGCAATGGGATGGACAGATACAGAATTATTCCTTTTTAGTATTTCAGATGCTAAGGAAAAACAAGTATGAATGAGAATCGAAAATTGGAAAAACAATAATGGTCATTATCTGCTCTGCAATTTTCTTAGGGTTAAAGAGGTACTGTCCATCAACAGAACTCTTAGACAGTCAGGGTATAGCAGCAAGACTTCTACTTAAGAAGGATGAAATGAAGATGCTTTCATTGCAGATAGATTCATGTCCATGCAGTCTGTCAGACCGAGAACAAGATAACTGCCAAGAATCTTTCCTATTTAATGATGGTTTTCTGTTGTATTTTGCTTGTAAATAGAAAATTATGATGCAATTTCTGCCTCCTCTATCGTTGTTTTTGATTGTCTGGACTGATACCATCTCTATCTCCTCACGAAGCTTGTAGAAATAAATAATCATGAACTCCTTTACTCCATGCCCAAGGTCTTTCAGTAGGTCAGCTCCATGTCTTCAATGATTGCATATGTTTTGCGTGTCCATCTGGTAGATCTTAGAGAAAATCAATTAAAGCAATTTCAAACATTTATTTTCATTTTAGAAATTGAGTATATGCTCCTTCAAGATTTGGGGGAATAAGACATGAATGAAAACATTCCAAAAGGGAGATCAAAGCTTACCAAAAGGTGAGTAAGTGAAGTGCCTACAAGGCATTTTCTCAGAAAAAAAGGAACATTGCCGTGTCCACAAACAACTGGATCATCTAAAAGTACTCTGTGAACTATTTGGTTTCCTATTAAGTGAATTTATGACAGGTCAAAAGATGACAAATTGCTTCTGATTTGTCCCAGTCACCGCACTGTAGCTATTCTCGTGACAGTGTTGATGTGGGTACAAGCACATCTAACTATTTCAGATAATGTGTTTCAGTAAGTTATATTTTAGAAAGTATAAGCAAGGTGTGCATGTTCACTCTGATCAGCTTCTGGCTTTAAGAGATTCTTATTTCACTCATTAGCTGAATATTGGGGAGGTCATTAAAAATGTGGGCTGTGTAGATGTACAGTGAATTTTTAATATAACCTTGTTAATATCAAGCCTGAGAGAGAATAGTATTATCAAGTCCAAAATGCTTCCAGGCACAAAATGTGGAAGGGAAAGGCAGGCCTTGGGAGTATGTACCTACCACCTGCCTCTATAAACAGGCTGCTGGCAAGGTCACCTTGGTCCTGAAATGGGCTGTTCAGCCATCCTGGTGATAGAGTCAGGTAATATTGTTATGTATTAATAGGTTACACTTTTAGCAAGTAGAGAATTATTCAGAATTTGCAATGGGTCTGAATTTTGGCTATAAAAATAATCAGAAAAATACTGGAAATTGGTTTATTTTGTAGTTAACAAGCATATCGAATTTATGGAGAAGTTGTTATTAGACTCTTACTTTTTTTTTTTAATATGGTGCACTTAATTTTGACAGTCTGTTTCTCTGGAGGGACTAATTTTATTTTGGTTTGGCTTTCAGCTATCAGAAATTTGATACTGTGTCATACTGAATGCAAAATATTCAAAAGTTTATCAGTGGCTTGGTTGAATCTATAAATGGTTATGGTAGAAGATGGATAGCAGATTTTAGTTCTTTATCCATTAGATTATTTGAATGTCTTTCTAGTATATTCCAAATGAATTCACAGAATTACAGAATCACTAGGCTTGAAGAAACCTTTAAGATCATCGAGTCCAACTCAGCCCTAACACCTCAACTAGACTGTGGGACCAAGTGCCACATCCAATCTTTTTTAAGCACATCTGGGGATGGTGACTCCACCACCTCCCTGGGCAGACCATTCCAGTACTTTATCACTCTTTCTGTAAAAAAATAGCATGTTACTGGCTTGATACAAAACTTACATTAGGTTCTTTGCAATGTTTGGTTCAGACTAGAGACTGTGAACTCAGAGCATCAGCAGGAGGACAAAGTTCTTCAGGGAAGCCACTGAAAGCAACAAGCTCAGGGTCTGGAAAGGAGAAATGGATTGTGTGGGTGACAGTGCTGCCACTCCACAAATGTGTGTGAGCTCTCAAATATTCTTGGTCTGTGTTGTGATTAGCATTTTGTGATTAGCATTAAGTTTGTTTTACAGGCTGGATTTGACCTACTGAAGGAAATGTCTTTTGACATTACTTATGGAAAAATACAGTGGATTAAAACAGGGGTCACAGAAAGAACACCATTTTTGAGGAATATAAAATATAATGCACTCTCCTAGTGTATGGGAGGCTAAGGTTTAACTTTGTCTTCTCTATCCTCTATGAGTGATCTGTTAATTAAATTAATATTTTACAGTCGTGGTCTCACTTCTTCTCTGGCTTTACTCGGGATTTTCTCCTTAACCAAAATGACACGAGCAGTCCTGTGAAAAATCCTGTTTTGGATTTCCAAAACACTCTCACAAAGAGGATGTTCTGTCAGCTTGCATACACAGCTGGTGCCCTCATTCACTCATTATGTGCCTTTTATTCTTAAAACCAGTAATAAGCTATCAAATTAGTGTCAAGTATCATACCATCAGAGACTTTTGTCTAGTAGTAGGGTTGGTGAACTATAATCCTGTAAATTACAACACCTGAAATCAGGCATTTTCATTACTGCTGACTATAGCTTTACAAGGAGGGTGCCATGATGTGCTGTCGCTGCTGTCTTGCTGTTGACTGGAACCCATATGGTGTGATACATTTGGGTTCTGGGATGTTTATGGATATAAGCACTATACTTCAGATTTACCCTGTTTTCATCACCCCTATGTGAGGCCCTGATCTGTTGCATGCCATGGTACATATTCTGGAGCAAAAATTTGCTGAACGTTTTAAGTTCCTCAGCATAAACAGCATACAGCTGTACACAGTCCTACAGCTGTTCTATCCCATCAAAGCAAAGGCATTCCTGTGTACCATACTCTCTGTCATGTTTCACGACAAAATGATTTCAAAAATATTTAGAGATCATTTTCTTTTTCTGCTAGTGATATATGTATGCCAGCAAAAGATCAGAGAGAGGATGAAGAACTACTCTTTATATAGTGGTAAAAGATTTCTCAATAATTCTTAAAATTTTTTTCAAAAGCCTCTTAGTAGTTTCCTTATTCTGACCCTGTGAATGACCTCACAAATGACTGTAAAAGATGGTCTGGCTGACCTATATATATCACACTGCTGTGCTTATAAATGGTATCACATAAAAGAGCAAATAATTACTGAACATTGGTATCTGGCACTTTTTCTGTGTTTCTAATAAAGCATTCCCTGCACAATGGTGTGTCCATTTGTGTGGGGGGGTCACTCCAACGTGTCATAGCATGAAACAATGTGCAGACTCTGAAGCTGCTTATGGGGATGTTGAAGGTATTAAACTCTTTTGGAATACTGCTGGAGGATTACTGAGAGAGAAAGAGCTCACACTTGGTCCTTCCTCTTCTGTACTGACTGCTGGGAACTGTCTTTAGCATATGCAGGCTCAGCTGTGCCTGGGCTTTGTCCAGAGGAAAGCTTGTTGAGACAGGCCAATGCAATGCAGGAAAGCAGGTTGCTAAGAGAACTCTTGATGTGAGGGGGCCTAATGGTCCAACTTGCTCCCTAACCTTTTGTTTTATGTAGTGTCTTGGATGTATTATGAGCAACCAGTTTTCTTCTATAGTAAAAGTGTAATGATATGTCTGCATAAAGCCTCATATTTTAGCTGCATACATGATATTATATCTGCTCAGATGGTATGATCCAGCATCATAACACGCCACGCAGAAATGTTTGAGGTAACCCTTTCTCTGTGTGTCACAGAACTGAGTGGAGTGATGCACTGAATGTGTTGCTTATTTGGGTATCTTTGACCAGCACTGCGCTGGGCCACAAAGCACTTCAAAATACCCAAGGAAAAGGAAAAAGTGTCTTTTCCCCAGTTTTGTGCTTTCCTCACATAAGTTCCTCCAGTGTTTCTTTGCAGTGTTTCTTCCCCCAAGGATCCCTCCTCAGATGCTGTGTCCATGCCGTCCTTCCAGGGGCTGTTTATACTTAGGAAAGAGACTGCAAGTCCCACACTGCCTCTAACTGATAGATTAAACACTGACCTTTTGATGTGTGATTAGTCCAAAGAGTCTTAACTGCAAAAAGTACATTGTGACATTTTAAAAAGTAAATGTCAAAAATGGAACTAATGGAACATACACAGTACAGAATACAGAAGATTTAAGGCCTTATATTAATTTATCAAGAATAGGGAATAAGTGGCACTTCAGTGGTATCTATGAGGTACCTAGGCTATTTGAAGTCCCACAAAGTAGAACTGGAAAATGAATCTAGCACTAGCAGACTAGTAATGAATCTAGTATTATTCAATGATAATACTAAAGCTTTTAGATTAGAGGCCAAGCTTAAAGTTCTTGTACTGTATACTTGTCACAGAAAATTTTGCATTTACAAAGGGTCTAAATATTTTCCAGTTGTATTAAAACACAATGATTTAGGAGAACAAGAATACAGCAATGCCCCATTGTGCTATAGTTTACAAATACCATTTTTTAATATAAGCCTGGACACTGGTTTTCCCTTAAGGAACATATGGTATATTAAGCAAAACCAATTATAAATTCTCAGCTAGATTTACAGAGTCTCTTTCTTTGGTCTTTTCATACAGTCATTGGAATTTCTATTTTCTAGGCATCATTTTGAGGCACTATATATTAGTGAAATAAAATTCAGCAATGTGCTGATATTTGTGCAATAATTTGAAAGGCAAACACTTTGCTTTCATATGTACCTTCATATTTACGCAACAGATAGAGAAAAGTTAGTAATTAAATTAGCTACCAGTAGCATAAAGAAGCATTATGTGTGGAGTTCTGTGGGTTTGGGGGTTTTTTGGGTTTTGGGGTTTTTTTGGGCTTTTTTGTTAAAGAGCATAATCTTTTGTACTTTTCAAATCAGCATGCACATAATCCTCTTCCAAACCATAGCATTCCTCTGTTTCTGTGTACTGAATTATACCACTCAGCCAGTTGGACTCAGCAGTTTAGGATACTCTATGGTTTCTCAATCCTTTTACATATTTAGATAATTTGAAGCTTTCTACAGAGTCCATTTTTTTTCCATCTAACAGAAATGTGCTGGTGTCTCACCATTCTGAATTATAATACTAATCAAACTTCTCTCCTTTTGTGTTTTCTACAGGTTTCTAGTCCAAATCATACCACTAGTTATGAGATGTTATTTCTTTGAGGCTTATGCAAATACAGGAACATTTCCTATCTCCTTTTGTATTTACTTACAAGTTTGGTTGAGGACTTTCTATCAAGTCTCACACTTTTACTGCAGCTTAACAATCAAAACTGCTTTTAACCAAGTATTTAAGAAGCATATTATGTTAAAAAGGAAAATCAACCATATGTTGTAGGTTTCTACTGACCTAATTTTAGTGGAAAAATCTAAGAATAAATTAAAAATTTAAATAGTAGTATTACTTACTTGCCCTTACTAGTGAAAAATTATTTGCTTATATATCTTTGAACATCAAGATGTACATATAACTTTAAAAGGTTAAAAGTGGCATGCTTTCTCATGATTTGGAAATTGAATTTGGAGGTATCAACCAGCCTTTAAAACTCCACATTTCCTTTTTCTCTAGTAATTCACTCTAGTATTGATTAAAATAATGAAGATGGTTTTATATGAGAAAATCACCAGTAGCAGTGAAATTAAGAGAAACAACTGAAAGCAAGATTTAATTTTTAACTAATTGATGTGGATTTGGCCTAGTCCTATGTAAGCTGTGACACAGGGCTTTTAGTCGATAGGTTTGAGATTGTGTCCTCCACAATTGGAGATGATCCTATATGTTGATTCAGATAAATAAAATTCAGAAGATTAATTAATTAAGTAAATTTAAGGATTGAAAGAGCTTGATCTACAATGATGTCCAGTGAAGAGCATGGCAGGAAGAAGAAAACCTTCTGTAGAAAATCTGAAAAAATCTCATGATACCCACTGCATAAATGGAAACAAATTCAGACAAATTTCCTGTAAGAGTTGTAGTAAATCTTGGATCTGTAGTTTTTCTAATCTCCATGCAGTTATTCTTTAGATGGTGTTTGGATAAACAGAACCTGAGGTTAGAATTGCAGTGTTGCTATGTTTCTGAAGTAGAAACATACAGTTTTGAAAGCCTCTTATTCCTTTATTTATTATATATGCCTTTTCAATTTCATGCAGGGATAATATGCTCTTTTAAAACTCTGGAACTCTAAAGTACTCAGCTTTTCTCACCTGAGAAATAGCCTTGCTGACTAAAAGGAAACTGTGTTGTGGGGTTCATGAGAGTCTTAATAAAGAAAGAAAATAATTTTTGACAAAGGTGTTGTGTTCTTTTTTAAAAAAAAAAAGTCTTCCTCGTGGTTTGGAAGCTTTTTGTACATCTAAAGCAATCAGCAGTGAAGTGGGTAGCTAATAAGAATTACCATGGTAGCTAACAATTTCTTCATCACTTCCATTCTTTTCCCCCCATTCCTCTGATTTTTTTTAGCCCCAGCCAGCCTGAAGTGTGCTACTCTGAATCTTGTATAGCTTCTGTATCCATACAGCTGTTGAACTCAAAGACCTTTTACACTGTTGACAGTATGCTCTTGGATGAAAACCTATGCAGGAAAGCTCAGGAGTTTGATTGTAGGTTCACGGGTAAAGAGATGACCTGAAACATGCTGAGATGTATCAACATAAAATTTGAGTAATGTTCACAGGTAGATGCCATGGGCAACAAAAACTTCTTCAAATCAATTTAAAGAAGCACAGAAAGTCCTTGTCTGCTCTGTTCCTATCCAGCGTGGAAGTGATCTTAATCTTTACCCATTATAAAACTCCATTTAAGACACACTTTCTAAAAGATGTTTGCACAAGTAAGTCAAGGTAGAACACGGACAAATTTTATTGCATTAAATTCTTTTAATAGGACTCTATGTTATGGTGCTTTGCAAATTAGCATATTAAATCTGAAGGAAATCAGGTTGCTTGGGGAGTATTAGAGGTTAGAGGCTTGTGTCTCTGGGCTAACAGTTAAAAAACCCTTTCAGAGTTCAGTAGCATTAAAGAAAAATGGCTATCAGGCTACAACACACATAAAACACAGAAATATTGATTTCTCAGGCTTTAATTCTAGATGGGCCAGCAAAGCAATTTATTTTTGTGGGTTTTTTCAGAAGAAAATGTTTTATCAATGGAGTTTGTTAAGACTGTAAGAATAAATCTTTCTTATGAGGAACCTAAAGTAATAGGATTAGAATTTGGGCTGCATAATCCTATATGTTTTTTTCTTTAAAAGCCTGTTTGTGTTAACTAGTTCTAATTGAATGACTTCAGGGTGTTCAAAAACCTCCATGAGGCCAGTGTGTTAAGTGGGATGCATTTCCCAAGCAACAAATTTAATGATCTGCTTTGAAAAAGAGGCTAAGAGATAATCAATAGCTCCCTAAGGATGTGTTCAAGCTTAATGGATTTGACCAGGCAGATTATCCTAGTATTTATAGTTGCTCTTCACCAGATGGTTAAAAAAGTATGTTTTTTAATGGAAGAAAACCAAGAACTCACATAATCTTATTTATGAAGTTACTCATGATAGCAGTTTTAGTCCTCTCAAATGAATGTATCTTTTAACATTTTTATTATGAATTTCATCATGTGGTTCTAAATAATTGAGAGAGTAACTTAATCTTATTGGGAACGGAGCAGTATACCCTGACATGTGGTGAGCCTCATGTCATCAGATAAAAAGCCTTGTCAGTGGTTTCTCTTGATAATAGTGGTAGGCACTGCTTAATGATTCCATGCTTTTTTTTTCTACTATCCGCACTCTCAAAAATCAAGTGAGATTTTGTAGGGGATTTCATTACTTTTTTCTTTGAAAGGCACTTTGGTGACAGACACTGAACTTTGAAGAGTGTTTGAGCACCTTTGCTTCTACAGAAGTCCTAAGACACAGTCATCAGTTCTAGTATTATATCCATCACTGGTTTATTTTCTTTCCAAACAAATTTTTTGTCTTGACTGCTGTCCATTCACTGAAGTAAACAATATCTTTGAATGTGCTGTTTAAAATTGGTTTCTATGAACATACCAGTATGAAGACACTGAGAATACTATTTATTTGGTATGATACATATTATTGCTGAAAGTTAAGTACAGAATATATGATAATATTCTACAGAGAGGACAAGGAAGCATCATAATTCAGAAACAGTAATTTGTGCCCCAGTGATCACACTGCAGCTCTACCGTGTGAAAATCCACAGATAAAATACCTGTCAAGATATTACTGTAAAGGCATCTTCCAACCCCCACAACTCTCATATCATGCCACATTGTCTTCAGGGACAATGTGCTTTTTCTATAACAAGCTCAGTACTCATAAATTTTCATTCACTGGGTTGCCCCATCAATGTCAGAATGCCAGATGGGACTGCTGGCTTGTGAGCCATAGAGAAATCCTGTAGAATGGTTTCACTAGGACTAAGAAATATGTCAGCAGACATGACTGGACTCACTATTTTCTTGCTCTATGTTTTTACCATACTCTCTGCTCTCTTTATATAGCCTTTGGCCTGAGAACCAACGTTGCTGTATCTAATGCTGGGAAAGAAAAAGAGGAAAAACATAATTCATGTTGCTAAAAAAAGTATTTGCCATGGGCTCACTAGTGCAATAGGATGGGTTTCATTTACTAGTAAATATTTTCAACTTTGCCATGTTAGAATAAGAGTGTAGAAAGTGTAAGAGAAGAAAACTTGTGCTGATGTGTAAGTTTGTAAATATCTGGTCTACTTCAACAATTTGGCCAAAGCACTCTTCATGAATACTTTGTATTGATCCTAATAAAGGTTTTAAGGTTTGCTAGGAATTACACAGGTGATGTTTGATGCCATATGGCTACCTTTTGTGTCAGTGACAAGGGGGGAGATTTATTTTACAGCTGAATGCTATCATCCTTTCTTTCCCTTAAAATGTGTAAAACTCAAGACACAACCTGACAGCTGTTATGACCCGCCACTGAGGTTGTGTAACTGAGGTTTCTGTCTATAGATCCCTTGGGACAGATTAGAGTAAAATGCCACTGAATGGCCAGTATATATATGTATGTATACATATGTACAGGTTTATTTTAGAGCAATTTGGTTGCAATGAAAAAGTGGTATGTAGCCATTTTGGTTATTCTATGCCACTTAAGAAAATATATGAGGAAAAGAAAGAAAGTAAGGACGAGAGTAGAGGAAAGATACCACCAGCTGTGAATCCAGAGGCAAAGATGATTGTTTGAATAGAGATGTCAATAGTTGCAGTCTTCATCTATTGGGTGTGAGCAGAGAGCTCAAAAAAGTAAGTTCAATGGGTCAATATTTAGGCTGAGCTGGGAAAGCTCAGGTACCTCCCCTGGGGGCAAGTTTTACACTGATGCAACACTATGGATTGTGCACAGTCCTCTGGTGGAAGGCCCCCAAAGTGAGTCTGGGGGTGTTTTCAGGGTTCTTTGATGGTTCATGACCGTCAAAGACATGATAGCTCTTTCTCACACCTGTGTAGTTGTGCCAGTTGTGCCTTATCAGAAGGGATGAACACTTTCAGGATTGCATGTGAATGTTTTGATATCTCCCCTGGTGGGGAAAGAGAGGTAGTTTAACACCTGGGCCTTATTGGGAGGAGGACATTGGTATGTTAAAAAGCATTATCCCACCTGGAACAATCTGCTTATCAACCTTTTCGCTTATCTGGCTCACAACCCAGATTGTTGCTAAACAAAGGTTGGTTTGGTGTGGTAATCCTCTGGTGAGTGCTCACCCCCTCTGCCCCTGGGCTGTCCTGCAGGTCAGAGATGTGGACATACCACACCCTATGGCATGAGGAGCTGTATCAGCTACTCTACATTTCCAGATAACATTCCTGAAATCTGCTCCCTTTAGGCCATCTCTAAACTTACAGCATGATCTTTATACTGAGTGACCTTGAACTTCCTTTCTAAGCACTAATTCAGTCACTGCTTGGCAATGGCTGAAATCATTAAAACTACTGTATTTTTCACAGTAATAGGAAATATGACCAGTTTTGACAGTCCAAGAAGTATGGTATGGGTATCATGTAGAGACCACTTTTCTCTGAGATGTATGTTGGTTACAGCAGAGTCATCTTTGAATAATGTGTATAGCCTGCTTGCAAAACATTTCTCTGCAGACAGAGTGCTCAGGTTGTAGTTGGCATACCAGCAAAACATCTTGCCCTCTTGATTCTCAGCTGCTAAAATTTTGGCACTAAATAGTGGATGCTATTTCACTGAGGAAAGAAGTAGATGAAGGCATGATATGTCTCTATCAATCCTGAAAACAGAGATGCTGACTAGCCATTCTGAAGACACCCAAGAGGGTCTGTCTTATTTGGGAATGGGGAGTTAGGGCTTAGTAGATTGTGCACCAGGCAAAAATGAGCTCAACACTTCTCTAGTTGTGGATTTCATGGCTCCAATTTGTACTATTTCTACTTGCTGTATTGTTTCATTCTAAGGATGCTCCTCAGTGAAATGTTTTTCCTTTTAGAAATGTTTTTCTGTCCCTTACAAAGCCAGTTAACCATTTCAGGAAACAATTTCAGGAGGCTGTTTTGGAGCTGACCATGAATTCAAAGCAAAAGTCTAGGCTGGAGTAAATACTTTATTCCAAACTCATTCTCAAATCTGGACTATTATGAAGGTGCCACAGTTTCACAGATGTGACAATTTTCACCAAATGAAATCAGTCTATCTGATACATAAGTTTCAGGGCTGGGCTCTAGATTGTAGTGATTTGTTCTTTCATTTTGGAATTTAGACACACTAGAGATAAAGTGAATCTAAAACTTGGGAAACATGATTTTAAAATTGCAGCATGATCAAATAGATTTTAAGCTACTTATAATGTTTGAAAGTCCTGTTACTTTTTATAAATATGACCTTTTTTTCTAGATGTCGTGTATTTATTTTAATAAACAGTTATTAATAATCATCTTGTTAAAAAATGTTCACTCAAGTTATCTTGCGAATGTCATCCAGAATGATTTTATTTGATGGAGATCATAATCTGTATTTCTTAACCACAGAATTACTGTGTGTCTTTTGAAGCACTCTCCTTATTTTATATTATAGGAATACTTTGTACAATTTGCTGTAGATAAGAGTCATTATATAAAGATTTATGTGAGTGTAACTCCCTCAAAAATTAGATAAGCTCCATATCATCTCTTTTACTTGACAGACTCTGGATGCCTGGTTTTCAGCATGACAAAGGCCCATCATTTTTTTCTGTCTGATTTCTGAGGTACAGTGCTGATGAAATCCCAGAATCCTGAAGCTGCAAATGACACAGTAAATCAAGTATTCAGGTAATATTAAAATCTCTGCATGATAATGTCTCATTCATAGTGTTACTTTTTCAGACTTGTTTTTTGAACAGGGAACACATATTTTAAATATTTTAAATCTCATTTGTAGAGATCCTGGTTCTGCAATGACTCCTATACAGGTAGATGACCACGCAGAGTGCCACTGACATATCTAAGGTTGTCTATGCAGGGAATCCATCTGTGTGGGCTTGTTGCAGGAATGTGGCCACATGATGATGTAAAATCATTCATAGAATTCCCATTGATGTCCATGTCAGATTTAGGGCAATGAGCCATATGGCCCCTGTCACCCTAAGTTTGCCTGCTTTTCAGTGTTTCCATTTTATTCTCATGCAGCTTCAAGAAAACTATGTATAGTTTTGGAACTTTTCTACTTTGTTTACATATTTCTCCTCTGGGAGGAGAAATACGATTGATGGTGATGTTCACCATCCAGGTCAAAGAGGTGGCAACCTGTGTGGCCAATCTCTTGCCTTTTGTACAAATGTATATAAGATAGAGTCAGAAAAATTAAAATAGAGCTTTCCTGCTTGACCGTCTCCTACCTGCCTCATTCTATGTGTGTCGTGAACATAGACAGGCCCCCAAATGCAAAACTTTGAAGTTAAGTCAAAATAGTTGCAATTTATTCCTTACCACTGAATTTTACATTTTTTTTGTTAAAAAAGAACTTAAGTGGCATCTCACCATGGTACTTGCAACCGGTACTATAAAAAAAATGGTGTTTATTCTGCTACTACAACTTTTTCGTATAAGTTTTAAATTTTGATTTCTGTTCTCTGCCAAGAGCTTTATCCCTTGGGAAATACCACTCACATGTAAATGATCTACCAGAGTTATCATCTTTCTTAGCAGAAGTGCAGTGTGTACTTATGAAAGTGTATCAAAGAGCTGGGACAATGCCTTTATTTAATTATTAGAGTGATTAAAATCTGACTGACATTCTTGATTGATTTTCTACTCCTCTGCACATATAAAAGCAGAGTGAAAAATAAGGCCTTGATAGTCATCAGTATCTACGATAGTCAGCATTAATACTTGCAAGAATTACTTTGATATCAGCTTAATATGCTTTCCAGACACACATATAGACCATCATATATTTTGTCAAAAAGCAATTGCCAGCATAATGGTAAATTCTTCTTCATTGTCAAAAGCTTTGAAGACTGTGTATCACCTTTAACAACATATCAGCAATTTTAGAAAAGCCAAAACACTGATTCCATTTATTGGTTCTCATTCCACAAAGCTTTCTGAGCATCCACTGTGAAGTATCTATGCAATTTAAAGAGCTGATTATAGCGTATGGATCTTCTGTGGAGAACAATCTCTTATTGAATGTCACAGTTTTGCATCATGATGTTAGAGCCTTTTACCTAAAAATTTTACTACTTATTGCCTCTCAATTCAGACATTTGCTCCTCTCTATTATGGTCCAGTGACGTAAAACTTTTCCCAAAATGTCATTATTGACACACCTGAGGGACTGCATGCCATCTAGAGGGACCTGAACAAGCTTGAGAAGGGGACCCATGGAAACCTCATGAGATTCCACAACTCCCAGTATCAATACAGGCTGGAGAATGAAGGGATTTAGAGCAGCCCTTCTGGGAAGGGCCTGGGGGTCCTGATGATGAGAGCCAGGACATGACCCAGCCATGTGCACTTTTGGCCCCAAAGGCCAAACATATCCAGAGCTGCATCCAAAGCAGAGTGGGCAGCAGGGCAAGGGAGGGGATTCTGCCCCTCTGCTCTGCTCTGGTGAGGTCCCCCTGCATCCAGCTCCGGGGTCCCAGCGCAGGAAGGACATGGACTCTTGTAATGGGTCCAGGAGAGGGCCACAAAAACTATCAGAGGGACTGTAACATGTTTCCTATGAAGAAAGGTTGAAGAGTTGGGGTTGTTTAGCCTGTAGAAGAGAAGACTGTGGGCTGACCTTATTGCAGCCTTTCAGTACTTAAATGGGTCCTATAAGAAAGATGGGGGCGAGCTTTTTAGCAGGGCCTTTTGCAATAGAACAGGGGGTTCTATTGGCTTTACACATGGCTTTTTCTACATGGCTTTAAACTAAAGAAGGCAGATGTAAACACTGAACAGATTTTCCATAAAGGTGGTGGATGCCCCATCCCTGGAAACATTCAAGGTCAAGTCAGATGGGGCTTTGAGCAACCTGATGGAGTTGAAGGTGTCCCTGCTCACTACTAGGAGGTTGAACTAGATGACCTATCAGGATCCCTTCAAACACAAATTATTCTATAATTCTATCATAATCTTAATGGCAAATAATTATAATATCATAAAGACATATTTTATGTGTCCTCACTGTGCAACTTAGATTAGATGCAGGATTGAAACTTTTGTCCCATGAAGGAATCTGTGATTGGGACATCATTCCCTTGAAGGAATCTTTTCACTTTTTTTTTTTTTAAAGTCCTCAGGGTAAGTTTTGCTTTCACATGTTTAATTATTCAAACAAGTGTTTGGTTCATTTTTTACTGTGCATCATCTTTGTGTCTAAGAGAAAAAGAAATAAACTGAAAAAAACCCAGCCTGCGTAAACTTTATGCAGTTCTGTGGTTGTACTGTCAGACTGCAAAATATTTAAATTTGAGTGTTACATAGCAAGATGTCAATACTTTTCTGCTTTTCCCTCCAAAAAGAACATTTCCACATATATAGAAAAAGGTGAAAATCTCAGTGGAGTAGGTGTCCAGCCATGTGCAAAGAGACCCGTGTGATTGCATGTTGTTGTTGCATCCTGCTGTTCAGATGACTTGCAGAGAAAGTTCATGTTCTACAAGTCCTTGTTGGTGGTTTTGTCACCCTTCAATGGTCAGGTCTCCAGAGCAGCTTAAATGCTGCATTTGAATTAAATGTTAAAAGAACTCAAAAATTTTTACCAGTTCTTCAGCATCATTTCCCTGTGAGTTTACATGAACTATCTAATGTTCACAGCTACTGTCTGCAGCTTGTCAAGTTGCACTGGGAGTGACAGAACAGCAGTGGCAGAAGATACAGAACAGTCTCTGAAGGAGAATGTTGCTAACAGTATTTGCAGATCCTTGAAGTATCTGCCTAAAGTGATAGCATATCACAGTGTGTGACTGAAGGCATACAGGGGAGTGGCCAAAGCACCAGCCTGTACCAAGTAACTGTGCCCCACCAGCTGAAATATCCCCCAGCACTAGTGTTGCATCCCATCTTCTCCTTCACTCTCTGGAGTATAGCATGCCAGACCACTGCCTGACCAGCTGGGGATGGTATGTGTGATGGCAGACAGGGAGACAGAAAGGACTGTATTTTTATGGGAAATAGGAATCAGGATTCTGTGACATAAACCTCATAATCTGTGAGGTTTGAAGGGGGTGGACCTCAGAATCCCAAAGTCCCCTCCACCATCCAGTTGCCCTCATGTCACGTTGGTTTATGATAGTGGTTTGTGATAGAAGCATATAATCAGCACTCCTGCAATACATGAAGTACATGAGTGGCCACCCTTTTCACCTTTCCTGCACTCTCTGTGTGCCTGTCCTTGGGAAACCTCCACTGGGAAACCTCCACAGAGGAAACTCCCTCAAACTGGGGTGGATAATATACATCAACTTTTCATCTTTGTACAGCCCCTCTACAGCCTTGCTCTTGCTCTTAACTGATGTTTGTAGGAAAGATTTTACATCAATAATCTTATTTTCTTCCATAAAGAAATGCTGAGATCAGTGACCTCCTAGATTCGGGATATTTTCTGAAAATAGTAGCTTGATCCTTAATGACTTTGAACAAGGACAATCCATCTGAGAGTATTTCTCTACCCAGAAGGAAGAGCCATTGAACTTAGCACTGTCAAGATCAAGCCTTAGATAATTGGCCTGAAGGTTTGTGGTGTCTCATTTTGATATTGTTATACCTTTCCTGCTGACTTCCTTGACCTCATTAATCTTTTTTTTTTTTTTTTT